>CM024611.1:65081437-65766878 GCA_014182575.1 Eucalyptus decipiens
ATATAAACCCAAATCACGAAACTAATTGGTGGTTTTTGGATCTATTTCTTTATTGAGCTCAAAATGAGAGCTTGCTTCACGTCTGATGCACCGGATGACAGAGGTAATCACTGATCATCACGTCATTTAAGCTTGAGACATTAGGTACAAATCAAGGGGGGAAAACAGACCTAGGAATGGAATGGAAGGCCAACTTGCCCTGTTGGATTGGGAATCACATGAATATACCCATTAGAGAAAGTCATAACTGAGCAGAGACCAAACGGGCAAACCTCCACATTTTACTTGCTGAACTAAAGGATTCAGAGGATTAGAAAATATTCACGTTATAATAACGACTACTTAAAAGGTTCTTTAGGGCCTAAGCAAATCCTTAAAAGGTTTCATCTCAAGCCTCATCCAAACTTCTTAGATATGGAAGATCCTTTCCGTTGTTAATGACCTAATAATAGGAAAGAAGTACATTTTAAGTGTCAAAACTTGGCATGAGTGGACATATAAATACACTCCAATGCCACTTTTTTTTGGAAAATTGCACACTTAAATGTCATCTTCAATGAAACTTGCTTGAAACCCCACATGGCGTTAAATCGGTCTATGTCACTTGCTGAAATGTCCACTCAGCATCCTTGTCTCAAAACGACGTCATTTTGCCCCAAAATATTATTTTTAATGCAAATATGAATTAAATTAAACTTACAAACTAATTTTTTAGAAAAAAAAAAAAGGGATTAGATTTGGAGCCGTGGAGGCCCTTGCCGCCGCCGCCCCACCATCGCCAAAAGGGCCGTCGACCGGGGTTGCCGGGCACTCCACGGCCCCAACTTTGATCTTTTTTAAATAAAAAAAAAGTTTTTAAAATTTAATTTAATTAATATTTATGTTAAAAATCAAATTTGGATCAAAACAACATCGTTTAAGGTTTATCCAATCATAGTAGTGCCGTGTGGGTAACTTTTTTTTTTTTAAATTGCTACATTAGTTAAAAATTTAGCCGAAAAATGTCACCTCAGTAGTTTGGCCAAAAATTCTTGTTGTTGACACTTGAGTGTTCATTTTTCTCTGATTTTGGTATTTAAAGAAATTTTGGAAATTTTGGCACTTATGGCCACTTGTGCCAAACTTGAACGCTTGGGGTGTTTGGCACTCCTAAAGAGGGCATTTTTTTGTTAGGTAAGTTTCATGATTGACAAATGTCGTCAATGACCTTTTCTTTACACGTGTGTGTTCGTACCTTCTAAGCTCACCTTATGTTAGGTAATTCCTAACTGATGAAATACCCTCTTGTGAACTCGAGAAAACTTGAGTTAGACCCAAAAAATAGAGTTGTTTCTACTTGGTCCAGCAAAGTTGTACTAACCATATGGATGAGATGAAACTTGAGTTAGATCCGAATACATGGCCCTAATATAAACTTGTTTGGACTGGCAGTGTGCGAATCAAGCTCCATATGGTGTTTCCAAACACACAAACGATTCCTTTTAACACCCAAATCAATTTCCCGGTTTATATAAGGCTTTTCCCTGGACTTTTCAAAAACACGTTATGACCAGTTATGCCTTATACCTGGTGAGCTTTTCCTTTATTCCTTATGCTTGGTGAGCCTATTTACAGGATCACAGCTTAAAAAGAAGAAGAAGAAGTCGGGTTCCATGTCGAAACTTCGTCCATATATACTAGAGGTGAGCATCGAGTCCTATTTATCCCTAGAATCTGCCTCCTCGGCTTGTTTCATGTCCCCTTCGATGAGATGAGAACCCATATGATTCTCGATTTTGAGATATAAAAGGCCCAGGACCTGCTCAATTCTAGGATTTACCTACACTCTAGGGGGTGAACATAAGAGTCCGAAAGCCCGAAAACCTGTCCCGACCCAGATGGGCAAAAAAAATCCTCAACCCAAATAGACCAAGATGGGTTTTCGAGCTTTATAATTTTTATATTCAGGCGGGCTGGGCTTTCGTGCTTCACATTGTGTAGCCAAAACTGGCCCAGTGCACGTAGTATTCCATTAATATTTTAACCCTAGGTGAAAAAAAAAAAAAAAAAAGTTTTACAAGTGAATAAACTAACTATCAACAATTGAAATAATGAAAGTTATCTGCAAATGTGAAAAAAAAAAAAAAATTTACAAAGGAACAAAATTATTTGCAATTTTTTTTGGATAGTTTACACCCTTTGAGGCTCCTTTCAAATTTCATATTGATATTGATTTTCGAGTTGAACCTATTGAGAATTTGTTTTTCTTGATTTGTTACCTTAAGAAATTGCAGGTATTAGCATTTGAACTATAAAACTCTGAGTCACATAAAAAAAATAGCTTTGAGCTCATGTGAACAATAAAAGTTGAATATAGCAAAACTGAGACATCATAAAAAAAAGAAACTTGCGAGAAATATCCCTGCAACTACCATATTTTCATAATAATTCCAAGGGGAATTTAGAAAGACATGTCCTGTAGTGGTGGCTTTCCATCTCTACTTTTGGAAATATCCATTTCATACTTGACTTTGGCTTTTGGACACCATCTTGCCCCGTCTGTGAAGTCGTGACCAACGGTGACACCACGAAAGACTTCAATTGAGGTCGTGAGCCACCACCACCGCTACGTAGTATCCAATAGATAGACAAAGAGAGAGAGAGAGATGGCGACGCCAAGGAGAAGGATCAACAGTGATGAAGGAGGTTGCAGGAGTGGAGAATTGTAGATAAAGGAGGATAGGATTTGTTGGGGACTTTGAGGGCTTGGGGACATGCAGCAGGAGGCAATTTTCCTTCTTCTTTTTTTAAGCACGAAAGTGGTATTTTTCATAAATAGAGACATGTAAGTCGCCGTTTAGTGAAATTGGAGATACTTTTTGGTATTTTTCCTATTTTAGAAGATAGATGAAGATCCATAGTATCGAAAGACTAATAAAGTCTTTGAGAGCATTACTAGACTTGTTCTGTGACAATGAGGAAGAAGGAGAAAAACGCGGTTAGAAAAACGCGTTAAACTTCGCAATCTCACTGAGTCATGGTCATTGAAAAGTCCAATCAATTGACTGAGAAAAATGTTGACTTTGCGACTCGGTCATAGTCCCATGTTCTCCATTAGAAGAGGTTGTGATGATGAACATTCTAACACGACTAAATTAGTATGCGTCTTAATTTATTTCACGTGTGCATCCATCGAATTTCATGTGTTATTTCTGAGTCGATCTTCACATGAGAGGCTTGTTAAAATATCCAACATTGCTTGACTATGGAGTTTATAAGCTTTATATGTATGTGTGTGGTCTTTGTCCACTTATCAATTTAAAATTTTCGACTAAATGCTCTAACCCCTACTTCTAGCATGCATATTTGCTTACATTCCGAGCGCACCTTCTTTGAAATTGTCATCTTCTTTTCATTTCAAATTGCTTGGTGCAAAAAAAAAAAAAAAAGGTCATACAATCGAAATTGAATCTAATCCTCTCTTGCTCTTCGTTTGTGTGTTTGAGATTGTTGCAATTATTGTCAACCTCAGATAGGTTGTTCCGATTGTTGTCGACCTCATATTGAACGTTAGTCAGGGTCTCATTTCCAACCCAAATGAAATTGGACCTTGGCAAGTTCTATTAAAGATTATACCGCCTGCGAGAACAAATTGATGTGTGGTGCAAGCTCCAAATTTAATATAGATGTGTGGTGCATGAAAAAAGTTTGGGGTGAGCACCAATCTAGGTTAAACCTTAGAATCACATCGGATCGATTTTGTCTAGCTACAACAGGTTATGTTTTAAAGTCTATAGGGTAAGTTTTAAGTTCCAAAAATTGAAAATTACTCCCAACGAAGTAAGTTATAGGTTTCAAACCCCAAAATCATTCATCCCTAATTTGCACACCTTTCACACTTGTTCAAAGAAATTTCTTGCATTTTCAAGATCATGGTTATGTGTCATACAATATCGAAAGTCACAATTAGTTCCTCGGCTGAATGGCGTGCGCGATAGCTTCTAGCGGAATCTAATCCGTCTTCAACTTGGTGAATGTTGACACATCGAACAAACTTTTTGATGACATATTGTTTGATTTCCACCTCCTTGAAGGAATTTAATTCTTTCAAGCCGTTGACACCTCTTGTTACTTCACAATAATATAGTTGAAAATGTCGTAACTTGTTTCATCCTTTATGGATTGTTATTTTTGGCATATGTGAATTTTAGTTGTTTTAACATCCATATCGTTTGGCTAAAGGTTGAGTTGGACATTTTCTAAGTTGCTTTGTATTTTTGTTCATTTTGCAAGGCATTTTCTTGCCATTATGTTGTTCTACTATTTTGCTATAATTGCTATTTGTCTTGGCTTTAAATCAGAGAATGTTTTACTAAAATTTGTTGTCTCAAGGAATAAAAAAGGGAAAAAAAAAAAAAAAAAAAAAAGGGAATTAATTGTTTATATGGTAGACCTCTAACTAGATCAAATTAAATCTAAAATCTATCTGGTTAGTTGTATTGACAATAACGATCGATATGAGGTCGAAGGGCAATGAAGGGAAGGAGGGAGAGAGAGATTGCAAAATTGTACATTTCACATACTCACCACATTAGCCTAAGAAAAATTTACTCCTAATAGATTGCCAATCGCCCAATACAATGTCACAAATCACAAGAGGTATTCTTCTATTTTTCCACCACATGCACCAAATGACAAAAGTAAAAATAAAAAATGAAATCTCCATTTTGGACGAATGTACACTGGCGGAAATCCATAGGGGATAAAATGGATTAAAAAAAGCAAAAAGCTGAAGCGTCGATTCGGCTTCACCTCTCCCCTCCCCCTCTCGAACATATCACACCTCCTCCCACCCCAACCACCACCACCGCCGCCGCCGCCGCCGCCGCAACCGCCGCCGCAACCGCCCCAACCGCCGCCGCGGGCTCAACGCGCGCCGGCCGCCGGCCACCACCTCCAAAAATATCCCCCGAAATTTCCAATTTCTTTTCCGAGAAATTCCCTCCTTGACGAATCACAACCTCGCACGATCGAGGAAAAAACCAAGTCAACCCTCGATCAAACCGTCCTCCAACCCATCCCTCCCTCCCTTCTCTCTCTCTCTCTCTCTCTCTCTCTCTCTCTTTTCTCTTTCTCTCTCTCTCTCTCCTCGATCGAATTCGTCCCCCGTTTCCAGCGGCAATGTCGTCGGAGATCGAGGTCGTCGACGAGGCGCGACCCGCCGATCGGGACGCGGCCGCCGCGGGCGGGGCCGCTGCCGGGGGGGCCGCCGCCGCCGCCCCCACCGCCCCCGAGGAGAGCCTGCGGGACGACGTGTACACCGCGGCGGCGTACGGGGACATGGAGAAGCTGCGGAGGCTGGTGGAGAGTGAGGGATGCTCGGTGTCGGAGCCGGACGGCCTGGGCTATTACGCGCTGCAGTGGGCTGCTCTCAACAACCGGACTGCCGCTGCTCAGTACATCATCGAGGTCTTCCCCTTCCCTCTTCGCGGTTTTTTTCCGAGATGGGGTCTTGCTTGTTATGTGGCGTCGGGTGGGGCGGGTGAGGGGAATCGTGATCGATCGATCGTCGTCGGGCGTAATGTGCGGTTCGCGTGCTGAATGGGGTTCCGTTGATTGGGAATTTGCGTTTGTTGATCTTGATTCTTCAATGGAATTGTCTAGATCGTGTTTGTTCATCCAGCAAATGACAAAGTCCGGAGCTTCGGCCGTGCTGTGATTGTGTTTTCCGCTCTTTTCTGTTTATATCATCTTGTGCCTTCATCGTCGATTGTCAACTAGCTTACTGAGGATGTGACTGACTTGGTAGGCAGATTATCGAGTGACTATTGCTTTCATTTTCTTTGGCTTATTTATATGTTGGATTTGATAGAATGTAGTGCCATATATCTGTTGCTTTAGTTTGGATTGGGTCTTTGTTAGGTGATTTAGAACTAATAAGTTGCTTGTGGTTGCACCAGCACGGGGGAGACGTACATGCTGCCGATCATACGGGGCAGACGGCATTGCACTGGAGTGCAGTTCGAGGTGCAATCCAGGTCGCCGAGCTTCTACTTCGAGAGGGTGCTCGAGTAAATGCTGCTGATTTGTATGGGTACCAGGTTAGAATTTGTTGATTCATCAGTCTAGTGCTTCATGAGTCGTTCATCCGGCAGAAGTAGTGATTGGTGGTTGATTACTTTCACCAGATAAGTAAGCTTCTTATTTTGGCCTTTAACAAGTATGCATAGAAATATTTGTTTTTCAAGTGTCCTTGACGTAGGACAGTGAGTCCGACAACATAGAATAAATTTTTAGGCTTCACACCCAAAGCTTCCTAAGTGTCACACTTAGGGTTGCTAGAGCATTACACCTAAGATTAGAATAGCATCACATGATCCCAAAGCAAAGAATTGCCAAATCAAATTATCGTCAACTTTGTTCAAAAGAAAGAATTACAATAATATATATAGACTCTATAAAGTACTACTCCAATTCAAAATAGGAAACCTAATATATCCTAATAAAACTATGAAACTGCTGAACGCAATTCCAAATTTGAAAGGGAAACTTATTAGAATCCTAATAGATTCCAATCACTTAAGAATATTCCTTATTATTTGGAGAGAATAAACTGCAAATCTTCATTTGGCATGCCTTTTGTAAGTCTTTAATGGTTGTTGCAATATTTCTCCATCATATAAGTTGGTACTTATAAATTGCCACAAGTTGCTAGGGAAGTGATAATTTTTTAACTTCCTTACTTTCTTCAGTGGGAGTATCCTGATTTATGGTTAAAACATCGACCAATCTCGGTCCTGTGCTTCAGCAGCCTAGAATTTGATATGATGTGATTTGTTCATTTGACATCTTGAATCAATGAGTGTGATCATTTGAAGGCCTTGTTTTTTGTTGATGACCCATCTTTTCAGGATTGACTACCAGCTTCTAGGAAACATCTTAGGAGTGGTCATATCTTTATAAAACACTTATGACTATCTCAGACATGAGTATTACAATGTGAAGAGAGTCAGTTTATCCAGCCATTCCTATTTTGCATACCTAAGATTAAAGCCCCATTCTCCCGTAAACCTGGTGAAAGATATCTCAGTCAATGAGCAGAAGTCATAAGTAGTCATCACTATTTGAAAAAGAAATTGACCATGACGTGAAATCGCATATGTGTGAGCTTTTAATGGAACCTAACAAGAAGATATGCAGTCCCTTACTTCCAGCTGCAATGATTAATAATTAAGCCAGTAAAATGAATGTTTGGCCAAAAAAAGATAAAAGCAGAGCAAGCAAAAAGAACGAGAAATGAGATAATTCGTACTGATTCTACTGAATGTTAATACGGTCATTGGTAAGACACCATCTCATGAATTTGGAATTTATTCTTTTTCTGGGAGAGGATTTTAGATTTTTTGATTATTGCAATTGTATATCTTCTTTTATGTTCTCATCGATGGAACTGATGACTTTTCAAGATTTCTTTGATGGTTCATACTAAGGCAATAATTGAGCTATTTTATATTGGCTACTATATAGAGCTACCCTAGTATGATGATTAGTACAAAATTTCAACTGTATATCATCCCTGTAAGTTGTAACCTGTATGCCAACAGTAGTAATACAACAGATAAGATGCTGAGATAATGAACATCCCTGAATGAAACTGATGGGGCATTCTTGTCGGTCAGCTTTTCTTATCTTATATCTTGAGGCCATTGTAAGAGCCTGAAAGTGTCTTTGCAAAAGACAAGGAGCTAGAAAGTCAATTTATTTCCGTTTTTCCTTCAATAGACTATGGTTTGCTAATTGAACATGGATCCAATTAATTGAAGGATATTAAAATTATCTGAAATTTTCGACTTTTAGGAGTTTCATATAAAGCGATCAAGATCCTCATACCCCTTATGACCACTAATATTGTTAGATTGTTTAATTTTTGTGTATTCTTCTGTTTTGAATTGGCACTGTTGCAGTTTATAGGCCCTGAAATGTACATACAGCTAGAGATATCAATATAAGCCTTCTAGAATAAATTTAGTACATCCTGTAACTAAATTAGGATTTTCAGAATCACAAAAAGAACTTGATACGTTATACTCTTACTTTACACTGTTGAAAGTAGTCAATGTTGCAATTATTTGAAATATTGAAACAAAAGTAGCTAAAAGTTATTCATTCTTACATTGCACTTTGAATGACTCTAACAAACGCTTCCAACTGCATTTAATTGTATCGGGTATATCAGGTAACTCGATTCAAGTGAAGTTATGGTAACTAGAGATGTTATTTGTGGTCATTGTATATGACATATCATAAATTTGATATGAGGTGCAGAATCTCCTTTCCTTTCCTTTCCCTGCTAATAGGAGCATAAGACTGATGTACTAATGTTGCATGCTGATTGATCTGAAAGACATACTGCTGAGTGCATAGACTTAATGAAGGATAGTGCGATCAGAATATGCTTTTGCAGGGTTGGATCCAAAATTTAGATTAATTAAAATAAAATTGTTTTGATTAGTGTCAGTTAGTTTACTAACTTATGGTGATAGAGCACACTTATTTCGCAGGTGTAGGTTCTCATAGCATCAATGTCATTGTAAGTTCTATGATAGTGAAGGTGGAAGATGCATGTGCACACTGTATATTTTAGTGCTTTAAACGCTTGTCTGTAGATTAAACCACACTTAATATTTTAGTGCTTTAAATGCTTGTCTGTAGATTAAACCATGCATGATATGGTGGCTCTAGATTCTTTGATCTTGTTAACATCACAGTCAAAACTTCATTTAATGGAACTTTGGGCTTGATCTACAGACGACACACGTTGCTGCTCAGTATGGTCAGACTTCTTTCCTTTATTACATTGTTTCAAAGTGGAATGCTGATCCAGATGTTCCAGATAATGATGGAAGAAGCCCCTTACACTGGTATACACGAATCTCTTTTACACAGCATTTACATAGTTATGTATATGTCTGGCAATTCTCAGTAATTAATTTTACTATTATAATAAATACACCCTATTTTCCTCGGAAATTATTTTCCCGTTGAGACTTCTTTCTACATTTATTCCTCATGGAGGGTAATCATTTTCTGGTCACCAGATAAAAAAAATAGTATGCTTATTGTGAGATTTTGTGGGACTACTGCCAAATGTTCTAAAAGCTTAAGCTATTAGATGAAAGCGTGGTTTATTATTTAAATATTCTAACACTCCCCCTCACACTTAGTTTGGTCTTTTGCCTAGTACTAAGTGTGGAAATTTAATTGGGGAAGCAAATAGGGCCCTGGAAGATTCGAACTCAAGACCTCTTAGCTCTGATACCA
The DNA here is from genome assembly GCA_014182575.1 of Eucalyptus decipiens. Taxonomy (NCBI): domain Eukaryota; kingdom Viridiplantae; phylum Streptophyta; class Magnoliopsida; order Myrtales; family Myrtaceae; genus Eucalyptus; species Eucalyptus decipiens. The sequence continues at coordinate 65,090,738 of CM024611.1, forward strand.
TGTGAGATTTTGTGGGACCATTGCCAACTGTTCTAAAAGCTTAAGCTGTTAGATGAAAGCGTGGTTTATTATTTAAATATTCTAACACTTATATAAGTGGTCTTTCACCTATGTTTCTGTAAAAGATTTGTAGTCTTTATCCTGTTCTTTTTTTAATCTTAATTCTTAGGGAAGCCTATAGAGCTCTTAGGGAATTTCTTTGGAGAGCTGTTTGGAAGGAGATACAAATTGCGTTATTTCTAGATACAGAGGACACCTATGACAGGTTTGTTGGTCAATAGAAACAGTAGGGTGGTCACAGGAGGAATTCTTGATTACAAAGAAGCACAGTTCGACTCTGAGCCTTGAGACTTCTCTTTGCCTATAAAGGAAAAGCCCACTGAGGCTACAAGATGTTCTTAAAAGATAACAAACTTTTAATTGGGAACCTATCAGTGGGAGTATTATATTTTTGGATTACAGATGAAGTTAGAACTTCAGATCTTTAAATGGTTGGTCACAGTGGGAACTTTTTAAGACTTGGATTGATGTAGAATTAGTATTGGAAGAGTAGTGAGTTTTGAAGTAGTGAATGGAGATTGGTGGATACCAAGAGGGAATTACATTTAGGCATATGCATTTTGTGTAGACATGGGAATTTTGGTATAGATGTTGTATGCATGATAAGTGTGAAAGGAATGGGAAGTACAACAGGGATTATAACGATTGTGGATCGTCATTGAACTTCAGTGATATTCTATGTTATGTCAATGAGGATGTCTATCCCTAGCCCCGCCGCCCCCCCCCGTGCCCAAAAAAAATGAAAAAAAAGAGGGTGGCTATGTTTTAGGGATTGAAGTTTTTAGGGGTTGGACCTTAGATATCAAATGTTGAAATTAAAATAATTCATTAATGTGGAGACATTGGACAGAGATAGATTTCAGAACGGATTGTTTCTGGAGAGAATTTAAAATATTGTGTCGATTATCAAAACTTTTAACTTTGCTTTTGGTGATAGTCGATTGATAATTGATGGATGCTTCCACTGTCTTCTTGGAGAAATGTAGGGCTGCTTACAAAGGTTTTGCTGATTGTATACGTCTACTTTTATTTTTGGATGCTTATCGGGGGCGGCAAGATAAAGAAGGTAATTTAGAGTTCTTGTCTTTTGGATATTTTGAAGGTTCTATGCTCTGTTTCCTATATTATATTGGAGTGCTATATGATCATTATATATGGTTATGACTTCAGGCTGCACTCCTCTTCACTGGGCTGCTATTAGGGGTAATTTAGAGGCATGCACAGTCTTGGTGCAGGCTGGTAAGAGGGAGGACTTGATGGTGACTGATAATACTGGCCTTACGCCGGCACAGCTTGCATCTGAAAAAAGTCACAGACAAGTTGCCTTTTTCCTTGTAGGTGTTCAATAACTAGTGTGTTGTACTTGTTACTATTTTTTATAGTTCCAGTCTCTACTGTCAAGCAACTTTAGGGCTTGTCATGTCAAAAGAAATTCATCCCATATAAATTTTCCCTGTTGAGGAGAACAAAAAATTTCTTGCCATGTACAAACAATCCTTTTATGCCTATCTTTTCCATCTTGCTCTGTTGGCAAAATTATATGTGGCAATGGTTCTGACCGAGTAATCTTGTTGAGCTCTAAAAAGTAGAAAATACTGGTGATACTTGATTCTTCATGACAAATCCAATTGTCTCTTGTTGATTACCAGAATGTAGCTTTTATAGTTTCCAGTCTTTTAGAGGTTGTTGTGCTTGTTTCTGAATATGATTGCTTTCTCCGACCAGTTGTACTTAAAAACCTTAAGTGGTTGTTTTTTAGCTACCTTAGGTATTTGCAATATTTGGTTTCTTTTTCATCTGAAGAAGTTGTACTTCATCTTTAAAGCAATTTCATATTAGAGTGCCGAAGTACTGAGGGTTGTTCTACTTAGAGTTTTTCAATGTGATTGATAAAATCTGGTGCTACAGGGTAATGCCAGAAGTTTGCTTGATAAGCGTTGCGATGGGAATAGCCGCTTAGGGAAGCTCTCCAAGTTAGGGCTGGCCCCTGTTTTGTGGTTTATGATCATTCTGCTGCTGCTTATCTATATAAATTCGGTCATCCGGGGTACATCTGTCACACTCAAATCTTTGATGTTGACATTCCCTTTAATTATATTATTATCCTAATCACACACTTTGTGCATTTGGCTGCAGCACCAACTCTGCCAAAGTTAACGGCTGGTTTTGGCCTTCTCGCATGGTCGGGTGTTTTTTTAGCTAGTGCGGGGCTAGTACTGTTTTACAGGTGTAGCAGGTAAGGATCTAGGCTTTCTATACTTAAAATGAACATGAGGCTTTTGTTGGTACTTCTAGAGTTATGCTAATGCATATCTTGTGCCTCGAGCATCAGTTTTGAGCAATAATTTTCTAGGACCACCATTTGTGGATTTGGAAACAGCCATTGGTGCAATAATTTTTTAAGGTTCCAGTTGTCTTTTAGTAGATATTGCCAAATAATGGAAAGTGAGTCTCTATACAAAAGAAAATAATGAAAACATAGTGTTGAAATGGCAATAGTATTTTCACCTTATATAAAAAACTTGATGGTCATACCATTATAATGTTGGGGAAGGCTGTTGGTTAACTTAGTTTTTAATGTTCCTTGTGGCAAGTGGTTTGGTACTTTTTAAAATTTCTACTGTAAGTTTTCCTGGTCACCAGTTTCATTTTTTTGATACATAATCATCAGCTTTTCTCTTCAGTTAATTAGTTTTCATGTTTCTTGTAGCAAGTAGGTTGATACTTTTCAAAATTTCTACTGTTATCTTTCCTGATCACCAGTTCCTTTTATGTGATGCATGATCATCACATTCTCTCTTCATCTAGTTGATTTGTGCATCCTTCATCAACGTATGGTTACATGATCATCGCATCCTGTCTTCTTCTAGTTGATTTGTGCATCTTACTGCAATGCGTGGTTATTTTTTCAGCTATCTTTGTTGAGAGATTTGTTGGGTGCTTAGATCATGATTCTGCTTAGGTGCCATATTCTGATTTTATCACTTCAGTGCTTCATGCTATTTTTATTTTATTTTAATTTCCCTCTCTTCAAGAACTCGGCATATTAGTTGAGTTTCTTTTGGCTGTTTGACAGTTTATTTGTTTGTGATTAGCTTCTCATGCAATTATCCAGCATCATTGTGAAGTTTTTCCCTGAGTGTCATCCATCCTATAATGAAGTTCCTTTATGCACATTGTTTTCAATTAATTTGCCCGTGTTGATTTTTGAACATTCCATGTAATCTTCGTCTTATTTCATGTCAAAACAGATTTTTCAGTTGCATGTAGTTGCAAGCGGTCACTTGATGCTTCTTTCATGGCAGATGGTTGTTTTGTTTGGTTTTCATCAGTTGTTTTTGCCCTTCTTTCCTCTTCCTTGCAGAAAGGATCCAGGTTACATCAGGATGAATGTGCATGATCCACAAAATATGAAAGATGACGTGAGCTCAAATTTCTCTTCATGCATGCCCTTTGTCATGAAATTCCTTCCATTTCCCTCTGCTTCTGCTCAGTGATTGGTCTAGTTCTTAATCATTAGCTGTTCTCCTTTTCTTATGGAAATGGAATGAGCTAGACTACTTATTTATGAACTTATGCTTAATCATTTTCCAGGAACCCCTTTTGAAGATTGAGATAAATAATCCTGCTTTGCTAGCTGGGAACTGGTCACAACTCTGTGCAACTTGCAAGGTGATGCTAGTTGCTAAGTTTGTGGCCTATTGCTGGTTCAATTTGATTCCTTTTTATTCTCTTATGCTTCTATCTCATCATACAGATTGTCAGGCCTCTTCGTGCAAAACATTGTTCTACTTGTGATCGCTGTGTTGAACAGTTTGACCATCACTGTCCATGGGTATCCAACTGTGTTGGCAAGGTAGCTTGCATGGATTCAACTTTGCTAAATGCAGGATTCTTTCCTCATCTTTTATGTAAATAAGAAATGTTATATGCTATGATCAATATAGTAAATGCTGTTAAGTGGTTGACTTATAATCTAACTTATCCTGAGACAGAAAAACAAATGGGACTTCTTTGTGTTTCTTGTTCTGGAGGTCGCAGCTATGCTGATTACGGGTGCAGTTGCTCTCATAAGTCAGTCTGCTACTTTTAATTTTGATGTATTTCTTCCTTTGGATGTGAGCTTTGTCAAGAGTGCAAAAATTTTGCATGCAGGAGTTTCAAGAGATCCGTTGGCTCCATCTTCCTTTGGGGCCTGGTTGAGTCATGTTGGTACCCAACATATTGGTGCTTTGTCATTCTTCTTGGCAGATTTTTCTCTCTTCTTTGGGGTTGCAGTGCTGACTGCTGTTCAAGCGTCTCAGGTATTCTTGGATCTAACTTATCGGCTATCAGTGAACTCTTTAATTACATTTGTTGCTGTTCTACATTTGATATTAGAGGTGTCATCACTTGAGCTTGTCATGTCATTCTTTCGTGCACAGAAGCATATTGCATTTGCAAGTTTCACATTATATAGTGAAAGTTATAGAGATAAAATGAAACTGAATTGAAAGTTGACACAAATTCTTCTTCCTAATTTAATATCCATGTGCAAGCCACATGCGCCCAGTAGCTGTTGCCTTGCAAGTTGACATTTATTTATGCATTAACATCACAATTATAATGCAAATCTCACTATTCAGTTCCTGCATGTTCCATAATCAAGCGTTTTTTTTTGGTTGTCCAGATTAAAGTTCTTGCACTGATCTAGTAGCTTGTTTTGTCCCATATGTTCTCATACAATTTTGAGTCTGGCTCTGTTTATCATGTATGAGAACAGAGGTCCTAGATGCTAGTTGCTACGCCAAAAAGAGAGTATATAATGCAACCCCATTGTATCTTTGCCAGACTGCTGTTTTTATGTTCAGGGAAGATTGGCACCTCACTATCGTATAATCTGCTTGTCTATTTCGGAGTATGGCCTTTTATTTTCTGCATCCCTTCTGACTGACAATGTAAAGCTGAGTTGCCTTTTGTTGTTTGCCAGATATCGCACAATATCACGACAAATGAGATGGCGAATGCAATGCGTTATAGCTATCTTAAGGGTCCAGGTGGCAGGTTCAGAAACCCATATGATCATGGTTTCAAGAAGAATTGTTCCGATTTCTTGATCAATGGTTATAATGAAGATGTGGAGTATGTTGAGGATTCGTCTCATGCCGAGGGCATTGGCATGATGCACATGGGAAGGACCTCGAATCTGCAGAATGGCGATGTGCATTCTCATCAACCTGCTGAAAATGGCCATATCGCTATAAATATCGGTTCTACTAGTTCTAACAGTCATCATGGACATGTTCACTCATCACACTGCAGTCACAACCATGGTAAGACCAAAAGTGATAATGTGCCGTTGGGCTTGGGTCTTGGTCTTGGACGGAGTGGTGCACGGTCAGTTGCGGCCTCATGATGTTACTCTTGTTTTCGCATGGCTGAAAATGTCACCTATTGTATTGTACATCTAATTAGCTTCTGTAATTGAATCGATTTTGCGGTAAAAAGTAGCTTTTTCTTCCTCAGTTGTTTTCAAGGTGGTATATAGTGGTTGTGACGGGCATCCTGGTTATCTAGTCCTTATTGAAGTGTTTACATGTGCTTGCGTGTTTAGGCACTGCAGGTTACGGGGGCAGGTGGGTAAATCTGTCCTACTTGGATCCACTGCTTTTTCTAGATTTCAATTTTGGGATTTGGAACCCACAACTTCCTGGAATTTGGAATTTACCTGTTCCAAGAGGGTGTTAGGCCATGTACTTTTACGTGTAATTTCATTATGTCAATCAAAGGGAACTTTATATTACATTTTCTGCTACCATCATGTACAACGTGAAAACAACTGTTTAGCTGAAAAGTGTCTTCTTTCCTTTCCCTGGTCTGGTAAAACCTGTCTGGTTTTTGGCATTGACCATCTTGCACGTTCTTGTGTTAATTAAGTTATGCTTAGATTGGTTCAATTTCGCATGTATTCATGCTGATTTGTCACTGGACGTAACATTTCATGCTTTTTCTACCCTAACGGGCATTGCAAGTTTGGGCCAATGTAGAGGAGAGTAACATCTTTAACGGTTCATGCTCTCTATGTCAGATACTTAAATTACTTTCCAAATGCCTACTAATATCTTACACCTGTTTCGTGGGGTTATTATTTTTGGCTAGAGTTGTAGGATTTGGTTGATAACTTAATGGTATACCGAAAGCCTGAAGCTTTTAGCACTCGAGTAAGCTTTTTATGCAATTCGTGTAATTTATTCTTAGAAGACTGAATACTAGATGGTTTACAAAAGAGAGGTCACTAATGGGTGAGTATGAGTAAAACCAGATGGTGATAAAATGGCAGACTTCATGTGCCGGTGGTGAAGTCGATGGTTGTGCTGGTGGTTTGAGGTGGACGTGACGGTGACAATGGTGATGGTGAAGTGGTGCCAGTGGAGATGGAAATCAAGATCGGCATTAACATTGGGAACGAGGCGGCGGGGGAGTGGTGGAATGGGAAGCATTGTCACATGGTCATGTCGGAGTTTCTGTAGATGGCAAAGTTCTGCAACGATGAAATTAGATTTTAAAATTAGAAGAACGGCTCGTACTGAAGATGAATGTCTGGTTTTTAAAATTCACGAAACTAAAGGAAGAAAAGGAGAAATAGTCGAGAGTTTAAACGGAGTCAGAAGAAATCTGCAGCTGCCAAGTATAAAATAGGAAGCTAAAATGGAAAAAGAAAAAACCAAGAAATATCCACAATTATTTTGGCGTGCGTATAAGTACATGTATGTATGTGTCATGGTCTGTGAATCCTCCCGTACTCGTGACACTTGTGAGTGGCGCTTGGGGTTATCTGGTGAAGAGTGTGAGGCAGAAGGGGTAGAACACAACCCAGTCCCGGGAGTGGCGTCGGGACGGTTGGTCTTGGGAGTTCTAGGATAGAAAGTTATATCACTTAGGAGCTCTGAAGACAGGATAGGCCTCCCATGCACAAACTGGTAGGGAGCTGATGCCGCTCTCCTGACGAGACCATGGCAGGCCGAAACCAGTTGTTGTGTCTAAAGAGAACTGCTGCCTTGCTCAATGGACTAGACGCCCGAGCGAAGCTGGACGTGGTAGGATCTCGTACGAAGAATCATTCACAGTATCGTTCGTGGAACAGCTAAAGAAAGGGCTGGCCTGGCGAATTCCGCTCGCTAGGCGCCCGCGGGTCGTTTCCGAGGCCAAGGAAACTCTCGGCCCGTGACATATGTATCTATGTATGTATCATTCTTCAAGGAACAAGCCATAGAAATGACAATTTTTGAAGAAAAAACCATTGTAAAAAACTCATAAATCCAGCTCATAAGTTAAAGGCGGAAAAGCCACGGTCGCACCAAGTGGACCTTAATATATGTAAAGAAGTTGTCGAAACCTATTTTGATGAAACTGAATCAGTAGTGTGAGTTCACCTGAACGCTCTACGCAGTTAGGTTTTTCTCCAATGATCAGATTACACGTTTACACACTGCCTGAACTGATGCAGTACCTAACAACTTATTTACATGGCAGTGGTGCTATAAAACATTCATACCCTACCGAGGTTGAGTTTCGCTGCTACTGCCACCTGCTGAAGCAAGCAGAGAAAGGTACTCCTCTATGGCTTCTCCTTCTTTCGTGACTTCAATATCATAGTCTGAAAAAGCATCAGCTTGAGCCAACTCATCTGCAAGTTCTTCCTCCATCTCTACATCCCGGTCATCCATTCCAGCATGCGTAGATGTATCTCCCTCCTCATCAATATCCTTTGTACTACCCGAATCCTCATTGTTGATTGATGAGGCAGAAGCAGTTGCAGGATTGGCATCAGTTGCAGGATTGGCATTCTCCGGTTGGTTTGGAAGACCCTGAGGCTGCGCAAGTAGTTGTTGCATTGCTTGCTCCACAGTGCAACCACCACTAAGCGCTTGGACCACTGCAGAAATCCAAAAGAAAAACGAAAGATGGCACGTGCTAAGAGATCTTAATTAACGGCAAGATTCAATCGAGTGTACAGAGAAAACAACTAAATGTGATGTGAAACTCTCGAGTGTAATTATTTGAAATACAATTATTGTCACAGAACTGAGGCTATGATTGAGTAGCATGACATATTGCTAAGTGGGATGAGATGATGTAAGAATTCTCTTGGTATGTGAAACTTACGATTATTGCAACAAGCAGTATGCTGCAACACAATGATCTCATTTTATAATAGTAGAAAATGATTAGATTCAGTCCCTAGAAGGAAATTATTCAGATAGTGGATGCTAAACTTGTTCCCATATCCAAATCGTTAAATAATGCTAATCCATGCAAAACATGAAAGAACCAAGTGAAACAAAAACACAATCATTGAACATGTACCGCTCGATCTTTCAAAGCCCATTGATACAAGCTGCTCGATTGCTGCTTTATCTGATTTCCGTTGTCTTTTTCTTTTTCTTGATTCTATGTCATTCTACACAATATAAAACAATCGTAATATGTTATTGACAAAACTCCACTGAACCAAAACCAATAATATAGTAGGAAACATGTAATGAACCTGAATGGCAGCATTAGTTTCAGGGTTGGTCAAATCATCTAGTGCTTTCTGAGTGTCATTCTCATTTCTTCGAAGGGCTTCAGCAGCAAGTGCCTTCTCAAACCTGCCATGCCATTTCATGGGGGCTCAATAAAGACTTCTCTACGACAAAGGGGGAAGGGGGCAGGGAAGATATATGTTTACTACTACCAAAGTTCATAATATCTAAAGAGCAGTGCCATATATTTGTGGAATTTTTGTGGAATTAGTGCCAGCTATTCAAAAAGTATAAGTTATTAAATGAAGGCATTGTTTAATATTTAAATATTCTAATATACCCCCTCGAGCATAGATTAGATTTTGGCCTAAGACCAAGGTATGGAAATATATTACTGGCCAGGCAAATGATGTTGTCTGAAAACATTTGACCTCAAAACGTTTTGCCCTAATACCACATGAAATTTTTGCAGGATTAGGGCTAACTGTTTTAAAGCTGTCAAATAAATGCGTGATTTCATATTTTAATATTGACAATATAAAATGAAGTGACATTGAAACATAAGCAACCGTCCATAAGACATCTGTCACATGCAAACCGTAGATTGCAAACCACTAACACAGATTTAAGAGGACCTTCACAAAATAATTCCAGTAATTACTTCGATTATCCAAAAGTTCCTTACCCAATGGAGACCAGTTCATTTAAGCTTTTGAGGTCCACAGGCTTCTTCGTAAGTGTCACCCCATAAGACTTTTGCTCGCTGCAAATTTTAATAGATTTTTTATGCTACCCATAGAAATTTGTATGCATTAGACAAGATATTGGGGCAACATGAAACACACCTGAGTTCCTGTCTTCGTTTCATATCCTCCTCACTTTTCTGTAATTTCTTAGCCTTTTCCTCGATTAGAAAATCAACAGCACTCCCAACATCTTGGTTGTTCATGCGAAGTGCCCTCCTGGCATTATGCTCCTTGAAGCCCATGCTCATGACTAGTGATAAAGATTCATCTGGCACCTGCAGCTGAAATAACCAAAATTGAATTGTCAGCTTGGGAAAGGGAAAGAGTCAAAACTACAAGGAAATAAGAGATGATTTGAAAAGAAATGGACAGTCAGATGAAAAGTTCTTAAGCAGAAGAGTTAGAACTATCCTACCATTAACTTTAGATTCAATTTTTTTTTTTTTTTTTTTTTTTTTTTTTTTTTCATTTAAACAAAAGATTCAGAAATTTACTCGCCATGAGTTCTGGAATTTCAAACGTTCTTTCAGTGCTGCAACAAAATTACAGTCCTAGCTCCTTAATCATGCATGCAAATGACACACGATCAGCTGGTTGATCATAGTAATAAGTGTTGGTTGCAGAAATGACCAAGAGAGACTCAAAGAAACAGCTTAAATATAATGTGACAAATGCAAAGGAATAGTACCCTAAAAATGCTGAAAGTCTTGAATGATAGGTATGGAAGGTATAAATAAATACCTATCATTACCTCAAAGAATAACAGAACAAAATAAAAAAATAAAAAAACTATTTGTTATGTGAACTGCTACAGAAGAATTCAGTACAAGCATAAAATGGGGCTGAGCACCTGAATAACTGAATAAGACTTCTTTACTAACCTTTAGGAACTTTTCTTGTGCAGATGTCAATGCTTTTCGTGACTTATCGAGATGACCATTGTGATAAGCCACCACTCCTTCCAACAGCTCTAACCGCATATGCCTAGAAGTTAATTATTCCAATTCATTAGTCTGAAGCCAATACTTCAGGATCAGAAAGTTCACTACACATATTGCTAGAACGCATGGGATGAAAAATTGCAAAACTGATGCTCACAAAGCAAGCTCTGGAAAGCGACCTCCTTGAAGGAGTCTAACACGAGAGTAATCCTTTCCATGAGCACGCTCAATCCCTTCTCTGGCCTTTTGCAGTCGAATTCCAGCAACAGAGAGTGATGAGATGTCTCGAAGCATGAAATAGCACCATACCATGTCTATTTGCAGTATAGGAACATTGTCAACCATCTGAAACCAAAGAAAATGAAGCATAATAAGTCACACTGACATTCATAATCTCTCTGTGTGCACATCAAAGTACTACCATACCCCCTTCCCAAAGAAAGAGCACAAGTGGAATTCATGAAATCCAAGCTGCAAGCCACATCAACTGAGTTCAAGTGAAATTAAATAGTTCACAATTCCCAGACTAACTTGAAAATTTGGTGCATTCAGTCAATTATATGTGAAATAAATGCACGGTGAATCACAATGAGAAAGGAAAGGCTTAAAAATAATTACAATGCAAACGAATAGCGAAATATTTGGAAAAGCATTTTCGACATGAGTGGCTATCATCCTCAAATTCTAGAGTGCCAAACATCCACTATATTATCAGAAGCTTCTGCACTATCATATCATCCAAAATACAATAATAAAATAGAAGAATATACTACATAAAATTCCCAGATGAACACATGCAGACTTCTTAACTTGGGAGAGTATCACTGACCTCAATGAACTGGGGATTGCAGAGAGAGAAGGACTCCTGCACGGGGAAAAAAGAATAATTGTAGTTGTCAATTTTTACAAATTGGTAGAAAATGTAACAGGCAGTATGTCTATTGAAGTAATAGAAACAACTATCAGATAATCATGAGCCTATACTCGCAAGCAAGAGAAAAAAGAAGCCAGACTCCATTTTTAATAAGAATTACTTCAGCGCTTTATGGTGGTTTCCAGGAACATACAAAAGATGCAGCTTTGACTAGCAGTTTTGAGGACAATCATTCTATTTTAAGAACATTGGCCATGACAATCTATATTTATAGGCAAGACATACAAAGGAGAATGTCCAGGCAATTATTCCCAGTTGATCTAGCGTGCAGCACAAGGTAGGTATGCTTAGTCATTCTGATATATAATTTAATTGTATTAAAAAATAATAGCGATGATACCTTCGTAGGCTTAATCATGTGCTAACTCATATTGGTGCATGCTTTTGTGCCTGGATTTGGGTCATCTATTACAATGGGTGCATTCTATATCTTTTGTGACAGTGTAAGGTGTTATGAATCCAAGAAAAATCTTTTACAATCAGACTAATGCACTTTCTAACTTATAAATAGGTTGCCGGGTTTCTATATTATGTAATCATATCCCTGGCAGGATACACTGATCATTCCGATCCACGATGTGTATCACAAATCCTTGTTATGGGAAATTTACCACTTGAAATTGTAAAGGTTTAAAATGTTTTGGTGTGGAGATACTCATCAGATTTTCTTGTGAAAAGTATAATATGTATAGTATTACCTCGTCCTAAAGCATATATCAAGTAAGAATTGGTCCTTGACCTATATATCTAGCATATTAGACCATCTGGTGCACATAAAACTAATACTGAGTAATATTCCAACACAATGATTAAAACAAGCCTACTTTCACAATATTACATTTTAGACAAGGAACAATTTCAGTTACGGTTGACATTCCTTCTTTAAGAGTTGTCCTTGTTTCTGAAACCTTGGTTAGAATCGTGTAATGTATCCTGATTTTTAAATTGCAACAGGGAATCACATCAATTCAGTTGCAAGTTATGGCATTCTGATGGGAAAGGACTAGGTGGCAACACTCTTTTTTAGTACATGCGACCAACTATTGATCTGAACAGTTGGTAAACTTGTCTAAAAGACGACATCCCTCACAATACTTTACATCTCAATTCCCACATTATGCATGTTACAGATTAAAAAGCATTGAAGTTTGCTACTGGATAAGGCCAACAATGCTTAGATTATCAAAAGTAACCACAGAGCACCAGTAACTGACCTCACCCATTTCAAGAACTTCCAATGCATCTTTATACTTTTGCCTCCTTATAAGTTGCTTTGCATTTGAGTGAAGCATCAAGCCCATCATCACAGCCCTAGAGAAAATCCCAAAGGTTTTTTTTTTTTTAAAAGCAAATTCAAAACATTAGCAGCCAAACAGCAGATTGTGAGAAAAAATTGCTTGAGAAAGAATTTCTTAAAAAACAAATTAGTCTACTGCCAAACCTCTGATCAGTTTCAGATCCCATATTTACTTTCTGTCCACTCTGATCTTCAAGTTCTATGTTAAAGTCTTCCAGTGGCAATGACCCATCTGCATGTCTCTTAGCCAGTGCAGTGGCAGCTGCTCTGTATTTAGAAGGACAGACACACATTTAATTATAGGAGTGGATTGTACATACACAAACAGTAGCCAAAAAGACTACTGTCTCTGAAAACAACAGACACGCTGGCCAATATCATAAAAAAAATAGTACAGGAAAGTGTACTGCAAAAGCAGATAAGCATGTCTATGTAAATGAACATCTGAGGTATGTATATCCAGATTGCAAGGCTCATCAGTGCTTCTCCCCATAAACATGTCACTCTATCAAGACATGCAGTTTTTTGAATGATAATGAAGTCCCCTGCTCACAGCCGAATGCCTCTTAAGTATCGAGATGCGCTGCCTCATGAGTAAAGTAACGTACACCACACTAAGAATGTTGATTTGTCCCATGAGTCTATACATGAAAGTTGCTGAAAAGGGTTGAAAGCAAAACCAAATATGCAAGCGAGATGCATGACAAAGAATTGACTTGGTGGTGGCCGCTAAGAGTTAAAGTGAGCTTGGAATGAGGAGAAAGCATCTTCCAAAGCATCAAAGCTACTTATAAACTGCTACATCAAAGGAATCCCAAAAGCTTCAGACCGAGCATTATTAACCAAGGAAGACATCTCTTGAACTCGGACATGCTCATCCTAAGACCACAAATTTCATTGCTATTCGACTCGGACCTGTTCTAGAAAAGCTGGGGCATTTCAAATTCCTTCACCTATAATGAGAGAATACAAAGCTCGCTGCCATCAGTAAAAGAGAAAGGGAGATGCAATTGATACACTGAATGTCGACAGTTCTTCGTTTCATCAAATATGAACCCACTTCAATCACTCCAAACACGATTTATCCAAACCATCAACCCATTATCAAAGAGAAGGGAAAGAATAATAGAGAAAGAGAGCAGCAGAAGCCTGCTTTCAGGAGAGGCGAGGTGCCATTTACCGCATTATATTTCACATGGCCAGTCTCACAAGGTGTATGATCCAATTACAAATACCCAACTTTTCAAGAAAATTCAGCAAAACTAACATATTCCTCACAATGTACATGATAAAAATCAAGAAACAGAAAACAAAGAGAACAAGTTGTCTATAAATTCCCCATAAAAAAAAAAAAAGACGCAACGAATCCAACAAGCAACGAAAGTCAACAACTTTGCTCGACCAATCAATTCGCACACCCATCCGCTGCCGGGAACCGGCGACCCAGCAAATTTAAGCGAAAAGATAAACGATCGCGCACACACTGGAACGAGTACCCAAAAACACAGGCACAAGCAAAAGCACTCACTTGACGCGAGCGAGCCTGCGGGACCGCTCGTCCTCGGCCATGGCCTCTTCCTTGAGCGACTTGCCCTGGTCAACGCAGACGCGGGTCGAAAGTATCTTGGCGTTGCCCCTGACGCCGAGCTCGCTCAACTTCGCCGCCCCGTCGCCGTCCTTCAGCACCTTCCCCCCGCAGATCAGGTTGATCGAGTCCGGGCTCAGGCCCGATCGCCGCGCCACCTCCTCCCGCAGCATCGGGACCGTCCAGCCGTCCAGCTCGACCTCGATCGCGCCGGACCACGTGCCGGCCACCTTCAGCTTCGCGGCCATCGATGGGTGGGTTGGGATCGAGGAGAGCGAGGGAGGAAGAGAAGAGAAGAGAAGAGGAGAAGTGAGTGAGCAATTGAAAGATGGAGACTTTTATAGTTGAGGGAGAAAGGCGTTGCCTTTGCTTGATGACCAAGATTTCAAAGCCGGGTCCTTCTTCTCTTTCTTCCTTTGCTTTCCGGATTAGCATTTATTTTAATTCGATTCGGCTTTGGCTTCGTATCCGGTCACAGGATTCGATCAATACATCGAGACACTCGTGCATTTTAGAGATTGTTACCTAAATTCGATTCCTATTTTAAAGTGGGACCAGATTGATAGTGGAATTGGTTTTGAACCGATTGATACGATCGAGACGAGTTTTCAACTTGAGTAAATTGATGTGAACTCGGTTTACGATTTCAAAGTAGAATCGATTTTGAACCAATAGATAAGAAATCCATCAATGACTTAACCACATGCTTCTAAATGTTCACATTGCATGCTTTCTTAAAATAATGGTAGCATTATTTGAAGTAAGCAACTGGTTCAGTTTTCACGCTTGTCTCGAGAGAACTGACTATAAGAGGATAGGTTCTCAATCTTTAATAAAAAATTTACCTACCAAAGAATTGATTATCCCTAGTTAGAATCCAACACATGCAAAAATGATAACATGGCTTCTCATGAATGATGGCTCTATGGCACATCAAGTTCCGCTCAAGAATAAGATTGTTTTCCTTTTGTGATCGGTCAAAAAGTTACTGCCAGGCTTGAACCCCTAACTTCTCCAAATTACAAGAGCCGTAGCTCAGTTCATACACTCTTCATTACTCCCGTTGACAGCAGTGCTTAATCAGTGGTCTTCTGGCCATGGATATCCCCTAAAATAGACAAACATTTTGCTAGAAGAACAAGGGTAAGAGGGGACAATCAGGGTAACTACCTCTTCTGAAGATTATCATAGGAAGCCCACACCTACTACGGTCCAAATTGCAAGGTATGGAGACTTGGATCGTAGTGTGAGACTTTGGTGTGGGCTTCTTATAGTGTTCAGCTCTTGTGATGCTTTTGGAGTGTGATTTTCCTAGGATCTGTATCAATACCCTGTCATAGAATGTTTGTCTTTGACTCTGACGTTGAATTGTCCCTGTTAAATCACCAACCTCCAGAGCTGTAGATTGACTTCCGAACAGGATATACTAAGATATGACGGCCCATCACTATTTACCTATCCAAGTACCGAGAAATTTTACCGCTTGAAACTCCTAAATGTGATTGATCTTTTCGAAAATTATCTTTTTGGTCGTTACCTAGTTACAAGGGTTCAATCAATTTCTCCAGAGAATTCACTGGTGAGGTGAACTCGACGTTGATCTTTTGGTTGAAGTTGAAGAACTGTATTTTCCTTGTTATCTACTATACAATAATAGGCGAAGACGGTTTGATAGTTCAACACGATGTCTGAGTCCCAACAGAAAGGAGACGTGATTTCTCATAGAGTGATGCACTTCCTAGAATGGTAAATCGATTTTTTCTTGCAACCAGTGTTAGGAAAATCCCTTATGATGTTTTGAAGATGACAAAATAAATCAAAGGCTACTAACATGTTTAATGGTTAAGTAATAGACCATGCAGATAATAGAACATGTAAAGGATATTGTCAAAGTCCGAAGACACGGAAGATCGAACGTAACATATGTCCAAAGTATATTCGAAGATTTCCAAACTTCGTGTCAAAGTCTAAAGACTGCCCACTTTAGTGTCAAAGTCTGTTCTACATCGAAGTCGTCGGCTCCGACTAATTTCAGGCGAATGTGAATGATGAACCGGAAGACGGACTCTATCTTTGAAGCTGAATCAGAAGATAGACTCTATGCTGAAGCTGAACTTATTCAGACGGTGTTCAGACCTTAAAGCTAAATCTGTTCAGAAGCAGAATATGTTCAGACTCAGATTGTAAAGTCTATTGCTCTCAGACTTTACATCCAGAATTCGACAGAACGTAATACAAGCCCAATCATACAACGGCTAGTGATCTGGTTTGGATTCCACATCAAGATTGATTTGATTGATTCAATCTAATTGATTGACGATTGGATCTTGAAGACAAGGACTTTCTATACGAAAAAGCTTTACTTATGGAAACCAAGATTCCGTTTGTATGGGCGATCGGAATCAATTTGGGATTCTACCTTTGTCACTCAACGGCTACCAAATCTTCAAGATACAGAGCTGTCCAATGAGTATATTGGAAGACGATTCTCCGGGATACTGTCCAACGGCTAGTTTGGAAGTGGAGGAGTATTTAAGGAGATGAATGACCGATGAGCAAGAAAGAGACGGAGCGTAGAATTTATAATTCCAAAGTCCGAGCGATCTTTGTTCATACACTTGTCTTTGGAGAGCTTAAACGTTTGTGATCATGAGAGAAATACCAAAAGAGTGACTTAGTGAGATAGTGTGATCTACTACTAAGTGTTTGCACTCAAAGTTGTAATCTCTTGTTGATTGCATAGTGGAATCTAGCCAAGAAGGCTGTTAGCGTGGGAGAGTGGACGTAGGCTTGGATTAAGCCGAACCACTATAAACCTTGTGTTCTTATTCTCTTCCCTAACTCCATTGTTTTATTTGAAGTTTA
The DNA here is from genome assembly GCA_014182575.1 of Eucalyptus decipiens. Lineage (NCBI taxonomy): Eukaryota > Viridiplantae > Streptophyta > Magnoliopsida > Myrtales > Myrtaceae > Eucalyptus > Eucalyptus decipiens. Next base: position 65,107,670 of record CM024611.1, read on the forward strand.
TTTTATTCCGCATATATTTGTCAAGATTTATTTTATTCCGCATATATTTGTCAAGATTTATTTTATTCCGCATATATTTGTCAAGATTTATTTTAAACACCTATTCACCCCCCTCTAGGTGTTCGTACTAGCTTTCACAATTGGTATCAGAGCCAAGTGCTCGGTTTATAAAAGTGTTTTTTTACTTTTGAGCTAAAGATTCTTTATGGCTAGTATCTTGGCTCCAGGACTTATGGAAGGGCAAAGCAACACAAGGCCACCATATTTTGATGGAAGGGAATACGACGTATGGAAGAACAAAATGAAAGCATTCCTAAGATCCAGAGATCTCTTACAATGGGATGTTGTGGAAAGAGGAATCAACCCCATTGCCGCGTCTACATCAAATAAGAATGGCAAAGACAAAGAAACCAAACCCCCCGCTCTTATGTCTCGGACGGAGTTGTCCAAAAGAGAAGCTCTTGATGCAAAAGCAATTTATTCTTTATATTGTGCATTGTCTCCGGCTGAATATAACAGAATCTCTTCATGTGAAACAGCAAAAGAAGTTTGGGATAAACTTCATGTTACATATGAAGGGACCGATCGTGTAAGAGAGACAAAAGTAAACTTCTTGCCTGGCAAATATGAATCCTTCAAGATGAAGCAAGGAAAATCGATTGGAGATATGTTTAGCCGTTTTACAGAAATTGTAAATGGTTTAGCATATCAAGGTCAGCAAATTTCTACCCCAATGAAGGTCAACAAACTCTTGTGAGGTCTCTCAAAAGATTGGAACCATGTCAAGACCTCAATCCGTGAAACTCAGAGGATTATGCCACTTTCCGTTGATGAATTGATCGGCACTCTTCAATCCTATGAAGTGGAACAACTCAACGACGAAGATCCCGAAGGTAAAAAGTCCATTGCTTTAATATCTAATGCTGTTTTTGATGAAACAGACTCAGAAAATGACATGGACGACGAAGAACTTGCTTTTATGATCGAGAAATTCAAAAAGCTGAGTAGAAAAGGAAGGAAGTTTAGTGAAAGAAGACAATACAAGCAGAATGGCCAGAAAAGAACAATGAAAGAAAATGATGAGCAAGGAAATATATGCTTGATGGCACATTCAGAATCTGAGTCTGACTCAGACACAGACTCAGAATCAGAGTTTGACTCGGACACAGACTCAGAATCCGATGAGGAAATCGAGGTAAGCCATTCAAAAATTCCTCTCAAACTTTCAAAGTATATAAATGAGTTGTGTTTAAATCTCAAATCTTCTCTTAAAAGGATCTCCGAACTTAAAAAGGAGAATTCTCGGCTTAGGCAACATGATCTTTCTCAAAAAGAAAAGTTTGAAATTTTGCAAAAACGTTTTCTACAAACAAAAGAAAGTTGAGATTTACTTATCAAAGAAAATGATTCTTTAAAGAAAGAATTTTCAAATATTTCGACAAGATTTTCAAATGGATCAAAAACATTAGAGCATATCCTTTCTATACAAGTTCCTTACTATAATAAGTCTGGACTTGGTTTCAATAAGGAAAATGATTCTCTAATTGATTTTCCTAAAGTCAAGGAGAGACTTAAACAAAGACCTCCAAAGACATTTTACAAAAATCATTTTCAAAAAGTGTTTGTAAAATCTGTTGGTCTAAATGCATTCAAGTGTTCAAATTGTGGAGATTTGGAACACTTTGAGAAAGATTGTCCTAAAGTCTGGAGACCTATTAAGAAAAATTGGATAAGAACAGTATATTCTACTAACTTTCATGGACCCAAGAAAAAATGGGTACCAAAGAAAATATGAGTTATTTTTGCAGGATATAAAGAAGAAATAAGAAAGAGGATTTGGTAAGGAATTTTTTATTCTCAATTTGATTTGGGCAATAATTCTCATTATACTTGATATTCGATATATCCTTGGTTGATTGAGATTTTATAATAATCATATTTTGCTTTATTGAAGAAAGAATCGTATGATTTGTTTTTGTGATTCGAGATTTAATTTGATACGTGTGATCATTTTTGATATCATGCTTAAAGACAAAAGAATTTATTTGGTTTGATTTTATACTCTCAGATTTGATTTAATACGTGTGATTATTTGAGATAATTCAAATTATTTTGTCTAATTTTATGCTCTCAAATTGTCATATTTTGCAAAGTAAAAATCTGATTCTACGTGATACTAATTTTGCAAGATATATTTTCTGAGATACTCAAGGATTTTATTCTCTTTGATTTTATCGTATTATGACTAAGTGAGAATTTAATTTTCAAAATATCATTGTGCATAATATTCTTTCTTTGAGTACTCTGTTATGATGAATTAAGAAAGAATATTTGGAGATTATATATTTTGCTCTAACGTCAAGGAAGGATCCAAATTGAAGGATACCAAAAAGGGAAACGAGTCTATTGCAGGAAATTCTTTAAGGGATGAATGGTCGCAAATCTATGCAAATCATGATGCAATCATAAATGTATCTCATGCGAAGATTGGTTGAATTCGAGATGAGCTTGGTTAAAGAAAATAAATTTTTGCCTCGAATTTCAAAGTGCAAGTGATCGTTGCGGATGTTGTTGCTACAAAGGAAATACTGGAAAATATTATGTTTAACATGCACAAGCAACAATTGTTTCTACTCGCAAATATTGCCATGATCACAGGGGGAGAAAGCAAATCCAAAAGAAAAGGAAAAGAATCGTGATCATCTCAAAAAGACAGCAAATTGAGGGGGAGCTTTGATCAATTATGGAAAAATCTTTTTTGGATTGATCGTGATCTTATTATGGATGTAAGGAAAGGTAAATGTGTCAGAATTTATTCTAAAAAAATCCGGTTAGTGCATCTTTTATTACATTTTGTCATTAACAAATGACAAAATCTCTTATTGATATTATCATTTTATTATGACAAAAAAGGTATGTGAATTTCATAATGCATCCGTGATTTTTATTGAATATTTGCTGATATATATGATCGAAGTGAGCTATATTGCATATCTTTAATATTCGACTTGCTTTATAAAAGCTGATTTTTGGAAATTATGCAAGATAGTTTATATTCTCTACGTGATACTATTTTCATTGTTATCGCTTTTTGATTATGACAAAAGGGGGGAGAAGATATGAATATGCATATGTGTTGATTGGTTGATATTATCTATGGCATAATATTGAGCTGCGATTATTTTTCTATATATTGTTATGCTCAATTTATTTGTTATCTTCTGATATCCTTTGATTTAAATTAATATTTTTAAAAGCATGTTTACAAATCTGCATATTCAGAGATTGTTTTGTTATCATCAAAAATGGGGAGATTGTTAGGGAAATCCCTTATGATGTTTTGAAGATGACAAAATAAATCAAAGGTTACTAACACGTTTAATGGTTAAGTAATAGACCATGCAGATAATAGAACATGTAAAGGATATTGTCAAAGTCTGAAGACGGCCAGAAGACTGAACGTAACATATGTCCAAAGTATATTATGAAGATTTCCAAACTTACGTGTCAAAGTCGAAGGCGCCCGGACTTTAGTGTCAAAGTCTGTTCTACATCAGAAGTCTGTCAGCTCCGACTAATTCCAGATTGAACGTGAATGATGAACCAGAAGACAGACTCTATGCTGAAGCTGAATCAGAAGATAGACGCTATGCTGAAGCTGAACTTATTCAGACGGTGTTCAGACCTTAAAGCTAAATCTGTTCAGAAGCAGAATATGTTCAGACTCAGATTGCAAAGTCTAGCACACTCAGACTCAGATTGTAAAGTCTATTGCTCTCGGACTTTACATCCGAGTCGACGAGACGTAATACAAGCCCAATCATACAACGGCTAGTGATCTAGTTTGGATTCCACATCAAGATTGATTTGATTGATTCAATCTAATTGATTGACGAATGGATCTTGAAGACAAGGACTTTCTATACGAAGAAGCTTTACTTTTGTATGGGCGATCGGAATCAATTTGGGATTCTACCTTTGTCACTCAACGGCTACCAAATCTTCTAGATACAGAGCTGTCCAATGAGTATATTGGAAGACGATTCTCCGGGATACTGTCCAACGACTAGTTTGGAAATGGAGGAGTATTTAAGGAGATGAAGGACCGATGAGCAAGAAAGAGACGGAGCGTAGAATTTATAATTCCAAAGTCCGAGCGATCTTTGTTCATACACTTGTCTTTGGAGAGCTTAAACGTTTGTGATCGTGAGAGAAATACCAAAAGAGTGATTTAGTGAGATAGTGTGATCTACTACTAAGTGTTTGCACTCAAAGTTGTAATCTCTTGTTGATTGCATAGTGGAATCCAGCCAAGAAGGCTGTTAGCGTGGGAGAGTGGACGTAGGCTTGGATTAAGCCGAACCACTATAAACCTTGTGTTCTTATTCTCTTCCTTAACTCCATTGTTTTATTTGAAGTTTATTTTATTCCGCATATATTTGCCAAGATTTATTTTAAACACCTATTCACCCCCCTCTAGGTGTTCGTACTAGCTTTCACAACCAGTTCATTACAAGATCCTGCCAGAGGTCGGAACTTTACGTGACATGCTTGTACCGAACTAGTCAAGCCTAACAAAGATAGAGTACAATTGAGTTGATTGGTCCCAAACCTGAAATGCTTTTTCAGTTGAACTTCGTGGCAGTCCTCGCTCTATCCAACAATCGTCTGTCCAGAGTCGTATTAAGTAATTAGTTTGGACATTTGATGAAAGCAGCTACCGTGGAAAATGTCTTCAACGTTGGTTGCCCCTGAGTAACAACTGCTCGAAAATGCCGAACGTTAACTGTTCGAATACCACATCATGCACGAAAACAGTGGCTATAGAGACATGGAAGCTCTGTTTGGGTTCCGGAGTATCAGATATCACAGTTTCACTTGTGATCCTTGATATAGCTAGTATAAGCACCTAGAGGAGGGGTGAATAGATATATAAATATTTTTCTCGTTAATCGCACAATATTGGACAGTTAATAGAATTGAGACAATCGCGATCAAAGTAAGACGAGATAAGGGAAGAGAAGATTAAACACAAGGTTTATAGTGGTTCGGCTTATTCTAAGCCTACGTCCACTCTTCCGCACCGACAGCCCAATTGGTTGGATTCCACTATGAACGAAAGAGGAGTTACACCACAGCTCTTCTTTGATTCCACAGTGTAGATGTTCTACTACACCTCCTCAAGGTCTCTTACAAATATAGACTCTCTTTTGAATACAATGATTCGCTCAAAGAATTTGTCTAAACAACAGGAAGCTTTCTTTGGAATTTTTCTATCGCGCACTTCTTAACAACTAATACGTCTTCTTTATATACTCCTTTATGCCATCATACCCGTTGGCATTTACCAAAGGAATTCCTCCAATCTACCCGTTGGACGGAATCAATCAAGAAGATTAATTAAGCTATTAAAGGAATGTGTCGATAGCCCATCAATCAATCTGCTCGCCCATGCAATCGGGATCTCGGTTTCCATAAGTAAAACCTTCCAAGAATATCCGGACAATCATCGGATCTTCAATCATCGAGTCAATCTCGATCAATCAAGGATTCCGTTATGTCTTCTCCAGCCACGAGGTCTTCTCCAGTTGATAAGGTCATCTCCTTAACGAATCATCCAGATCTGGATAACCATTCTTCAACGGATTAGAGACTGTCAATGAGGATAGACTTTGAGTCTTGAGTCTGGCTGTCCAGAGGTCTTCAGACTTTAAATAGAAGAGTCTGCAAAACCTTCAGACTAGACTGAAAGAAACGTTTTGTCAACTTCAAAACACTTCAAGAAGATTTCTCCAACAATCCTATCTGTTCTGTTTGTCAATTTCCAACTGTTACGAGTGTTTCATCACATTCTACTACTTCGTACAGGACAATTTTTTTAATACTGTCACCAATTTAGGAGATAATCAGAGACTATAACTCTGGCTTCGTTTGTAATGGAGGATCTGCCTATAGCCATTAATCGATATAGGTCTTTAAGGAGAACCTACCGGTTTGATGTCCTCATCTCAAGAAGTAACACAACAAAGCTCATTACTCTAAAGAATGGATTGATCAGGTTTCTATTGATGAGAACATTATATCTAGGAGACATTGACACGCCTCCTCTTACCACTCCTTTTTCCATTGAGCACGTTTCCATTTCCAATAAATTTCCATCTCCGTATACAACGGAGTCCATTCACGAACTATTTCAGACTTGAAAGTCCTCCGGGATGACAATATGGTATTAACGACTGACTTCAGAAATGGATCTTGTAATCCTAGGTTCCGTTGATTTTTGTTTTTATAAAATGGCAAAGTTCTGCTAGTTTATCACCTTGTGCATTTAGTACATGAGTATACGACTTACAGTTCTTTTAACTCTCTTAAAAACCAGTACAATACGGGAGTCAGTTTATCTCCAACTAATAGCATTTGCTGCAAAACCTGCAAGACCGTAAAAGCTTCACCTTCCACTCCAATGCAAATTTCATCAACAGGTGAGATTAAATGGAGCACCTACACATGTCTGCAAGTCTTTTAAGGGAGTTCGTCATCTGAGATTGAATTATTCATATAAATGACAACAGTTGACTAGGCTAGGCTCGACTTAACGTGTGGAAAAATTATGCCAATAGAGACTTTCGGATAACTCCCCGTCATAGAAATCTGGCCATTGGATATGCATATCGGCTGCCCAAAAGTATTGTCTGGCATTTTCTGATCAATAATCAAATCAATTTCACCGGCAGAAGTACGGCGCAAGTCTTGCCATAACTTGGCACGCCGGGACACTAAGTGCCATAACTTCCAAACGGTACACTTAAGTGCCACTTTTTTTTTTTTTAGTGGGACACTTAAGTGCCACCTCCGGCGACCCTTGCCGGAAATCCTACGTAGCAATTTTTTATTATTATTTTTTGCCTACGTGGCTCGCGGAGCTCCAAATCAGCATAAAAAATAATAATAAAAATAATAAAAACAAGAAAATTTTAAAAATTTTAATTTTAAAAAATTTTAAAAATTTTAAAAAATAAGAAAATTTTAAAAATTTTAATTTTAAAAAAATAAGAAAATTTTAAAAAATTAAATTTTTTTTTTAAAAAAAAAAAAAAAAAAAAAGGGGGGGGGTCGTCAAAGGGGCGGCTGAGGGCTGAGCCCTCGCCGCCGCCGCCTCCTCCCGTCGTCGGGAAGGGCCGGCGACGGAGGGGGAGGGTCGGCCGGGTCGCCGGCCCCGGCCTACCGACGGCGTGGGCTCGCGGCCCTCGCCGGATCGCGGCGAGGGCCGCGACCCTCGCCCTAGATCTGGGCGAGGGCTCACGGGCCCTCGCCGCCGGTCGGCCGACCTCGCCGGCCCCTGGCCAGGGCCCGGCGACCCCGGCCGACCCTCCCCACTCCGTCGCCGGCCCTTCCCGGCGGCGGCGGGGAGGCGGCGAGGGCTCGCGGGCCCTCGCCCGATCTGGGCGAGGGTCGCGGACCCTCCCCCCGTCGCCGGCCCTTCCCGGCGACGGCGGGGGCGGCGGCGGCGGGGCTCAGCCCTCGGCCGCCCGTTCGACCTCCCCCTTTTTTAATTTTCTTAATTTTTAAAACTTTTAAATTTTTCTGAATTTTTAAATTTTTCTTTTTTTTTTTTAATTTTTTTTTTTAATTTATAATTTAATTATTTTTTATATTATTATTTACACGTAGACACGAAACGGCGTCGTTTTTGCGTTTTCTCCGCCACGTCGGCGTGCAAAACGACGCCGTTTTGGACTAAACTCGCCGGAAAATTGCCACGTCGGCTATTTGGCCGGATTTTCGCGGAGTGGCACTTAAGTGTCCCATTTTGCTCCAATGATGGCACTTAAGTGTACCATTTTAAAGTTATGGCACTTAAGTGTCCCGGCGTGCCAAGTTATGGCACTCCAGGTGTCCTCACCTCCAATTTCACCACTCTTAACCTCGTCACCGAAAGGAGCTGAGCTACATTCATCATCAAAACTGACCAAGACTTTCACCATGACCACAACTTCTCCACTCAAGCACAGGCATCGCTGAACTCCTATAAAATTGCTTTAATTTGCAAAAAAGAGTTAACTCGAGAGTAGGATACATTTAAAATTTGGTCACTTGAATATGCAATCATGAAAAAGAAAGCACTGTGGGTACTTGTAGTGGTTTGGGGTATTGCATGTTTATGTGGCTCTCATGGGTGTTGGGAACAAGAAAGGATTGCACTCTTAACGCTCAATGCCATATTTGACCTGCCATGCTGGACAACACCGGGGGATCCAAGTCCGACTGTTGTAGCTGGCAACCTGTTAAGTGCAACCCCACCACAGGATGAGTTACTCAGCTAATGCTCTCCTATTCGAGGGCTTACCCTTTCGGCTTTAATACTTGGCACTTAAGTGCTTCTCTATGTCTTCCCTTTGAAGAACTTGAGCCTTTACTTGTCTGACAACTATGTAGGAGGGTGGATTGCACCAGAATGTGTGAATTCACCCCTCGTCCGTTTCCTTATAAAGTAACTAGTGAAGTTGTCCAATTATATCAGTGTGGTATCTCCACTAATAAGAAATGAGCATATGGGAAAGCTAATTTGTGTGCAATTCAACTTCATTCCACTAACGAAGAAATTGTTTCTACTTAAGAGATCTTTCATGTATCGATGAATAAATCATATTGGGCAATGCTGCTTGCACTACCTCCAGTCAATTGAGCAGTGTTCACATGTTGCCTCACCATTCCTTGGTCATACATGCCATTCAGCAGTCATGGATCAAAACCACCACCTAAAGCCGCTTTCTTTTTTGACAAGTTACTAGCAGTCTCCACCAAAGCCAATTCCCAATCTTCCTTGCCAGATTCGGCAGCTGGGGTTTGCCAAGCAGAAGTCACTTCTGGTTCACCATTAGAAGGGAATGCTTCCCATGAACCATTCCCCGTTTTAGTTGGTGGCCCCGCAAATAGAGCCAATGCAAATTTATTACCTTGATCATCAGCAGGAGTATAATTCTCTGGTGGAGGCAATGCCTTCATCTCATTCATATCTGGCACAGGCTCCTCCTCCTTAGCCACGGGGGGCAATTCTTCTCTCCTCTCTGGGCTCTTAGGCCTCTTTGCTCTATCCCTCACAAACTCCTCCAATCTCTCCAACAACTTACTGATAATCCTTTGCACTTCAGGATATTCAAGTGATCTAGCCACCCCTGTACCCTTACACCAATTGTAGAATACAATCAACTCGTCGATTTGCTTAGCAGCACTAGCATAAGCATCGAAAGCCTTGACGTAATCCTGGTACTCTATATCGTAAAATTTATCAAGCAAAACAGCCAAAACCTCACCAATATTAGCGTATACCTGAAAACTCTCCTTCACAACAGGGTACAATGCAACTAAGATCAGCCTGCTATTATTTGCCAGACCAGTGGGCCTAAACGCCAAGAACCGGTCCAATAGTCTCTACAAATGGCCCATTTTGCCAAAAATCCTTTCAGGCTTCATGTCCCTCAGTGGAGTCACTGCCCTTCTCCCTTCTTTCCCTTCTTTCACAGCCACGCCATCGCTCATATCCCCATATGACCTTGACCTTCTCATCCCACCATTGACCTTGACCTTGAACTATTAATCACGCCATCAACGAAGCATTCAGCTCGACCGATGGCTTCACTAACCTAAACCGCATAAATAGGTTCTAATCATTTCGCAACTTCAGCTCACCATGCTCCACTATGCTTAATCAAGCGAGCGGAATAGCATTGAGCTCCGGGGAATTACCTTTAGAGAAAGTGTTCAGATCTGGAGAAATTAAGCTCCGGGGACGTGGATTTTGAACGATGGATGGATCCGCTGATTATAATCGCCGATCGCTACTCTTCGTCTTCTGCGTCTGAGAACGGCGAGAGACAAGGTGGATCTCCAAAAACAGACTCCGGTAGAGTAGGAACAACCGGCGATCCATCCGTTGGCTCCCTTGGAAGAACAAAAGGACCTCAAGTGGAGGTCGCCGACGGAGGTCGCCCACATCATGAAGTTCCCTCCTCCCCCGGCCGCATTCCCGGTCTGCCGCCTCCACTTCGAGGCAGCCGCGTCTCGCCATCGCGTCGACAGCGCGGGTCCATCCCGCCGCTCTCGCCTCGCTCTTCGTGGGGATATCTCCGGCTCTAATGCTCGTCGGATCGGTCACGTTCGTGATCGGGCTCGTTTTGATGCCCCTGGGGTCGTCCTTCTGGTTTCCTTCTTTTTACGTGGCGGGAATGGTGTCCGCTTTGTCGGAGTTGGCTGTGCTCCGGTGGCTTCGCCACGGCACGACGTGGCCGATGAGGTGGTTTCTTTATCGGTCATGTTGAAGGAAAAGAAAAGAAAAGATTCTTTTGGATTTTCGGATGATTGGTTTGTCCTGCAATTGAAGGTGTCCCTTTGTGATGAGCATACCATGCCTTTTACTGGGGCAATGGTTTTGATGATATGGGAAATACGGAATAGGTGAACTGGTGCGAGTGTTGATGAGCTCTTTCCGATCGGCGCGTAATCCATTGGATTCTAGTAACAGGTTTTTCTTAACCTGAGAAGTCAAAAGTATCTTTTTGATTCTGGTAATTTGTTGTCTTGATGTCTTGACCAAATTCGAGCAAGAACCAACCCGGATTGAGGCCCGGATTGGTGCAAATGTATGAAAATCGCTACTAGTCATTAGTAGGGCTCCCAACCAAGCTTGGCCAGGCCATGTGGCCGGGCGCCTGGGTCAAAGAGAATAACCTCGAGGAGGGATTGTGAGAAAGCTACAAATCATATAACATCATCCTTATTGATTGTTTCAAATATGAAGAAGCAAATTTAACATCCAAAAGAGAATTATTATATCAGATAGCGTACAAGTAAGGTATCATGCCATCTTTTTCTCATAAGAAGGAAAAAAAAGGGGAAAAGGCCACAGAAAAAATCTTTCTTGTCTTGATTGAATACATCATTGAAACAATCATGCGAGAGGTCTACTACGTCAATTGCGTAACGAGTTGGAATTCGATGCTTTACTTCCTCATTCTAACACTTTATTCACTTAAACTCGCTTCCTACTTGCTCACACTATGATCTTGACTGATATATTTATGCTAAACTTTTTGTTGTTACATAAAAATATGTCAAATTTATATGACATATTTACCTTAAACCTATCATTGTGCGACACATTTACCTCAAAATTTGAGATAAATATGTTACATGAATATAACTTTGGGGTTTTTGGTGTCACAAAAAAATAGTAATTTTGTGGTAAATGTGTTGCATAATAATAAGTTAGGGGGTTTTGTGTCAAAAAATTTGAGGTAAACATATCACACATATATAAATTTGGGGTTTTTTGTGTCATAATTTTTTTTTTTAGAGTAAATCGTGTCATGGTGGACATAACTTAAATTTTTTTGTGATTTTTTTTCAAAAAAGAAAATAGAGAACTTTTGAAAAACCATCCCCACTTTTGGAAATGCGCAATTTGCATTTATAAACTACCCCTCCAACACATTTTTTATCCCCGTCTCTCTGCCTTCCGCTACACCAATGTCAACTTCTCTCTCCATGGCCACTAGAGCTCGAAAGTCGCACTCAAGGCCATGGCCACAAGCTCAAAGGCAGCATTAATGCCTATGGCCTTTAAGCTCGAAAGTCACGCCATCTGGCGAGCTCGCCATGGCCACTAGATTCGGCGTCAAGTTCAACAATGGAATTTGGGTAGCGATGGACGTGAGCTCGAGATAGGAGAGAGGGAGACGGTTGAGGCAGCAAGGTGGTGGCTTGGTGACGCAACAAGTGTAGACGGTGCTAGGAGTTTCAAGTCGCACGCTTTGGATTGGGTTGGGTAAGTGTCTTGAATAAGTGGGTTTTGGTGATAGGTTTTGAATGGTGAGTCGGGAGAGGCAAAGTTGGGGAATAAATGACAGATCCGTAAGTATGATTATCATCATAACTAACGTCAAATGCAACTTGAAATGGAGTTTGCTGAAGTAATGGTTACTACTACCAAAGTAACAAACTTCCAACCAGAATACTACAGCCCCACACTCACTTTCTCCACACAAAGCTCTCTCTTCCACACAAAATCTTCCACTGTACGTCCAGGTTATGTGAGCCTAATGAGAACTGGAGAGCAAAACAAATTGAAGTGCAATACGCTGTCATGCGAACTCAATAGTTCTTATGATTTTGCATCATGATGCGCTATCTTCAAAACATAGAGTGAGGATCGTTGCAAGGACCTCTTCGGGCTCCCAAACATGACAAACTTGAGCACCAAGCTACCAGTAGAGTTGTCCAATTATATTGGCATGGGATCTCCACCAAGAAGGAATGAGCATCTAGGAAAGCAAATTTGTGTGCAATCTGACTTCCTAAGTTAGGGTTATTCTCTTATATCACTTATTTAATTAGTGCCGAGTGTCCCGATGCTTAGTCAAAGAAAGATTGGGGTCCCAACAACTTGAGAGGGAAACTTGACTGAGTTGACCCCGTTTACATATAAATACATTACAAATGTCAAGCCAATGTAGAGAACTCATCAGACATGATGACTAAGCATGTTCCTTTGACGAAACTTAAGCTTTACTTGAGCGCAGTTTTCATCTATAGAGAGTGAGCGTCCATCGAGGCTTTGGGAGAATTGGCATGGATGATGAACATTATGACTTAGTTACAAACATCGAGGCAAGGTAGAGAATTGTTAAAGTATGTCTCAATTTTGAGCCGTTATGCAATCTAACATGATTGGATAAGGAAGAAATCCAAAAAATCTTTCTTCGAATAGCGTATATATTGAAGAGTTTCTTTTATTTGGTTGGATGTATCCACGATTACATCTAGACCTTGCAATGTAACAAATTTGAGAGGATATTGCTTGGATGTTTGGGTAAGAAAAAGATATAAGTACAATTTGGGAGGTTTGGGCGTGTAGATTCCGGTGCATTAACCATTGACAAAGAAATTTTTCTGTGGACAGCCGCCAAGGGGCCCAGTAGTGAATACAATGAACTCTCGTAGTCAAATTGCCTATGGACTTCAATTGCCTACTTGGAATTTTCTGTGACTTCTCACGGTTGAAGTATGTCTTGATTTTGAGTTGTAGTGTAATCTAACTTGATTGGATAAGAAAGAAATCCAAAAAATCTTTCTTTGAATGGCTATATATTGAAGAGTTTCTTTTATTTGGTTGGACGTATCCACGATTGCATCTAGACCTTGAATTGTTAAAAAAAATGAGAGGATATTGCTTGGATGCTTGGTAAGAAAAAGATAAAAGTTCAATTTGGGAGGTTTGGGCGTGTAGACTCCAGTGCATTAAACATTGACAGGGAAATTTTTCTCTGGACTGCCGCCAAGGGCCCCAGTAGCAAATACGATGGACTCTTGCGGTCAAATTTCCTGTGGACTTTAATTGCCTACTTGGAATTTTCTTTTTAGTCATACAAAAGAAAGCACGTGGGTTCGGAAGTGCTTAGAGAAAAGAAAATAAATTAAAAGCAAGGTTTTGCTTTTTTGGGTTTCCTTTCCTCGAGAAGCCTAATAGTGGAATTCCATTAGAAATTGGGCCACCGCACGAAGAGTAAAAGAAAGAACATACGAACGTTCTTGAATTAGCTGTGCGAAGGGTTTTGCTATGGGCTTAAACACTCGTGATTTGCCCTATAAGCTTTACATGCAATTAAGTTGCTTATTTATAAACATATTTAGATATGATCTTAATCTAGGTGTGGGAAACATTTGAGCATATGAGTGATTGTAATTTTGATATTTCGATTATAGTGAATTATTTGTTATTGGCTCTCTTCAGGAATAAATATCGATAGTCAGATCGAGTCTCGTAAATATTTGATATCTTTGTCATTCCCCATTCATTTCTTCAATGTTTTTGCATTGATTTGATAGCAAGATCTTCTCAATTTTTGCGTTAATTTTACAACATGTCTACTTCTGAAATGCCTCTAGTCAAGATCACTTTTTCCTAAGAGCTCCAATGTGAAGTAGATTAACAGATTTTCCATGTTTAGAGCCATCCGATTTCGAAACTTTTTCTAGTGAAGTTTTTCACCTATACATATAGACTCGTATGGATAATCCCCCATCACTCTTGCAAGGGAAGCAATTTGAATGACGTTAAATGGACACTCATTAAGTTAAACTAGCTGCTTTTTGTGAATCCGAAAAGGCAATCTGTTATGCTTTTTCTCCAGCGTGAAATGTGTAAAAGCTATAAAGTAGTAATTTGTAATATCTTGAAATATAAGCATTCTAAGTTAGTCGAGTTGAACAATAAGAAGAGAGCACTTCAAAGAACCCGTTACCATATTTACATCCTATGTTAGTTTCCCAAGCAAGAAACCAGTTCATTGTGAGTAATCCTCTAACATTTACTAATTTTCATGTTACCATCATTCAGTTTTATTCTAACTATAATATATGATCTTGGAATCAAGTAAATCACAAGGCCTATGCTTTTCATTGAATAGAGATTGAATTAGTCATATAAATGACAATAGTGACTAGGCTAGACTAGACTTAACATGTGGAAAAAGTTATGCCAATAAAGACATTTGGAAAACTCCCCGCCAATGAAATCTAGCCATTGCGTAAGGTGCATTCCCCGCCTCGCACGCTAATTGACCTTGTCACCAAAAGGGGCTGAGCTACATTCATCACTAAAGATGACCAAGACTTTGGCCATGACCACAACTTCTACACTCAAGCACAGGCATCGCTGAACTCCTATAAAATCACTCTAACTTGTAAAAAAGAAGTTGACTCAAGAGTGTGATACATATAAAGTTCGGTCGCTCGAATCTGCAATCATGAAAAAGGAAGCACTGTGGGTGTTTGTGGTGGTTTGGGGTATCGCATGCTTATGTGGCTCTCGTGGGTGTCGAAAGCAAGAAAGGGCTGCCCTCTTAGAGCTCAATGCCACATTGGACATGACATATAGGGGGGGACACGGGGGGATCATATTTCAACTGTTGCGGCTGGGGATGTGTTGAGTGCAACCCCACCACAGGACGAGTTACTAAGCTAATGCTTGCCAATTAGAGATATTTCCGTTTCGGCTCCAAAACTTGGTACCTAAACGCTTCTCTACTTCTTCCCTTTGAAGAACTCAAGAGCCTTGACTTGTCTTACAACTATTTAGGAGGGTGGATTGCACTAGAAGGTATAAATTCTCCGTTCATCCATTTCTTACAAAACAAGAGATACTCATTATCTAATGAACTCATAAGTTAACCATGCTCGGGTTCTTACTCGCTTCCTGCATTATAGATGGTTACGTCCACGTCATCATTTATCCATGAGTCTGATTTATTTCCCTCAAAATGGAAATACCTACTTGCGAATGAACTCGAAAAGATTTATGCGGATTTTACTTGCTTTTCATTGTTTGTTTGTATAACCAAACCTACTATCTTCAAGGCTGAGCAAACTAGAGGTGCTTGACTTGAGCGGTAACTTTTTGGATCATTCTATTCTATTCGTTCTCGGTACAATTCCATCTCTCCGGCATCTATTCCTTTGAGATAGTAATTTGAGTGGGACTTTACATGTGAATGGTAAATTTCTCCAACTTATTCTCTGCTCATAATTCAGTACAAAACCGCCATCCTTGACTTGAGTTAACACTATTTGTGGAAAAATTAGGTGGTTATAGTAATTTGATGGAGTTGGACATAAGTTATAACACAGTTAATGCAGTGGCTATTGCTAAAGGTATTGTTTTAGTTTTCATGCAGGACCTCTTTTTTATTCATAAGTTAAACTAACTAGCTTGCGAGTCATGCGGGCAAGCTCTTTAATACCTATACGTGTGCTTCATATTAAGAATAAAGAAGTCATATATTGCAACCCCCTTCTCTTTCCATATAGAAATGTTGATGATTCAAAAGATTCCTATCCCGAGGCATCCTTGTGGTGCTTTCATTAGTTACTCTGGATAATTCTATTTTACTTGTTGGCAATACAACCCCCTTCTCTTTCATCATTTGTTTGTAGAACCAAACTTGCTGTCTTCAAGGCTGAGTAAACTAGAGATACTTGACTTGAGCGGTAACTTTCTAGATCATTCTATTATATCCGTTCTCAGTACAATTCCATCTCTCCGGCATCTATTCCTCAAAGGCAATAATTTGAGTGGGACTTTACATGTGAATGGTAAATTTCTCCAACTTATTCTTTGCTCATAATTCAGTACAAAATTGCCATCCTTGACTTGAGTTAACACCGTTTGTGGAAAAATTAGGTGGTTTTAGTAATTTGATTGAGCTAGACATAAGATATAACAAAGTTGATGTAGTGGCTATTGTTGAAGGCACAGCTTCAATGTTCATGTAGCAACCTCATTTTTATTTGTAAATTAAACTAACCAGCCTGTGAGTCATGTAGGTAGGCTCTTTAATACCTATACATGTGCTTCATATTAAGAATAAAGAAGTCATATATTGCAACCCCTTCTCTCTCCATATAGAAATATTACTTCTTCAAAAGATTCCTATCCCGAGGCATCCACGTGGATCCTATCATTATTTACTCTAGATAATTCTATTTTATCCATTCGTGGTACAATTCCGACTCTTAGGTGTCTATAATTGGAAACAACATTTGAAGGGGACTTTACATGTGAATGATAGTTTCTCCATCTTATTCTTTGTTCATAATTCCATACAAAATCACCATCCTTGACTTGAGTTAGCAATGTTTGTGGCTAAATTAGGTGGTTTCAGTAATTTAAAGGAGATGGACATAAGTTATAATCCAGTCAATGTAGCGGCTATTGCTAAAGGTACTGTTTCAGTTTTCATGTAGAATCCTCGTTTTTATTCATAAATTAAACCAACTAGGCTACAATTCATGCATGCTCTTTAATATCTTTACATGTGCTTCATATTAAGAATATAGAATTCATCCCTTCTCTTTCCATATAGAAATGTTGCTGATTCAAAAGATTTTTTATCGCGGGGCATTTGCGTGGGTGCCTTCACAACTTTACTGCCAAGCAATTTATTTACTTGGAATTTTACTTGTAGGCATCAAAAACTTTAGCCACTTAGAGAACCTCCACCAAAATGGTGTAGACTTGAAGGATGTGGGGGCCGTCGTGCGAGCACTAGGGGCACCGTCATCCTCGGGATTCTTTCGCTCCAGTATAATACAATAGAAGGAACGATTATTGCTCAAGGTTAGTCCAACCTGTTAATGAATGCACATTCAAAATAACATTTTGTTCGTTTCAGGGAAAATAACTTCCAAAAAAATGTTTCCTAGATTTTCCAACATTTGGGAAAATGAGGGAATCATTTTCCATTCTCTTTCTTTCACCTAAAATTGTTTTCCTTGGTGCACTCTTTTTAGTCATTTTTTAAAATTTTTCTTTTTTTTTTTTTAAAATCAAAATTTTAATTATTTTTTCCTTTTTAAACAAAATTGATTTTTTAATTATTTTTTCTATTTTTATTTTATTTATTTCTTTTTTCCTTCTTATTCTTTTTCCTTCTTCCTCAGTTGGTCACCGGCTATGATAACGGCTAACGACCAACCACAAGGGAGGGACAAGCTCGATGAAGGCCAAGGCGTCGCTAATTTGACAAGGCTCAAGCTGGTCGGCCCCGAGCAATCTTGACCTCACTTGTGGCCAGTGATTGGCTGAACAAGAAGGGAAAAAAAGAAAAAGAAAAAGAAATTAAAATTTCTATTTTTAAAATAAAAAATAAAATATTTTTGAAAGGAGTGCACGGATGAAAATCAAATCAGATTTTCCATATCAAAAAGTAGTAGAGATTATTACGGCATTTAAGCAAGAGATGATGAAGATGTTTGAAATGACTAATCTTGGTGAGATGTCGTATTTTCTTGGGATGGAGGTTAGGCAGACTCAGAATGAAGCTAGTTTTTATCTATAAGAAGAAGTACTTGAAGGAGATCCTGAAGAAATTCAACATGGAGGAGTGCAAGAGTGTGAGTACTCCAATAGGTCAAAAGGAAAAGCTTCAAAAGAAGGATGGATTAGAACCTGCAAATGAAAGAGTTTATAGAAGTTTGATTGGCTGTCTTATGTATCTCACTGCAACTAGGCCAGACATCATGTTTCTTGTTAGTGTCTTATCTAGATTTCTCAATTGTGCAAGTGAGTTGCATATGGTAGCTGCAAAGAGGGTGTTGAGGTACTTGAAAGGTACTCTTTCATATGGGATTAAGTTTTGTAGAGTTCAAGAGTTTAAGTTGCAGGGGATATTTTGACAGTGACTAGGTAGGATAAGTGGATGATATAATGAGCACTTCAAAAGTTATTGCTTTACGTTTGAGTCGGCATGTTTTCTGGTGTTCAAAGAAGCAGGAAATAGTGGCTCAATCAACTGTAGAAGATGGGTTTATTGCAGCTATTGTTGTGACATCCTGGATTTTTAGTTCTGCTTTCAATTGAATAAGTCGGGCATTTCATCGACACGCCTATGGTACTGTTCTCATAACTGATCACTCTTAAGATAACTAAACAATCTAGGGAAGTCATTAAGAGATTTTAATGCAATAGACTTGAGGATTCGACTAGGACTCAACTATTCAACCGTGCTCATCTGCAGAGATTATTACGGCATAGTTAAAAATCGCTTAGGGATTAGAGAAAGGTCGGTTTGACTGAGAAGTGTGGCTAAACGTGGGTGATTCCACTAAATTACAAAATTCTCGTCGATTGGCACTAGACTGATTTTTCTATCGTTTTAATACCCTGTATCCGTATTTGAGTCCTTGAGATTTTCACGACAACCAAGAGTCGCTAATGTGTCGAAGAAGTTCATTGTGGCTCGAAGAAAATTGACCACGGGTTATTTTACACTAAAAATTTCTAAAAGCCACCAGATCGCCTATGTCACGCTAAATTCGCGCTAGATTGAAATTAACCGCGAATTTGAATTCAATTTCAGAAATTGAAAGTTCTTTCATGTCACAAGTCATTTTGGGGACGTCGACTCAGTCTCCGAAGATTTTTTTGCAAACCGAGACTTTTTGGGAAAAAGTCGAGGTAGGGTCGTTTTTGTCCAGAAAATTATGAGGATCGTTTTTGATCGCTCATTTGGGATGTGAGTGGGTTCAATTGGCAATGAAAAATGCCAATTTGATTGTTGTTATGTTTGTTGAATTCTTTAGGGCCAATTGGTTTTGATTCAAGGAGGAATTGAATGAAAATTGAGCAAAATCAAACTAAATTCGTGTGCTTTGATGGACCCAACCTTTTGGACCACCTCAAGCCTTCTAGAATGGGCATTTTGGTCTGGAAAAGGGCTATGGAAGCTAGCTGGGCTTGGTGGGCCAAGCATGGGGGACAAAGAGATGAGGATGAGGTCATTGGTGGCCCCTCCAACCCCAAAACCGGTTCCCTCTTCCCTCTCCCTCCTACACCCGTCGAAGCCTCCATCTCCTCCTTCCCCAGTGTTGTTCAAACACTAGCAAGCTTAGAGGAATGATCCATCAGCTCCCTCCTTTGTCGCAGCCACTCGGTCAACCGCCTGGAAGCCCAGCGTCGCTGTCGCTGCTAGCCAGAGTTGCGCGTAAGCCCGCGCGAGCTGTGCGCTTTTTCGCCATCCCAGCTACGTTGTTTAGTCCTGCTCGCCATCCAGCAAGCTGCCTGGGCTGTGTGGAGGTCGTCGAAGCCGCCATGAAGCCCTGCCTCAGCCCGCTTGACCCTGCTGCACCATTGCCGTCCACCCTCTCCGCTTTAAGCCAATCGTTTCAGCCCTTCTCGGCCTAGAACAAAAGCTGAAGCTTGTGGGTATCATAGCCGCAGTTCAGCCCGTTTTCAGATTGTTCTCGACCCCGGTTGGTGAGCCCGCTTTGGAGTTTCCCGACCCCCGTCGCGCTCCCGTCGTTTCGATCCGAGAGGATCACTAAACAAGTGACTTTAACTCACTAATCCCTTCTTATTAGGTTAATGACACTTAAGGATTGATTAGTTTAGACTAAGTATGTATTAGGTGGATAGTTAGATTATATTAGCAATTTAATTAATTATTATTGCATGTTAGGTAGTTAGAGTTAGGGGTGAGCGGTTCCAGGTTCCGGTTCGGTTCCGTCTGGAACCTGGAACCTACCCTCGGGTACAGGTTCCTCAAAATGAGGAACCTGGAACCTACCCGTGGGAACCGAGAACCTGGAACCTACCCTGTCACAGGTTCCAGGGTTGGTTCCAGGTTCCAACAGGTTCCTTTTTTTTTTTTTGTTATTTTCAGATTTTAACTATAACATATGTGCACGTTACCCAAAAAAACTATAACATACGCGCACGTTACCAAAAAAACTATAACGTACGCGCACGTTACCAAAAAAAAAAAAACTATAACATATGCGCACGTTGCCAAAAAAAATATAACGTATGCGCACGTTATCAAAAAAAACTATAACGTGCACGCACGTTACTAAAAAAAAATATAACGTATGCGCACGTTACCAAAAAAAAACTATAATGTACGTGTATACTACACGGTAACTTCTCATTGACATGTTATCTTGATACATTAACTTCGCACTGCACAACAATAATAGAATATAATTAGAAATTTCAAAACAAATAGCAAACTAAAAAGTAGAAATAAAACACCACTAGAACAAGAATGTCTAGAGGTACAAGTTTTGAAAACAATTTCGATTAAACCCTTAAATGAACTCAGAAAATTCTGAAATTTGGACACGTTGTATTTAAGACCTAGAGGTACAAGTTTCATGAAGAAATCGTAGTCCAATTCGTTTTTGATTAAAAGATAAAATCGATTTACTTTTCCTATTCTCTACTTGCACAGTTTTTGAAAATTTTTTGGTTAAATAGGCAAATGAACTACAAAAATTACGAAATTTAAATATATTGTAGGGAAGACATGAAGAGAGATATTTTATGCAGAACACATTTCCAAAAGAACCTCATACAAAATGATATAGTCCACGCATTGCAACTTACAAGATCCGAACACATCAGATTGCACAGTTTTAGAAACATTTCCGATTAAATACCCAAATGACCTTAAAAATTATGAAATTCGACTATGTGATAGCCAAGACCATAAGGTAGATACTGCATGAAAACATCGAAGTCAAATTCGTCCTAGATAATTAAATATGGACGGTTAAAATCCCTGTTCGTAGTACCGTAATTCCAGATCTAACCATCTCCAAAGGACCACGATTTCACCTACCTATTCTTGTTTTTTTTTTCTCTAAATTTTTGATATGTGGTACCTCAGGATGTCCTTTACAACTTTTGTTAAGAAACCGAAGTGAAATTTCGACAAAAAGGTTGCCTTACAGTCCATGCATTCATCAAGGGTCGGTCCCAAAATCTCCAGATCCAGTCTTTCCAAAGAATAACGATTTCACCCACTTATACTTGTTTGTTTTGTCCCAAATTTGAGTATGTTATACTCCAAGAAGTCCTTTACAACTTTCATTTAGAGGCCAAAGCCAAACTTCAACTAGAACATCACATACAAGTCACTAGAACATCCAAGGTCGAGCTTTTTCTGCCCTAAGTAACCGGTTCCGGTTCGGTTCGAAATAGGTTCCGGTTCCAAAACAGGTTCCGGTTCGGTTCGGGTCCGGTTCGGTTCGGTTCCGGGTCGGTTCGGTTCGGTTCGGGTCCGGTTCCTAGAAAAAAGGAACCGGAACCGGAACCGGTCCCCTTGGAACCGGAACCGAACCGGACCCTCCTCCGGTTGGTTCCGGTTCCCGGGTAACCCGGGAACCGTGCTCAGCCCTAGTTAGAGTAGTGTAATTAGAGCATAGACAAGCTCTAATATTTATTTAGAGTGGTTCAGAAATTTTCTAGGCTTGTCTAGGCTTTTAATTAGGCTTTACGGGCCTAAGTGTGCATTTTTGCTATTTATTGGCATTATTTAGTTATTTTCGGTAATTATTTAATTATTTATTTATTTTTCGAAAATTAGACCGGGATAGTCGGTGACCAGAACTTCATGCTGATTGCAATGGTGTGACCTGTTTATTTAATTGACTGTTATTTTGTGCAATTGAGTGTGAATGGTGATTGAGGGTAATTATCCCAAAAATTGTTAATTTTGATAATTAATTAGAAAATTACCGGGTGTTAGTCTACAGCGCCAAAAATCTATTTTGGGACTGCTGAAATTAGTGGGACATTCAAAAGTGAAAATATTGTATTTTGGCTAAAGTCGACCATGTACCCATACACAGCTATTTTTATCGGATGTGATAAAAATGATGAATTGGTTATATGGTTGGGGTGGTATACTATATCAGCCTACGGGTGATATGTTAACTTAGATAAAGAGCAGTATACCGGTATACTATATTAACCTACGGGCTTTGATATGACAGCTTAGTAAGAGAGCAGTATACCTTATTAGCTTAGAGTGAATAATATTATTATCAGCTTAGAGTGTGCATTATTAGTAAACTATATCAATCTACGGGCTCTGATATGTCAGCTTAGTAAGAGAGCAGTATACTATTTATCAGGTTAGCGTAAGTTATACTATCTATTATCAGCTTAGAGGGAGCGGTCCTAATAAGATCGGACTTATTAGATAGTATTGATTTGGCCGACCAAGGGAAGGTCGCGATGACATGTAATTGACTGAGTCCATTGATCGATGATTCGATCTAATTTGTTGAATTGAAAGGATTGGTTGAGTTTATAAATGGTACTGACTTGCAGAAAGAGATTGAGGCTAAGGTAAGTCCTCTGACTCGTGTTAGTGCTTAGGCAGCCCTTGGGGCGTATTTTCTTCTTAGTCAAGTCTTAGGGGGTAGAACTTACTGAGTCGTCGTCTCATCCCATTGTGGGATAACATTTTAGATCCTTAGATGGTAGCTCCTGAGTTTTTTGGATGACCTAAGAAGGTTACAGAGTAGACATCTTATGTTTCGTTACATGGGAGCTCTAGGGGCTGGACCTACGAGCTGGTAAGGTCCATAGTCTGAGTTGATGCGGGTCTCACCCATAAGGTGCCATACCGATATAGATCATGGTACCGCCAAGCTCAGGATGGCCAGAGAGAGGGTCCCATATCGGAGTCTGAGATACCTCTATACGTTCTGGAGGTCACTTTTGGAAAGGGTACAGCAGATCCTCCTCAAGGCTCGCTTGTAGACGCGGTGGACCCAAATTTTGAAGTACCAGAATCTCCGGTCCAGTCTGTTGAAGGCTCCAGTTGGAGTATGGAGGATGATGGAGAGGAGGACGAGAATCCGTAGTTTCATGAAACCCCCATCCCTGTTTTGTAGAACTTATATATATAGACACATCAGTTTGTATTATATGTAACTAACTGTGATATGTGTATATAAGTGTAATGTTAGTTTTCAAAATTATGGCCCTACTTTCCTATCCCATATTATTATTGTCTGGGAATTATTTAATTACTTCCGCATGTACATTAAAATGAATGAGTTAGCGATGCGTCCTATGACGTCGCTTTTAAATCAACTGCAGAGGGATGGACATGCGCTCGAAGGATCGGGGCGTGACAATTGCAGTTGCAAATCAAGCATTATGGTTGAAGAAGTTGATGGATGATCTGCATTTGCAGTAAGAAGAAGACATAGAAGTATTTATGGATAATCAAGCTACTCTGGCCATTTCACAAAATCCAATATTTCATGAAAGAACAAAGTATTTTAAGGTCAAGTATTACTTCTTGAGAGAAGTGCAGCAGGCTGGAGATGTAAAACTAGTGTATTGTAGTTCAAAAAACCAAATTGTAGATATATTCACTAAGTCATTTCATGTTGGTCAATGTGAACTTCTCAGGGCAAAGCTAGTATTGTGTAGTACTTGATCCAGGAGGAGAGTGTTGATGTATTAAGGCTGCACTATCTATTTTTTTTTGTTTTTGTTAAGTCAGTTTGCTAATATCCTGTTTTCTCGAAGTTAATTAGTCGTTTTTACTTGGTCAGTCCTATCTTGTGGGAGTATTTAGCTGCATGTTTTTTTGGTTATTCTATTAGTTTGTTGCTGATTTTGTGGACCAAGCAAGCTGTTAGTTAGTGCGCAACGTGGGTTTATGGTGAAGTTTTAGTCTGTATTTAAACAATTTCAGTTTTCTCAATAAAAAAAAAATACAGCTTTTGCTGTCAATTCTTCTTCTGTTCTTTAAGAAACAACACCTAAAGATCTTTCTTACCAAAAATAAAGAACACCTAAAGATCTTTAGCAATGCCCTGCCATAGAATGTTCGTCTATACCCTGTCATAGAATGTTGTCTTTGAATTTGTTGAGTCTGACGTTGAATTGTCCCCGCTAAATTACTGTACTCCAAAGCTGCAGGCTGACTTCCGTACAGGACATTCTAAGATGCGACAGCTCATCACTGTTAACCTATCAAAGTACTGAGCAATTTTACCGATTGAAACTCCTAAATGTGATTGATCTTTTTGAAAATAATCTTTTTGGTCGTTGCCTAGTTGCAAGGGTTCTATGAATTTCTCCAGAGAATTCACTGGTGGGGTAAACTCGACGTTGATCTTTGGTATGAAGTTGAATAATTGTCTTCTCTTTGTTATATACTATAAAATGATAGGCAAAGATGGGCAGATAGTTCCACAATGTCTGAGTTCCAACAGAAAGGTGTACTTTCTTACAGAGTAATGCACTCCCTAAAATGGTAAATCGGATTTTTCTTGCAACCAGTTCAGCGAAAGATTCTGCCTGAGGTCGGAACTTTGGGACATGCTTGTACCGAACTGGTCAAGCCTAGCAAAAATAGAGCATTACTCAGTTGATTGGTCCCAAAACTGAAATGCTTAGTCAATCAAACTTCCTGGCAGTCCTCACTATATCCAACAATCGTCTGTCCGGAGTCACACCAAGTAATCAGTTTGGACATTTGATGACAGCAGCTAATGCACAAAACGTCTTCAATGTTGGTTGCCCCAGAGTAATAACTACTCGAAAATGAGGAACGGTAACTGTTAGGCTGCCAAATCATGCACAAAAACTACGGCTATAGAGACATAGGGAAGTTCTGTTTGAATTCCGGAGTATCAGACAGCAGAGTATCAGATGGCAGTTTTACTTGTGATCCTATCTGTTCTGTTTGTCAATTACCAACTGTCACCAGATTTTCATCACATTCTACTACTTTGTACGGGAATTGTCTCCAACTTAGGAGATAGTTAGAGACTATAACTTTGCTTTCTTTTGTGATGAAGGATCTGGGGTTTTTTCTGTTTTCTGCTTATAGTTGATAATCAAAATGGGTCTCTGGGAGGACCAATTCGTTTTATGTACTCAACTCAAGAAGTAACACGACAAAGCTCATCACTATGATGAATGGATTGATCAGGTTTCTAAAGATGAGAACATTATATCTAGGAGACATGGACACACCTCCTATGACCATTCTTTTCTCCATTGAGCACGTTTCCATTTCCAGTAACCATTTCCATCTCCATTTACAACTGAGTCCAGAAACCATTTCGGGCTTGAAATTCCTCCAGGCTGACGGTATGGTATTGATGAAAAGGAAAAGTTCCATTAGTTTATCATCTTGTACATTTAATGAATTAGCATTCGATTTATAGTTATTTTAACTCTTTTAAAAGCCAGTACAATACGACAGTCAATTTATCTCCAACTAATAGCATTTGCTGCAAAACATGCAAGACTGAAAAAGCTTTGATTTCCAGGAAATTGCAACTTTTAACAAGGAGTGAGATTAAACACCTACACATGTCTGCAAGCTTTTTATGGGAGTTTGTCATCTGAGTTAAGTAACCTAAAAGGAAAAACCTTTCTTCACTGTATGCCATTCAATGAGGTTTTCGCAAATTTAGCTTTCAAAAGCGTGGTTATACTGGAATATGTGACCCCTTGACCATGAGATTCCAACAGTTAGTATGATTCATTGGTCATATAAACTTTCGGTAAAGGTACGGACAATTTTTCTTCAGAATCAGATTGCATCTCAAGCTGTTATTCTCCTGAACCAATCTCAAGACTACTAAGCGGAAGATTCAGGCGTGTTCTATGAAATGGAGCTCTTTGAGCCTGAATTTATTTCCACTAGGTTTTTCTCCTAGACAAGTCTGCTTCTGAAACGCCTCTAGTCAAAATCACTTTCCGGTTAATGCTCCATTGCAAAGTAAATCAACAGATCTTCCATTTATAGAATCATCCAATTTCCGGATGTATTCTGGCGAAGTTTTACTCATACGTACAGACTTGTAGGGATAATCCACTCCTTTGCATTAGAAGCAATTTGAATAATGTTAACGGGACACGCGTTAAGTTAAATAACTGCATTTTGTAAAACCAGAAGGTGAATTGCTATGCTTTTTCTCGTGTGAAATGTGTAAAAGTTGTAGATTAGTAATTTTCAGTATCTTGAAATATAAGCATTCTAAGTTAGCCGAACTGAACAATAAGAGTAGTACTTTAGAATCTTGGGTTCATTGGACAGAGATTGAATTCGTTATATAAATGATAACAGTTGAGTAGATTAGAATAAACTAGACTTTAACGTGTGGAAAAAAGTTACGGCACTAGAGCCTTTCGGAAAACTCCCCTCCAACGAAATCTAGCCGTTCTGGAAGGTACATTCCCTGCCGCGAAGCTGATTGGATTGGAGGGCATTTTCTGATTTCAACACCACTAAACTTGTCACCGAAAGGAGACTGAGCTGTATTCATCATTAAAACTGACCAAGACTTTGACCATGACCACAGCTTCTACGCTCAAGCGCAGGCATCACTTTAGAGAACCCCTCATCATATCTACATTCTATGTTAGTTTCTCGAATAAACGACCAGGTCATTGTGAATAATCCTTTAATATTTACTTATTTTCATGTTACCATCATTTATTTGCATTCTCATTGTTCAATACAATCCTGAGTTCATTGGACAGAGATTGAATTCGTTATATAAATGATAGCAGTTGAGTAGACTAGAATAAACTAGACTTTAACGTGTGGAAAAGGTTGAGGCACTAGAGATTTTCGGAAAACTCCTTCCAACGAAATCTAGCCATTATGGAAGGTACATTCCCTGCCCCGAAGCCGATTGGATTGGAGGGCATTTTCTGATTTCAACACCACTAAACTTGTCACCGAAAGGAGACTGAGCTGTATTCATCATTAAAACTGACCAAGACTTTGACCATGACCACAGCTTCTACGCTCCAGCACAGGCATCTTTGAATTTCGGTAAAATCCCTCTAACTTGCAAAAAAGAAATTAACTCAAGAGTGTGATACATAAAAAGTTCGGTCACTTGAATCTACAGTCATGAAAAAGAAAGCATTGTGGGTACTCATGGTGGTTTGGGGTATCGCATGTTCATGTGGCTCTCATGGGTGTCGGGAACAAGAAAGGATTGCACTCTTAGCACTCAAAGCTGCATTCCACCTGCCATCTTGGGTGGACACCATGGGATCGAATTCTGACTGTTGCTATCACGCCCCGAATCTTGGGTACGCACACATCCCTCAGCGGTCAATTAAAAATGTGACGTTCTAGGACGCGTTGTCGACCCATTGTTTTTATCAACTGTTAACCCTAGGAAGTTCAATACTTACAAGCCTTCCACGGCCACTTCCTGTCGACCCTCTAAAAAACCTTCAGGGACTAGGGTTAACCTAAACTCCACTAACGGTAGGGCCAGCCAAAAGTGTCGCATCTCGTGCCCACCACATCCACACTCAGCAGATCTCCACGTTATGGCCCTGAAAATGTTTAACCACGACGGGGTGAGATAAAATCTCGGCGAGTCAACAACCTAAACCCCGATTAGGACGCAAATTCGCCTTGAAGGTAGTCCTAAACACGCACCATACAAAACTCAGGGGGAAAATGGCATGAAGAAAAGAGAGTGGGCATAGAGGAAGAGAGAAGTCGGTTGAGGCAAGAGGGAGGTGTGCATGAGTGGATTGAGGGATGGGAGAGTGAGGGAAATGGAAGTCAAGGCTATGGACCATAGCAAGCCTTGCAAAATATCCATGCACTCATCACCTTTGGCCCCAAAGTCTTCATCCCAAGAAGTCAAGTGCTCCTCCAATGGCCATTTTTCATTCATTTCCTCACAAACAAAGCCTTTTGGGCAGCCAAATAAACCATTAAATCAGCCCATCCGAATTTCCTTAATTTCTTTTGTCCGAAATTGATTTTTCCGCAAAATTCCGGATTCGATGAAATTTCTCCAAAAGATGAGACGACGTCCTATAAATGAATCGTGACATGCTTGAACGTTTGATTCTCAAAATTGAATTCAATTTCGTGCTTAGAATCGACCGAACGCGATTTTAGTACAACCTATCGGGTAGCTTTTATGGATGTTATTGCGTTTGACCCGTGGTCGATAATTTTCGATCCACGTTTGTGCATCTTCGACTTATAGGGACTCTCGATTGTCGTAAAAATCGTAAGGTTTCAATTACGCGTCCCTAGTATAATATCGATAGAAAATCGGTTTATTACCGTTCGACTTGAATTAAGTTATTTATTTATAAATACTTTTAAGTTTGGTCTTAATTTAGGTGTGGAAAATACTCAAGCGTATGAGTGATTATAACTCCGATTTTCTAATTATAGTGAATTATTTGTTGCTAACTCTTTCCATATAGTAGTTAACGATATTAAAACCGAATCATGTAAATATTTGGTACACTTGTTGTTCCCCGTTTATTTCTTCGATGTTTTTGCATTGATTTAATAGCAAGATCTTGTCAATTTATGAGTTAATTTTACAACATTTCTACTTCTAAAATGCCTGTAGTCAATATCACTTTACTGCTAAATTCCATGTTGAGAACCATCCAAATTCTGGACGTTTTGGTGAATTTTCGCTCATACACATGGACTTGTGGGAATAATCCACTGTCACCCTTGCCTTAGAAGCAATTTGAATAATGTTAACTGGACACTCGTCAAGTTAAATTAAATGCATTTTGAGAAACCGAAAGGCAATCGATTATAATTTTCCTCCTGTGAAATGTGTAATGCTGCAGATTAGTAATTTTTAGTATCTTGAAAATATAAGCATTCTAAGTTAGTTAAGCCGAACAATGAGAAAAGCACTTTAGTGAACCGTCACCATAACTACATCCTATGTTAGTTTCCCAAGCAAGAGACTATTTCATTGTGAGTAATCCTTTAGCATCTACTAATTTTCATGTCACCATCATTTATTTGCAGTCTAATTGTTCAATACGATCTTAAGTTCCTACTGGAAATCAAGTAAATCACAATGTCTATGCTGTTCATTGGACAGAGATTGAATTAGTCACATGAATGATGACAGTTGACTAGACTTAGATTAGACTTAACGTGTGGAAAAAGTTATGCCAATGGAGACTTAGACTTAACGTGTGGAAAAAGTTATGCCAATAGAGACTTTCGGAAAATTCCCCAACAATGAAATCTGGCCATTGGGTAAAGTACGTTCCCCGCCCCACACGCTAATTAGCCTTGTCATCAAAAGGAGCTAAGCTACATTCACCACTAAAGATGACCAAGACTTTGGCCATGACCACAACTTCTACATCAAGCACAGGCATCACTGAACTCCTATTAAATTGCTCTAACTTGTAAAAAAGAAGTTAACTCAAGAGTGTGATACATACAAAGTTTGGTCACTCGAATCTGTAGTCATGAAAAAGAAAGCACTATGGGTGCTTGTGGTGATTTGGGATATCGCATGTTTATGTGGCTCTCATGGGTGTTGGGAGCAAGAAAGGGTTGCACTCTTGGCACTCAATGCCACATTGCACCCGACATATTGGGTGGACACCGAGGGATCATATTTCAACTGTTGCAACTGAGAACTTGTCAAGTGCAACCCCATCACAGGACGAGTCACTCAGCTAATGCTCTCCCAATTGAGATATGGCCTTTTCGACTCCAATACTTGGTACCTAAACGCTTCTTTACTTCTTCCCTTTGAAGAACTCAAGAGCCTTGACTTGTCCGGCAACTATTTAGGAGGGTGGATTGCACCAGAAGGTATAAATTCGTCGTTTGTCCATTTCTTGTAAAACAAGAGATACTCATTATACAATAAACTCATAAGTTAACCACGTCAGGGTTCTTACTCACTTCCTACATTATAGATTATTATGTCCTCGTCATCATCTATCCACAAGTCTACTATATATTTCCCCCGACATGACAATACCTGTTTGCGTGTGTACTTTGAAAGATTTATGCAGATTTTACTGCTTTTCATTTTTTGTTTGCAGAACCAAACCTGCTATCTTTCTTCAAGGTTAAGCAAACTAGAGGTGCTTGACTTGAGTCATAACTCTCTGAATAATTCTATTCTATATGTTCTTCGTACAATTATGTCTCTTAGGCATATATTCCTCCAACGCAACAATTTAAGTGGGACTTTACATGTGGATGGTAAATTTCTCCAACTTATTGTCTGCTCATAATTCGGTCTAAAATCACCATCCTTGACTTTAGTTAGCAATGTTTGTGGTTAAATTAGGTGGTTTCAGTAATTTAAAGGAGCTGGACATAAGTTATAACGCAATTGATATAACGGCTACTGTTGAAGGTATTGTTTCCATTTTCATGTAGGAGCATCGTTTTTATTCATCTATTAAACTAACTAGCCTACAAATCATGCAGTATCTTTAATACCTTTACATGTGCGTCATATTGAGTCTATAGAAGTCATATGTGGCAATTCCCTTCTCTTCCCATAGAGAAATGTTGCAGATGCAAAAGATTCCTATCCTGAGGCATCCACGTGGATGCTTTCACAACTTTACTATCAAACAAGTTAATTACTTGGAATTTTACTGGTAGGCATCAAAAACTTGAGCCACTTAGACAGCCTTCACCTAAATGGTGTCCGCTTGAAGGATGTGGGGACCGTCTTGCAAGCATTAGGGGCACTGTCATCCCTCAGGATTCTTTCTCTCCAAAATAATGCAGTAGAAGGAACAATTACCACTCAAGGTTAGTAAAACCTATGAGCGAATGCATATTCAAAATTATGCCCTCTTCGTTTCGCAGAAAACAACTTTCAAGCAAATGTTTTCTAGATTTTCCGGTATTTGGGTCACGGAAAATAAATAAGCAAAGGAAAATATTTTCCTTCAAAAGTGGGGAAAATGAGGAAATCATTTTCCATTCTCTTTCTTTCACCTAAACCTATTTTCCTATGTGCACTCTTTTTATTTATTTATTTTTCTTTTTAAAAAAATCAAAATTTTAATTATTATTTTTCTTTCTTTCTTTCTTTTTATCCTTCTTCTTCTTGTTCCTTCTTCCTCAGTCAATTGCCAGTTACAACAATGACTAGCGATTGACTACAAGCAAGGGACAAGCTCACCGAAGGTTGAGGCCTTGCCGATCTAACAAGGCTCGATCTCCTCAGCCTCGAGCAATCTTGACCTCACTTGTGGCTAGTTATCAGTTGAACGAGAAGGGAAAAAAAGAAAAAGAAAATATGATTACAAAATTCTATTTTTAAAATAAAAAGTAAAATATTATTGAAAGGAGTGGACGAATGAAAATCAAATAAGATTTTCCATACTAAATAGTAGAAAATATTTTCTAGTTCATTTTGAGGTTTTAGTCGAACATTGGAAAATAGTCATTTTTCTGAAAAATGACTTATTGGAAAACATTTTTCAAGAAACGTCATATTTTTTTCGTGAAACAAATAGAGTCTAAGTTTTTATTGAAAAATTTCCATTCACCCATGATATTTTTGTGCCATTTCTTGATTATGTTTGTGTAAGGAAATTTGATATTCAATAATCTTTCATTTTCTGGGAAGATTTCCATAACTTTAATAAGTTGGAACAGCTCGTCTTCGATTATTCTTCGTTGAACACAAGCATGGGAATCCTTTCCAGCCTTGGTCCCTTGACATCTCTTAGATTGTTGTCTGCATATGGAACATATCTTAGTGGCACCCTATCGGATCAAAGTAAGTCCTTGTCTCTCAGTGTAAAAGTTGGGAAATAAAATGGATCCTTCATGTACGTGTATGTCCTTGTTATATGTTCCGCATTCTACCATTGTAGTTGAATTGACTTGTGATATCAATAACAGGCTTGTGCAATCTGGTAAGACTAGAAGAGCTGGATCTTAGCACTAACGGAATTACTGGCGGGCCTCCTACATGCTGGCGAAACATGACCTCTATTCGGATTTTGAATCTTGAAGACAATGAATTCACAATTAGTGTTGCCTCGTCTCCCCTCACTAGTCTTACCTCACTTGAATATCTTTCCATTTCGGGTAAACATTTTGATATCCCCTCATCACTTGGCCCCCTTGCAAACCATTCAAGACTTAAGGTGTTGTTTCTTGATGACACCAAATTAACAATTGATACCAAAGTTGCATCTTCGACCCCAAGGTTCCAGTTGAAGGTTTTTAGTATGTCAAATAGTCAATCAAAAGGATTCAACATGACTTCTCTTGGCTTTCTCAATCATCAATATGACCTAAGAATCATGGATGTCTCCTCGAATGACATTCCAAGTCCCTTTCCAACTTGGTTGTTGGAAAACAACACTAAGTTGGAACAGCTTTTTATGGCAAATAACTTATTTACCACACTTGAGGTTCCATCAATAACCATCTTTAATCTTTCGATGATGGACATATCCAACAACAGCATGAGAGGAGAGCTCACTACCAAATTTTGGGCAAATGTCCCAAATTTGTCCCGCCTTAATCTATCAGCCAACAGGTTAGAAGGGAATATTCCATCTGAACAGGGTAGTATAAAATCCCTAGATACCTTAGACTTGTCCAGCAACAATTTCTCAGGTGGACTACCTTTCCATTTACTAGATAGTAACTTATCATTGTATAAGCTCAACGTAGCATATAACAACTTGCAAGGAAAAATTGCATTTTCCAACTACACCATCAACCCACTTCTGTTAGATCTGCGCTTAGACCACAACATGTTCACTGGAAATTTCTCTTTTCCTTCATTATTCGTAAGTTTGCGCATATTGGACATTAGCAACAACTTTTTCATCGGCAAGATTCCCAAATCGATTGCAAATGCGTCAATGCTTTTGGCCCTTGACTTGTCCAAAAATCAGTTGGATGGCCTCATCCCTCAAGAACTCTTTAATCTTAGTTGGCTTCAGTATTTGGATTTGTCTGACAACAATCTCTCTAGTTCATTAGCATCATCTTTTATAGGACCCAAGGTCAATTACATCCATCTGAATAGGAACAAATTGAATGGTACACTCGTGCATGCGCTCTCCAACAGCTCCTATTTGGTGACCTTGGATTTGAGTGAAAATGAATTCTCTGGAAGCATACCCCATTGGCTAGGCAACCTCTCTCAACCGAGCATTCTTTTGCTGAGAGGTAATAGCTTCGATGGAACATTTCCCAAGCAATTGTCCAACTTGAAAAGCTTAAGTATAATCGATCTTTCTGAAAACAATTTGTTTGGTCCATTACCTAGTTGCTTGGGACCCATCAATTTCTCTAGTGATTATGCCGATAAGGTAACTTCAACACCGAATGTAGGAGGTTGAGTTCTAGAAGGATCACCTTGGTCTTATGTGAGGACAATTAAAAGGCGTACCGAGTTGAATAATGAACTGGTTGGTTCTTCAATAAAGAACTAGTAAGAGAAGCATTACAAGTTCCACATATCATTGGGCTCACAACAAAAAGAAGGTTTGATTTATTTAAAGGCTACGCACTCCTTAAAATGGTAGGACTAGATTTTTCTTGCAACGAGTTCAACAGGGAGATCCCACCAAAGATTGCAATCTTACAGGACATGCTTGTGCTGAACCTGTCCAATAACAATCTTACAGGACATATACCGACGTCATTGTCAAGCCTCACACAGATAGAGAGCATTGACCTTTCCTACAATAACTTGATCGGTTCTATCCTTGAAGAGCTTACTTAGTTGAATTTTCTGGAAGTCTTCAATGTGTCTTACAACGACTTGTCAGGAGCCATACCAAGCAAAAATCAGTTTGGGGCATTCGACGAAAGCAGTTACCACGGAAACCATCTTCTGTGTGGATTGTCGTTGAGTAATAAGTGCTCGACAACCATAAGCGTTAATTGCTCAACAACAAAATCATGCACGAAAGCTAAAGAAGATGGTTTCATAGACGGAGAGACATTCTATATCAGCTTCGGAGTGTCATCACAACAATTTTACTAGTAATTCCGGTTGTTCTTTTCATCAACCCCCAATGGCGGGAGGGATGGTTTCACTATGTGGAAGTGGTTATCACCACATGTCGGAGCTTGTTCATCACATGCCACTATTTTGTGCAGGATGGTTTTCGAAAATTGTCCAGTGACCAAACAATTTAGGTTCTCTTGTTCTGTATTTCTGGGTAATGGAAGGATTGGGTTTTTTTCCTGTCATTTGTTATTGTCGTTGATCAACATTGGCCTCAATGTGGATTCACCGAGTCAATGTAAGTTTTCACCTTCATAACTGAATAAGGTCTTGTTCTAATTTTCTTGAAGACAACACATGGCGTGATCCTTCCCTCTTTCAAAAAGGTGGTTTTTACGTAGTTGCTTGCTCATCTCCATTTGGTTAGGTGATCACATCACTACTGATGACAAACAACACTAGAAAAACACAGCTTTTTCATCTTTGTTATTCTGCAGTAGCACATTTGCTTTCCTTTCTGAATGAAAATTTTCATCTCCATATATCGCTCAATCCATTCGCAAACCGTTCGAGACATAAAATTCTCCTTGCTTGACAATATAACACGAACGACAACATGTTCTTTAGAGTTATAGGTTCATGGCTGATCCGCAATTTGGTTAGGACATTGATTTCCGTTTAACTTTTATGAAGGTTTGCTTGGTCTGGAGTGTCTCATGAGAGGGTTAAATTCATGGTCAAACTTGCATTTTCATGACAACTTGTGCCAGTCCTGCCTGTGTGGAATGACGTTCTAACATTTTGCTAGGAGCTTAACTCTAGAGGAGGGATTATGATAAAGCTACACATTATATAACATTGATCTTATTGATTATCTGAAATATGTAGAAGTAAGTTTAACATGCAAAAGAGAATTATATAAGTAAGGTATCATGCCCTTTTTTTCTCAAAAAAAAATATATAGAATCTTTGGAAAAACCATCCCCACATTTGAAATGTGCATTTTACATTTTCAGAGAAGGACCCCAATTGAAAAGACAAACAACCCTTAGACCCAATGAGATAAAAAACCACTCCACCCCACGCCAAACCCCATTTTTCTCCCCATCTCTCTATCTTCCTCCAGGCCGATGTTAACCATTAGAGCTCAAATGTCGCACTCAAGGACATGGCCACAAGCTCAAAGGCAACACGAATGCCCGTGGCCTTTGAGCTCGGAAGTCACGCGATCTGGCGACCTGGAGAGCAAACAATTGCCAAAGTAGATAGCTAAACTGCAACCAAATTGCCAACAAAAAATATAGTCCCTCGTTCACCTTCTCGACACAATCTCTCTTCCACACCAAATCTTCCGCTGTACATCTGGTTTGCGAGGCTAATACCAACTGGAGAGCAAACCAAATTAAAAGTGTAATTTGTTGCGGTGGGAACTCAAATTTTTATTATGATTTTGCATCATGATGCGCTTATCTTCAAAATGTAAAGCGAGGATCATCCCCAAGGACATCTTCAGCTTCCCAAACACGACTAACTTACATAAAGCAACCAGTGAAATTGTTGTCCAATTATATCAGTGTGGTATTTCCAATAGGAAGAAATGAGCATCTAGGAAAGCTAGTTTGTGTGCAATCCGACTTCATTCCAGTAACAAAGAAACTATTTCTACTTAGAGATCTTTCACGTCTCGATGAATAAATCATACTGGGCATGCAAAAACTTAGTGGTCATTCTCGTCACATCTTCTCTAATTAATGTCTAAATATCCAGAAACTTTGTTAAAGAAAATTTGGGGTCCCATAACTTAAGAGGGCAAATCAACTCAGGTAACCCCATCAACATATAATTACATCACAAACTGTCGTGATTTCAATAGCCTAAGCCAAAAAGTTTCAGAGGATCCCTATCAAATTGCAAAACCAATAAAGGTCAAAATCCTGCCCAGCTAGACTAGTTGTCCAGGACAATCGCAAAAACCATGCTTCAAGGGGTGGAGGTCATGGGACTTGCCAGATCGATGCATTAAGTGCACAACCAAGATAGTGTCTTACCTCGGTTGAGGGAGCCCGGCGTTTTGGAGGTTCGGACTAGGGGTAAGTCCAAATAACATTGAGATCAGTCGGTTCGTTATTAGCAGAAAACAGAAACGAAGAGAAAAGATCGAGGTCAGACAGATAAGGTTGAAGACCAGAGGCGATCCCAATCGACTCTGGAGCCCTTCTCGGTTATCTGAATATTTTGCGCTTTCTCCAAACTTTGCAATATGCATTGGACCATCTGTCAGCTTTTTTACTATAACTTATTATTCAAACTCTACAAAATCAAATTTCACGGTGCTTTCAGTTCAATTGTTCAACATTTTGTCCTCATCAAGGTAATTTGTGGGCTCGGACCTCAAGTTGTGCAGATAAACAGTCGAAAAGGGAACCTAGGCTCAACCTTTGGGGAGATACAGTTGCACATTTTATGCCTGCTCTATCGTGAGCTTATGCTCTGAGTCTTTTCATGACCACTAGAAATCATTCCGCGATATCATCTTTCACTGAGGGATCTTTATCCAAGATATTTATAATCAACACCATCATCCTATCAGTTAGGAATTATTTAACAAAAGCACTAAGCTCCAGATGATTTCGAGTAACAGAAGAAACTGAAAGATCAGAGCAAAAAAAGAAAATTCTAGTTTGAAGAAATCAATGCTATTGTAAACATTCGATTCATACGAGAAGGTCCGCTGTGCTGCCATTTTTAAGAGAACTGGTTTGATGGTCAGTCTACTTTTACGCATGAAACGACAAAAGCGCAGAGCTACTAGACAATGACAGATTCAATCCTGTCTATTCTGTGACAGAACAAGAGGCTGTGGTCATGGGAATTCTGATTATTACAAGAAACGCGAGCAGGGACAGGATGCACTGGATGTCACCATCCAAATATCTTCCCCAAAAAGAATCTCCCTGGGTTCACTCTTCCCTCTTCCCTCTTCCGAAAACCCGCACACCAGAATACAAAAAGGATCATATTGTAATATAACTAGATAGACAACAGGATGAAATAAGAAAAAATAGTCATATGCTGAAAAGCAAGCAACATCAGTAAGGAGAATAATAATACCCGATTGACGGTCCCATCCCATTGACTGGTGGCATGCCGTAAGGCATCACAGGAGGACCTGGTGCATAGTAACCTGTCCCACCAATCTTGGCCAAAGTGGCTTGACCTCGCATCCCCTCTGTAGCATACTGCTACCATAGTTGTTGCTCCTGCATAACCAAATCTGGGTCTTCTCCATTTCTGCCATCTGTACATATGAAGGAGGAGGGATGCTCAGTGATGCAGAAAAAGGGTCCCAGTTCACTGTTTGGACAGTTCCATCGGATGGAGGGAGAGCCAATATTGGGGTTGCGCTCTTTCCAAAGCTGGGTAGAGCAATACTGCTTGCACTACCTCCAGTCAATTGGGCAGTGCTCACATGTTGCCTCACCATTCCCTGGTCACACATGCCATTCAGTAGCAATGGATCAAGACCACCACCTAAAACCGCTTTCTGCTTTAACAAGTTACTAGCAGTCTCCAAGAAAGCCAATTCCCAATCTTGCCAGATTCGGCAGCTGGGGTTTGCCAAGCAGAAGTCACTTCTGGTTCACCATTAGAAGGAAATGCTTCCCACGAACCATTCCCTCTATTAGCTGGTGGCCCCGCAAATAGAGCCAACGCAAATTTATTACCTTGATCATCAGCAGTAACTCCATTATCCCTCAGATCCACTAAATCCTCATTCACTTGTGGCTTTGGTGGCTCCAGTTTTGGCTCCAGTGGTGGTGCAGGAGTATAATTCTCTGGTGGAGGCAATGCCTTTATCTCATTCATATCTGGCACAGGCTCCTCCTCCTGAGCCACAGGGGGCAATTCTTCCCTCCTCTCTGGGCTCTTAGGTCTCTTTGCTCT
The DNA here is from genome assembly GCA_014182575.1 of Eucalyptus decipiens. NCBI lineage: Eukaryota > Viridiplantae > Streptophyta > Magnoliopsida > Myrtales > Myrtaceae > Eucalyptus > Eucalyptus decipiens. Next base: position 65,145,707 of record CM024611.1, read on the forward strand.
ATCCCTCACAAATTCATCCAATGTCTCCAACAACTTACTGGCAATCCTTTGCACTTCAGGATATTCGGATGATCTTGCCACCCCTGTATCCTTGCACCAATTGTAGGATGCAATCAACTCATCAATTTGCTTAGCGGCACTAGCATAAGCATCTAAAGCCTTGACACAATCATAATACTCCACATCAACAAACTTATCAAGCAAAACAGCTAAATTCAACAACCTAGCACCACGCCTGGTCGCATACATTATCACCATGTGAAAAATTGGGTCTCCACCATTCAACAAACGATGGATGACCACTAGGGATTTGAGAGCCAAGATATAGTCATGGGTCTTGCTCAGTCGCTTTGAAAGCGCAGAAACACATGCATGAACGTATCCATGACAGTATGAAGTCAAATTCAAGATCCGACGAATGTATTTCTCATCCACACGATCATCATCATGGCTCGTGGCTTTCACAATATTTACTTCCAGCTCTGGCGCCATGTTGCTCGCGACCTTCGTGAGGCCAATGCTTGTCTGGTCCTTGACAGCCCCCCAGCGTTTTGCGGATCGTGCTTTGAGACATCTTCACCGTCACCCTTACCTACCTAAACCGCATAAGTTAGCTAAATTAGTCACACTTGACTCAAAAGCATCACTCGAGGATGATGTAACCAGCTTTTCCAGTGATTTCACAAAATCAACAGCACTAATAAGCTTTAATCATTTTGGTGCTCAAAGTCACCATGCTTTTACTGTGATTAATCACGCGACCAATGAAGCATTCAGCACGACCGATGGCTTCACTAACCTAAACCGCATAAATAGGTTCTAATCATTTCACAACCACAGCTCACCATGCTCCACTATGCTTAATAAAGCGATCAATGTAGCATCGAGCTCCCGGAAATTACCTTTAGAGAAAGAATATCAAATTGCTAAAGGATCCGCCGATTACAATCGCCGATCGCTACTCTTCGTCTTCTGCGTCTGAGAACGGCGAGAGACGAGGTGGATCTCCGAAGAGCGCGATCAGATCCGGACAAAACAGGCTCCGGCAGAGTCGGAACAACCGGCAATCCGTCGACTCCCTTGGAGGAAGAAAGGACCTCGAGTGGAGGTCGCCGACGGAGGTCGCCCACATCATGAAGTTCCCTCCTCCCCCGGTCGCGTTCCCGGTCTGTCGCCTCCACTTCGAGGCGGCCGCGTCTCGCCATCGCGTCGACGGCGCGGTTCCCTCCCGCCGCTCTCGCCTCGCTCTTCGTGGGGATCTTTCTGGCTCCAATGCTCGTCAGATCGGTCACGTTCGTGATCGGGCTCGTTTTGACGCCCTTGGGTCGCCCTTCTGGTTTCCTTCTTTTTTACGTGGCGGGAATGGCGTCCGCTCTGTCGGAGTTGGCTCGGGCGACCCTGCGCTCCGGCGGCTTCACGGCGGCACGACGTGGCCTCTAAGGTGGCTTCTCTATAGATCATGTTGAAGAAAAAAAAGAAGATTCTTTTGAAATTGAAGGTGTTCCTTTGTGATGAGCCTACCATGCCTTAGTATGTCTGCTTTCTTTGGCCAACTTCCCTTGATAAGTTCTTGTTGAAGATCGGCGCGTACTCCATGGAGCGGGAGCCGGATTCTAGAAATAGGTTTCTAATTTGAGAAGTGAAAAAGTATCTTTTTGTTTCTAGTAATCTGTTTTCTCTGGGTACGAATGGTAACGTTTCTGTTCTTTTTTTGTTCCAGAAAACAGAAACAAAAAAAAGTATTTCTGTTTCGGAGAACAATTTTTGAACAAAAGAACGCGTTTGGTAACGTTTGTTCCGGAATAAAAAATGAATAGAAACACGTTTGGTAAATTTTATTCTTTTTTTTTTCTTTTAATTTTTTAACATTTTTATTTTATTTTTCATTTTTTCCTTTCTTTTTATTTTTTATTTTTTCGGCCGGTCACCGGCCTCCGGCGACCGGCCGACGGGGTCGGCAGCCTCGCCCGCGCCGGCGACGCTTGGCCTCGCCGGGGGCCGGCGACGCTCCGGCGAGGCTCCTGCGGAGTGAGGAGTCGCCGGAGAGAAGGAGGACGAACGAAGGAGAAACAACAATTTTTGTTTTTTTGTTCTTTTCATTTTTGTTCCTTTCGGGCGTCAAAAGTGTTTCTCAAGGCCAGAAACAACAATTTGTTGTTTCTTTTTTTGTTCTTATTTTTGTTCCGGGAACAAAAAAAAAAAAAAAACAGAAACGCAACCAAACGCGTTTCTGTTCTTTTTTTTTGTTTCAGGAACAAAATCCGTACAGAAGTGTTCCAAAAACGTTTCTTTGGAACGTTTCCATGCACGCCCTCTATGTCTAGGCCAAATTCAAGCAAAAGCCAACCCAGATTGAGGCCCGGATTGGTGGAAATGTATGAAAATGGCTACTAGCCACTAGTAGGGCTCCCAACCGAGGCCTGGCCGGGCCTTGTGCCCAGCGCCCTGGGCCGAAGGGAATAGCCTCTCATATCAAATTTTAATTATTTCTAGAGCTTTTTGATGTCTTGCATGTCTTTTCTTCACCTTGCAAGAGTATTTAGAATTTTTTTCTAAGAATTCTCTTTACGAATTCTCACTTTGTCAAGGAGGGATTGCAAGAAAGTTATGGAACACATAACATCAACCTTATTGATTGTCTCAAATATGAAGAAGCAAAGAAAACATGCAAAAGAGAATTATTATGACAGATAGCATTCAAGTAAGGTATTATGCCATTTTTTTTCTCATAAGAGGAAAAAAAAAAGGGCAAAAAGACCACAAAAAAACTGTAATTGTATTTATTCAAACGTTTGGGGCTTGTCTTTAGTTTCTTCGAAAGGAGGTGCCGGATATATGCTAACATTTATCGATTTCTATTCAATGAACATATGGGTATACTTTTTGAAGCACAAATATGATGTGTTCGATCGGTTCAAGAAATTTAAGGCATTGATTGAGAAGCAGTCAGATAAACAAATCAAGTGCTTGAGAACCGATAATGGCATGAAGTTCTGTGGTAAATATTTTACCGAGTTCTGCGAGAAAGAAGGTATTGTAAGATACCGCACAGTACCTGGGACATCACAATAAAATGGTGTGGCAGAACGGAAGAACAGGACTTTGCTTGAGCGAGCTCGATGCATGCTTTTGCATGCAGAACTTGGCAAGGAATTTTGGGCCGAAGTAGTGAACATGGCATGTTACCTGGTTAATCGATCTCCATCATCTGCTATTGAGTGATAAACTCCTGAGGAAGTATGATCGAGGAAACCTGTTGATTATTCTGAATTATGTATATTTGGATGTCCTGCGTATGCTCATGTGAGTGATGGTAAGTTTGAGCCGAGGGCGAAGAAGTGCATATTTCTGGGTTATGCATATGGGTGAAAGGCTCCGGCTGTGGTGCACCAATTCCAGATCACCCGGTTTTCTAATCAGTAGAGATGTGATCTTCGACGAGATTGCAATGCTTCAATAGAAGAGTTCTGAGACACAACCAGCAAAGCAGACATATCACGGTGTCATTAGTGAGGTGGAGCTTCAGATGGAGACTCCGGAGACCTCTAAGGTAACAGAAGTTGAGATTGCGAGATGAAGCCGCAGCGGTTCCCGAAGTTGGTGATAATGGACAATCAGCACAACCACAGCATACTATAGCCTCAGATAGACAAAGAAGGCAAATTAAATCACCGATACGATATAGTGCCATGGCTAGTATTATGTATGTTATGGTATGCACTAGGCCTGATATTTCACAAGTTGTGAGCGTGGTTAGTCACTGTATGAAGCATCCTGGTAAAGCTCATTGGGAAGCTATGAAGTGGATCCTCAGATATTTGAAGGAGACAACAAACGTAGGTATAGTATATCGAAGGGACAACAATGGTAGTGAGACCATTGATTTTGTGGATTCAGATCACACCGGTGACTTGAATGATCGCAGATCTTTAGCAGGGTACGTATTTACACTAACAGGTGGTGCAGTTAGTTGGAAAGCATCTTTATAGGATCACATTGTCTTGTCTTTAACTGAGGCAGAGTACATGGCACTAACATTTGTAGTGAAGGAGGTGATATGGTTACAAAGTTTGCACTCGGACTTTGGGTTAGAACAGAAAAGTATGGATATATATTGTAATAACCAATGTGCGATATATTTGGCATATAATTCAGCTTATCACAAGCGAATGAAGCATATTTGTCACGCCCCGATCCTCCGAGCACATACTCATCCCTGCTTGGTCAATATAATAGTGATATCCCAGGACCCATCGCCGACTCATTCATTTTAATGCACATGCGGAAGCAATTAATATATCCCCAAAAAATAATAAGATGAGATAGAAAAGTAGGACCGATTTTTCACAAAAGACATTTTTATAAACACACATGTTTATACACAGAAACCTACAAAAAGGGATCGGCTTTCCACAAAAGAGAATTGTCCTAAGACTAAGTAGTCGGATAAGTTCGCTGATTCTTTGGGCCTCACCTTTTTAAACTTCGGGCCTCGGGTCCTCACCTGCTGTCAACTAGGGACTTGAAAATGTTTTCCCACAACGGGGTGAGATGACGTCTCAGCAAGTTCAACTCCTAAGACCCAACTAGGAAGAAAATACGCCCAAAAGGGCTACCTAAGCATAATCACGAATCAGAGGGCTTACCTTGTCCTCAGTTCCTTCCTGCTAGTTAATTCAATAAGCAATCATCGAATCACATCAAATCAGGAATTCAGATCGAATCATCGATCAATCGACTTAGTCGATTACATGTCAACCAGTCCATTCCCCGGTCATCTCAATTACTGAATCCCAACGCTGAATTACGGCTTATCAAGCACAGCCTACTAAATCTTCGCGGTAATGCTGAATTACGACTCAGCGGGCCAACCGATTCCAAATTCGGTGGTAACGCTGAATTACGGTTAAGTGAGCACAACCTAGATTAGGTGGTAATGCTGAATTACGACTCAACGGCATAACCGATTCCAAGTTTGGTTGTTTTCTTGATCAAACCCACAACATCACATGATTATTTACCCCCAGCCAACAACATTACACTTCTCAACTTGATTCCTCAATTAACAAGACATCGTGACCCATCTTCCTCATATTAAGGGTACCCTGTAAAATAATCGTGTGTGGGTACACGGTCGGCCTTAGCAAAAAATATGATATATTTACTTTCAAAATTCCCACCATTTACATAGTCGATAAAAACATTTCTGGCGTTGTAAACCGATATCCGGTTATGTTTTAATAAAATAAACTAATTTAGGAATAAATTCCCAAATTCCTAAATCACCCACAATCAACACATATAACAGTCAAATAATTAAACAGATCATACCACTGTAATCAGCATAAAATTCCGGTTACCGACTATTCTGGTCTAATTTCCGGAAAATAAATAAATAAATAATTAATTACGAAAAATAATTAATAAATACCAAAAATGCGACTTAGGCCCGAAAAAGCCTAATCGAAAGTCGAGACAGACCCGGAAAATTTCCGAATCACTCTAGATAAATAGTAGAGCTTGTCTAGGCCCCAATTACACTAACTATCCACCTAACATGCATCGATAATTAATTAAATTCACTAATCAAATCTAACTAACCACTTAATCCTAGCTTAGCTTAAATTAATCAACCCTTAATCATCATTAATTTACTAAGTGAGGATTAGTGAGTTAAACTCACCTGATTAACGATCCGCTTGGATCAAAACGATAGGGACACGACGAGGAACGAAAAGCTCCAAAGCCGCGATGCCAATGGGCACGGTTCGGGCCTGAAAATTGACCCAAGGAAGCCCATGACGCTGCTGGATTTCCTTGGCTGATGGTTGCTTTGAGTGGCTAATTCGGTGGGAGGAACGGCTGGATTTGCGGCTTCAAGCGGGCTATTGAAGAAGTCGTGGAGATGGACCAAAATCGAGCGGGCCACGGGTGGCGTTCTGGCTCTCGAAGATGCGGAAGATGGAGTCTTTGAAGGTGGGGTGAAGGAAATGAAAAAGGTCAAAGGGGTTGGGGGCGATATCCAAAAGAAAAAGGGGAAGGGGCGGTTGGTTTGGGGGGGGGGATAGGAATTGCACGAGAGAGAGAGAGAGAGAGAGAGAGAGAGAGTGTGGGCGTGAGGGATGGGGATATTTGGCCAAATGGGGGAAAAAGCAAAGAAAAATTAAAAGAATTTCTATAACCTAAAATTCTTGTCCCACTTGTTTTTGATTAATCCAATTTGGTCCCCAAAAATCCCCATGCTAAAGTACTTGATCCTCAATTGCTTTCTCGCACCAAATTTCCCCTAAACAACAAGTCTTGAGCAATAAAAATGGTCATTTCCTTCAATTCTAAATTCTATTTCCTTTCTCTCGGAATCCGATTTTCTGAACAAACTTCTCCGATTGAGATCCAATTTGTTGAGGAAAAAGCTGATAAAATTCCCTTTCACTAATTCACTTACACCCGATGCCACAAATTCCTTCAAATTGACCAATTCGAATTTCCGTTCGTTTTCTGAATCGTCCAAATCGATTTTCCATAAAAATCCCGAACTCTTAGAAAATTCCTCGAAAGATGAATCGACGTTCCTAAAATGACCTATGACATGACAGAACTTTCAATTTCTAAAATTGGATTCAATTTCGCGGTTAATTTCAATTTGACGCGATTTTAGTGTGACCTAGGCTACCGGATAGCTTTTAGAAATTTTTAGTGCAAATGACTCATGGTCGATTTTCTTCGAGCCATAATGAACCCATTTGACACATTGGCGACTCTCGTTTGTCGTGAAAATCTCAAGGTTTCGATTATGGACACAGGGTACCAAAACAATAGAAAAATCAACCTAGTGTCGATCGACGAGAATTTTGCAATTTAGTGGAATCACCCATGTTTAACCACATATCTCAGTCAAACCAACCTATCTCTGATTTCTAATCAATTTTTACTGTGCCGTAATGATCTCGGCAGATAAGCACGGTCGCGTAGCTGATTCTTGGTCGAATTCTTAAGTCTATTACATTAAAATTCCTTAATGGCTTTCCCAAACAGTCTAGTTATCTTGAGAATGATCAGCTCTGAGAACGGTCCTATAGGCACATCGATGAAATGCCCGATTAATTTAATTAAAAGCAGAAGTGAAAAATCCAAGATGTCACAATATCAATATCGGGTACCACTTCATCCGAGATGTTTTAGTTAAGGATAATGTTATTGTCAAAAAGATTGCTATAACAGATAACCCAGCAGACATGATGATTAAGTTTGTTCCTTTGGCGAAGCTCAAGCTCTGCTTGAACTCAATTGGTATCTGTGGAGAGTGAGCGCCCGTCGTGGCGTAGGGAGAGTAGCATGGATGATGAGCACTATAACTTGGCTTCAAACATCGAGCCAATGGGAGAATTGTTAAATTAATGTCTCAAGTTTGAATTCGGATAACAATTTGTTAAACCGAATTTTATCGAGAAAGATTTTCAAAGCGGATTACAAATCGGATGAAGAAATCTTTCTTCTTATTGGACTTTCCTTCGAACGTGCAAAATAAGTAAGGAAACAAAAGAAGAAAGTTACGAGACAAAAGAGGAAATAAATAAAAAGATAAAGTAAGATTTCCTCCTTTTGCAAAAGCTTCTCACGTTGAAGGTTAAAGGTGGTGGTGGTGGGCCCGGGTCAAACTTTTGACCATTGGTTACACATATAAAACAGAACGCATTTTTTTCTAGGGAGGTGCGGTTGAAACCCTACGAGAGAAAAATAGGAGCCACCCATGCGATCAAGAAAAGGAGTTCTTGTTTTCGGCATACATAAAGTGTTTTGAGCTTGAACGCGTGATAATTTTGTGCCGTGAGTTTATGTCAAAGTGAGTTGTTTATCTATAAACACTTTGGGTTTGGGGTTAAATCTAAGTGTGGAAAATACTCGAGCGTGTGGGCGATTGTAAACTCTGATTCTCCGATTATAGTGAATTATTAGTTGCTACCTTTTTCATGGACATAAGTACCGAATTCAGACTGAACCACGTAAATTTCTAGTGTCATTATTATTTCTCGTTTATTTCTCTGGCGATTTCGCATTGACGTAAATTACAAGATTCTGTCCTTTCCGCGTATTATATTCCAATAGTTCGGGCATGTAGACTCTAGGACATTAAACATTGACAATGAACTCTTGTAGTCAAATTACCTGTGGACTTTAATTGCCTACTTGGAATTTTCTATGAGCTCTCGCGGTTGAAGTATGTCTCGATTTTGAGCCGTTATGCAATCTATAACTTAATTGGATAAGAAAGAAATCCAAAATATCTTTCTTTGAATGGTGTATTTATTGAAGAGTTTCTTTTATTTGGTAGGACGTATCCACGATTACATCCGGACCTTGCAATGTAAAAAATTTGAGAGGATATTGCTTGGACGCTTGGGTAAGAAAAAGATAAAAGTTCAATTTGGGAGGTACGGGCGTGTAGAGTCCGGCACATTAAACATTGACAAAGAAATTTTTCTATGGACAGCCGCCAAGGGCCCCAATAGCAAATACAATGAACTCTCGCGGTCAAATTTCTTGTGGACTTTAATTGCATACTTGGAATTTTCTTTTTGGTCATACAAAAGAAAGCGCGTGGGTCGGAAGTGGTTAGAGAAAAGAAAAGAACTTAAAAGCAAGGTTTTGCTTTTATGGGTTTCCTTTACTCGAGAAGCATAATAGTGGAATTCCATTAGAAATTGAGCCACCGCACAAAGAGTAAAAGAGAGAACATACAAACTTTTTGAATTAGCTATGCGAAGGGTTTTGCTATGGGCTTACATATAAATACATTACAAATGTCAAGCCAGGGAACTCATCAAACATGATGACTAAGCATGTTCCTTTGACGAAACTTAAGCTTTACTTGAGCATTTTTTCATCTATAGAGAGTGAGCGTCCATCAAGGCTTTGGGAGAACTGGCATGGATGATGAACATTATGACTTAGTTACTAATGTCCATAGCAAAACCCTTCGCATAGCTAGGGTAGAGAACTCATCAGACATGATGACTAAGCATGTTCTTTTGACAAACCTTAAGCTTTACTTGAGCATAGTTTTCATCGATAGAGAGTGAGCGTCCATCGAGGCTTTGGGAGAACTGGCATGGATGATGAACATTATGACTTAGTTAAAAACGTCGAGGCAAGGATGTTAAAGTATGTCTCGATTTTGAGCCGTTATGCAATCTAACCTGATTGGATAAGAAATAAATTCAAAAATCTTTCTTTGAACGGCCTATATATTGAAGAGTTTCTTTTATTTGGTTGGATGTATCCACGATTACACCAGACCTTGCAATGTAAAAAATTTGAGAGGATATTGCTTGGACGTTTGGGTAAGAAAAAGATATAAGTTCAATTTGAGAGGTTGGAGCATGTAAACTCCAGCGTATTAAACATTGACAAAGAAATTTTTCAGTGGACAGCTGCCAAGGGCCCCGGTAGCGAATACAATGAACTCTCGTAGTCAAATTGCCTGTGGACTTTAATTGCCTACTTGGAATATTCTATGAACTCTTGCGATTGAAGTATGTCTCAACTTTGAGTTGTTATGCAATCTAACTTGATTGGATAAGAAAGAAATTCAAAAATCTTACTTTGAATGGCGTATATATTGAAGAGTTTCTTTTATTTGGTTAGACGTATCCACGATTACATCCGGACCTTGCAATGTAAAAAATTTGAGAGGATATTGCTTGGACGCTTGGGTAAGAAAAAGATAAAAGTTCAATTTGGGAGGTACGGGCGTGTGGAGTCCGGCACATTAAACATTGACAAAGAAATTTTTCTATGGACAGCCGCCAAGGGCCCCAATAGCAAATACAATGAACTCTCGCGGTCAAATTTCTTGTGGACTTTAATTGCATACTTGGAATTTTCTTTTTGGTCATACAAAAGAAAGCGAGTGGGTCAGAAGTGGTTAGAGAAAAGAAAAGAACTTAAAAGCAAGGTTTTGCTTTTATGGGTTTCCTTTACTCGAGAAGCATAATAGTGGAATTCCATTAGAAATTGAGCCACCGCACAAAGAGTAAAAGAGAGAACATACAAACTTTTTGAATTAGCTATGCGAAGGGTTTTGCTATGGGCTTACATATAAATACATTACAAATGTCAAGCCAGGGAACTCATCAAACATGATGACTAAGCATGTTCCTTTGACGAAACTTAAGCTTTACTTGAGCATTTTTTCATCTATAGAGAGTGAGCGTCCATCAAGGCTTTGGGAGAACTGGCATGGATGATGAACATTATGACTTAGTTACTAATGTCCATAGCAAAACCCTTCGCATAGCTAGGGTAGAGAACTCATCGAGACATGATGACTAAGCATGTTCTTTTGACAAAACTTAAGCTTTACTTGAGCATAGTTTTCATCTATAGAGAGTGAGCGTCCATCGAGGCTTTGGGAGAACTGGCATGGATGATGAACATTATGACTTAGTTAAAAACGTCGAGGCAAGGATGTTAAAGTATGTCTCGATTTTGAGCCTTTATGCAATCTAACCTGATTGGATAAGAAATAAATTCAAAAAATCTTTCTTTGAACGGCCTATATATTGAAGAGTTTCTTTTATTTGGTTGGATGTATCCACGATTACACCAGACCTTGCAATGTAAAAAATTTGAGAGGATATTGCTTGGACGTTTGGGTAAGAAAAAGATATAAGTTCAATTTGGGAGGTTCGAGCATGTAAACTCCGGCGTATTAAACATTGACAAAGAAATTTTTCTGTGTACAGCTGACAAGGGCCCCGGTAGCGAATACAATGAACTCTCGTAGTCAAATTGCCTGTGGACTTTAATTGCCTACTTGGAATATTCTATGAACTCTTGCGATTGAAGTATGTCTCAACTTTGAGTTGTTATGCAATCTAACTTGATTGGATAAGAAAGAAATTCAAAAAATCTTACTTTGAATGGCGTATATATTGAAGAGTTTCTTTTATTTGGTTAGACGTATCCACGATTACATCCGGACCTTGCAATGTAAAAAATTTGAGAGGATATTGCTTGGACGCTTGGGTAAGAAAAAGATAAAAGTTCAATTTGGGAGGTACGGGCGTGTAGAGTCCGGCACATTAAGCATTGACAAAGAAATTTTTCTATGGACAGCCGCCAAGGGCCCCAATAGCAAATACAATGAACTCTCGCGGTCAAATTTCTTGTGGACTTTAATTGCATACTTGGAATTTTCTTTTTGGTCATACAAAAGAAAGCGCGTGGGTCAGGAAGTGGTTAGAGAAAAGAAAAGAACTTAAAAGCAAGGTTTTGCTTTTATGGGTTTCCTTTACTCGAGAAGCATAATAGTGGAATTCCATTAGAAATTGAGCCACCGCACAAAGAGTAAAAGAGAGAACATACAAACTTTTTGAAATAGCTATGCGAAGGGTTTTGCTATGGGCTTACATATAAATACATTACAAATGTCAAGCCAGGGAACTCATCAAACATGATGACTAAGCATGTTCCTTTGACGAAACTTAAGCTTTACTTGAGCATTTTTTCATCTATAGAGAGTGAGCGTCCATCAAGGCTTTGGGAGAAGCTGGCATGGATGATGAACATTATGACTTAGTTACTAATGTCCATAGCAAAACCCTTCGCATAGCTAGGGTAGAGAACTCATCGAGACATGATGACTAAGCATGTTCTTTTGACAAAACTTAAGCTTTACTTGAGCATAGTTTTCATCTATAGAGAGTGAGCGTCCATCGAGGCTTTGGGAGAACTGGCATGGATGATGAACATTATGACTTAGTTAAAAACGTCGAGGCAAGGATGTTAAAGTATGTCTCGATTTTGAGCCTTTATGCAATCTAACCTGATTGGATAAGAAATAAATTCAAAAAATCTTTCTTTGAACGGCCTATATATTGAAGAGTTTCTTTTATTTGGTTGGATGTATCCACGATTACACCAGACCTTGCAATGTAAAAAATTTGAGAGGATATTGCTTGGACGTTTGGGTAAGAAAAAGATATAAGTTCAATTTGGGAGGTTCGAGCATGTAAACTCCGGCGTATTAAACATTGACGAAGAAATTTTTCTGTGGACAGCGGCCCCGATAGCGAATACAATGAACTCTCGTAGTCAAATTGCCTGTGGACTTTAATTGCCTACTTGGAATATTCTATGAACTCTTGCGATTGAAGTATGTCTCAACTTTGAGTTGTTATGCAATCTAACTTGATTGGATAAGAAAGAAATTCAAAAAATCTTACTTTGAATGGCGTATATATTGAAGAGTTTCTTTTATTTGGTTAGACGTATCCACGATTACATCCGGACCTTGCAATGTAAAAAATTTGAGAGGATATTGCTTGGACGCTTGGGTAAGAAAAAGATAAAAGTTCAATTTGGGAGGTACGGGCGTGTAGAGTCCGGCACATTAAGCATTGACAAAGAAATTTTTCTATGGACAGCCGCCAAGGGCCCCAATAGCAAATACAATGAACTCTCGCGGTCAAATTTCTTGTGGACTTTAATTGCATACTTGGAATTTTCTTTTTGGTCATACAAAAGAAAGCGCGTGGGTCGGGAAGTGGTTAGAGAAAAGAAAAGAACTTAAAAGCAAGGTTTTGCTTTTATGGGTTTCCTTTACTCGAGAAGCATAATAGTGGAATTCCATTAGAAATTGAGCCACCGCACAAAGAGTAAAAGAGAGAACATACAAACTTTTTGAAATAGCTATGCGAAGGGTTTTGCTATGGGCTTACATATAAATACATTACAAATGTCAAGCCAGGGAACTCATCAAACATGATGACTAAGCATGTTCCTTTGACGAAACTTAAGCTTTACTTGAGCATTTTTTCATCTGTAGAGAGTGAGCGTCCATCAAGGCTTTGGGAGAAGCGGCATGGATGATGAACATTATGACTTAGTTACTAATGTCCATAGCAAAACCCTTCGCATAGCTAGGGTAGAGAACTCATCGAGACATGATGACTAAGCATGTTCTTTTGACAAAACTTAAGCTTTACTTGAGCATAGTTTTCATCTATAGAGAGTGAGCGTCCATCGAGGCTTTGGGAGAACCGGCATGGATGATGAACATTATGACTTAGTTACAAACGTCGAGGCAAGGAAGAGAATTGTTAAAGTATGTCTCAATTTTGAGCCGTTATGCAATCTAACCTAATTTGATAAGGAAGAAATCCAAAATATCTTTCTTTAAATGGTGTATATATTGAAGAGCTTCTTTTATTTGGTTGGATGTTTCCACAATTACATTCGGACCTTGCAATGTAAAAGATTTGAAAGGATATTGCTTGGACAGTTGGGTAAGAAAAAGATATTAGTTAAATTTGGGAGGTTCGAACGTGTAGACTCCGGCGCATTAAACATTGACGGAGAAATTTTTTTGTGGACAGCGGCCCCGATAGCGAATACAATGAACTCTCGTAGTCAAATTGCCTGTGGACTTTAATTGCCTACTTGGAATATTCTATGAACTCTTGCGATTGAAGTATGTCTCAACTTTGAGTTGTTATGCAATCTAACTTGATTGGATAAGAAAGAAATTCAAAAAATCTTACTTTGAACGGCGTATATATTGAAGAGTTTCTTTTATTTGGTTAGACGTATCCACGATTACATCCGGACCTTGCAATGTAAAAAATTTGAGAGGATATTGCTTAGACACTTGGGTAGGAAAAAGATAAAAGTTCAATTTGGGAGGTTTGCGTGTGTAGACTCCGGTGCATTAAACATTCACAGGGAAATTTTTCTGTGGACAGCCGCCAAGGGCCCCAATAGCAAATACAATGAACTCTCACAGTCAAATTTCCTGTGGACTTGAATTGTCTACTTAGAATTTTCTTTTTAGTCATACAAAAGAAAGCGTGTGGGTAAGGAAGTGGTTAGAGAAAATAAAACAAATTAAAAGCAAGGTTTTGCTTTTTGGGGTTTCCTTTCCTCGAGAAGCCTAATAGTGGAATTCCATTAGAAATTGGGCCATTACATGAAGAGTAAAAGAGAGAACATATGAACTTTTTTGAATTAGCTGTGCGAAGGGTTTTGCTATGGGCTTAAACACTCGATGATTTGCCCTATGAGCTTTACGTGCAATTAAGTTGCTTATTTATAATCATATTTGGATATGATCTTAATCTAGGTGTGGGAAACATTCGAGCGTATGAGCGATTGTAGTTTTGATATTTCGATTATAGTGAATTATTTGTTGTTGGCTCTCTGCAGGAATAAATATCAATAGTCAGATCGAATCTCATAAATATTTGGTATCTTTGTCATTCCCCATTCATTTCTTCAATGTTTTTGCATTGATTTGATAGCAAGATCTTCTCAATTTTTGCGTTAATTTTACAACATGTGTACTTCTGAAATGCCTCTAGTCAAGATCACTTTCTCCTGAAAGCTCCAATGCGAAGTAGATTAACATATTTTCCATGTTTAGAACCACCCAATTTCCAAACGTTTTCCAGTGAAGTTGTTCACCTATACATACAAACTCGTAGGGATGATCCATAGTCACCCTTGCAATGGAAGCAATTTGAATAATGTTATACTCATTAAGCTAAATTAGCTGTTTTTTGTGAATCCAAAAGGCAATTTGTTATGCTTTTTCTCTAGTGTGAAATGTGTAAAAGCTACAAAGTAGTAATTTTCAATATCTTGAAATATAAGCATTCTAAGTTAGTCAAGCTAAACAATAAGAAGAGAGCACTTCAATGAACCCGTTACCATATTTACATCCTATGTTAGTTTCCCAAGCAAGAAACTAGTTCATTGTGAGTAGCCCTCTTAACGTTTACTAATTTTCATGTTAGCATCATTCAGTTGCATTCTAACTATAATATATGATCTTGCGTTCCAACTTGAACCAAGTAAATCACAAGGCTTGTACTTTTCATTGGATAGAGATTGAATTAGTCATATCAATGACAATAGTGACTAGGCTAGACTAGACTTAATGTGTGGAAATAGTTATGCCAATAGAGACATTCAGAAAACTCCCCGCGAATGAATTCTAGCCATTGCGTAAGGTACATTCCCCGTCCCACACGCTAATTGACCTGGTCACCATAAGGGGCTGAGCTACATTCGTCACTAAAAATGACTTCTACACTCAAGCATAGGCATCATTGAACTCCTATAAAATTGCTCTAACTTGCAAAAAGAAGTTAAGTCAAGAATGTGATACATGTAAAGTTTGGTCACACGAATCTATAGTCATGAGAAAGAAAGCACTATGGGTGTTTGTGGTGGTTTGGGGTATTGCATGTTTATGTGGCTCTCGTGGGTGTCAGAAGCAAGAAAGGGTTTCCCTTTTAGCGCTCAATACCACATTGTACCTGACCTATTGGGGGGACATGGGGGGATCATATTTCAACTGTTGCAGCTGGAGAGGTGTTGAGTGCAGCCCCACCACTGGACGAGTTACTAAGCTAATGCTCTCTTATTCGAGATATCTCCGTTTCGGCTCCAAAACTCGGTACCTAAACGCTTCTCTACTTCTTCCCTTTGAAGAACTCAAGAGCCTTAACTTGTCCTCCAACAATATAGGAGGGTGGATTGCACCAAAAGGTATAAATTCACCATCCGTCCATTTCCTAAAAACAAAGAGATACTCATTATCTAATGAACTCATAAGCTAATTAGGCCCAAGTTCTTACTCACTTCCTCCATTATAGATGATTATTTCCACATCATCATTAATCCACAAGTCTATGACATATCCCCCCCCCCGAAATGGCAATACCGGTTTACACATGCACTTGAATAGATTTCTGCGAATTTTACTACTTTTCATTGTTTGTTTGCAGAACCAAACCTGCTATCTTCAAAGCTGAGCAAACTAGAGGTGCTTGACTTGAGTAATAACTCTTTGGATAATTCTATTCTATCTGTTCTCGGTACAATTCCATCTCTCCGGCGTTTGTTCCTCGAAGGCAACAATTTGAGTGGGACTTTACATCTGCATGGTAAATTCCTCCGACTTATTATCTACTCATAATTCAATACAAAATCTCCATCATTGACTTGAGTTAACACTATTTGTGGATAAATTAGGCGATTTTATTAATTTAAAGGAGCTGGACATAAGTTATAATGCAGTTGATGTAGCGGCAACTGCTAAAGGTACTGTTTTAGTTTTCATGCAAGATCCTCCTTTTAATTCATATATTAAACTCACTAGCCTTCAAGTCATGCAGACTCTTTCATACCTTTACATGTGCGTCATGTTGAGAATATAGGAGTCATATATTGTAACGCCCTTCTCTTTTCATATCGAAACATTGTTGAGTCAAAATATTTCTATCCTGAGGCATCCGCGTGGGTGCTTTCACAACTTAACTACCAAGCAAGTTAATTACTTGAAATTTTACTGCTAGGCATCAAAAACTTGAGCCACTTAGAAAACCTCCACCTAGATGGTGTCCACTTGAAGGATGTGGGGGCCGTCGTGCGAGCATTAGGGGCATTGTCATCCCTCAGGATTCTCTCTCTCCAGGATAATATAGTAGAAGGAACAATTATTGCTCAAGGTTAGTCAAACCCATTAATGAACGCATATTCAAAATAACGCTCCGTTTGTTTTGTGGAAAACAACTTCCAAAAAAATGTTTTCAAATTTTCCAAAAGTGTTCGGGAAAATGAGGAAATCATTTTCTTTTTCTCTTTCTTTCACCTAAACTTGTTTTCCTCAATGCACTCTTTTAAGTTTTTTATTTTTTTTTTTTTTTCTTCTTTCTTTTTAAAAAATCAAAATTTTAATTATTTTTCCCTTTTTAAAGAAAATCGATTTTTGAATTATTTATTTATTTTTTCCTTCTTATTCTTTTTCCTTCTTCCTCAATTGGTCATTGGCTATGACAACAGCCGGCAATCGACCACAAGGGAGGGACAAGCTCGCTGAATGCCAAGGCGTCGCCAATTTGACAAGGCTCAAGTTGGTCGGCCTCGAGCAATCTTGACCTCACTTATGGCTAGTGATCGGCTAAACAAGAAGTGAAAAAAAAAAAAAATTAAAAATCCTATTTTTAAAATAAAAAATAAAATATTTTAGAAAGGAGTGCATGGATAAAAATCAAATCATATTTTCCATATCAAAAAGCAAAAAATATTTTCTAGCTCATTTTCAAGTTTTAGTATAATATCGGAAAATATTGTCATTCTCTTGAAAAATGACTTATTGGAATATATTTTCCAAAAAATGTCATATTTTCAGCAAAACAAACGGAGCTTCAATTTTTATTAGAAAGTTCTATTTACTCATGATATTTTTGTGATAATATTTTTGTGCCATTTCTTGATTATGCTTGTGTAAGGAAATCGATGTTCAATAATTGTTTTGTGGGAAGATTTCCATAACTTCAAAGAAGTTGGAACAACTCATCTTGGATAATTCTTCGTTGAACACAAGCATGGGAATCCTTTCCAGCCTTGGTCCTTTGACATCTCTTAGATTGTTGTCCTCCTCCAAAAGCGATCTAAGTGGCAACCTATCATATCAAAGTAAGTTATGATCTCTCAATGTAAAAGCTGGACATGAAATGGATCCTTAATGTACTTGAATGTCTTCTTTGTATGTACCGATATATGTCATTGTAATTGAATTGACCTGTGATATCAATAACAGGCTTGTGTAACCTCATAAAACTAGAAGAGCTGGATCTTAGCACTAACAGAATTACTGGCGAGCTTCCTACATGCTGGCGAAACATGACCTCTATTCGAATTCTGAATCTTGCAGACAATGAATTCACAGATAGTGTCGCCTCATCTCCCCTCACTAGTCTTGCCTCACTCGAGTTTCTTTCCATTTCGGGTAACCATTTTAATATCCCCTCATCACTTGGCCCACTTGCAAATCATTCAAGACTCAAAGTGTTGTTTCTTGATGACACCAAATTAACAATTGATACCAAAGTTGCATCTTCGACCCCAAGGTTCCAGTTGAAGGTTTTGGTGCGTCAAATAGTCTATCAAAAGAATCAAAAGTGGCTATTCTAGGCTTTCTCAATCATCAATATGACCTAAGAATTATCGACCTCTCCTCGAATGACATTCCAGGTCCCTTTCCAACTTGGTTGTTGGAAAATAACACTAAGTTGGAGGAGCTTTTTATGGGAAATAACTCATTCACGACACTTGAGGTTCCATCAATGACCCTTTTTAATCTTTGGATGATGGACGTATCCAACAACGACATGAGAGGAGAGCTCACTACCGAATTTTGTGCAAATTTCCCAAATTTGTACCACCTTAATCTATCAGCTAACAGATTGGAAGGGAATATTCCATCTGAACTGGGCAATGCAAAATCCCTATATTCCTTAGACCTATCTCGCAACAGTTTCTCAGGGGGACTACCTAGCCAGTTTCTAGATAGCAATTCATCATTACATAACCTCAACATAGCATATAACAAATTGCAAGGAGAAATTGTATTGTCCGACCACACCATGAACCTAAATTTGTTACATCTGCGGTTAAGCCACAACATGTTCACTTTGGAGATCTCTCTTTTCTTTCATCACTCGTAAATTTGTGGCTATTGGACATTAGCAACAACTCTTTCATTGGCAAGCTTCCCAGATTGATTGCAAACATGCCATATCTTGCGGTTCTTGACTTGTCCGAAAATCATTTGGATGGCCTCATCCCTCGGGAACTCTTTAATCTTCGTCGGTTCGAGTTTTTGGATTTGTCTAATAACAATCTCTCTAGTTCATTAGCATCATCTTTTATAGCACCCCTGTTGAGTCACATCCATCTGAACGGGAACAAATTGAATGGTACACTCGTGCATGCTCTCTCCAACAGCTCCAATTTGGTGACCTTGGATCTGAGTGAAAATGAGTTCTCCGGAAGCATACCCTATTGGCTAGGTAACCTCTCTCAACTGAGCATTCTTTCACTGAGAGGTAATAGCTTCAGTGGAACATTTCCCGAGCAATTGTGCAGCTTGAAAAGCTTAAGTATGATTGATCTTTCTAAAAACAATCTATTTGGTCGATTACCTAGTTGCTTGGGACCCATGAATTTCTCTTCCACAGGATATGCCAATAAGGTAACTTCAACCCCAAATTTGGCAATGGAAGTCATACTATTGTCAACTTGGTCTTATGTGAGGACAATTAAAAGCCATGATGGACTTGACTACTATATAGAAATAGAAACAGTGCAACTTCCACATATTGTTGGGTTCACAACAAAAGGAAGGTTTGATTCTTATAAAGGCTACGCACTCCTCAAAATGGTGCAACTAGATTTTTCTTGCAACCAGTTCAGTGGAGAGATCCCCGCTGAGATTGCAATTTTACAGGACATGCGTGTGCTGAACCTATCGCATAACAAGCTTAATGGACATATACCGACGTCATTGTCGATCCTCACAAAGATAGAGAGCATGGACCTTTCCTACAACAACTTGATTGGTTCTATCCCTGAAGAGCTTACTCGGTTGAATTCCCTAGAAGTCTTCAATGTGTCTTACAACAACTTGTCAGGAGCCATACCAAACAAAAATCAATTTGGGGCATTCGATGAAAGTAGTTACTACGGGAACCATCTTCTATGTGGACTGCCGTTGAGTAATGACTGTTCAAAAACCATTAATGTTAATTGTTCGGCAACAAAATCATGCACGAAAGCTAAAGAGGATGGTTTCTTAGATGGAAATACATTCTATATCAGCTTTGGAGTGTCATACACAACAGTTTTACTGGTAATTCCGATTGTTATTTTCATCAACCCTCAATGGCGGCAAGGATGGTTTCACTATGTGGAA
Source organism: Eucalyptus decipiens (assembly GCA_014182575.1). NCBI lineage: Eukaryota > Viridiplantae > Streptophyta > Magnoliopsida > Myrtales > Myrtaceae > Eucalyptus > Eucalyptus decipiens. Next base: position 65,165,469 of record CM024611.1, read on the forward strand.
CTGGTTATCACCACATGTTGGAGCTTGTTCATCACATGCTACTATTTTGTGCAGGATGGTTTTCGAAAATTTTCCAATGGCCAAACAATTTAGGTTCTCTTGTGTTGCATTTTCGGGTAATGGCAGGATTGGGTTTTTTTTCCATCATTTGTTATTGTTGTTGATCAACATTGGCCTCAATGTGGATCTACTAGGTTAATGTAAGTTTTCACCTTCACAACTGAATAAGGTTATGTTCTAATTTCCTTGAGGACAATACATGGCGTGATCCTTCCCTCTTTCAAAAAGGTGGTTTTTACTTGGTTGCTAGCTCATCTCTATTTGGTTAGGTGATGCTGCTAATGATGACAAACAACACTAGAAAAACGTCCTTTTCGTTTCTTCGGCACCCTTCCACTATTTATGCCTTTGTTTCATATTGAGAGTATGTTTGGTGCCATTCTCTTGTAATTTTTGGTTCAAAGCTTAATACAATTACCTTTTACAAAAAAAAGAAAAAGAAAAAAAAACAACACTAGAAAAACACAGCTATCTCTTCTCACCTTTATTATATCTGCAGTAACACATTTGCTTTCCTTTCCGAATTAAAATTTTCATCTCCACATGTCACTCGGTCCATTTGCAAACTGTTCGAGATATAAAACTCCCCTTGCATGACAATGTAACAGGAACGACTCCATGTTCTTTAGAATCCTAGGTTCTTGGTTGATCTACAATATGGTTAGGACATCCATTTCCATCTAACTTTTATGAAGGTTTACTTGTGCTGAAGTGTCTCATGAGACGGTTAAATTCACGGTCAAATTTGCATCTTCATGACTACTTTTGCTGTTCTTGTCTTCATGGAATAACGTTCTAACATTCTGCCAGGAGCTTAGTTCTAGCCTGAAAAACAGAGCACTGCACTGATGCATGTCCTACTCGAGTGAAAGAGACAAAATTTGTTGTCTTGATGACTAGGCCAAATTCGAGGAAGAACCAACCCCAATTGAGGCCCGGATTGGTGCAAACATATGAAATTGGCTACTATCCACCAGTAGAGCTCCTCAACCAGGTCAGGCCAAGCCGCGCGGTCGGGCTCTTGGGTCAAAGGGAATAGCCTCCCATATTGAATGTTAATTATTTTTAGAGCCTTTTGATGTCTTGCATGACTTTTCACTTTGCAGGAGTACTTTGAATTTTTTTCTGTAAATTCTCTTTACGAATTCTCGCTCTGGGAAAAGGGATTGTGAGTAAGCTACATATCATACCATTGCTACCGCCTCCTCGGCGTCGCCAGGAAGAGTCGGCGACAAAGGGGGGAGGGTCGGCCGGCGGCGAGGGCTCGCGAGCCCTCGCCCCGGATCGGGCGAGGGTCGCAACCCGCGCCCGGATCCGACGAGTGGCGAGGGGTCGCGGCCCTCGCCCCGATCTGGCGCCCCGATCTAGGGCGAGGGCTGCGACCCCGGCCGACCCTCCCCCTATTATTTTTTAATATTTTAACTAAATTTAATTTTAAAATTATTATTTTTTAATATTTTAACTAAATCTAATTTTAAATTTAATTTATTTAATTTTTATATTATTTTTATCGCATCGCCCAAAAATGACGCCGTTTTTGCATTATTTGGCCACGTCTCGCATGCAAAACGGTGTCGTTTTGGGCTTGGTTCGCCGGAAAAATACCGCGTCGGCATTTTCGCCGAAATTTGGCCGAATTGGCACTCAAGTGATCAATTTTACTCCGATTTTGGCACTTAAGTATATCTTTTGTAAATTATAGCACTTAAGTGTCTCTTTGTGCAAAGTTATGGCACTTGAGGGGTCCACACGTCCAAACTTACATAAAGCAACCAGTAAAGTCATCATCCAATTATATCAGTGTGGGATTTCCACTAAGAAGAAATGTACATTTAGGAAAGCTAATTCGTGTGCGATCCAACTTCATTCCACTAATAAAGGAATTGCTTTTGCTAAGAGATCTTTTATGTATCGACGAATAAATCATACTGGGTATGCAAAAACTCGGGGTCATTCTCGTCTCGTCTTTTTTAAATAATGTCAAGTATCAAGAAACTTAGTTTAAAAAAAAAAAAAAAATTGGGGTCCTCTCGGCTTAAAAGGGCAAATCGACTCAGTTAACCCCATTAACATATAAATACATCACAAACCGCCGTGGCCATGATTTCAGTAGCCTAAGCAAAAAGTTTCAGGGGATCCCTATCAAATTGCAAAACGAATCAAAATGGGCTCGGACATTTTGTCCCCATCGAGGATCCCTATCAATTGTTCAGCATTTTGTCCTCATCGAGGCAATTTGTGGGCTCGGACCTGGAGTTGTGCAGATAAACAGTCTTTTCATGACCACTAGAAACCATTCCGCAACATCATCTTTCACTGAGGGATCTTTATCCAATATATTTATAATTAAGACCATCATCATATCACTTAGGAATTATTTAATAAAAACACTAAGCTCCAGATGATTCCGAGTGACACAAGAAACAGAAAGATCGGAGCAAAAAGACAAAAATCTAGTTTGAAGAACTCAATTCTATTGTAAACATTCCATTCGTACGAGAAGGTCAGCAGTGCTGCCATTTTTAAGAGAACTGGTTTTGATGGTCAGTCTACTTTTACGCATGAAACAACAAAAGTGCAGAGCTACCAGACAATGATAGATTCAATCCTGTCTATACTGTGACTGCACAAGAGGCTGTGGTCATGGAAATTCTGATTATTACAAGAAGCACAGGCAGCTACAGGATGCACAGGATGCCACCATCCAAATATCTTCCCCAAAAAGAATCTCCGTGTTCGCTCTTCCCTCTTCCCAAAGCCCGCACACCAGAATACAGAACCGATCATATTGTAATATAACTAGATACACAACTAGATGAAATGAGAAAAAACAGAGCCACAGGGTGATAAGCAAGCAACATCAGTAAGGAGAATAATAATACCTGGTTGGCGGTCCCATCTTATTGACTGGTGGCATGCCGTAAGGCATCGCAGGAGGACCTGGTGCATAGTAACCTGTTCCACTAATCTTGGCCAAAGTGGCTTGACCTCGCATCCCCTCCGTAGCATACTGCTGCCATAGTTGTTGCTCCTGCACAAGCACATGCTGTCTCTTCTCCATTTCCGCCATCTGTACATATGAAGGAGGAAGGATGCTCAATGATGCAGCAAAAGGGTCCTGGTTAACTGTTTGGGCGGTTCCATCGGGTGCAGGGAGAGCAAATACTGGGGTTGCCCTCTTTCCAAGGCCAGGTAGAGCAACACTGCTCGCATTACCTCCAGTCAATTGAGCAGTGTTCACATGTTGCCTCTCTGGGCTCTTAGCTCTCTTTGCTCTATCCCTCACAAACTCCTCCAATGTCTCGAACAACTTACTGGTAGTCCTGTGCACTTCAGGATATTCGGATGATCTTGCCACTCCTGTATCCTTACACCAATTGTAGAATGCAATCGACTCATCAATTTGCTTAGCAGCACTAGCATAAGCATCGAAAGCCTTGATGCAATCGTGGTATTCCATATCGAAAAACTTATCAAGCAAAACAGCCAAAACCTCACAGATATCAGCATATATCTGAAAACTCTCCTTCACAACAGGGTACAATGCAACTAAGATCATCGACCTGCTATTCTTTGCCAGACCAATGGGCCTACAAGCAGAGAACCGGTCCAATGACCTTTCTAGCTTCATTTCCCTCAGTGAAGTCACTACCCTTCTGTCTTCTTTCCCTTCTTTCACAGCCACACCATCGCTCATATCCCCATATGACCTTGACCTTCTCATCCCACCATTGACCTTGACCTTGAACTATTAATCACGCCATCAACGAAGCATTCAGCTCGACTGATGGCTTCACTAACCTAAACCGCATAAATAGGTTTTAATCATTTCACAACTACAGCTCACCATGCTCCACTATGCTTAATAAAGCGATCGAAGTAGCATCGAGCTCCGGGAAACTACCTTCAGAGAAAGTGTATCAGATCTGGAGAAATTAAGCTCCGGCGAGGCGGATTTTGAACGACGGATGGATCCGCCACTTACAATCGCCGATCGCTACTCTTCGTCTTCTGTGTCTGAGAACGGCGAGAGACGAGGTGGATCTCCGAAGAGCGCGATCAGATCCGGACAAAACAGGCTCTGGCAGAGTCGGAACAACCGGCAATCCATCGGCTCCCTTGGAAGAAGAAAGGACCTCAAGTGGAGGTGGCCGACGGAGGTCGCCCACATCATGAAGTTCCCTCCTTCCCCGGCCGCGTTCACGGTCTGTCGCCTTCAATTCGAGGCGGCCGCGTCTCGCCATCGCGTCGACGGCGCGGGTCCCTCCCGCCGCTCTCGCCTCGCTCTTCGTGGGGATCTCTCTGGCTCCAATGCTCGTCGGATCGGTCACGTTTGTGATCGGGCTCGTTTTGATGCCCTTGGGTCGCCCTTCTGGTTTCCTTCACTTTCACGTGGCGGTAATGGCGTCCGCTCTGTCGGAGTTGGCTCGGGCGACCCTGTGCTCCGGCGGCTTCGCGGCTGCACGACGTGGCCTCTAAGGTGGCTTCTCTATAGATCATGTTGAAGAAAAAAGAAGAAGATTTCTTTTGAAATTGAAGGTGTTCCTTTGTGATGAGCGTACCATGCCTTAGTATGTCTTCTTTCTCTGACCAACTTCCCCCTGATGAGTTCTTGTTGAAGATCGGCGCGTAATCCATGGAGAGGGAGCCGGATTCTAGAAATAGGTTTCTTAATCTGAGAAGTGAAAAAGTATCTTTCTGTTTCTAGTAATCTGTTGTCTCGATGTCTAAGCCGAATTCGAGCAAAAGCCAACCCAGATTGAGGCCCGGATCGGTGGAAATGTATGAAAATGGCTACTAGCCACCAGTAGGGCTCCCAACCAGGCCTGGCCAGGCCCTGTGGCCAGGCACCTGGGCCGAAGGGAATAGCCTCCCAAATCGAATTTTAATTATTTTGAGAGCTTTTTGATGTCTTGCATGTCTTTTCTTCACCTTGCAAGAGTATTTAGAATTTTTTTTTTCTGAGAATTCTCTTTAGGAATTCTCGCTTTGTCGAGGAGGGATTGCGAGAAAGTTATGGAACACATAACATCAACCTTATTGATTGTCTCAAATATGAAGAAGCAAATAAAACATGCAAAAGAGAATTATTATGACAGATAGCATTCAAGTAAGGTATTATGCCATTTTTTTCTCATAAGAGGAAAAAAAGAGGGCAAAAAGGCCACAAAAAACTCTAAATTTTGTCCACTTTGACATATTTACCATAAACTTTTTGTTATGACACAAAAAAATTCAAATTTTTACCCATATGATATATTTATCTTAAACTTATATTCATGCGACAAATTTACCTCAAAATTTGGGTTAAATATGTTACCTGAATATAAATTTGAGATTTTAAGTGTCACAAAAAGATAATAATTTGTGGTAAATGTGTCGCACAGTAATAAATTGGGGGTTTTTGTGTCACAAAAAAAATTGGGGTAAACATATTAGGTTTTTTGTATCACCAAAATTTTTTTAGAGTAAATTGTGTCACAATGAGCATAACTAACTTTTTTGTATTAAAAAAAAAAATAGAGAACTTTTGAAAAACCATCCCCACTTTTGAAAATACACGATTTGCATTTATAAACTACCCCTCCACCCCATTTTATTTTATTTTATTTTATACTTTTCTCTCTGACTTCCACCACACCAATGTCAATTTCACTCTCCATGGCCACTAGGGCTCAAAAGCACTTGGGGCCATGGCCACAAGCTCAAAGGCAGCATTAATGCCCATGGCCTTTAAGCTCAAAAGTCACGCGATCTAGCGAGCTCGCCATGGCCACTAGATTCGGCGTCAAGTTCAACAATGGAATTTGGATAGCGACATACATGAACTCGAGATAGGAGAGAGGGAGACAGTTGAGGCAGCAAGGTGGTGGCTTGGTCACGCAACAAGTGTAGACGGTGCCGGGAGTTTCAAGTCGCACGCTTTTGGTTGGGTTGGGTAAGTGGCTTGAATAAGTGGGTTTTGGTGGTAGGTTTTGAATGGTAAATCGGGAGGGCAAAGTTGGGGAATAAATGACAAACCCGTAAGTATGATAAACATCATAACTAACGTCAAATGCAACTTGAAATGGAATTTGCTAGAGTAATGGTTACTACAACCAAAGTAACAAACTTCCAACCATAATACTACAGTCCCACACTCACCTTCTCCACACAAAGCTCCCTCTTCCACACCGAATCTTCCACTTCACGTCCGGGTTATGTGAACCTAATGAGATTTGGAGAGCAAAAAAAAAAAAATTGAAGTGCAATACACTTTCATGCGAACTCAATAGTTCTTATGATTTTGCATCATGATGTGTTATCTTCAAAATGTAGATCGAGGATCGTCACAAGGACCTCTTCGGGCTCCCAAACATGACAAACTTGAGCACCAAGCTACCGGTAAAGTTGTCCAATTATATTGACATGTGATCTCCACCAAGAAGAAATGAGCATCTAGGAAAGCAAATTTGTGTGCAATCCGACTTCTTGAACTTAGGGTTATTCTCTTATCTCACTTATTTAATTAATGCCGAGTGTCCCGATGCTTATTCAAAGAAAGATTGGGGTCCCAGCATCTTGAGAGGGCAAATTGACTCAGTTAACCCCGTTTACATATAAATACATTACAAATGTCAAGCCAGGGTAGAGAACTCATCAGACATAATGACTAAGCATGTCCCTTTGATGAAACTTAAGCTTTACTTGAGTGTAGTTTTCATCTATAGAGAGTGAGCGTCCATCAAGGCTTTGGGAGAACTGGCATGGATGATGAACATTATGACTTAATTACAAACGTTGAGGCAAGGTTGTTAAAGTATGTCTCGATTTTGAGCAGTTATGCAATATAACCCGATTGGATAAGAAAGAAATCCAAAAAATCTTTCTTTGAATGGCGTATATATTGAAGAGTTTCTTTTATTTGGTTGGATGTATACACGAGTACATCTAGACCTTGCAATGTAATAGATTTGAGAGGATATTGCTTGGACAGTTGGGTAAGAAAAATATATAAGTTCAATTTGGGAGGTTTGGGCATGTAGACTTCAGCGCATTAAACATTGACGAAGAAATTTTTCTTTGGACAGCCACCAAGTACCCCGGTAGCGAATACAATGAACTCTCGTAGTCAAATTGCCTGTGGACTTTAATTGCCTACTTGGAATATTCTATGAACTCTTGCGGTTGAAGTATGTCTCGATTTCGAGCCGTTACACAATGTAACTTGATTGGATAAGAAAAAAATTCAAAAGATCTTTCTTTGAATGGCGTATATATTGAAGAGTTTCTTTTATTTGGTTGGATGTATCCACCATTACATCCAAACCTTGCAATAAAAAATTTGAGAGGATATTGCTTGGATGTTTGGGCAAGAAAAAGATATAAGTTCAATTTGGGAGGTTCGTGTTAAATTAATGTCTCGAGTTTGAATTCGGATAACGATTTGTTAAACCGAATTTTATCGAGAAAGATTTTCAAAGCAAATTACAAATCGGATGAAGAAATCTTTCTTCTTATTGGACTTTCTTTTGGACGTGCAAAATAAGTAAGGAAACAAAAGAATAAAGTTACAAGACAAAAGAGGAAATAAATAAAAGATAAAGTAAGATTTCCTCCTTCTGCAAAAGCTTCTCACGTTGAAAGCTAAAGGAGGTGGTGGTGGGCCTAGGTCAAACTTTTGACCTTTGGGCACACATATAAAACAGAACGCATTTTTTTCCAGGGAGGTGTGGCTGAAACCCTACGAGAGAAAAATAGGAGCCACCCACGTGATCAAAAAAAGGAGTTTTGTTTTCGGCGTACGTAGAGTGTTTTGAGCTTGAACACGTAATAATTTTGTGCCGTGAGTTTATGTCCAAGTGAGTTGTTTATTTATAAATACTTTGGATTTGGGGTTAAATCAAGGTGTGGGAAATACTCGAGCGTGTAAGCGATTATAAACTTTGATTCTCCGATTATAGTGAATTATTGGCTGCTGGCTCTCCCCGTAAACGTAGGTACCAATATTCAGACCGAACCACGTAAATTTCTGGTGTCCTTATTATTTCTTGTTTATTTCTCTGGCGATTTCGCATTGACGTAAATTACAAGATCTTGTCATTTCCACGTATTATATTCCAACAATTGGTATCAGAGCTCAGGATCAGATTTTTTGATTGTGATTTGCAGCTTTTGCTTGTCTGATTATTATCTGGAAATTCTGTTATTGCAATTATGTCTGAGAGGAAATCTGAAATTGAGAAGTTTAATTGGAGGAATAACTTTGGGTTATGGAGTATCAAGATGCGGACGTTATTGACAACCCAAGGTTTGGTCAAGGCACTAGATGGTGAAGATGAGTTGCCTATTATAATGAAAGCCTCTGAGAGGGTAAAGTTAATGGAAAGAGCAAAGAGTACAATCCTGTTAAATTTGTCAGATGGGGTTTTAATAGAGGTTGCTGAGGAGAAGGATGCCGCAGCATTATGGGCAAAACTTCAGGCACTCTATGTGAAGAAAGGTTTGAACAATCGCCTATACAAGTTGAAAAGGATGTTTCGATTTAGATATACTGAAGATACGTCTATCAGAACTCACCTAGATGAATTTAATAAACTCATGATGGATCTGAAGAATGTCGGTAAGATACTTGATGATGAAGAACGGGGCATGATGTTCTTAGCATCTTTACTAGAGTCATAAGAGCATTTTACTGATTCACTGTTGCAGAGGCGTACTACAATTACCTCAGAAGAGGTCAAGTTCGCCTTATTCTCTAAAGAGTGGTAGAGAAAGTTGCGAAATGACAGTCTAGCAAGGAGTGGCACAAGCACTTATGATTTGGGGTAGAGAACAACATCGAGAGCCTAGTAGCAGCAGAGGTAAAAGTAGATCAAAATCACATCATATAAAGTCCAAGGGACGCGTGAAGTGCTTTGAGTGTTACGAGGAGGGGCACATCAGGAGAGATTGTCCAAAGCGAAGGAATAAAGCTAATAGGCAGAATGACACAAGCAATGTGGCAAACGTTGCCGAGGGGAGCAATAGTGATGCAGAAGCTATTTTATGTGTGACTACTACTTCGTCAAGAGACAAATGGGTGCTAGATTTGGGGTGTTCTTATTATATGACGTCTCATAAGAACTAGGTTACTACTTACTAGACTGCAAATAATAGTAGAGTTCTTTTGGGGAATAAAACAGTTCATAAGGCTGTGGGGATAGGGACAATTTGGATTCGGATGCACGATAGCGTGGTGCACACATTGACAGATGTGAGGCATATACCAGAGCTCAAGAAGAACCTTATTTCTTTGGGGACACTCAACGACATCGGGTGTATGTACACCGCTGAAGGTGGAGTACTGAAGATTTCTCGAGATGCCATGACAGTGATGAAAGAGGAGAAAGTGAATACTCTCAATCATATACTGGGAGAGACCGTGACCGGAACTGCTGCAGTTTTATCAGGTGAGTCAGACTCTAACTTGACTCAATTATGGCATATGCGTTTAGGGCACATGAGCAAGGCAGGTATGACGATGCTGAGTGAAATGGGGTTATTGAATAGTCAAAAGACAGGGAAGCTGGACTTATGTGAGCACTACATCTTTGGGAAGCAGCATCGAGTTAAGTTTACTATAGATGTTCATTCGACCAAACGACCAGTTAAATATATTCCTTCAGACGTCTGGGGCCCGTCTTCGGTTTCTTCGAAAGGAGGTGCTCGATATATGCTGACATTTATCGATGACTATTCAAGGAAGGTATGGGTATATTTTCCGAAGCACAAATATGATGTGTTCGATCGGTTCAAGAAATTTAAGGCATTGATTGAGAAGCAGTCAGATAAACAAATCAAGTGCTTGAGAACCGATAATGGCATGGAGTTCTGTGGTAAAGATTTCACCGAGTTTTGCGAAAAAGAAGGTATTGTAAGATACCGCACAGTACCTGGGACACCACAACAGAATGGCGTGGCAGAACAGAAGAACAGAACTTTGCTTGAGCGAGCTCGATACATGCTTTCGCATGCAGGACTTGGTAAGGAATTTTGAGCCGAAGTAGTGAACATTGCATGTTACCTACTTAATTGATCTCCATCATCTGCTATAGAGTGGAAAACTCTTGAGGAAGTATGGTCGGGGAAACCTGTAGATTATTCCGGATTACGTATGTTCGGATGTCCCGCGTATGCTCATGCGAGTGATGGTAAGCTTGAGCCAAGGGCGAAGAAGTGCATATTTCTGGGTTATGCACATGGGGTGAAAGGCTACCAGCTATGGTGCACCAATCTCATATCACCCGATTTTCTAATCAGCAGAAATGTGATCTTCGATGAGACTGCAATGTTTCAACAGAGGAGTTCTGAGACATAACCAGCAGAGCAGACAGATCATGGTGTCATTAGTGAGGTGGAGTTTCAGGTGGAGACTCCGAAGACCTCTAAGGTAACATAAGTTGAAACTACAGATGAAGCCGCAGTTCCTGAAGTTGGTGATAGTGGACAATCAGCAAAACCGCAGTACACTATAGCCTCATATAGACAAAGAAGGCACATTAAATCACCGATACGTTATGATTATATATATGCTTATGCATTGACTGTAGGTGATGAGGTGGAGACAGATGAGCCTTCGTCTTACTCTAAGGTGATGGTTAGTTCGGAGTCATCGCAGTGGTTAGGAGCTATGAGTGAAGAGATGGAATCACTCCATCGAAATCAGACATAGGAGCTAGTCAAAGTACCCAAGAGCCAAAAGATTGTCGGAAGTAAATGGGTCTTTAAATGGAAAGAGGGCATTCCCGATGTCAAGGCAACAGGTATAAGGTGAGGCTTGTGGCGAAGGGATATACACAGCATGAGGGCATTGACTACAATGAGATGTTCTCTCATGTGGTAAGACATACTTCTATTCGTGCTTTACTTGCCTTAGTTGCTTTGCAGAATCTCGAGTTAGAGCAACTAGATGTGAAAATTGCGTTTCTTCACGGTGAGTTGGAGGAGCAAATTTACATAAAGCAACCAAAGGGATTTGCTATTCCGAGTAAGGAAGATCATGTTTGCTTGTTGACGAAATCTTTGTATGAGTTGAAATAGTCTCCTAGATAGTGGTATAAACGTTTTGATTCTTTCATGGCTAGTAAAGACTACTCAAAAAGTCAGATGGATAGCTGCGTTTATTTTAAAAGATTGGAGAATGATTCTTTAATTTATCTACTCTTATATGTTGATGATATGCTGATAGCATCTAAGAATATGTTTGATACTGATGTGCTGAAGATGCGGTTAAATGTTGAATTTGAGATAAAAGATTTAGGTGCTGCAAAGAAAATATTGGGTAGGGAGATTTTGTGTGATAGGGTTGCAGGAATTTTACATCTATCTCAAAAGAAATATATTGAGAAGATCGTGGCGCGTTTTAATATGTAGTCAACAAAATCTGTAAGTACACCTTTAGCAAAGCACTTTGAACTTTCAGATAAATTGTCACTGCAGATTGAGGAGGAGGAGGAGCATATGTCCCGTGTTCCTTATTCTAGTGCCGTGGATAGTATTATGTATGCTATAGTATGCACTAGGCCTGATATTTCACAAGCTGTGAACGTGGTTAGTCGTTATATGAAGCATCCTGGTAAAACTCATTGGGAAGTTGTGAAGTGGATCCTCAGATATTTGAAGGAGACAACAAACGTAGGTATATTGTATCGAAGGGACAACAATGGTAGTGAGACCACTAGTTTTGTGGATTCAGATCACGCCGGTGACTTGGATTATCGCAGATCTTTAGCAGGGTACATGTTTACGCTAGCAAGTGATGCAGTTAGTTGGAAAGCGTCCTTACAGGATCACATTGCCTTTTCTTCGACTGAGACAAAGTACATGACACTAACCTTTGTAGCGAAGGAGGCGATATGGTTACAAAGTTTGCTCTCGGACTTTAGGTTAGAATAGAAAAGTGTGGATATACACTGTGATAACCAATGTGCGATATATTTGTCATATAATTCAGCTTATCACGAGCGAACGAAGCATATCAATATCAGGTACCACTTCATCCGAGATGTCTTAGTTAAGGGTAATGTTATTGTCAAAAAGATTGCTACAATAGATAACCCATCAGACATGATGACTAAGTCTATTCCTTTGGCAAAGCTCAAGCTCTGCTTGAACTCAATTGGCATCTGTGGAGAGTGAACGCTCGTTGGGGTGTTGGGAGAGCAGCATGGATGATGAGCACTATAACTTGGCTTCAAACATCGAGCCAAGGTAGAGAATTGTTAAATTAATGTCTCGAGTTTGAATTCGGATAACGATTTGTTAAATCGAATTTTATCGAGAAAGATTTTCAAAGCGGATTACAAATCGGATGAAGAAATCTTTCTACTTATTGGACTTTCTTTCGGACGTGCAAAATAAGTAAGGAAACAAAATAAGAAAGTTACAAGACAAACGAGGAAATAAATAAAAGATAAAGTAAGATTTCCTCCTTCTGCAAAAGCTTCTCACGTTGAAGGCTAAAGGTGGTGGTGGTGGGCCCAGGTCAAACTTTTGACCTTTGGGCACACATATAAAATAGAGCGCGTTTTTTTCTAGGGAGGTGTGGCTGAAACCCTACGAGAGAACAATAGAAGCCACCCATGCAATCAAGAAAATGAGTTCTTGTTTTCGATGTACGTAGAGTGTTTTGAGCTTGAACGTGTCATGCCCTGATCCTCTGAGCATGTGCCCATCCCTCGGTGGTCGATTAAATTGCGACGTTCCAGGACACGTCGCCGACCCATTCATTTTAATGCGCCTGTGGAAACAAATAAATAAATCCCCATACAACTCAAAGATAGGATAGAAAAGCAGGGTCACAAATTTTTAAAACCACAACATACTTTTATACACAGTAGACTAGGTCATATACAATACTAGCCGATATATACAAGTCTAGTCTATATGTACAAGGTCTACAAAAGGGTAGAGGGGCTACAGATCTTTTAAGCAGTCAAGTCCTCGACAGAAGGTTCCAAAGTCTCTGGATCTGAAAGACTCGGGTCTACCACTGAACCACCAGGAGGGTCAGCCATACCCTGACCAAAAGCGACCTCCAACACCGATAAAGGAATCTCAGACTCCAGTAGGGGACCTTTCCTGGGTCCATCTCGCCCGTAACGATACCATGATTTGAATCGATTGGGTACCCTCCGGGATAGACCCGCATCAACCCAATCAATGGATTTTACGAGTTCGTAGACCCAAGCTCCTTGGCTCCTAGGGAGAGGAATCTAACAGATCTGTTCGGTGACCTTCTTCGGCTGACCGAAATGCTCAGGAGGAACAGCCATATAAGGACTTGTAAATGTTAGCCCACGATGGGGTGAGACGATGTCTCAGCAAGTTCACTTTCTAAACTCCGACTAGGAAAAAAATACACCTAAAAGCTGTCTAAGCACACATGAGATAGCAGACATACCTTTGCCTAAGTTTTAATTATTGGCATTTATTAATTAATTTTCGTAATTAATTAATTAATTATTTATTTTTCGGAAATTGGACCGGGATAATTAGTGACTGGAATTTTATGCTAATTGCAGTGATATGATCTGTTTATTTATTTGAGCTCTAATTTGTGCCAATTGTGGGTCATTTGCATTTTTGGGAATTTATCCCAAAATTAATTAATTTCATAAATTAATTGGAAAATCACCAAGCGTCGGTTGACAGCGCCAGAAATGAATTTGTGCAGTGTAATAAATGGTGGGATTTTCAAAGGTGAAAATATTATATTTTGGCTAAGGCCGACTGTGTCCCCACACACGAGTATGTTTATCGGGTATGATAAAAATGATGAATTGATTAAATGGTCAGGGCGGTATACTATATCAGCCTACGAGCGATATATTAGCTTAGTGAGAGCAGTATACCGGTATGCTATATCAACCTATGGGCTTCGATATATCAACTTAGTGCGAGCAGCATACCTCATCAGCTTAGAATGAGCAATATTACTACCAACTTAGAGTTAGTATTATTAGTGTACTATATTAGCCGATGGCTTAATATGTTAGCTTAGCGAGAGCGGTACACTATTTATCAGCTTAGTGCGAACTATACTATCTATATATCAGCTTAGAGTGAGTAGTTATGGACTATGATCGGACTTATAGATAGTATTGATTGAGATGACCGGGGAAGGGTCTTGATGACATGGAATCGACTGAGTTGATTGATCGATAATTCGATCCGAGTGAATGAGTTGATGTGTTGATGTGACTCAATGAGATTATGAATTGTATTGACTTGTAGGAAGGAAATCGAGGTCAAGGTAAGTCCTCTGACTTGTGATTGTGCCTAGGTAGCCCTCAGGGCGTATTTTCTTCCTAGTCGAGTCTTAGGGGTTGAACTTGCTGAGAGGTAGTCTCACCCCATTATGGGATAACATTTTAGGCCCATAGATGGCAGCCCCACTAGCTCCTCCCGAGCATTTTGGCGAACTGAAGAAGTTCATAGAACAGACTTATCACATTTCGATACATGGGGACCCTGAAGAATTGGAATATGTGTTGGTGAAATCCATAATCTGGGTTGATGCGGGTTTACGCAAAAAGGTGCCCCATCAATACAGAGCATGGTATCACCATTACAGTGATGGACGAAGAGAGAGCCCCATGTCAGAATCTGAGATATCTCTGTACGTGATGGAGGTCGCTTTTGAAAAGGGTACGACAGACCCTAAGGGTGGATCGGTGGTGGATATGAAGGACACTAAGTTTGATGATCTAGACTCTCCGGTATACTCAGCGGTGGGCTCCAGCTAGAGTGTGGAAGAAGGAGAGATCGAGGAGGATGACCCGTAGTGATTTGGAAACCCCCGACCCTGTTTGCAGACCCTATTTGTTGAACTGGCTTGTGTAAAACTTGACTTTGTAGTTTGTATTGTAATATATACATTTTGGTTTGCAATGTATATAAGTGTGGTTGTGATTTTCAGGTTCGAAAAATATGGCCCTATTTTCCTATCACATTGTTTTATTGTCTGGAGATTTTATATCTACTTCCGCATGCGCATTAAAACAGAAAGGGTCGGCGATGCGTCTTGGGACGTCGCTACTTAATCGACCAGTGAGGGATGGGTGCGCACTCGAGGATCGAGGCGTGACAAGCAACTTGAGTCTCTGATCCAAATACAGAGCACATGTCCTCACAAAAGCCGAGTGGTCCCATGAACTAGAGTGAGCCTCATCTCTAAAATCAGACAAATCCAACAACCTAGCACCATGCCTAGTCGCATACATTATTTGCTCGTGAAAAATTGGGTCTCCATCATTCAACAAACGATGGATGATCACTAGGGATTTGAGAGCCACAATATAGTCGTGGGTCTTGCTCAGTTGCTTCGAAAGCGCAGAAACACATGCATGAATGTGTCCATGATAGTATGAAGTCAAATTCAAGATCCGGCGAATGTATTTCTCATCCACAGGATCATCATCATGGCTCATGGCTTTCACGATATTTACTTCGAGCTCTGGTGCCATGTTGCTCGCGACCTTCACGGGGCCAATGCTTGTCTGGTCCTTGACAGCCCCCCAGTGTTTTGCGAATCGTGCTTTGAGACATTTTCACCGTCACCCTTACCTACCTAAACCGCATAAGTTAGCTAAATTAGTCATACTTGACTCAAAAGCATCACTTGAGGATGATCTAAACGGCACTGGTCCTTCCCGCTGCTCTTGCTTCGCTCTTCGTGGGGATCTCTCTGGCTCTAATGCTCGTTGGATCGGTCACGTTCGTGATCGGGCTCGTTTTGATGCCCCTGGGTCGCCCTTCTGGTTTCCTTCTTTTTACGTGGTGGGAATGGTGTCCGCTCTGTCGGAGTTGGCTCGGGCGACCCTGTGCTCCGGCGGCTTCGCGGTGGCACGACGTGGCCTCTAAGGTGGCTTCTCTATAGATCATGTTGAAGAAAAAAAGAAGATTCTTTTGAAGTTGAAGGTGTTCCTTTGTGATGAGCGTACCATGCCTTAGTATGTCTGCTTTCTCTAGCCAACTTCCCCCTGACGAATTCTTGTTGAAGATCGGTGTGTAATCCATGGAGCGGGAGCCGGATTGTAGAAATAGGTTTCTTAATCTGAGAAGTGAAAAAGTTATCTTTCTATTTATACTAATCTGTTGTCTCGATGTCTAGGCCAAATTCGAGCAAAAGTCAACCCAGATTGAGGCCCGGATTGGTGGAAATGTATGAAAATGGCTACTAACCACTAGTAGGGCTCCCAACCAAGCCTGGCCAGGCCATGTGGCCAGGCGCATGGGCCGAAGGGAATAGCCTCCCAAATCGAATTTTAATTATTTCTAGAGCTTTTTGATGTCTTGCATGTCTTTTCTTCACTTTGCAAGAGTATTTAGAATTTTTTTCTGAGAATTCCCTTTACGAATTCTCGATCTGTCAAGGAGGGATTGTGAAAAAGCTATAGATTATATAACATCAACCGTATCGATTGTCTCAAATATGAAGAAGCAAATTAAACATGCAAAAGACAATTATTATATCAGAAAGCATTCAAGTAAGACATCATGCCTTTTTTTTTTTGCTCATAAGAGGAAAAACAGGGGAAAAACGACATAAAAAAACTCTAAATTTTGTCCACTTTGACATATTTACCCTAAACTTTTGTTATGACACAAAAAAACTCAAGTTTTTATCCATATGATATATTTATCTTAAACTTATATTCGTGCGACAAATTTACCTCAAAATTTGGGTTAAATATGTTACCTGAATATAAATTCGAGATTTTAAGTGTCACAAAAAGATAATAATTTGTGGTAAATGTGTCACATGGTAATAAATTGGGGGTTTTTGTGTCACAAAAAAATTGGGGTAAACATATTAGGTTTTTATATCACTAAAAAAAGTTTAGGGTAAATTGTGTCACAATGAGCATAACTTAAACTTTTTTGTATTAAAAAAAAAAAATAGAGAACTTTTGAAAAACCATCCCCACTTTTGAAAATACACAATTTGCATTTATAAACTACCCCTCCACCCCATTTTTTTTATACTTGTCTCTCTAACTTCCACCACACAAATGTCAATTTCACTCTCGATGGCCACTAGGGCTCGAAAGTCGCACTTGGGGCCATGGCCACAAGCTCAAAGGCAGCATTAATACTCGTGGCCTTTGAGCTCTCGAAAGTCATGTGATCTGGCAAGCTCGCCATGGCCACTTGATTCGGCATCAAGTCCAACAAAAGAATTTGGGTAGTGATGGACTTGAGCTTGAGACAGGAGAGGGGCAGTAGTTGAGGTGGCAGGGTGGTGGCTTGGTGATGTGACAAGTGGAGACAGTGCCAAGAGTTTCAAGTCGTACGCTTTGGGATGGGTTGAGTAAGGGCCTTGAATAAGTGGGTTTTGGCGATAAGTTTTGAATGGTGAATCGGGATGGGCAAAGTCGGGGAAAAAATGACTGATCTTGTAAGTATGATTAACATCATAACTAATGTCACATTGAAATGGAATTTACTAAAGTAAGGATGGTTACCACAACCACAGTAACAAATTGCCAACCGGAATACTATAGTCCCACGCTCACCTTCTCCACACAAATCTCTCTTCTGCACTGAATCTTCCACCGCACGTTTGGGTTATGTGAGCCTAATGAGAATTGAGCAAAACAAGTTGAAGCATGATCCGTTGTCATGCGAACTCAATAGTTTTTATGATTTGCATCATGATGCGCTATCTTCAAAATGCAAAGCAAGGATCGTCATAAGGACCTCTTCAGGCTCCCAAACAAAACAAACCGGAGCATAAAGCAACCAGTAAATTCGCCGTCCAATTATATCCATGTGGTATCTCCACCAGGAAGAAATCAACATCTAGGGATAGCTAATTTGTGTGCAATCCGACTTCATTCTATTGGGTATGCAGAAACTCAATGATCACTCTCTTATCTCACTTATTTAATTAATGTTGAATGTCCCCATATTTAGGCTCTGTTCGTTTCATTTAACATGTTATGAATTTCCAGTGTTTGTTTCATGAAAAATGAACTAGTCAGGAAAAACATTTTCCATCAATGAAAAAAAGTCTGTTAAAATGGGGAAAATGGTTTTTCCTTTGAGAAAGAGGAAATTTTTTTCCATATCTTCTTTCACAAGTACCTTTTCCTTCTATTTTTATTTTATCTTTTCTTTTTATCTTTTTATTTCTTTTTAAAATTGAGTTTAATTATTTTTATTCATTTTCTTTTCTTTGCTTTTTCTTTTCCCCTTTCTTCGGCCAGTCGCCCGCCACATCATCGGCCAGCAACAAATGAGCTTGAGCATCACCAGATTCTGGGGAGGTACAACCTCGCTGGAGTGGTGAGTTGGGCAGGGCAAGCTTGGCCTTGCTAGTCTATGGCGAGGCTCCAACTCACCTGGCGCCAATCGCCATGGCCAACAACCAATTGAGGAAGAAGAAGAAAACAAGAAAGAAAAGAAAAGAAGAAGAAAAATAAAAAATAATTTAAAAATCGATTACCTAAATAATAATTAAAAATCGATTTTAAAAAAAAAATAAAAAAATTATAGAAAAGGAGTGCATGGAGGAAAAGATTTTCCATCGAGACGTTGGGAGAGCTAGCATAGATGATGAGGACACTCGAGCCAAGATAGCGATAAGTTAAAGTATGTTTTGATTTTGAGCCAGTTTCAATCCAACCTAATTGGATAAGAAAGAAACTTTTTTTTTTTTTTAATGGCATATATATATGTGTGTGTGTGTGTGTGTGTGGAGAGTTTCTTTAAGTTGGATATATATAAAATTTGAGAGGGTATTGTTTGGACGTTGGGCAAGAAAAAGATACAAGATCAATTTGGGGGTTCAGGGAGTGGTTCAGGGAGTGGTTCAGGGAGTGTAGATAGCAACACATTAAACATTGATGGAGAAATATTCTGTGGACAACCACCTCAGGACATAAAATATTTGAGAGGGTACGCTTGGACAATGGGCAAAAACAAGATACAAGTTCAATTTGGGGGGTTGGGGAATGTATACACCAACACGTTAAACATTGATGAAGAAATATTCTATGGACAACCACCTCGGGATGCAAATGATTTGAGAGGGTATTGTTTGGACGTTGGGCAAGAAAAAGATACAAGTTCAATTTGGATGGTTGAAGAACATAGATACCAACATGTTAAGCATTCATAGAGAAATATTCGGTGGACAACCACCTCGGGATGTAAAAGGCTTGAGAGGGTATTGCTTGGACGTTGGGCAAGAAAATGATATAAGTTTGATTTGGGGCGTCAATGGATGTAGATACCACCACGTGAATCATTGATGGAGAAATATTTTGTGGACAACTGCCTCATGATGTAAAAGATTTGAGAGGGTATGGTTTGGACGTTGGGCAAGAAAAAAGATACAAGTTCAATTTGGGGGTTTGTGGAATGTAGACACCAACGCGTTAAACATTGATGGAGAAATATTCTGTGGACAACCCCACCTCGGGATGCAAAAGATTTGAGAGGGTATTGTTTGGACGTAGGGCAGGAAAAAGATACAATTTTAATTTGGACAGTTGCGGAACGTAGATACCAACACGTTAAGCATTGATAAAGAAATATTCAATGGACAACCAACTCGGGATGTAAAAGACTTGAGAGGGTATTGCTTGTAAGTTGGGCAAGAAAAAGATATAAGTTTAGTTTGGGGCATTGACAGATGTAGATACCATCACGTGAATCATTGATGTTGAAATATTCTGTGGACAACCGCCTCATGATGTAAAAGATTGGAGAGTGTATGGTTTGGACGTTGGGCAAGAAAAAAGATACAAGTTCAATTTGGGGGTTTGCGGAATGTAGACACCAACACGTTAAACATTGATGGAGAAATATTCTGTGGACAACCACCTCGGGATGCAAAAGATTTGAGAGGGTTGTTTGGATGTTGGGCAAGAAAAAGATACAAGTTCAATTTGGACGGTCGAGGAACGTAGATACCAACACGTTAAGCATTGATAAAGAAATATTCAGTGGACAACCACCTCGGGATGTAAAAGACTTGAGAGGGTATTGCTTGGATGTTGGGCAAGAAAATGATATAAGTTTAATTTGGGGCGTCGACGGATGTAGATACCACCACGTGAATCATTGATGGAGAAATATTTTGTGGACAACCGCCTCATGATGTAAACGATTTGAGAGGGTATGGTTTGGACGTTGGGCAAAAAAAGATACAAGTTCAATTTGGGGGTTTGCAGAATGTAGACACCAACACATCAAACATTGATGGAGAAATATTCTGTGGACAACCACCTTGGGATGCAAAAGATTTGAGAGGGCATTGTTTGGATGTCGGCCAAGAAAAAGATACAAGTTCAATTTGGACGGTTGCGGAACATAGATACCAACACGTTAAGCATTCATAAAGAAATATTCAATGGACAACCACCTCGGGATGTAAAAGACTTGAGAGGGTATTGCTTGGACGTTGGGCAAGAAAAAGATATAAGTTTAATTTGGAGCGTCGACGGATGTAGATACCATCACGTGAATCATTGATGTTGAAATATTCTGTGGACAACCGCCTCATGATGTAAAAGATTTGAGAGGGTATGGTTTGGACGTTGGGCAAGAAAAAAGATACAAGTTCACTTTGGGGGTTTGCGGAATGTAGACACCAACACGTTAAACATTGATGGAGAAATATTCTGTGGACAACCACCTCGGGATGCAAAAGATTTGAGAGGGTATTGTTTGGACGTTGGGCAAGAAAAAAGATACAAGTTCAATTTGGACAGTTGAGGAACGTAGATACCAACACGTTAAGCATTGATAAAGAAATATTCAGTGGACAACCACATCGGGATGTAAAAGACTTGAGAGGGTATCGCTTGGACGTTGGGCAAGAAAAAGATATAAGTTTAATTTGGAGCGTCGACGGATGTAGATACCATCACGTGAATCATTGATGTTGAAATATTCTGTGGACAACCATCAAGGTTCTTGGTAGTGAATAGCAATGAACTCTCACCCTCAAATTTTCTGTGGACTTTAATTACCTACTTGGGATTTTCTTGTTGGTCATACAAAAGAAAGCGTGTGGGGTCAAGAAGTAGGTAGAGAAAAGAAAATAAATTAAAAGCAAGATTTTGCTTTCTGGTTTCCTTCCTGGAGAAGCCAAATAGTGGGCTCCGTTGGAAATTGAGACACCACGTGAAGAGTAAGAAAGAATGTACGGATGTTCTCAAATTAGATGTGCGAAGGGTTTTGCTATGGGCTTAAACACGCAGTGATTTTGGACGTTGGGAATGTAGATACCAATATTTGGGCTTGGTCCTAATTTATGTGTGAAAAATCCTCGAGCATATAAGTGATTGTAATTTTGATTCTCTGATTATAATGAATTATTTATCGTTGACTCTTCCCGTGAGGTAGGTACTAACACTTAGATCGTATCACATAAATATTTGGTTTCGAATCAAAGGTTGCACTAACACCCGTGGCCTTCTAGCTCGAAAGTCACGCAATCTGGCAAGCTCGTCATGGCCACCTAGATTTGGGCAGCAGCAGACGCCTGAGCTCGAGACAAGACAGAGGGAGACAATCGAGGCAAGGCGGCGGTAGCTCGGCAACTCGACAATTATGGCAGTGCCAAGAGGGCAGGGGCTAAGTCATAGGCATACGAGGGATTTGGCGGTGGGTAGTCTTTGAATGGGGAATCAGGAGGGGCAAAGTTGGGGGAAGAAATTCATAGATTTGTAAGAATGATTAACATCATAACTAACATCAGATAACTTGAAATGGAATTGCTAGAGTAAGGATGGTTTTGGTAGGCTGTCAAAACTAAGGAGGGTGTTTGATCTGTGTGCATAAAAACTGAGGAATGGGTGGAGTAAACGTCGGTAGCTTAACTGCAACCATAGCATCAAATTGCCAACCAAATACTACAGCTGCACGTTCACCTTCTCCACACAAATGTCTCTCTTTCACACCCAATCTTCCACTGCACATGTGGGTTATGTGAGCCTAATGAGAACAAGAGAGCAAAACAAATTAAAGCGTGATCCGCTGTCATGCGAACTTGATAGTTCTTATGATTTACATCATGATGCACTATCTTCAAAATGCAAAGCGAGGATCATCGCAAGGACCTCTTTTGGGCTCCCAAACAAAACAAACATGAGCACAAATCAACCAATAAAGTTGTCGTCCAATTATATCGGCGTGGTATCTCCACTAAGAAGGAATAAGCATCTAGGAAAAGCTAATTCATGTGAATCCGATTTCCTTCTACTGGGTATGCAAAAACTCAATGGTCATTCTCTTATCTCACTTAATTAATGTTGAGTGTCCCGATACTTAGTCAAAGACAAATTTGGGTCCTATCAACTTAAGAGTGCAAATCGACTCAATTAACCCCATTAATGTACATCACAAACGTTGAGCCAAGGTAGATAACTCATCAGACATGATGACTAAACTTGTTCTTTTGGCAAGCTTAAGCTTTACTTGGGCACAATTGGCATTTACAAAGAGTGAGTGCCTATCGGGACGTTGAAAGAGTTGGTATAGATGATGAGCACTATGATTTGGTTACAAACTCCAGCCAAAGTAGAGAATTGTTAAAGTATGTTTCGATTTTGATCCCTTATGCAATTCAACCTGATTGGACAAGAAAGAAATCCAAAAACTAAAAAATCTTTTTTTTTAACGGCATATATACATGTGTGTGTGTGCGCGCGTGCGAAAAGAGTTTCTTTTATATGGTTGGATATATTATATAGCCATGATTACATCTAGACCTCGGGATGTAAAAGACTTGAGAGGGCATTGCTTGGAATTAGGATAAGAAAAAGATACAAGTCCAATTTGGGATTGGAGCGTGTAATCACGAGTATATTAAACATTGATGGAGAAATTTTATGGGGACAGCCGCCAAGGGCCCCATTAGTGAATAGCAATGAACTCTCACTATCAAATTTTCTGTGGACTTGAATTGCCTACTTGGGATTTTCTTCTTGGTTGTTGTACAAAAGAAAGCGCGTGGGGTCAAGAAGTGGTTAGAGAATGGACAATAAATCAAAAGCATTGTTTGTCTTTTTTGGGTTTTCTTTCCTGGAGAAGCCGATTAGTGGGTTCCTCTAGAAATTGGGCCACCGCACGAAGAATAAAAGAAAGAATGTATGGACGTTCTTGAATTGGCTGGGCAAAGGGTTTTGCTATCGGCTTAAACATGCAGTGAGTATGAACAGTATGACTTAGTTACAAATGTCAAAGCAAGGTAGAGAATTGTTAAAGTATATCTCGATTTTGAGCCATTATGCAATCTAACCAGATTGGATAAGAAAGAAATAAAAAAATCTTTCTTTGAATGGCATATATATTGGAGTGTTTCTTTTATTTGGTTGGATATATCCACAATTACATCTAGACCTTGTGATGTAAAAGATTTGAGAGGATATTGCTTGGACGTTGGGCAAGAAAAAGATACAAATTCAATTTGGGAGGTTGGGGCGTGTAGACTCCGCCACATTAAAACATTGACAGAGAAATTTTCTATGGACAGCTACCAAGGGCCCCAATAGCGAATACAATAAACTCTCACAATCAAATTATCCGTGGACTTTAATTGCCTACTTGGGATTTTCTTTTTGGTTGTACAAAAGAAAGCGCGTGGGGTCCGGAAGTGGTTAGAGAAAAGAAAAGAAATTAAAAGCAAGGTCATGGTATGCAGAAACTCAGTAGTCATTCTCCTATCTCATCTTATTTAGTTAATGTCAAGTGTCCTGATACTTAGTCGAAGAAAGATTGGGGTCCCGTTAGCTTATGAGGGCAAATTGACTCAGTTAACCCCATTAACATATAAATACATCACAAACATCAAACTAAGGTAGAGAACTCGTCAGATATGATGACTAAGTATGTTCCTTTGGCGAAACTTAAGCTTTATTTGAGCACAATTAGCATCTAGAGATAGTGAGCACCCATCGGGGCACTTAAAGAGTTGGCATAAATGATGAACATTATGACTTAATTACAAACGTCGAGGCAAGATAGAGAATTGTTAAAGTATGTCTCGATTTTGAGCCATTATGCAATCTAACTAGATTGGATAAGAAAGAAATCCAAAAAATCTTTCTTTGAATGGCATATATAAGAGTTTCTTTTATTTGGTTGGATATATCCATGATTACATCCGTACCTTGTGATGTAAAAGATTTCAGAGGATATTATTTGGACGTTGGGCAAAAAAAATATACAAGTTCAATTTGGGAAGTTAAGGCGTTTAGACTCTGGCGCATTAAACATTGACAGAGAAATTTTCTGTGGACAGCTTCCAAGGGCTCCGGTAGCGAATAATGAATTCTCACGGTCAAATTTTCCATGGACTTTAATTGCCTACTTGGGATTTATCTTTTGGTTGTACAAAAGAAAGTGCATGGAGTTAGGAAGTGGTTAGAGAAAAGAAAATAAATTAAAAGCGCATGGAGTTAGTATGCAGAAACTCAGTGGTCACTCTCTTATCTTATCATATTTAATGAATGTCGAGTGTCTTGATACTTAGTCAGAAAGATTGGGGTCCCATTAGCTAAGAGGGCAAATCGACTCAGTTAACCCCATTAACATATAAATACATCGCAAACATCGAACTAAGGTAGAGAACTCGTCAGGCATGATGACTAAGTATGTTCCTTTGGCAAAAATTAAGCTTTATTTGAGCACAATTGGCATCTAGAGATAGTGAGTGCCCATTGGGGTGCTGAGAAAGCTGGCATAGATGACCAAGTATGTTCCTTTGGCGAAACTTAAGCTTTATTTGAGCACAATTGGCATCTAGAGACAGTGAGTGCCCATCGGGGCGCTGAGAAAGCTAGCATAAATGATGAACATTATGACTTAATTACAAACATCAAGGCAAGGTAGAGAGTTGTTAAAGTATGTCTCGATTTTGAGCCGTTATGCAATTTAACCTGATTAAAGAAGAAAGAAATCCAAAGAATCTTTCTATGAATGGCATATGTATTAGAGAGTTTCTTTTATTGGGTTGTTTTAAAGATATATCTACTTTCATTAAAATAATCATGCAAAATGGTTTAGTAGTATCTCCTACCAAAATATCACTCTTCCAGACCAAAATTAGATTTTTAGGTCATCATATCCATTTAGGTACCATAATTCATATAGAAAGGTCAATCTCATTTACTGATAAGTTCCCGGATGAGATTAAAGACAAAACTCAATTACAAAGGTCCCTAGGTAGTCTCAATTATATTCTAGATTTCTTCCCCAATATTAATATACTTTGTAAACCTTTACACCAAAGACTACAAAAGGATCCTCAGCTGTGGACTTCTGTCCACACAAATATTGTCAAACAAATAAAAACCCATGTTAAAGATATACCATGCTTACATCTAGCTAATTCATTAACTTTCAAAATAGTTAAAACAAATACTTTAGAAACAAGATATGGTGGTATTTTTAAACAGATTAAAAATTGTAAAGAACAGGTTGTCCAGTTTATTTCAAAACATTGGAACTCAACACAGCAAAATTACTCAACAATAAAAAAACAAATACAAACAACGACACTTTTTAATATAGGCACAGATTTCAATTGTATCAAAGAAGGCCTTGTTCCAAAAAAAAAAAATACTTTGATAGAACATCAAAATCATTAAAATTAGCCTTCGGAGATAAGTTAAATATTAAATGCAAATTACCCGAAGCTTCAATAATAAAAAACCAAATGTCTTATAAAACTTCCTTTCGTTTAGTCAAGAATATGAGGCAAGAAATAATCCTAGGAACACCTTTAATACAATTAATTCAATTTTTTACAGTAACAAATGAAGGAATCGAAACTCAAGCTTTAAATAGAAAATTCCTTTTAATTTCATAACAAAACCACAAGAGAGAAGCCTAAACATCTTACAAGAACACTCAATTTCAGAAATAAATTGTCTTATAAAAGACAAAGAAAACCAACTTCATTTTTTAAAAGAAGACTTAGAATTCAAAAGAATAGAAGAAAATCTCATAAAAATAAACATAAAAAATAAAATAGCATCTCTACATAAACACATAGAAAAAAACTATATGTTCCACCTTACCCAATGCATTTTGGGAAAGAAAGAAGCATATAGTAGATTTACCTTATGAACAAGACTTTTCTGAAAATAAAATACCTACAAAAGCTTGTCCTACACAAATGAATCAAGAAGTCTTAAAATTCGACAAACAGAAATACAAGATCCTTTGAACAAAATGCTCATTAGAAAAAGCCAATCACCATGGGGCAGTTCCGCTTTCTATATCAACAAAAATGTTGAATTAGAAAGAGGAGTGCCTAGGTTAGTCATTAATTATAAACCCTTAAATTCAGCCCTTATATGGATAAGATATCCAATACCCAAAAAAAAAAAAAAAAAAAAAAATCTATTAAATAGATTATGTAAATCAAAAATATTTTCAAAATTTGATATGAAATTAGGATTTTGGCAAATACAAATCAATGGAAATGATAAATACAAAACAACTTTTACTTTCCCTTTTGGCCAATACGAATGAAATGTTATGCCATTCGATCTCAAAAATGCCCCTTCAAAATTCCAAAGGATTATGAATGAAATTTCCAATCCTTATTCTGAGTTTATCATAGTCTATATAGATGATGTTCTAATATTCTCTTCCGATAGAGTAAGAGGTATTGGAAGTATTAATGATCTTCAAAGTGAAATAAAACAACAAAAATTAGAAATACAGACCTTAAAAGCGGCACAAATGGAAATGAAACAAGAAATCTTTGATATAAAATCTCGTCACAAGGGGAAAAACAAAATTAGAAGATCAAAATGAGATCATTAATATTTTCAATACCTCGACCCAAACATATATCCAGGATTACATCCGAACCTCGGGATGTAAAAGATTTGAGATGGTTTTGCTTGGAATTTGGGCAAGAAAAAGATACAATTTTTTAATTTGGAGGTTGGGACATTTAGAGACTAGCGCATTAAACATTGACGAAGAAATTTTTTGTGGACAGCCGCAAAGGGCCCCAGTAGCGAATATAAGGAACTCTCATTGTCAAATTTTTCCGTGGACTTTAATTGCCTAGTTGGGATTTTCTTTTTGGTTGTACAAAAGAAAGTGCATGGGGTTAGGCAAGTGGTTAGAGAAAAGACATTAAACCTTGCTTTTGTGGGTTTCCTTTCTTGGAGAAGCCAAATAGTGGGTTCCTTTAGAAATTGAGCCATGGCACGCAGAACAAAAGAAAGAACGTATGGACACTCTTGAATTAGCTATGCAAAGGGTTTTGCTATGGGCTTAAGCACGTAGTGATTTGCACAGTGAGATTTATATCTAATTAAGTTGCTTATTTATAAACACTTTTGAGTTTAGTCTTAATCTAGGTGTAAGAAACACTCAAGCATGTGAGCAATTATAACTCTGATTATCTAATTATAGTGAATTATTTGTTGCTAACTCTTCCCATAGAGTAGGTATTGATAATAAGACCGAATCATGTAAATATTTGGTATACTTGTTGTTCCCCGTTTATTTCTTCAATGTTTTTGCGTTGATTTAATAGCAAGATATTGTCAATTTTCGGGTTAATTTTAAAACATGTCTACTTCTAAAATGCCTCTAGTCAATATCTCTTTACTGCTAAAAGCTCCAGTGTGAAGTAAATTAACAGATCTTCCATGTTTAGAACCATCCAAATTTCGGATGTTTTGGTGGAGTTTTGCTTATACATATGGACTCGTAGGAATAATCCATCGTCACCCTTGCATTAGAAGCAATTTGAATAATGTTAACTGGACACTTGTCAAGTTAAATTAAATGCATTTTGAGAAACTGAAAGGCTATCGATTATGATTTTCCTCTTTTGTGAAATGTGTAATGCTGCAGATTAGTAATCTTCAGTATCTTGAAAATATAAGCATTCTAAGTTAGTAGAGCCAAACAATGAGAAAAGCACTTAAGTGAACCATCACCATATCTACATCCTATGTTAGTTTCCCGAGCAAGAGACCATTTCATTGTGAGTAATCCTTTAACATCTACTCATTTTATTGTCACCATCATTTATTTGCAGTCTAAATGTTCAATACGATCTTAAGTTCCTGTTGGAAATCAAGTAAATCACAATGCCTGTGCTGTTCATTGGACAAAGATTGAATTAGTCACATGAATGATAACAATTGACTAGACTTAGATTAGACTTAACGTGTGGAAAAAGTTATGCCAATAGAGACATTGGAAAATTCCCCGACAATGAAATCTGGCCATTGGGTAAGGTACATTCCCTGCCCTACACGCTAATCAGACTAGTCAACAAAACGAGATGGGCTACATTCATCACTAAAGATGACCAAGATTTTGGCATTGACCACCACTTCTACACTTCAGCACAGGCATCGCTGAACTCCTATAAAATTGCTCTAACTTGCAAAAAAGAAGCTGACTCAAGAGTGTGATACATATGAAGTTTGGTCACTCAAATCTGCAATCATGAAAAAGAAAGCATTGTGGGTGCTTGTTGTGATTTGGGGCATCGCATGTTTATGTGGCTCTCGTGGATGTCGGGAG
The DNA here is from genome assembly GCA_014182575.1 of Eucalyptus decipiens. Lineage (NCBI taxonomy): Eukaryota > Viridiplantae > Streptophyta > Magnoliopsida > Myrtales > Myrtaceae > Eucalyptus > Eucalyptus decipiens. Next base: position 65,194,074 of record CM024611.1, read on the forward strand.
CAAGAAAGGGTTGCACTCTTAGCGCTCAATGCCACATTGGAACTGACATATCGGGTGGATGCCGGGGGATCAAATTTCAACTGTTGCAGCTGGATAGGTGTTGAGTGCAACCCCACTACAAGACGAGTTACTAAGCTAATGCTCTCCGGTTCGAGATATATCCGTTTCGGCTCCAAAACTTGGTACCTAAATGCTTCTCTACTTCTTCCCTTTGAAGAACTCAAGAGCCTTGACTTGTCCTTCAACTATTTAGGAGGGTATATTGCACCAGAAGGTATAAATTCCCCGTTCGTCCATTTCCTGCAAAACAAGAGATACTCATTATCTGATGAACTCATAAGTTAACCATGCCTGGGTTCTTACTCACTTCCTGCATTATAGATGGTTACGTCCACGTCATCATTTATCCACGAGTCTGATATATTTGTCCCGAAATGGCAATACCTACTTGCGAATGTACTTGAAAAGATTTCTACGGGTTTTATTGATTTCATTGTTTGTTTGCAGAACCAAACCTGCTATCTTCAAGCTTGAGCAAACTAGAGGTGTTGGACTTGAGAAATAACTGTCTAGATAATTCTATTCTACCTGTTCTTAGAAAAATTCCGACTCTCAAGTGTATATTCCTCCAAAAGAACAATTTGAGTGGAACTTTACATGTGAATGGTAAATTTCTCCGACTTATTCTCTGCTCATAATTCAGGAAAATCGCCATCCTTGACTTGAGTTAACACTGTTTGTGGAAAAATTAGGTGCTTATAGTAATTTGATGGAGCTGGACATAAGTTATAACGCAATTAATGCAATGGCTATTGCTGAAGGTATTGTTTCGATTTTCATACAAGAACCTCATTTTTATTCGTAAATTAAACAAATTAGCCTGTGAGTCACACATGCATGCTCTTTAATACCTATACATGTGCTTCATATTAAGAATAAAGAAGTCATATATTGCAAGCACCTTCTCTTTCCATATAGAAATGTTGCTCATTCAAAAGATTCTTATCCCAAGGCATCCATGTGGGTGCTTTCATTATTTACTCTGGATAATTCTATTTTACCCATTCGCAGTGCAACCCCCTTCTCTTTCATTGTTTGTTTGTAGAACCAAACCTGCTATCTTCAAGGCTAAGCAAACTAGAGGTGCTCGACTTGAGCAATAATTTTCTGGATCATTCTATTCTATCCGTTCTCAGTACAATTCCATCTCTTCGGCATTTGTTCCTCAGAGACAGCAATTTGAGTGGGACTTTACATGTGAATGGTAAATTTCTTTGACTTATTCTCTGCTCATAATTCAGTATAAAATCGCCATCCTTGACTTAAGTTGACACTGTTTGTGGATAAATTAGGTGGTTTCGGTAATTTGATGGAGCTGGACATAAGTGATAACGCAGTGGATGTAGTGGCTACTGTTGAAGGTACTATCCTATTTTGCACGAAGGAGCCTCGTTTTTATTCATATATTAAACTAACTAGCCTACAAGTCATGCAGACTCTTTAATACCTTTAGATGGACTTCAAATAACAAATATAGGAGTCATATATTGCAACCCCCTTCTCTTTCCATATAGAAATGTTGCCGATTCAAAAGATTCCTATCCCAAGGCATCCCCGTGGGTGCTTTCATTATTTACTTTGGATAATTCTATTCTACCCGCTCGCAACACAATTCTGACTCTCGAGTGTATTCTCCAAAACAACATTTGAATGGGACTTTACATGCAAATGATAGTTTCTCCAGCTTATTCTCTATTCATAATTCCATACACGATCGCCATCCTTGACTTGAGTTAGCAATGTTTGTGGATAAATTGGGTGGTCTTAGTAATTTAAAGGAGCCAGAAATAAGTTATAATGCAGTCAATGTAGTGGCTACTGCTGAAGGTACTGTTTCAGTTTTCATGCAAAATCCTTGTTTTTATTCATAATTAAACTAACTAGACTGCGATTCGTGCATGCTCTTTCATACCTTTACATGTGCTTCATATTAAGAATAGAGAAGTCATATATTGCAATCCCCTTCTCTGTTCGTATAGAAATGTTGCTGATTGAAAAGATTTCTAACCCGAGGCATTGATGTGGGTGCTTTCACAACGTTATTGCCAAGCAAGTTAATTACTTGGAATTTTACTGCTAGGCATAAAAAACTTGAGCCACTTGGAGAACCTCCACCTAGACAATGTCCACTTGAAGCATGTGGGGACCATCATGCGAGCATTAGGGGCACTATCATCTCTGAGGATCCTTTCTCTCCAATATAATACAATAGAAGGAACAATTACTACTCAAGGTTAGTCAAACCCCTGAGTGAATGTATATTCAAAATAACACTCTGTTCGTTTCGTGGAAAAAAACTTTCAAGAAAATGTTTTCCAGATTTTCCAACATTCGAGTCATGGAAAATAAATAAGTAAAGGAAAATATTTTCCTTTAATGGAAAAAGCATTTTCAAAATTCAGGATGATGAGGAAATCATTTTCCATTCTCTTTCTTTCACCTAGACCTATTTTCCTATGTGCACTCTTTTTAATTATTTTATTATTTTTTCTAGTTTCTTTTTTAAAAAATTGAATTTTTATTTTTATTTTTATTTTTTTCCTTCTTCCTCAATTGATCGTTGGCTACGACGACAATCGAAAACCAACCACGGGCGAGGAACAAACTTGCCGAAGGCCGAGACCTCACCAATCGACGAGGCTTGAGCTCATTAGCCTCGGGCAATCTTGAGCTCATTGGCCCAACAAGAAGGGAAAAAAAAGAAAACGAAAAAATAATTAAAAATTATATTTATTGAAAGGAGTGCACGGATGAAAATCAAATCATATTTTCTATACCAAATGGTGGAAAATATTTTATAGTTCATTTTCAGGTTTCAGCCAAGCACTAGAAAATATTATCATTTTCCTATAAATGGCTTCTCGAAAAACATTTTCTAGAAACGTCATATTTTTTGCAAAACGAAGTGAGCCTAAGTTTTTATTAAAGAAGTTCTATTCACTCATGATATCATTGTACCATTTCTTGATTATGCTTGTGTAAGGAAATCTAATGTTCAATTATCTTTTGATTTCTGGGAAGATTTCCATAACTTCAGTAAATTGGAACAACTCATCTTGGATGGTTCTTCGTTGAACACAAGCATGGGAATCCTTTCCAGCCTTGGTCCGTTGACATCTCTTAAATTGTTGTCCTCATCCAGCACCGGTCTAAGTGGCAACCTATTAGATCATAGTAAGTTCTTATCTCTTAGTGTAAAAGCTAGACATGTAATGGATCCTTGATGTACTTGAATGTCCTCTTTGTATGTACCGATGTATCTCATTGTAGTTGAATTGACTTGTGATATCAATAACAGGCTTGTGTAACCTGGTAAAACTAGAAGAGCTGGATCTTAGCTTCAACAGAATTACTGGCGGGCTTCCTACATGTTGGCAAAATATGACCTCTATTCGGATTTTGAATCTTGAAGACAATGAATTTACAGATAGTATCGTGTCATCTCCCCTCACTGGTCTTACCTCTCTCGAATTTCTTTCCATTTTGGGTAACCATTTTGACATCCCCTCATCACTCGGCCCACTTGCAAACCATTCAAGACTTAAGGTGCTAATTCTTGATGACACCAAACTAACTATCGACACCAAAGTTGCATCTTTGATCCCGAGTTTCCAGTTGAAGCTTTTAAGTATGTCAAATAGTCCATCAAGAGGATTCAAATTGACTTCTCTGGGCTTTCTCAATCATCAATATGACCTGAGAATTTTCGATCTCTCCTCGAATGACATTCCGGGTCCCTTTCCAACTTGGTTGTTGGAAAACAACACCAAGTTGGAAAAACTTTTTATGGCAAATAACTTATTTACGACATTTGAGGTTCCATCAATGACCCTTCTTAATCTTCAAAGCATGGACATATCCAACAACAACTTGAGAGGAGAGCTCACTACTGAATTTTGCGCAAATGTCCCAAATCTGTTCTACCTTAATCTATCAGCCAACAAATTGGAAGGGAATATTCCATCTGAACTGGGTAGTATAAAATCCCTAGATACCTTAGACCTGTCTAGCAACAATTTCTCAGGGGGACTACCTATCCAGTTACTAGATAGTAACTTATCATTGGATCACCTTAACGTAGCATATAACAAATTGCAAGGAGAAATTGTACTTTCCGACCACACCATGAACTCAAATTTGTCTCGTGTGCGGTTAGACCACAACTTGTTCACTGGAAGTCTCTCTTTTCTTTCATCACTCGTAGATTTGTGGGAATTGGACGTTAGTGACAACATTTTCTTCGGCAAGATTCCCAGATCGATTGCAAACCTGTCATTTCTTTTGGGCCTTGACTTGTCCAAGAATCAGTTGGATGGCCTCATCCCTCAAGAACTCTGCAATCTTGGTTTTCTTGAGTATTTGGATTTGTCTGACAACAATCTCTCTGGTCCATTACCATCATTTTCTATCTCACAGCCGATTCATCACATCCATCTGAATAGGAACAAATTGAATGGTACACTTGTGCATGTGCTCTCTAACAGCTCCGATTTGGTGACCTTGGATTTGAGTGAAAATGAGTTCTTCGGAAGCATACCCTACTGGCTAGGTAACCTCTCTCAATTGAGCATTCTTTCACTGAAAGGTAATAGCTTCTATGGAACATTTCCCGAGCAATTGTGCAAATTGAAAAGCTTAAGTATCATCGATCTTTCTGAAAACAATCTTTTTGGTCCATTACCTAGTTGCTTGGGACCCATGAATTTCTCCAAAGATTACATCAAGGTAACTTCAATACCGACTATCCAATATGACATTATAGGATGGTCACCTTGGTCTTTTGTGAGGACAATTAAAAGCCATACTGAGTTATTCTATTATAAAGAATTTTTTCAAGAATTTCAAGCTCTACATACTGTTGGGTTCACAACGAAAAGAAGGTTTGATTCTTATAATGGCTACGCACTTCTTAAAATGGTGGGACTAGATTTTTCTTGCAACCAGTTCAACGGGGAGATCCCACCAGAGATTGCAATCTTACAAGACATGCTTGTGCTGAACCTGTCGCATAACAAGCTTACAGGACATATACCGAGATCATTGTCAAGCCTCACAAAGATAGAGAGCATTGACCTTTCCTACAACAACTTGATTGGTTCTATCCCTGAAGAGCTTACTCAGTTGAATTTTTTGGGAGTCTTTAATGTGTCTTACAACAACCTGTCAGGAGCCATACCAAGCAAAAATCAGTTTGGGTCATTCATTGAAAGCAGTTACTATGGAAACCATCTTCTGTGTGGACTGCCGTTGAGTAAGAAGTGCTTGACAACCATTAACGTTAATTGCTCAGCAACAAAATCATGCACGAAAGCTAAAGAAGATGGTTTCATAGATGGAGAGACATTCTATATCAGCTTCGGAGTGTCATACACGACGGTTTTACTAGTAATTCCGGTTGTTCTTTTCATCAACCCCCAATGGCGACAGGGATGGTTTTACTATGTGGAATTGGTTATCACCACATGTCGGAGCTTGTTCATCACATGCTACTATTTTGTGCAGGATGTCTTTCGAAAATTGTCCAAAGGCCGAACATTTTAAATTCTCTTGCTCTGCATTTCCGTGTAATGGCAGGATTGGGTTTTTTTTTTTTTCCTATCGTTTGTTATCATCATTGATCAACATTGGCCTCAATGTGGATCTATCAAGTCAGTGTAAGTTCTTACCTTCACAACTGAATAAGGTCTTGTTCTAATTTCCTTGAAGACAATACATGGCATGATCCTTCCCTCTTTCCAAAAGGTGTTTTTATGTATTTGTTTGCTCATCTCTATTTGATTAGGCAATCATACTACTAACGATGACAAACAACACTAGAAAAACACAGCTATCTCTTCTCATCCTTTTTGTTTCAGTGGTAACAAATTTGCTTTCCTTTCTGAATAAAAATTTTCATCTCCGTATATCACTTGGTCCATTCACAAACCATTCAACACATAAAACTCTTCTTGCTTGACAATATAGCACACACAACTGAATGTTCTTCAGAGTCTTGGGCTCATGGCTGATTCACAATTTGGTCAGGACATTAATTTCCATCTAACTTTTATGAAGGTTTACTTGTGCTGAAGTGTCTCCTGAGATGGTTCAATTCACGGTCAAACTTGCATTTTTATAACTACTTTCGTTGTTCCTGTCTTCGTGGAATGACATTTTAACACTTTGCTAAGAGCTTAGCTCTAGCTTGGAAAAAGAAGTATTGCACTGAGGCATGTCCTGTTCAGTATGAAAGAGACGAAATTTGTTGTCTTGATGTCTAGCCCAAATGCGAGCAAGAACCAACCTGGATCGAGGCCCAGATTGGTGCAAATTTATGAATTCTATTGTAAACATTCCATTCATACGAGAAGGTCAGCACTGCTGCCATTTTTACAAATTGTTAGAAAAAAGTAACAGGTGGTGTGTCAATCAAGCTAATAGAAACAACTATCAGATAATCATAAGCCTATACTCACAATCAAGAGAAAAGAAGCCGGACTCCTTTTTTGCAGCAAGAAAGTACTTCAACTCTTTATGGTGGTTTCTACGAACACACAAACAATACAGCTTTGACAAGCAGTTTTGACACCAACCTGGATCGAGGCCCAGATTGGTGCAAATGTATGAATTCTATTGTAAACATTCCATTCATACGAGAAGGTCAGCACTGCTACCATTTTTACAAATTGGTAGAAAAAAGTAACAGGTGGTATGTCAATCAAACCAACAGAAACAACTATCAGATAATCATGAGCCTATACTCACAATCAAGAGAAAAAAGAAGCCGGACTCATTTTTTGTAGTAAGAAAGTACTTCAACACTTTATGGTGGTTTCTACGAACACACAAAAAATGCAGCTTTGACAAGCAGTTTTGACACCAACCCGGATCGAGGCCCAGATTGGTGCAAATGTATGAATTCTATTGTAAACATTCCATTCATACGCAAAGGTCAGAACTGCTGCCATTTTTACAAATTGGTAGAAGAAAGTAACAGGTGGTATATCAATCAAACTAATAGAAACAACTATCAGATAATCATAAGCCTATAGACAAAAGAAGCCGGACTCCTTTTTTGTAGTAAGAAATTACTTCAATGCTTTATGGCGGTTTCTACGAACATACAAAAAATGCAGCTTTGACAAGCAGTTTTGAGGACATTCATTCTGTTATAAGAACAATGGTCATGACAATATATATTAATATAAAATGATGGTTGAGATCCAAATGTGGGCAAGACATGCAAAGGAGAATGTCCAGGCAATTATTCCCAGTTGATCTAGAATGCAGCACATGGTAGGTATGCTGTGATTCTGATATATAATTAATTTGTATTGAAAAATAATAGTGGCGCTACCTTTGTAGGCTTAATTATGTGCTAAATCATATTGGTGTATGCTTTTGGGCACGGATTGGGGTCATCTATTACAATGGATACATTCTATACTTTTGTGATAGTATAATGTGTCATGAATCCAAGAAAAATCTTTTACAATCAGACTAATGCACCGGCTAAGTCATAAATACGTTGCGTGGTTACTATATTATTTACTCATTTCGATCCACGATTTGAATCATAAATCCTTCTTATGGCAAATTTACCACTCGAAATTGTAAATTAAGGTTCAAAATATTTTAATGTGGAGCTATTCATCAGATTTTCTTGAGAAAAGTATATCATGTATAGTATTACCTCATCCCAAAGCACATACCAAGTAAGAATTGGTCCTTCACCTAAATATCTAGCATAATCGACCATCTGGTGCACATATAACTAATAATGAGTAATGTTCCAACACAATGATCAAACAAGCCTACTTTCACAATATTACATTTTAGACAAGGAACAATTTTAGTTATGATTGACATTCCTTTTTTAAGAGTTGTCCTTGTTTCTGAAACCTTGGTTAGCATCGAGTAATATATTCCGATCTTTAAACTCAATTGCAACAGGGCATCACATCAATTCAGTAGCAAGTTATGGCATTCTAATGGGAAAGGACATGGTGGCACCACTATTTTTTAGTATATGCAACCAGCCATTGATCTGAACAGTTGGTAAACTCTTCTACAAAATGACATCCCTCACGATACATCTCAATTCCCACATTATGCATGTTACAGATTAAGAAGCATTGAAGCTTGGTACTGGATAAGGCCAAAAAATGCTTAGATTATCAAAAGTAACCACAGAGCACCAGTAACGGACCTCACCCATATCAAAAACTTCCAATGCATCTTCATACTTTTGCCTCCTTATAAGTTGCTTTGCATTTGAGTGAAGCATCAAGCCCATCATCACAGCCCTGAAGAAAATCTAAAAGGTTTTTTAAATGCCAATTCAAAACAATAGCAGCTAAACAGCAGATGGTGAGTAAAGACTGCTTGAGAAAGGATTTCTTAAAAAACAAATTAGTCTACTGCCAAACCTCTGATCAGTTTCAGATCCCATATTTACTTTCTTTCCACTCTGATCTTCAAGTTCTATGTTGAGGTCTTCCAGTGGCAATTACCCATCTGCATGTCTCTTAGCCAGTGCAGTGGCAGCTGCTCTGTATTTAGAAGGATAAACACATTTAATTATATGAGTGGATGTGCACATACATGCGTAGCCAAAAGGGCTACTGTCTCTGAAAACAACAGACACGCTGGCCAATGTCATCAAAAAATAATACAGGAAAGTGTACCACAAGAGCAGATAAGCATGTCCATGTAAATGAATATCTGTAGGTATGTATATGCAGATTGCCAGGCTCATCAGTGCTTCTGGCCAAGCATAGAAATTTTATGGCATAACTATGAACAATTATCAAGACATGCAGTCTTCTTTTGAATAATAATAAAGTCCCGTGCTCAGAGTCGAATGCGTCTTTAATTATCAAGATGCACTGCCTCATGAGTTAAGTAACATATGCCACACTAAGAATGTTGATTGGTCCCACGACTATACGCAAAGTTGCTAAAAAAAGGTAAAAACCAAACTGAATATGCATGCGAAATACATGATGAAGGATTGATTTGGTGGTGGCTGCTAAGAGTTAAAGTGAGCTTAAAAGGAGGAGAAAGCATCTTCCAATGTATCAAAGCTACTTAAAAACTTCTGCACCACAGAAAAGCTTACCGAGCATTATTAACCAAGGAAGGCATCTCTTGAACTTGGACACACTCATCCTAAGACCACAAATTGCATTGCTATTTGACTCAGACCTGTTCTAGAAAAGCCGAGGCATTTCGAATTCCTTCACCTATAACAAGAATACAAAGCTCGCTGCCATCGGTAAAAGAGAAAGGAAGACGTAATTGATACACTGAATGTAGAGAATTCTTAGCCTCATCAAACATGAACCCCCCTTAATCACTCCAGGCGCAGTTTATCAAAACCATCAACCGATTAACAGAGAGAATGGAAAGAATAATAGAGATAGAGAGCAGCAGAAGCCTGCTTTCAAAAGGCAAGCTGCCATTCACCACATTATAATTTACAAGGCCAGTCCAACAAGGTGTATGATCCAGTTACAAATACCCAACTTTCAAAAAAATTCAGCAAAACAAACATGTTCCTCACAATGTACATAATATAAACCAAGAAACAGAAAACAAAGAGACAATTTCCTGATAAATTCACCATAAATTCGATGCAACGAATCCACTAAGCAAGGAAAGTCAACAACTTTGCTCGACCAATCAATTACTACACCTATCTGCTGCCGGGAACCGGCGACCAAGTCAAATTTAAGCGAAAAGATAAACGATCGCACACTTGCACACACACTGGAACGAGTACCCAATAACACAGGCACAAACAAAAGCACTCACTTGACCTGAGCGAGCCTGCAGGACCGCTCGTCCTCGGCCATGGCCTCTTCCTTGAGCGACTTGCCCTGGTCAACGCAGATGCGGGTCGAGAGTATCTTGGCATTGCCCCTGATGCCGAGCTCGCTCAGCTTTGTCACCCCGTTGCCGTCCAGCTGTCCAGCTCGACCTTGATCGCGACAGACCACGTGCCGGCCACCTTCAGCTTCACCACCATTGATGGGTCAATCGGGATCGAAGAGAAGAGAATTGACTGAGAAATTGAAAGATTGAGACTTTCATAGTGCGGGAAGTTTTGCAGAATTAGTGCCAGCTTTTCAAAATGTATAAGTTATTAAATGAAGGCATTATTTAATATTTAAATATTCTAATATTCCCCCTCAAGCATAGACTAGATTTTGGCCTAAGACCAATTAACGGAAATATATAACTGGGCAGGCAAACGAAGTTGTCTGAAAACATTCGACCTCATAACCTTTTGCTCTAATACCATGTGAAATTTTTGTGGAACTAGTGCTAAGGCTCTGTTTGTTTGTGTTCTTTGTTTTTGATTATGAACACAATTTCTATTTTTTTTTGTTCCGGGGAACAAAAAAAGAACAAAACGTTTGTTTGCGTTTTTGTTCCAAATCTATTTTTGTTCCCGGAACAAATTTGGAACAGAAACAAGAGACAAGAAAAACTTGTTTCTTGTTTCTAGAACACTTACGAGAAATAATTTTTCTCTCCTATTTTTTCTTCTCTTTCTTTTCTTTTTCTTTTATTCTTCTTTTTCTTTGGCGATTGCCGGCCTCGGCCATGATCGGCGACCGGCCGTCGAGGGCGGCGACCTCGCCAGAGCATCGCCGGCCCCTAGCGAGACTCAGCCTCGCCTTGGCTGGGCGAGCTCGGGCTCGCCAGATCCGGCGAGGCTAAGCTCGCCTAGCCACCGGCAAGGCTCGCCCGGGGGCCGGCGACGCTTGGCCTCGCCGGGGCCGGCGAGCCTTGCCGTGGCTGGGTGAGGCCGCCGGCCCTCGTCGGCCGGTCGCTGGCCATGGCCAAGGCCGGCGACCAGCCAAAAGGAAGAAAAGAAAAAAGAAAAAAGGAAAAATAAAATAAAAATATTAAAAAATTAAACGAAACAAACAAAAATTATACAAGTTTACCAAACGTGTTTTCGTTCTTTTTCTATTCCAGGTCTTCAGCAAAAAAAAAAAAAAAAAAACAAATTTACCAAACGCGTTCTTCTATTCAAAAATTATTCCCCGAAACAGAAATAATTTTTTTTTTTATTTCTGTTCCCTAGAACAATTTTTGAACAGAAACGTTACTAAACGCACCCTTACTCGCCTTGAGTTCTGGAATTACAAATGTTCTTTCAGTGCTGCAACAAAATTACAGTCCTGGCTCCTTAATCATGCATGCAAATGAGACACGATCAGCTGGTTGATCATAGTAATAAGTGTTGGTTGCAGAAATGACCAAGAGAGACTCAAAGAAACAGCTTAAATATAATGTGACAAATGCAAAGGAAATTGTACGCTAAAAATGCTGAAACTCTTGAATGATAGGTATGGAAGGTATAAATAAATACCTATCATTACCTCAAAGAATAACAGAACAAAAAAAAAAAAAAAAAAAACTATTTGTTACGTGAACTGCTACAGAAGAATTCAGTACAAGCATAAAATGGGGCTGAGCACCTGAATAACTGAATAGGACTTCTTTACTAACCTTGAGGAACTTTTCTTGTTCAGATGTCAATGCTTTTCGTGACTTATCGAGATGACCATCGTGATAAGCCACCACTCCTTCCAACAGCTCTAACTGCAAATGCCTGGAAGTTAATTATTCCAATTCATTAGTCTGAAGCCAATACTTCAGGATCAGAAAGTTCACTACACATTGCTAGAATGCATGGGATGAAAAATTGCAAAACTGATGCTCACAAAGCAACTCTGGATAGCGACCTCCTTGAAGGAGCCTAACACGAGAGTAATCCTTTCCATGAGCACGCTCAATCCCTTCTCTGGCCTTTTGCAGTTGAATTCCAGCCACAGAGAGTGATGAGATGTCTCGAAGCATGAAATAGCACCATTCCATGTCTATTTGCAGTATAGGAACATTGTCAACCATCTGAAACCAAAGAAAATGAAGTATAATAAGTCACACTGACATATTCTTAATCTCTCTGTGTGCACATCAAAGTACTACCATACCCCCTTCCCAAAGAAAGAGCACAAGTGGAATTCATGAAATCCAAGCTGCAAGCCACATCAACTGAGTTCAAGTGAAATTAAAATAGTTCACAATTCCCAGACTAACTTGAAAATTTGGTGCATTCAGTCAATTATATGTGAAATGAATGCACGGTGAATCACAATGAGAAAGGAAAGGCTTAAAAATAATTACAATGCAAACCAATAGCGAAATATTTGGAAAAGCATTTTCGACATGAGCGGCTATCATCCTCAAATTCTAGAGTGCCAAACATCCACTATATTATCAGAAGCTTCTGCACTATCATATCATCCAAAAAACAATAATAAAATAGACGAATATACTACATAAAATTCCCAGATGAACACACGCAGACTTCTTAACTTGGGAGAGTATCACTGACTTCAATGAACTGGGGATTGCAGAGAGAGAAGGACTCCTGCACAGGGAAGAAAGAATAATTGTAGTCGTCAATTTTTACAAATTGGTAGAAAATGTAACAGGCAGTATGTCTATTTAAGTAATAGAAACAACTATCAGATAATCATGAGCCTATACTCGCAAGCAAGAGAAAAAAGAAGCCAGACTCCATTTTTAATAAGAAATTACTTCAGCGCTTTATGGTGGTTTCCAGGAACATACAAAAGATGCAGCTTTGACAAGCAGTTTTGAGGACAATCATTCTATTATAAGAACATTGGCCATGACAATCTATATTTATAGGCAAGACATGCAAAGGAGAATGTCCAGGCAATTATTCCCAGTTGATCTAGCGTGCAGCACAAGGTAGGTATGCTTAGTCATTCTGATATATAATTTAATTGTATTAAAAAATAATAGCGATGATACCTTCATAGGCTTAATCATGTGCTAACTCATATTGGTGCATGCTTTTGTGCCTGGATTTGGGTCATCTATTACAATGGGTGCATTCTATATCTTTTGTGACAGCATAAGGTGTTATGAATCCAAGAAAAATCTTTTACAATCAGACTAATGCACTGTCTTAACTTATAAATAGGTTGCTGGGTTTCTATATTATGTGATCATATCCCTAGCAGGATACACTGATCATTCCAATCCACGATTTGTATCACAAATCCTTGTTATGGCAAATTTACCACTTGAAATTGTAAAGGTTCAAAATGTTTTGGTGTGGAGATATTCATCAGATTTTCTTGTGAAAAGTATATTATGTATAGTATTACCTCGTCCTAAAGCATATATCAAGTAAGAATTGGTCCTTGATCTATATATCTAGCATATTAGACCATCTGGTGCACATAAAACTAATACTGAGTAATATTCCAACAAAATGATTAAAACAAGCCTACTTTCACAATATTACATTTTAGACAAGGAACAATTTCAGTTACGGTTGACATTCCTTCTTTAAGAGTTGTCCTTGTTTCTGAAACCTTGGTTAGAATCGTGTAATATATCCTGATTTTTAAATTGCAACAGGGAATCACATCAATTCAGTAGCAACTTATGGCATTCTGATGGGAAAGGACTAGGTGGCAACACCCTTTTTTAGTATATGCGACCAACTATTGATCTGACCAGTTGGTAAACTTGTCTACAAGACGACATCCCTCACAATACTTTACATCTCAATTCCTACATTATGCATGTTACAGATTAAAAAGCATTGAAGTTTGCTACTGGATAAGGCCAGCAATGCTTAGATTATCAAAAGTAACCACAGACCACCAGTAACTGACCTCACCCATTTCAAGAACTTCCAATGCATCTTTATACTTTTGCCTCCTTATAAGTTGCTTTGCATTTGAGTGAAGCATCAAGCCCATCATCACAGCACTAGAGAAAATCCCAAAGGTTTTTTTAAAAGCAAATTCAAAACATTAGCAGCCAAACAGCAGATTGTGAGAAAAAATTGCTTGAGAAAGAATTTCTTAAAAAATAAATTAGTCTACTGCCAAACCTCTGATCAGTTTCAGATCCCATATTTACTTTCTGTCCACTCTGATCTTCAAGTTCTATGTTAAAGTCTTCCAGTGGCAATGACCCATCTGCATGTCTCTTAGCCAGTGCAGTGGCAGCTGCTCTGTATTTAGAAGGACGGACACACATTTAATTATATGAGTGGATTGTACATACACAAACAGTAGCCAAAAAGATTACTGTCCCTGAAAACAACAAACACGCTGGCCAATATTATTAAAAAAAAAAAAATAGTACAGGAAAGTGTACTGCAAAAGCAGATAAGCATGTCTATGTAAATGAACATCTGAGGTATGTATATCAGATTGCAAGGCTCATCAGTGCTTCTCCCCATAAACATGTCACTCTATCAAGACATGCAGTTTTTTGAATGATAATGAAGTCCCCTGCTCACAGCCGAATGCCTCTTAAGTATCGAGATGCGCTGCCTCATGAGTAAAGTAACGTACACCACACTAAGAATGTTGATTCGTCCCACGAGTCCATACACGAAAGTTGCTGAAAAGGGTTGAAAGCAAAACCAAATATGCAAGCGAGATGCATGACAAAGAATTGACTTGGTGGTGGCCGCTAAGAGTTAAAGTGAGCTTGGAATGAGGAGAAAGCATCTTCCAAAGCATCAAAGCTACTTATAAACTGCTGCATCAAAGGAATCCCAAAAGCTTCAGACCGAGCATTATTAACCAAGGAAGACATCTCTTGAACTCGGACATGCTCATCCTAAGACCACAAATTTCACAGCAATTTGACTCGGACCTGTTCTAGAAAAGCTGGGGCATTTCAAATCCCTTCACCTATAATGAGAGAATACAAAGCTCGCTGCGATCAGTAAAAGAGAAAGGGAGATGCGATTGATACACGGAATGTCGACAGTTCTTCGTTTCATCAAATATGAACCCACTTCAATCATTCCAAGCACGATTTGTCAAGACCATCAACCGATTAACAAAGAGAAGGGAAAGAATAATAGAGATAGAGAGCAACAGAAGCCTGCTTTCAGGAGAGGCGAGGTGCCATTTACCGCATTATATTTCACATGGCCAGTCTAACAAGGTGTATGATCCAATTACAAATACCCAACTTTTCAAGAAAATTCAGCAAAACTAACATATTCCTCACAATGTACATGATAAAAATCAAGAAACAGAAAACAAAGAGAACAAGTTGTCCATAAATTCCCCATAAAAAAAAAAGACGCAACGAATCCACCAAGCCTGGAAAGTCAACAACTTTGCTCGACCAATCAATTCGCACACCCATCCGCTGCCGGGAACCGGCGACCCAGCAAATTTGAGCGAAAAGATAAACGATCGCGCACACACTGGAACGAGTACCCAAAAACACACGCACAAGCAAAAACACTCACTTGACGCGAGCGAGCCTGCGGGACCGCTCATCCTCGGCCATGGCCTCTTCCTTGAGCGACTTGCCCTGGTCAACGCAGACGCGGGTCGAGAGTATCTTGGCGTTGCCCCGGACGCCGAGCTCGCTCAACTTCGCCGCCCCGTCGCCGTCCTTCAGCACCTTCCCCCCGCAGATCAGGTTGATGGAGTCCGGGCTCAGGCCCGATCGCCGCGCCACCTCCTCCCGCAGCATCGGGACCGTCCAGCCGTCCAGCTCGACCTCGATCGCGCCGGACCACGTGCCGGCCACCTTCAGCTTCGCCGCCATCGATGGGTGGGTTGGGATCGAAGAGAGCGAGGGGGGAAGAGAAGAGAAGAGAGGAGAAGTGAGTGAGCAATTGAAAGATGGAGACTTTTATAGTTGAGGGAGAAAGGCGTTGCCTTTGCTTGATGACCAAGATTTCAAAGAAGGGGTTACATGGGATTTGCACTTCGGATAAGTTAAAGTTGTCTGCTTTTGGCTTGAGTTCGGCACACAAAGATGGGATTGGCATTTATTTTAATTCTATTCGGTTTTGGTTTCGTATCCGGATCAATATGGATTCATTACTACAGATTCAATAGATCGAGACACTTGTGTACTTTAGAGATTGTCACATAAATTTGATTTTCTATTTTAAAGTGGGACCGGATTCATAGTGGAAATGATTTTGAACTGATGGATACGATCAAGATGAGTCTTCAACTTGAGTAAATTGATGTGAACTCGGTTTTTGATTTCAAAGTAGAATCGGTTTTGAACCGATAAATAAGAAATCCATCAATGATTTAACCACATGCTTCTAAATGTTCACATCGCATGCTTTCTTAAAATAATGGTAGCATTATTTGAAGTAAGCAACCGGTTCGGTTTTTACACTTGTCTCGAGAGAACTGATTATAAAAGGATAGGTTCTCAATCTTTAATAAAAAATTTATCCACCAAAGAATTTATCATTCCTAGTTAGAATCCAACACATGCAAAAATTTAATAACATGGCTTCTCATGAATGAAGGCTCTATGGCACATCAGGTTCCGCTCAAGAATAAGGTTGTTTTCCTTTTGTGATCGGTCAAAAAGTTACTGCCAGGCTTGAACCCCTAACTTCTCCAAATTACAAGAGCCGTAGCTCAGTTCATACACTCTTCATTACTCCCGTTGACGGCAGTGCTTAATCAGTGGTCTTCTGGCCATGGATCTCCCCTAAAATAGACAAACATTTTGCTAGAAGAACAAGGGTAAGAGGGGACAATCACCGTCACTACCTCTTCTGAAGATTATCATAGGAAGCCCACACCTACTACGGTCCAAATTGCAAGGTATGGAGACTTGTACGGTCCAAATTGCAAGGTATGATCGTAGTGTGAGACTTTGGTGTGGGCTTCTTATAGTGTTCAGCTCTTGTGATGCTTTTGGAGTGTGGTTTTCCTAGGATCTGTATCAATACCCTGTCATAGAATGTTTGTCTTTGACTCTGACGTTGAATTGTCCCTGTTAAATCACCAACCTCCAGAGCTGTAGATTGACTTCCGAACAGGATATACTAAGATATGACGGCCCATCACTATTTACCTATTGAAGTACCGAGAAATTTTACCGCTTGAAACTCCTGAATGTGATTGATCTTTTTGAAACTAATCTTTTTGGTCATTACCTAGTTACAAGGGTTCAATCAATTTCTCCAGAGAATTCACTGGTGAGGTAAACTTGACGTTGATCTTTGGGTTTGAAGTTTTTTTTTTTTTTTTTTGATTGGTCTTATTCTATTCCTACCCTTACACTCACTTTCAGACTTTTGCCCTGCTTCCTGTGCAAGGAAGCAGGGCGTGGGAGTCAAAACCCACTCCTGAAACTTAATCGTCCCCACCCCAACTTTCCCGAGAAGGTGGAGATTCGAACTCCTCACCTCTCCCTTCCATGCTTGAAGGGTTACTACTAAAATTTGCCCCAGTGGTTGGGTTTGAAGTTGAATAATGGCATTTTCCTTGTTATATACTATACAACAATAGGTGAAGACAGGCTGACAGCTCAACACAATGTCTGAGTCCCAACAGAAAGGAGGCGTGATTTCTCATAGAGTGATGCACTTCCTAGAATGGTAAATCGATTTTTTCTTGCAACCAGTTCAGTGCAAGATCCTGCCAGAGGTCGGAACTTTACGTGACATGCTTGTACCGAACTAATCAAGCCTAACAAAGATAGAGTACTACTGAGTTGATTGGTCCCAAACCTGAAATGCTTTCTCAGTTGAACTTTGTGGCAGTCCTCGCTCTATCCAACAATTGTCTGTCCAGAGTCGTATCAAGTAATCAGTTTGGACATTTGATGAAAGCAGCTACCGTGGAAAACGTCTTCAACATTGGTTGCCCCTGAGTAATAACTACTTGAAAATGCGGAACGTTAACTGTTCGAATACCACATCATGCAAGAAAACAGTGGCTATAGAGACATGGAAGTTCTGTTGGGGTTCCAGAGTATCAGATATCACAGTTTCACTTGTGATCCTATCTGTTCTGTTTGTCAATTTCCAACTGTTACAAGTGTTTCATCACATTCTACTACCTTGTACAGGACAATTTTTTTAATACTGTCACCAATTTAGGAGATAATCAGAGACTATAACTCTAGCTTCGTTTGTAATGGAGGATCTGCCTATAGCCATTAATCGATGGGTTAATACCCTGAAAAATCTCAAATTGGTACACATGTGACAAATTTACTCTAAACTATTTTTTTTACCATAAAAAACCCCAAACTGGTACATCATTAACAAATTTATCCCGACTGACCTTAAAAAATCATAAATTTGTATATTTATGACAAATTTATCTTAAATTAATTTATTCGATCACAAAAAACCCCAAACCGGTAAATTTGTAATAATTATATCCTATGCTAAATTGGATTAATACCACAAAAAAAAATCACACAAATTGTAAACTGTAACAAACAGAGTATAAAATCCTAAATTAGTATACCAATCAACTGTCACGTGTCATTTAACTTAATTAAAATTTAACGAAAACTAACATGGGATAAATTTGTCACAAGTGTTCCAGTTTGGAGTAAATTTGTCAAAGATATACCAGTTTTGGATTTTTTGTGGTCAAAAAAATAATTTTGGGTAACTTTGTTACAAATGTACCAGTTTGGGGTTTTTTAGGGTATTAACCTTAATCGATATAGGTCTTTGGGAGAACCTACCGCTTCGATGTACTCATCTCAGAAGTAACACAACAAAGCTCATGACTCTAATGAATGGATTGATCAGGTTTCTAATGATGAGGACGTTATATCTAGGAGACATCGACACGCCTCCTCTTACCACTCCTTTTTCCATTGAGCACGTTTCCATTTCCAATAAATTTCCGTCTCCGTATACAACGGAGTCCGTTCATGAACTATTTCAGACTTGAAAGTCCTCCAGGATGACAATATGGTATTAACGACTGACTTCAGAAATGGATCTTGTAATCCTAGGTTCCGCTGATTTTTGTTTTTATAAAATGGCAAAGTTCTGCTAGTTTTTCACGTTGTGCATTTAGTGCATGAGTATACGACTTACAGTTCTTTTAACTCTCTTAAAAACCAGTACAATACGGGAGTCAGTTTATCTCCAACTAATAGCATTTGCTGCAAAACCTGCAAGACCGTAAAAGCTTCACCTTCCACTCCATTGCAACTTTCATCAACAAGTGAGATTAAATGGAGCACCTACACATGTCTCTGCAAGTCTTTTACAGGAGTTCGTCATCTGAGATTGAATTATTCATATAAATGACGACAGTTGACTAGGTTAGACTAGACTTAATGTGTGGAAAAATTATGCCAATAGAGACTTTCGGATAACTCCTCGTCATTGAAATCTGGTCATTGTGTATGCATATTGGCTGCCCAAAAGATGTGATTGGATTGTCTGGCATTTTCTGATCAATAATCAAATCAATTTCACCACTATTAACCTCGTCACCGAAAGGAGCTGAGCTACATTCATCATCAAAACTGACCAAGACTTTCACCATGACCACAACTTCTACACTCAAGCACAGGCATTGCTGAACTCCTTAAAATCGCTTTAACTTGCAAAAGAGTTGACTCAGGGTGATGCATCTAAAATTTGGTCACTCGAATATGCAGTCATGAAAAAGAAAGCACTGTGGGTACTTGTGGTGGTTTGGGGCATTGCATGTTTAGGTGGCTCTCATGGGTGTTGGGAACAAGAAAGGATTGCACTCTTAGCGCTCAATACCATATTTGACCTGCCATGCTGGACAACACCGAGGGATCCAAGTCCGACTGTTACAGCTGGCAACCTGTTAAGTGCAACCCCACCACAGGATGAGTTACTCAGCTAATGCTCTCCTATTCGAGGGCTTACCATTTCGGCTTTAATACTTGGCACTTAAGTGCTTCTCTATGTCTTCCCTTTGAAGAACTTGAGCCTTTACTTGTCTGACAACTATGTAGGAGGGTGGATTGCACCAGAATGTGTGAATTCACCCCTCGTCCGTTTCCTTATAAAGTAACTAGTGAAGTTGTCCAATTATATCAGTGTGGTATCTCCACTAATAAGAAATGAGCATATGGGAAAGCTAATTTGTGTGCAATTCAACTTCATTCCACTAACGAAGAAATTGTTTCTACTTAAGAGATCTTTCATGTATCGATGAATAAATCATATTGGGCAATGCTGCTTGCACTACCTCCAGTCAATTGAGCAGTGTTCACATGTTGCCTCACCATTCCTTGGTCATACATGCCATTCAGCAGTCATGGATCAAAACCACCACCTAAAGCCGCTTTCTTTTTTGACAAGTTACTAGCAGTCTTCACCAAAGCCAATTCCCAATCTTCCTTGCCAGATTCGGCAGCTGGGGTTTGCCAAGCAGAAGTCACTTCTGGTTCACCATTAGAAGGGAATGCTTCCCATGAACCATTCCCCGTTTTAGTTGGTGGCCCCGCAAATAGAGCCAATGCAAATTTATTACCTTGATCATCAGCAGGAGTATAATTCTCTGGTGGAGGCAATGCCTTCATCTCATTCATATCTGGCACAGGCTCCTCCTCCTTAGCCACGGGGGGCAATTCTTCTCTCCTCTTAGGCTCTTAGGCTTTTGCTCTATCCCTCACAAACTCCTCCAATCTCTCCAACAACTTACTGATAATTCTTTGCACTTCAGGATATTCAAGTGATCTAGCCACCCCTGTATCCTTACACCAATTGTAGAATGCAATCAACTCGTCGATTTGCTTAGCAGCACTAGCATAAGCATCGAAAGCCTTGACGTAATCCTGGTACTCTATATCGTAAAATTTATCAAGCAAAACAGTCAAAACCTCACCAATATTAGCGTATACCTGAAAACTCTCCTTCACAACAGGGTACAATGCTACTAAGATCAGCCTGCTATTATTTGCCAGACCAGTGGGCCTAAACGCCAAGAACCGGTCCAATAGTCTCTACAAGTGGCCCATTTTGCCAAAAATCATTTCAGGCTTCATGTCCCTCAGTGGAGTCACTGCCCTTCTCCCTTCTTTCTCTTCTTTCACAGCCACGCCATCGCTCATATCCCCATATGACCTTGACCTTCTCATCCCACCATTGACCTTGACCTTGAACTATTAATCACGCCATCAACGAAGCATTCAGCTCGACCGATGGCTTCACTAACCTAAACCGCATAAATAGGTTCTAATCATTTCGCAACTTCAGCTCACCATGCTCCACTATGCTTAATCAAGCGAGCGGAATAGCATTGAGCTCCGGGGAATTACCTTTAGAGAAAGTGTATCAGATCTGGAGAAATTAAGCTCCGGGGACGTGGATTTTGAACGACGGATGGATCCGCTGATTACAATCGCCGATCGCTACTCTTCGTCTTCTGCGTCTGAGAACGGCTAGAGACGAGGTGGATCTCCAAAAACAGACTCCGGTAGAGTCGGAACAACCGGCGATCCATCCGTTGGCTCCCTTGGAAGAACAAAAGGACCTCAAGTGGAGGTCGCCCACATCATGAAGTTCCCTCCTCCCCCGGCCGCATTCCCGGTCTGCCGCCTCCACTTCGAGGCAGCCGCGTCTCGCCATCGCGTCGACGGCGCGGGTCCGTCCCGCCGCTCTCGCCTCGCTCTTCGTGGGGATATCTCCGGCTCTAATGCTCGTCGGATCGGTCACGTTCGTGATCGGGCTCGTTTTGATGCCCCTGGGGTCGTCCTTCTGGTTTCCTTCTTTTTACGTGGCGGGAATGGTGTCCGCTTTGTTGGAGTTGGCTGTGCTCCGGTGGCTTCGCCACGGCACGACGTGGCCGATGAGGTGGTTTCTTTATCGGTCATGTTGAAGGAAAAAAAAAGAAAAGATTCTTTTGGATTTTCGGATGATTGGTTTGTCCTGCAATTGAAGGTGTCCGTTTGTGATGAGCATGCCATGCCTTTTACTGGGGCAATGGTTTTGATGATATGGGAAATACGGAATAGGTGAACTGGTGCTTGTGTTGATGAGCTCTTTCCGATCGGCGCGTAATCCATTGGATTCTAGTAACAGGTTTTTCTTAACCTGAGAAGTCAAAAGTATCTTTTTGATTCTGGTACTTTGTTGTCTTGATGTCTTGACCAAATTCGAGAAGAACCAACCCGGATTGAGGCCCAGATTGGTGCAAATGTATGAAAATCGCTACTAGTCATTAGTAGGACTCCCAACCAAGCTTGGCCAGGCCATGTGGCTGGGCGCCTGGGTCAAAGAGAATAACCTCGAGGAGGGATCGTGAGAAAGCTTCAAATCATGTAACATCATCCTTATTGATTGTTTCAAATATGAAGAAGCAAATTTAACATCCAAAAAAGAATTATTATATCAGATAGCGTACAAGTAAGGTATCATGCCATTTTTTTCTCATAAGAAGGAAAAAAAGGGGGAAAAGGCCACAGAGAAAATCTTTCTTGTCTTGATTGAATACATCATTGAAACATTCATGCGAGAAGTCTACTATATCAATTGCGTAACGAATTGGAATTCGATGCTTTACTTCCTCATTCTAACACTTTATTCACTTAAACTCGCTTCCTACTTGCTCACAATATGATCTTGACTATGATATATTTATGCTAAACTTTTTGTTGTTACATAAAAATATGTCAAATTTATATGACATATTTACCTTAAACCTATCATTGTGCGACACATTTACCTCAAAATTTGAGATAAATATGTTACATGAATATAACTTTGGGGTTTTTGGTGTCACAAAAAAATAGTAATTTTGTGGTAAATGTGTTGCATGATAATAAGTTAGGGGGTTTTGTGTCAAAAAATTTGAGGTAAACATATCACACAGATATAAATTTGGGGTTTTTTGTGTCATAAATTTTTTTTTTAGAGTAAATCGTGTCATGGTGGACATAACTTAAATTTTTTTGTGATTTTTTTTCAAAAAAGAAAATAGAGAACTTTTGAAAAACCATCCCCACTTTTGGAAATACGCAATTTGCATTTATAAACTACCCCTCCAACACATTTTTTATCCCCGTCTCTCTGCCTTCCGCTACACCAATGTCAACTTCTCTCTCCATGGCCACTAGAGCTCGAAAGTCGCACTCAAGGCCATGGCCACAAGCTCAAAGGCAGCATTAATGCCCATGGCCTTTAAGCTCGAAAGTCACGCCATCTGGCGAGCTCGCCATGGCCACTAGATTCGGCGTCAAGTTCAACAATGGAATTTGGGTAGCGATGGACGTGAGCTCGAGATAGGAGAGAGGGAGACGGTTGAGGCAGCAAGGTGGTGGCTTGGTGACGCAACAAGTGTAGACGGTGCTAGGAGTTTCAAGTCGCACGCTTTGGGTTGGGTTGGGTAAGTGTCTTGAATAAGTGGGTTTTGGTGATAGGTTTTGAATGGTGAGTCGGGAGAGGCAAAGTTGGGGAATAAATGACAGATCCGTAAGTATGATTATCATCATAACTAACGTCAAATGCAACTTGAAATGGAATTTGCTAAAGTAATGGTTACTACTACCAAAGTAACAAACTTCCAACCAGAATACTACAGCCCCATACTCACTTTCTCCACACAAAGCTCTCTCTTCCACACAAAATCTTCCACTGTACGTCCAGGTTATGTGAGCCTAATGAGAACTGGAGAGCAAAACAAATTGAAGTGCAATACGCTGTCATGCGAACTCAATAGTTCTTATGATTTTGCATCATGATGCGCTATCTTCAAAACATAGAGTGAGGATCATTGCAAGGACCTCTTCGGGCTCCCAAACATGACAAACTTGAGCGCCAAGCTACCGGTAGAGTTGTCCAATTATATTGGCATGGGATCTCCACCAAGAAGGAATGAGCATCTAGGAAAGCAAATTTGTGTGCAATCCGACTTCCTAACTTAGGGTTATTCTCTTATATCACTTATTTAATTAGTGCCGAGTGTCCCGATGCTTAGTCAAAGAAAGATTGGGGTCCCAACAACTTGAGAGGGAAACTTGATTGAGTTGACCCCGTTTACAGATAAATACATTACAAATGTCAAGCCAGGGTAGAGAACTCATTAGACATCATGACTAAGCATGTTCCTTTGACGAAACTTAAGCTTTACTTTAGCGCAGTTTTCATCTATAGAGAGTGAGCGTCCATTGAGGCTTTGGGAGAATTGGCATGGATGATGAACATTATGACTTAGTTAAAAACATCGAGGCAAGGTAGAGAATTATTAAAGTATGTCTCGATTTTGAGCCGTTATGCAATCTAACCTGATTGAATAAGAAAGAAATCCAAAAAATAAAGAAATCCAAAAAATCTTTCTTTGAATGGCGTATATATTGAAGAGTTTCTTTTATTTGGTTGGATGTATCCATGATTACATCTAGACCTTGCAATGTAACAAATTTGAGAGGATATTGCTTGGATGTTTGGGTAAGAAAAAGATATAAGTACAATTTGGGAGGTTTGGGCGTGTAGATTCCGGCGCATTAAACATTGACAAAGAAATTTTTCTGTGGACAGCCGCCAAGGGGCCCAGTAGTGAATACAATGAACTCTCGTAGTCAAATTGCCTATGGACTTCAATTGCCTACTTGGAATTTTCTGTGACTTCTCACGGTTGAAGTATGTCTTGATTTTGAGTTGTAGTGTAATCTAACTTGATTGGATAAGAAAGAAATCCAAAAAATCTTTCTTTGAATGGCTATATATTGAAGAGTTTCTTTTATTTGGTTGGACGTATCCACGATTGCATCTAGACCTTGAATTGTAAAAAAAATGAGAGGATATTGCTTGGATGCTTGGTAAGAAAAAGATAAAAGTTCAATTTGGGAGGTTTGGGCGTGTAGACCCCGGTGCATTAAACATTGACAGGGAAATTTTTCTATGGACTGCCGCCAAGGGCCCCAGTAGCAAATACGATGAACTCTTGCGGTCAAATTTCCTGTGGACTTTAATTGCCTACTTGGAATTTTCTTTTTAGTCATACAAAAGAAAGCACGTGGGTCCGGAAGTGCTTAGAGAAAAGAAAATAAATTAAAAGCAAGGTTTTGCTTATTGGGGTTTCCTTTCCTCGAGAAGCCTAATGGTGGAATTCCATTAGAAATTGGGCCACCGCACGAAGAGTAAAAGAGAGAACATATGAACTTTTTTGAATTAGCTGTGCGAAGGGTTTTGCTATGGGCTTAAACACTCGTGATTTGCCCTATAAGCTTTACATGCAATTAAGTTGCTTATTTATAAACATATTTGGATATGATCTTAATCTAGGTGTGGGAAACATTTGAGCATATGAGTGATTGTAATTTTGATATTTCGATTATAGTGAATTATTTGTTATTGGCTCTCTTCAGGAATAAATATCGATAGTCAGATCGAGTCTCGTAAATATTTGATATCTTTGTCATTCCCCATTCATTTCTTCAATGTTTTTGCATTGATTTGATAGCAAGATCTTCTCAATTTTTGCGTTAATTTTACAACATGTCTACTTCTGAAATGCCTCTAGTCAAGATCACTTTTTCCTAAGAGCTCCAATGCGAAGTAGATTAACAGATTTTCCATGTTTAGAACCATCCGATTTCGAAACTTTTTCTAGTGAAGTTTTTCACCTATACATATAGACTCGTATGGAGAATCCCCCATCACTCTTGCAAGTGAAGCAATTTGAATGACGTTAAATGGACACTCATTAAGTTAAACTAGCTGCTTTTTGTGAATCCGAAAAGGCAATCTGTTATGCTTTTTCTCCAGCGTGAAATGTGTAAAAGCTATAAAGTAGTAGTTTTCAATATCTTGAAATATAAGCATTCTAAGTTAGTCCAGCTGAACAATAAGAAGAGAGCACTTAAAAGAACCCGTTACCATATTTACATCCTATGTTAGTTTTCCAAACAAGAAACCAGCTTATTGTGAGTAATCCTCTAACATTTACTAATTTTCATGTTACCATCATTCAGTTGCATTCTAACTGTAATATATGATCTTGCGTTCCAGCCGGGAACCAAGTAAATCACAAGGCCTATGCTTTTCATTGGATAGAGATTGAATTAGTCATATAAATGACAACGGTGACTAGGCTAGACTAGACTTAACGTGTGGAAAAAGTTATGCCAATAAAGACATTTGGAAAACTCCCCGCCAATGAAATCTAGCCATTGCGTAAGGTGCATTCCCCGCCTCGCACGCTAATTGACCTTGTCACCAAAAGGGGCTGAGCTACATTTCAATGTTCATGTAGGAACCTCATTTTTATTTGTAAATTAAACTAACTAGCCTGTGAGTCATGTAGGTAGGCTCTTTAATACCTATACATGTGCTTCATATTAAGAATAAAGAAGTCATATATTGCAACCCCCTTCTCTCTCCATATAGAAATATTACTTCTTCAAAAGATTCCTATCCCGAGGCATCCACGTGGATCCTATCATTATTTACTCTAGATAATTCTATTTTACCCATTCGTGGTACAATTCCGACTCTTAGGTGTCTATAATTGGAAACAACATTTGAAGGGGACTTTACATGTGAATGATAGTTTCTCCAGCTTATTCTTTGTTCATAATTCCATACAAAATCACCATCCTTGACTTGAGTTAGCAATGTTTGTGGCTAAATTAGGTGGTTTCAGTAATTTAAAGGAGATGGACATAAGTTATAATCCAGTCAATGTAGCGGCTATTGCTAAAGGTACTGTTTCAGTTTTCATGTAGAATCCTCGTTTTTATTCATAAATTAAACCAACTAGGCTACAATTCATGCATGCTCTTTAATATCTTTACATGTGCTTCATATTAAGAATATAGAATTCATCCCTTCTCTTTCCATATAGAAATGTTGCTGATTCAAAAGATTTTTTATCCCGGGGCATTTGCGTGGGTGCCTTCACAACTTTACTGCCAAGCAATTTATTTACTTGGAATTTTACTTGTAGGCATCAAAAACTTTAGCCACTTAGAGAACCTCCACCAAAATGGTGTAGACTTGAAGGATGTGGGGGCCGTCGTGCGAGCACTAGGGGCACTGTCATCCCTCAGGATTCTTTCGCTCCGGTATAATACAATAGAAGGAGCAATTATTGCTCAAGGTTAGTCCAACCTGTTAATGAATGCACATTCAAAATAACATTTTGTTCGTTTCAGGAAAATAACTTCCAAAAAATGTTTCCTAGATTTTCCAACATTTGGGAAAATGAGGGAATCATTTTCCATTCTCTTTCTTTCACCTAAAATTGTTTTCCTCGGTGCACTCTTTTTAGTCATTTTTTAAAATTTTTTTCTTCTTTCTTTTTATAAAATCAAAATTTTAATTATTTTTTCCTTTTTAAAAAAATTGATTTTTTAATTAGTTTTCTCTATTTTTATTTTATTTATTTATTTTTTCCTTCTTATTCTTTTTCCTTCTTCCTCGCCTTGGTCACCGGCTATGATAACGGCTAACGACCAACCACAAGGGAGGGACAAGCTCGATGAAGGCCAAGGCGTCGCTAATTTGACAAGGCTCAAGCTGGTCGGCCCCGAGCAATCTTGACCTCACTTGTGGCCAGTGATTGGCTGAACAAGAAGGGAAAAAAAGAAAAAGAAAAAGAAATTAAAATTTCTATTTTTTAAAATAAAAAATAAAATATTTTTGAAAGGAGTGCACGGATGAAAATCAAATCAGATTTTCCATATCAAAAAGTAGTAGAGATTATTACGGCATTTAAGCAAGAGATGATGAAGATGTTTGAAATGACTAATCTTGGTGAGATGTCGTATTTTCTTGGGATGGAGGTTAGGCAGACTCAGAATGAAGCTAGTTTTTATCTATCAGAAGAAGTACTTGAAGGAGATCCTGAAGAAATTCAACATGGAGGAGTGCAAGAGTGTGAGTACTCCAATAGGTCAAAAGGAAAAGCTTCAAAAGAAGGATGGATTAGAACCTGCAGATGAAAGAGTTTATAGAAGTTTGATTGGCTGTCTTATGTATCTCACTGCAACTAGGCCAGACATCATGTTTCTTGTTAGTGTCTTATCTAGATTTCTCAATTGTGCAAGTGAGTTGCATATGGTAGCTGCAAAGAGGGTGTTGAGGTACTTGAAAGGTACTCTTTCATATGGGATTAAGTTTTGTAGAGTTCAAGAGTTTAAGTTGCAGGGGATATTTTGACAGTGACTAGGTAGGATCAGTGGATGATATAATGAGCACTTCAGGTTATTGCTTTACGTTTGAGTCGGCATGTTTTTCCTGGTGTTCAAAGAAGCAGGAAATAGTGGCTCAATCAACTGTAAAAGATGGGTTTATTGCAGCTATTGTTGTGACATCCTGGATTTTTAGTTCTGCTTTCAATTGAATAAGTCGGGCATTTCATCGACGCGCCTATGGTGCTGTTCTCAGAACTGATCACTCTTAAGATAACTAAACAATCTAGGGAAGTCATTAAGAGATTTTAAGGCAATAGACTTGAGGATTCGACTAGGACTCAACTATTCGACCGTGCTCATCTGCAAAGATTATTACGGCATAGTTAAAAATCGCTTAGGGATTAGAGAAAGGTCGGTTTGACTGAGATGTGTGGCTAAACGTGGGTGATTCCACTAAATTACAAAATTCTCGTCGATTGGCACTAGACTGATTTTTCTATCGTTTTAATACCCTGTATCCGTATTTGAGTCCTTGAGATTTTCACGACAACCAAGAGTCGCCAATGTGTCGAAGAAGTTCATTGTGGCTCGAAGAAAATTGACCACGGGTCATTTTACACTAAAAATTTCTAAAAGCCACCAGATTGCCTATGTCACGCTAAATTCGCGCTAGATTGAAATTAATCGTGAATTTGAATTCAATTTCAGAAATTGAAAGTTCTTTCATGTCACAAGTCATTTTGAGAACGTCGACTCAGTCTCCGAAGATTTTTTTGCAAACCGAGACTTTTTGGGAAAAAGTCGAGGTAGGGTCGTTTTTGTCCAGAAAATTATGAGGATCGTTTTTGATCGTGCATTTGGGATGTGAGTGGGTTCAATTGGCAATGAAAAATGCCAATTTGATTGTTGTTATGTTCGTTGAATTTTTTAGGGCCAATTGGTTTTGATTCAAGGAGGAATTGAATGAAAATTGAGCAAAATCAAACTAAATTCGTGTGCTCTGATGGACCCAACCTTTTGGACCACCTCAAGCCTTCTAGAATGGGCATTTTGGTCTGGAAAAGGGCTATGGAAGCTAGCTGGGCTTGGTGGGCCAAGCATGGGGGACAAAGAGATGAGGATGAGGTCATTGGTGGCCCCTCCAACCCCAAAACTGGTTCCCTCTTCCCTCTCCCTCCTACACCTATCGAAGCCTCCATCTCCTCCTTCCCCAGTGTTGTTCAAACACTAGCAAGCTTAGAGGAATGATCCATCAGCTCCCTCTTTTGTCGCAGCCACTCGTTCAATCGCCTGGAAGCCTAGCGTCGCCGTCGCTGCTAGCTAGAGTTGCGCGTAAGCTCGCGCGAGCTGTGCGCTTTTCCGCCATCCCAGCTACATTGTTTAGTCCTGCTCGCCATCCAGCAAGCTGCCTGGGCTGTGTGGAGGTCGTCGAAGCCGCCATGAAGCCCTGCCTCAACCCGCTTGACCCTGCTGCACCGTTGCCGTCCACCCTCTCCGCTTTAAGCCAATCGTTTCAGCCCTTCTCGGCCTAGAACAAAAGCTGAAGCTTCTGGGTATCATAGCCGCAGTTCAGCCCGTTTTCGGATTGTTCTTGACCCCGGTTGGTGAGCCTGCTTTGGAGTTTCCCGACCCCCGTCGCGCTCCCGTCGTTTTGATCCGAGAGGATCACTAAACAAGTGACTTTAACTCACTAATCCCTTCTTATTAGGTTAATGACACTTAAGGATTGATTAGTTTAGACTAAGTATGTATTAGGTGGATAGTTAGATTATATTAGCAATTTAATTAATTGTTATTGCATGTTAGGTAGTTAGAGTAGTGTAATTAGAGCATAGACAAGCTTTAATATTTATTTAGAGTGGTTCAGAAATTTTCTAGGCTTGTCTAGGCTTTTAATTAGGCTTTACGGGTCTAAGTGTGCATTTTTGCTATTTATTGGCATTATTTGGTTATTTTCGGTAATTATTTAATTATTTATTTATTTTTTGAAAATTAGACCGGGATAGCCGGTGACCAGAACTTCATGCTGATTGCAATGGTGTGACATGTTTATTTAATTGACTATTATTTTGTGCAATTGAGTGTGATTGAGGGTAATTATCCCAAAAATTGTTAATTTTGATAATTAATTAGAAAATTACCGGGCGTTAGTCTACATCGCCAAAAATTTATTTTGGGACTGCTGAAATTAGTGGGACATTCAAAAGTGAAAATATTGTATTTTGGCTAAAGTCGACAATGTACCCATACACAGCTATTTTTATCGGATGTGATAAAAATGATGAATTGGTTATATGGTTGGGGTGGTATACTATATCAGCCTACGGACGATATGTTAACTTAGATAAAGAGCAGTATACCGGTATACTATATTAACCTACGGGCTCTGATATGATAGCTTAGTAAGAGAGCAGTATACTTTTTTTTTTTTTTTTTTTTTTTTTTTTTTGACCCGCCTCCGAACGCCGCTTCGCGGGAGAGTAAACCCCGAGCTTAGTAAGCGCAGGTAAGACGCGCGTTATGCATTGAAGCATTAGCTTCGAACCCTTCCCCCTGCGTTTGGGGTACCAAGCCCTAACCAACGCTTCCACCGCGGGCGGTGGTGAGAGCAGTATACTTTATTAGCTTAGAGTGAACAATATTATTATCAGCTTAGAGTGTGCATTATTAGTAAACTATATCAATCTACGGGCTCTGATATGTCAGCTTAGTAAGAGAGCAGTATACTATTTATCAGGTTAGCGTAAGTTATACTATCTATTATCAGCTTAGAGGGAGCGGTCCTAATAAGATCGTACTTATTAGATAGTATTGATTTGGCCGACCAAGGGAAGGTCGCGATGACATGTAATTGACTGAGTCGATTGATCGATGATTCGATCTAATTTGTTGAATTGAAAGGATTGGTTGAGTTTATAAATGGTACTGACTTGCAGAAAGAGATTGAGACTAAGGTAAGTCCTCTGACTCGTGTTAGTGCTTAGGCAGCCCTTGGGGCGTATTTTCTTCTTAGTCAAGTCTTAGGGGGTAGAACTTACTGAGTCGTCGTCTCACCCCATTGTGGGATAACATTTTAGATCCTTAGATGGTAGCTCCCGAGTTTTTGGATGACCTAAGAAGGTTACGAGTAGACATCTTATGTTTCGTTACATGGGAGCTCTAGGGGCTGGACCTACGAGCTGGTAAGGTCCATAGTCTGAGTTGATGCGGGTCTCACCCATAAGGTGCCACACCGATATAGATCATGGTACCGCCAAGCTTAGGATGGCTAGAGAGAGGGTCCCATATCGGAGTCTGAGATACCTCTATACGTTCTGGAGGTCACTTTTGGAAAGGGTACAGCAGATCCTCCTCAAGGCTCGCTTGTAGACGCGGTGGACCCAAATTTTGAAGTACCAGAATCTCCGGTCCGGTCTGTTGAAGGCTCCGGTTGGAGTATGGAGGATGATGGAGAGGAGGACGAGAATCCGTAGTTTCATGAAACCCCCATCCCTGTTTTGTAGAACTTATATACATAGACACATCAGTTTGTATTATATGTAACTAACTGTGATATGTGTATATAAGTGTAATGTTAGTTTTCAAAATTATGGCCCTACTTTCCTATCCCATATTATTATTGTCTGGGAATTATTTAATTGCTTCCGCATGTACATTAAAATGAATGAGTTAGCGATGCGTCCTAGGACGTCGCTTTTAAATCAACTGCAGAGGGATGCGCATGCGCTCGAAGGATCGGGGCGTGACAATTGCAGTTGCGAATCAAGCATTATGGTTGAAGAAGTTGATGGATGATCTGCATTTGCAGTAAGAAGAAGACATAGAAGTATTTATGGATAATCAAGCTACTCTGGCCATTTCACAAAATCCAATATTTCATGGAAGAACAAAGTATTTTAAGGTCAAGTATTACTTCTTGAGAGAAGTGCAGCAGGCTGGAGATGTGAAACTAGTGTATTGTAGTTCAAAAAACCAAATTGTAGATATATTCACTAAGTCATTTCATGTTGGTCGATGTGAACTTCTCAGGGCAAAGCTAGTATTGTGCAGTACTTGATCCAGGAGGAGAGTGTTGATGTATTAAGGCTGCACTATCTATTTTTTTTTTTTTTTTGTTAAGTCAGTTTGCTAATATCCTGTTTTCTCGAAGTTAATTAGTCGTTTTTACTTGGTCAGTCCTATCTTGTGGGAGTATTTAGCTGCATGTTTTTTTGGTTATTCTATTAGTTTGTTGCTGATTTTGTGGACCAAGCAAGCTGTTAGTTAGTGGGCAACGTGGGTTTATGGTGAAGTTTTAGTCTGTATTTAAACAATTTCAGTTTTCTCAATAAAAAAAAAAAAATACAGCTTTTGCTGTCAATTCTTCTTCTGTTCTTTAAGAAACAACACCTAAAGATCTTTCTTACCATAAAAAAAAAACACCTAAAGATCTTTAGCAATGCCCTGCCATAGAATGTTCGTCTATACCCTGTCATAGAATGTTGTCTTTGAATTTGTTGAGTCTGACGTTGAATTGTCCCCGCTAAATTACTGTACTCCAAAGCTGCAGGCTGACTTCCGTACAGGACATTCTAAGATGCGACAGCTCATCACTGTTAACCTATCAAAGTACTGAGCAATTTTACCGATTGAAACTCCTAAATGTGATTGATCTTTTTGAAAATAATCTTTTTGGTCGTTGCCTAGTTGCAAGGGTTCTATGAATTTCTCCAGAGAATTCACTGGTGGGGTAAACTCGACGTTGATCTTTGGTATGAAGTTGAATAATTGTCTTCTCTTTGTTATATACTATAAAATGATAGGCAAAGATGGGCAGATAGTTCCACAATGTCTGAGTTCCGACAGAAAGGTGTACTTTCTTACAGAGTGATGCACTCCCTAAAATGGTAAATCGGATTTTTCTTGCAACCAGTTCAGCGAAAGATTCCGCCTGAGGTCGGAACTTTGGGACATGCTTGTACCGAACTGGTCAAGCCTAGCAAAAATAGAGCATTGCTCAGTTGATTGGTCCCAAAACTGAAATGCTTAGTCAATCAAACTTCCTGGCAGTCCTCACTATATCCAACAATCGTCTGTCCGGAGTCACACCAAGTAATCAGTTTGGACATTTGATGACAGCAGCTAATGCACAAAACGTCTTCAATGTTGGTTGCCCCAGAGTAATAACTACTCGAAAATGAGGAACGGTAACTGTTAGGCTGCCAAATCATGCACAAAAACTACGGCTATAGAGACATAGGGAAGTTCTGTTTGAATTCCGGAGTATCAGACGGCAGAGTATCAGATGGCAGTTTTACTTGTGATCCTATCTGTTCTGTTTGTCAATTACCAACTGTCACCAGATTTTCATCACATTCTACTACTTTGTACGGGGAATTGTCTCCAACTTAGGAGATAGTTAGAGACTATAACTTTGCTTTCTTTTGTGATGAAGGATCTGGGGTTTTTTCTGTTTTCTGCTTATAGTTGATAATCAAAATGGGTCTCTGGGAGGACCAATTCGTTTTATGTACTCAACTCAAGAAGTAACACGACAAAGCTCATCACTATGATGAATGGATTGATCAGTTTTCTAAAGATGAGAACATTATATCTAGGAGACATCGACACACCTCCTATGACCATTCTTTTCTCCATTGAGCACGTTTCCATTTCCAGTAACCATTTCCATCTCCATTTACAACTGAGTCCAGAAACCATTTTGGGCTTGAAATTCCTCCAGGCTGACGGTATGGTATTGATGAAAAGGAAAAGTTCCATTAGTTTATCATCTTGTACATTTAATGAATTAGCATTCGATTTATAGTTATTTTAACTCTTTTAAAAGCCAGTACAATACGACAGTCAATTTATCTCCAACTAATAGCATTTGCTGCAAAACATGCAAGACTGAAAAAGCTTCGATTTCCAGGAAATTGCAACTTTTAACAAGGAGTGAGATTAAACACCTACACATGTCTGCAAGCTTTTTATGGGAGTTTGTCATCTGAGTTAAGTAACCTAAAAGGAAAACCTTTCTTCACTGTATGCCATTCAATGAGGTTTTCGCAAATTTAGCTTTCAAAAGCGTGGTTATACTGGAATATGTGACCCCTTGACCATGAGATTCCAACAGTTAGTATGATTCATTGGTCATATAAACTTTCGGTAAAGGTACGGACAATTTTTCTTCAGAATCAGATTGCATCTCAAGCTGTTATTCTCCTGAACCAATCTCAAGACTACTAAGCGGAAGATTCAGGCGTGTTCTATGAAATGGAGCTCTTTGAGCCTGAATTTATTTCCACTAGGTTTTTCTCCTAGACAAGTCTGCTTCTGAAACGCCTCTAGTCAAAATCACTTTCCGGTTAATGCTCCATTGCAAAGTAAATCAACAGATCTTCCATTTATAGAATCATCCAATTTCCGGATGTATTCTGGCGAAGTTTTACTCATACGTACAGACTTGTAGGGATAATCCACTCCTTTGCATTAGAAGCAATTTGAATAATGTTAACGGGACACGCGTTAAATTAAATAACTGCATTTTGTAAAACCAGAAGGTGAATTGCTATGCTTTTTCTCGTGTGAAATGTGTAAAAGTTGTAGATTAGTAATTTTTAGTATCTTGAAATATAAGCATTCTAAGTTAGCTGAACTGAACAATAAGAGTAGTACTTTAGAATCTTGGGTTCATTGGACAGAGATTGAATTCGTTATATAAATGATAACAGTTGAGTAGATTAGAATAAACTAGACTTTAACGTGTGGAAAAAAGTTACGGCACTAGAGCCTTTCGGAAAACTCCCGTCCAACGAAATCTAGCCGTTCTGGAAGGTACATTCCCTGCCGCGAAGCTGATTGGACTGGAGGGCATTTTCTGATTTCAACACCACTAAACTTGTCACCGAAAGGAGACTGAGCTGTATTCATCATTAAAACTGACCAAGACTTTGACCATGACCACAGCTTCTACGCTCAAGCGCAGGCATCACTTTAGAGAACCCCTCATCATATCTACATTCTATGTTAGTTTCTCGAATAAACGACCAGGTCATTGTGAATAATCCTTTAATATTTACTTATTTTCATGTTACCATCATTTATTTGCATTCTCATTGTTCAATACAATCCTGAGTTCATTGGACAGAGATTGAATTCGTTATATAAATGATAGCAGTTGAGTAGACTAGAATAAACTAGACTTTAACGTGTGGAAAAGGTTGAGGCACTAGAGATTTTCGGAAAACTCCCTTCCAACGAAATCTAGCCATTATGGAAGGTACATTCCCTGCCCCGAAGCCGATTGGATTGGAGGGCATTTTCTGATTTCAACACCACTAAACTTGTCACCGAAAGGAGACTGAGCTGTATTCATCATTAAAACTGACCAAGACTTTGACCATGACCACAGCTTCTACGCTCCAGCACAGGCATCTTTGAATTTCGGTAAAATCCCTCTAACTTGCAAAAAAGAAATTAACTCAAGAGTGTGATACATAAAAAGTTCGGTCACTTGAATCTACAGTCATGAAAAAGAAAGCATTGTGGGTACTCATGGTGGTTTGGGGTATCGCATGTTCATGTGGCTCTCATGGGTGTCGGGAACAAGAAAGGATTGCACTCTTAGCACTCAAAGCTGCATTCCACCTGCCATCTTGGGTGGACACCATGGGATCGAATTCTGACTGTTGCTATCACGCCCCGAATCTTGGGTACGTACACATCCCTCAGCGGTCAATTAAAAATGCGACGTTGTAGGACGCGTTGTCGACCCATTGTTTTTATCAACTGTTAACCCTAGGAAGTTCAATACTTACAAGCCTTTCCATGGCCACTTCCTGTCGACCCTCTAAAAAACCTTCAGGGACTAGGGTTAACCTAAACTTCACTAACGGTAGGGCCAGCCAAAAGTGTCGCATCTCGTGCCCACCACATCCACACTCAGCAGATCTCCACGTTATGACCCTGAAAATGTTTAACCACGACGGGGTGAGATAAAATCTCGGCGAGTCAACAACCTAAACCCCGATTAGGACGCAAATTCGCCTTGAAGGCAGTCCTAAACACGTACCATACAAAACTCAGGGGGAAAATGGCATGAAGAAAGGAGAGTGGGCATAGAGGAAGAGAGAAGTCGGTTGAGGCAAGAGGGAGGTGTGCATGAGGGGATTGAGGGATGGAAGAGTGAGGGAAATGGAAGTCAAGGCTATGGACCATAGCAAGCCTTGCAAAATATCCATGCACTCATCACCTTTGGCCCCAAAGTCTTCATCCCAAGAAGTCAAGTGCTCCTCCAATGGCCATTTTTCATTCATTTCCTCACAAACAAAGCCTTTTGGGCAGCCAAATAAACCATTAAATCAGCCCATCCGAATTTCCTTAATTTCTTTTGTCCGAAATTGATTTTTCCACAAAATTCCGGATTCGATGAAATTTCTCCAAAAGATGAGACGACGTCCTATAAATGAATCGTGACATGCTTGAACGTTTGATTCTCAAAATTGAATTCAATTTCGTGGTTAAAATCGACCGAACGCGATTTTAGTACCTAACCTATCGGGTAGCTTTTAGGGATTTTAGTGCGTTTGACCCGTGGTCGATAATTTTCAATTCACGTTTGTGCATCTTTGACTTGTAAGCGACTCTCAGTTGTCGTAAAAATCGCAAGGTTTCAATTACGCGTCCCTAGTATAATATCGATAGAAAATCGGTTTATTACCGTTCGACTTGAATTAAGTTATTTATTTATAAATACTTTTAATTTTGGTCTTAATTTAGGTGTGGAAAATACTCAAGCGTATGAGTGATTATAACTCCGATTTTCTAATTATAGTGAATTATTTGTTGCTAACTCTTTCCATATAGTAGTTAACGATATTAAAACCGAATCATGTAAATATTTGGTACACTTGTTGTTCCCCGTTTATTTCTTCGATGTTTTTGCATTGATTTAATAGCAAGATCTTGTCAATTTATGAGTTAATTTTACAACATTTCTACTTCTAAAATGCTTGTAGTCAATATCACTTTACTGCTAAATTCCATGTTGAGAACCATCCAAATTCTGGACGTTTTGGTGAATTTTCGCTCATACACATGGACTTGTGGGAATAATCCACTGTCACCCTTGCCTTAGAAGCAATTTAAATAATGTTAACTGGGCACTCGTCAAATTAAATTAAATGCATTTTGAGAAACCGAAAGGCAATCGATTATAATTTTCCTCCTGTGAAATGTGTAATGCTGCAGATAGTAATTTTTAGTATCTTGAAAATATAAGCATTCTAAGTTAGTAAGCCGAACAATGAGAAAAGCACTTTAGTGAACCGTCACCATAACTACATCCTATGTTAGTTTCCCAAGCAAGAGACTATTTCATTGTGAGTAATCCTTTAGCATCTACTAATTTTCATGTCACCATCATTTATTTGCAGTCTAATTGTTCAATACGATCTTAAGTTCCTACTGGAAATCAAGTAAATCACAATGTCTATGCTGTTCATTGGACAGAGATTGAATTAGTCACATGAATGATGACAGTTGACTAGACTTAGATTAGACTTAACGTGTGGAAAAAGTTATGCCAATGGAGACTTAGACTTAACGTGTGGAAAAAGTTATGCCAATAGAGACTTTCGGAAAATTCCCCAACAATGAAATCTGGCCATTGGGTAAAGTACGTTCCCCGCCCCACACGCTAATTAGCCTTGTCATCAAAAGGAGCTAAGCTACATTCACCACTAAAGATGACCAAGACTTTGGCCATGACCACAACTTCTACATCAAGCACAGGCATCACTGAACTCCTATAAAATTGCTCTAACTTGTAAAAAAGAAGTTAACTCAAGAGTGTGATACATACAAAGTTTGGTCACTCGAATCTGTAGTCATGAAAAAGAAAGCACTATGGGTGCTTGTGGTGATTTGGGATATCGCATGTTTATGTGGCTCTCATGGGTGTTGGGAGCAAGAAAGGGTTGCACTCTTGGCACTCAATGCCACATTGCACCCGACATATTGGGTGGACACCGAGGGATCATATTTCAACTGTTGCAACTGAGAACTTGTCAAGTGCAACCCCATCACAAGACGAGTCACTCAGCTAATGCTCTCCCAATTGAGATATGGCCTTTTCGACTCCAATACTTGGTACCTAAACGCTTCTTTACTTCTTCCCTTTGAAGAACTCAAGAGCCTTGACTTGTCCGGCAACTATTTAGGAGGGTGGATTGCACCAGAAGGTATAAATTCGTCGTTTGTCCATTACTTGTAAAACAAGAGATACTCATTATACAATAAACTCATAAGTTAACCACGTCAGGGTTCTTACTCACTTCCTACATTATAGATGATTATGTCCTCGTCATCATCTATCCACAAGTCTACTATATATTTCCCCCGACATGACAATACCTGTTTGCGTGTGTACTTTGAAAGATTTATGCATATTTTACTGCTTTTCATTTTTTGTTTGCAGAACCAAACTTGCTATCTTCAAGGTTAAGCAAACTAGAGGTGCTTGACTTGAGTCATAACTCTCTGAATAATTCTATTCTATATGTTCTTCGTACAATTATGTCTCTTAGGCATATATTCCTCCAACGCAACAATTTAAGTGGGACTTTACATGTGGATGGTAAATTTCTCCAACTTATTGTCTGCTCATAATTCGGTCTAAAATCACCATCCTTGACTTTAGTTAGCAATGTTTGTGGTTAAATTAGGTGGTTTCAGTAATTTAAAGGAGCTGGACATAAGTTATAACGCAATTGATATAACGGCTACTGTTGAAGGTATTGTTTCCATTTTCATGTAGGAGCATCGTTTTTATTCATCTATTAAACTAACTAGCCTACAAATCATGCAGTATCTTTAATACCTTTACATGTGCGTCATATTGAGTCTATAGAAGTCATATGTGGCAATTCCCTTCTCTTCCCATAGAGAAATGTTGCAGATGCAAAAGATTCCTATCCTGAGGCATCCACGTGGATGCTTTCACAACTTTACTATCAAACAAGTTAATTACTTGGAATTTTACTGGTAGGCATCAAAAACTTGAGCCACTTAGAGAGCCTTCACCTAAATGGTGTCCACTTGAAGGATGTGGGGACCGTCTTGCAAGCATTAGGGGCACTGTCATCCCTCAGGATTCTTTCTCTCCAAAATAATGCAGTAGAAGGAACAATTACCACTCAAGGTTAGTAAAACCTATGAGCGAATGCATATTCAAAATTATGCCCTCTTCGTTTCGCAGAAAACAACTTTCAAGCAAATGTTTTCTAGATTTTCCGGTATTTGGGTCACGGAAAATAAATAAGCAAAGGAAAATATTTTCCTTCAAAAGTGGGGAAAATGAGGAAATCATTTTCCATTCTCTTTTTTCACCTAAACCTATTTTCCTATGTGCACTCTTTTTATTTATTTATTTTTCTTTTTAAAAAAAAAATCAAAATTTTAATTATTATTTTTCTTTCTTTCTTTCTTTTTATCCTTCTTCTTCTTGTTCCTTCTTCCTCGCCAATTGCCGCTTACAACAATGACTAGCGATTGACTACAAGCAAGGGACAAGCTCACCGAAGGCCAAGGCCTTGCCGATCTAACAAGGCTCGATCTCCTTGGCCTCGAGCAATCTTGACCTCACTTGTGGCTAGTTATCGGTGAACGAGAAGGGAAAAAAAGAAAAGAAAATATGATTACAAAATTCTATTTTTAAAATAAAAAGTAAAATATTATTGAAAGGAGTGGACGAATGAAAATCAAATAAGATTTTCCATACTAAATAGTAGAAAATATTTTCTAGTTCATTTTGAGGTTTTAGTCGAACATTGGAAAATAGTCATTTTTCTGAAAAATGACTTATTGGAAAACATTTTTCAAGAAACGTCATATTTTTCGTGAAACAAATAGAGTCTAAGTTTTTATTGAAAAATTTCCATTCACCCATGATATTTTTGTGCCATTTCTTGATTATGCTTGTGTAAGGAAATCTGATATTCAATAATCTTTCATTTTCTGGGAAGATTTCCATAACTTTAATAAGTTGGAACAGCTCGTCTTGGATTATTCTTCGTTGAACACAAGCATGGGAATCCTTTCCAGCCTTGGTCCCTTGACATCTCTTAGATTGTTGTCTGCATACGGAACATATCTTAGTGGCACCCTATCGGATCAAAGTAAGTCCTTGTCTCTCAGTGTAAAAGTTGGGAAATAAAATGGATCCTTCATGTACGTGTATGTCCTTGTTATATGTTCCGCATTCTACCATTGTAGTTGAATTGACTTGTGATATCAATAACAGGCTTGTGCAATCTGGTAAGACTAGAAGAGCTGGATCTTAGCACTAACGGAATTCTTGGCGGGCTTCCTACATGCTGGCGAAACATGACCTCTATTCGGATTTTGAATCTTGAAGACAATGAATTCACAATTAGTGTTGCCTCGTCTCCCCTCACTAGTCTTACCTCACTCGAATTTCTTTCCATTTCGGGTAACCATTTTGATATCCCCTCATCACTCAGCCCACCTGCAAACCATTCAAGACTTAAGGTGCTGTTTCTTGATGACACCAAACTAGCAATTGATACCAAAGTTGCATCTTCGGTCCCAAGGGTCCAGTTGAAGGTTTTTAGTATGTCAAATAGTCAAACAAAAGGATTCAAAGTGACTTCTCTTGGCTTTCTCAATCATCAATATGACTTGAGAATCTTGGATCTCTCCTCGAATGACATTCTGGGTCCCTTTCCAGGTTGGTTGTTGGAAAACAATACTAAGTTGGAACAACTTTTTATGGCAAATAACTTATTTACGACACTTGAGGCTCCATCAACAACCCTTTTTAATCTTGCAACGATGGATATATCCAACAATCGCATGAGAGGAGAGCTCACTATCGAATTTTGTGCAAGTGTCCCAAATATGTTCCGCCTTAATCTATCAGCCAACAGGTTAGAAGGGAATATTCCATCTGAATTGGGTAGTATAAAATCCCTAGATACCTTAGACTTGTCCAGCAATAATTTCTCAGGTGGACTACCTTTCCATTTACTAGATAGTAACTTATCATTGTATAAGCTCAACGTAGCATATAACAACTTGCAAGGAAAAATGCATTTTCCAACTACACCATCAACCCAAATTCGTTAGATCTGCGCTTAGACCACAACATGTTCACTTTGGAAATTTCTCTTTTCCTTCATCATTCGTAAGTTTGCGCATATTGGACATTAGCAACAACTTTTTCATCGGCAAGATTCCCAAATCGATTGCAAATGCGCCAATGCTTTTGGCCCTTGACTTGTCCAAAATCAGTTGGATGGCCTCATCCCTCAAGAACTCTTTAATCTTAGTTGGCTTCAGTATTTGGATTTGTCTGACAACAATCTCTCTAGTTCATTAGCATCATCTTTTATAGGACCTAAGGTCAATCACATCCATCTGAATAGGAACAAATTGAATTGTACACTCGTGCATGCGCTCTCCAACAGCTCCAATTTGGTGACCTTGGATTTGAGTGAAAATGAGTTCTCCGGAAGCATACCCTATTGGCTAGGTAACCTCTCTCAACTGAGCATTCTTTCACTAAGAGGTAATAGCTTCCATGGAACATTTCCCAAGCAATTGTGCAACTTGAAAAGCTTAAGTATCATCGATCTTTCTGAAAACAATTTGTTTGGTCCATTACCTAGTTGCTTGGGACCCATGAATTTCTCCAACGAAGGATATGCCGATAAGGTAACTTCAACACCGAATGTAGGAGGTTGAGTTCTAGAAGGATCACCTTGGTCTTATGTGAGGACAATTAAAAGGCGTACCGAGTTGAATAATGAACTGGTTGGTTCTTCAATAAAGAACTAGTAAGAGAAGCATTACAAGTTCCACATATCATTGGGCTCACAACAAAAAGAAGGTTTGATTTATTTAAAGGCTACGCACTCCTTGAAATGGTAGGACTAGATTTTTCTTGCAACCAGTTCAGCGGGGAGATCCCACCAAAGATTGCAATCTTACAGGACATGCTTGTCCTAAACTTGTCCAATAACAAGCTTACTGGACCTATACCGACGTCATTGTCAAAACTCACAGAGATAGAGAGCATGGACCTTTCCAACAACAACTTGACTGGTTCTATCCCTGAAGAGCTTACTCAGTTGAATTTTCTGGAAGTCTTCAATGTGTCTTACAACGACTTGTCAGGAGCCATACCAAGCAAAAATCAGTTTGGGGCATTCGACGAAAGCAGTTACCACGGAAACCATCTTCTGTGTGGATTGTCGTTGAGTAATAAGTGCTCGACAACCATAAGCGTTAATTGCTCAACAACAAAATCATGCATGAAAGCTAAAGAAGATGGTTTCATAGACGGAGAGACATTCTATATCAACTTCGGAGTGTCATACACAACAATTTTACTAGTAATTCCGGTTGTTCTTTTCATCAACCCCCAATGGCGGGAGGGATGGTTTCACTATGTGGAAGTGGTTATCACCACATGTCGGAGCTTGTTCATCACATGCTACCATTTTGTGCAGGATGGTTTTCGAAAATTGTCCAGTGACCAAACAATTTAGGTTCTCTCGTTCTGTATTTCTGGGTAATGGAAGGATTGGGTTTTTTTCCTGTCATTTGTTATTGTCGTTGATCAACATTGGCCTCAATGTGGATCGACCGAGTCAATGTAAGTTTTCACCTTCATAACTGAATAAGGTCTTGTTCTAATTTTCTTGAAGACAACACATGGCGTGATCCTTCCCTCTTTCAAAAAGGTGGTTTTTACGTAGTTGCTTGCTCATCTCTATTTGGTTAGGTGATCACATCACTACTAATGACAAACAACACTAGAAAAACACAGCTTTTTCATCTTTGTTATTCTGCAGTAGCACATTTGCTTTCCTTTATGAATGAAAATTTTCGTCTCCATATATCGCTCAATCCATTTGCAAACCGTTCGAGACATAAAATTCTCCTTGCTTGACAATATAACACGAACGACAACATGTTCTTTAGAGTTATAGGTTCATGGCTGATCCGCAATTTGGTTAGGACATTGATTTCCGTTTAACTTTTATGAAGGTTTGCTTGGTCTGGAGTGTCTCATGAGAGGGTTAAATTCATGGTCAAACTTGCATTTTCATGACAACTTGTGCCAGTCCTGCCTGTGTGGAATGACGTTCTAACATTTTGCTAGGAGCTTAACTCTAGAGGAGGGATTATGATAAAGCTACACATCATATAACATTGATCTTATTGATTATCTGAAATATGTAGAAGTAAGTTTAACATGCAAAAGAGAATTATATAAGTAAGGTATTATGCCCTTTTTTTCTCAAAAAAAGAGGAAAAAATATAGAGAACCTTTGGAAAAACCATCCCCACATTTGAAAATGCGCATTTTGCATTTTCAGAAAAGACAAACAACCCTTAGACCCAGTGAGATAAACAACCACCCCACCCCACGCCAAACCCCATTTTTCTCCCCATCCTCTATCTTCCTCCAGGCCGATGTTAACCATTAGAGCTCAAATGTCGCACTCAAGGACATGGCCACAAGCTCAAAGGCAACACGAATGCCCGTGGCCTTTGAGCTCGAAAGTCACGCGATCTGGCAACCTGGAGAGCAAACAATTGCCAAAGGAGGTAGCTAAACTGCAACCAAGTTGCCAACAAAAAATGCAGTCCCTCGTTCACCTTCTCAACACAATCTCTCTTCCACACCAAATCTTCCATTGCACATCTGGTCTGCGAGGCTAATACGAACTGGAGAGCAAACCAAATTAAAAGTGTAATTTGCTGCCGTGGGAACTCAAATTTTTCTTATGATTTAGCATCATGATGCGCTTATCTTCAAAATGTAAAGCAAGGATCATCCCCAAGGACATCTTCAGCCGCCCAAACACGACTAACTTACATAAAGCAACCAGTGAAATTGTCGTCCAATTATATCAGTGTGGTATTTCCAATAGGAAGAAATGAGCATCTAGGAAAGCTAGTTTGTGTGCAATCCGACTTCATTCCAGTAACAAAGAAACTATTTCTACTTAGAGATCTTTCACGTATCGATGAATAAATCATATTGGGCATGCAAAAACTTAGTGGTCATTCTCGTCACATCTTCTCTAATTAATGTCTAAATATCCAGAAACTTTGTTAAAGAAAATTTGGGGTCCCATAACTTAAGAGGGCAAATCAACTCAGGTAACCCCATCAACATATAATTACATCACAAACTGTCGTGATTTCAATAGCCTAAGCCAAAAAGTTTCAGAGGATCCCTATCAAATTGCAAAACCAATAAAGGTCAAAATCCTGCCCAGCTAGACTAGTTGTCCAGGACAATCGCAAAACCATGCTTCAAGGGGTGGAGGTCATGGGACTTGCCAGATCGATGCATTAAGTGCACAACCAAGATAGTGTCTTACCTCGGTTGAGGGAGCCCGGCGTTTTGGAGGTTCGGACTAGGGTAAGTCCAAATAACATTGAGATCAGTCGGTTCGTTATTAGCAGAAAACAGAAACGAAGAGAAAAGATCGAGGTCAGATAGATAAGGTTGAAGACCAGAGGCGATCCCAATCGACTCTGGAGCCCTTCTCGG
The DNA here is from genome assembly GCA_014182575.1 of Eucalyptus decipiens. Lineage (NCBI taxonomy): Eukaryota > Viridiplantae > Streptophyta > Magnoliopsida > Myrtales > Myrtaceae > Eucalyptus > Eucalyptus decipiens. The sequence goes on from CM024611.1 coordinate 65,238,637, forward strand.
TTATCTGAATATTTTGCGCTTTCTCCAAACTTTGCAATATGCATTGGACCATCTGTCAGCTTTTTACTATAACTTATTATTCAAACTCTACAAAATCAAATTTCACGGTGCTTTCAGTTCAATTGTTCAACATTTTGTCCTCATCAAGGTAATTTGTGGGCTCGGACCTCAAGTTGTGCAGATAAACAGTCGAAAAGGGAACCTAGGCTCAACCTTTGGGGAGATACAGTTGCACATTTTATGCCTGCTCTATCGTGAGCTTATGCTCTGAGTCTTTTCATGACCACTAGAAATCATTCCGCGATATCATCTTTCACTGAGGGATCTTTATCCAAGATATTTATAATCAACACCATCATCCTATCAGTTAGGAATTAGTTAACAAAAGCACTAAGCTCCAGATGATTTCGAGTAACAGAAGAAACTGAAAGATCAGAGCAAAAAAAGAAAATTCTAGTTTGAAGAAATCAATGCTATTGTAAACATTCGATTCATACGAGAAGGTCTGCTGTGCTGCCATTTTTAAGAGAACTGGTCTGATGGTCAGTCTACTTTTACGCATGAAACGACAAAAGCGCAGAGCTACTAGACAATGACAGATTCAATCCTGTCTATTCTGTGACAGAACAAGAGGCTGTGGTCATGGGAATTCTGATTATTACAAGAAACGCGAGCAGGGACAGGATGCACTGGATGTCACCATCCAAATATCTTCCCCAAAAAGAATCTCCCTGGGTTCACTCTTCCCTCTTCCCTCTTCCGAAAACCCGCACACCAGAATACAAAAAGGATCATATTGTAATATAACTAGATAGACAACAGGATGAAATAAGAAAAAATAGTCATATGCTGAAAAGCAAGCAACATCAGTAAGGAGAATAATAATACCCGATTGACGGTCCCATCCCATTGACTGGTGGCATGCCGTAAGGCATCACAGGAGGACCTGGTGCATAGTAACCTGTCCCACCAATCTTGGCCAAAGTGGCTTGACCTCGCATCCCCTCTGTAGCATACTGCTACCATAGTTGTTGCTCCTGCATAACCAAATCTGGGTCTTCTCCATTTCTGCCATCTGTACATATGAAGGAGGAGGGATGCTCAGTGATGCAGAAAAAGGGTCCCAGTTCACTGTTTGGACAGTTCCATCGGATGGAGGGAGAGCCAATATTGGGGTTGCGCTCTTTCCAAAGCTGGGTAGAGCAATACTGCTTGCACTACCTCCAGTCAATTGGGCAGTGCTCACATGTTGCCTCACCATTCCCTGGTCACACATGCCATTCAGTAGCAATGGATCAAGACCACCACCTAAAACCGCTTTCTGCTTTAACAAGTTACTAGCAGTCTCCAAGAAAGCCAATTCCCAATCTTGCCAGATTCGGCAGCTGGGGTTTGCCAAGCAGAAGTCACTTCTGGTTCACCATTAGAAGGAAATGCTTCCCACGAACCATTCCCTCTATTAGCTGGTGGCCCCGCAAATAGAGCCAACGCAAATTTATTACCTTGATCATCAGCAGTAACTCCATTATCCCTCAGATCCACTAAATCCTCATTCACTTGTGGCTTTGGTGGCTCCAGTTTTGGCTCCAGTGGTGGTGCAGGAGTATAATTCTCTGGTGGAGGCAATGCCTTTATCTCATTCATATCTGGCACAGGCTCCTCCTCCTGAGCCACAGGGGGCAATTCTTCCCTCCTCTCTGGGCTCTTAGGTCTCTTTGCTCTATCCCTCACAAATTCATCCAATGTCTCCAACAACTTACTGGCAATCCTTTGCACTTCAGGATATTCGGATGATCTTGCCACCCCTGTATCCTTGCACCAATTGTAGGATGCAATCAACTCATCAATTTGCTTAGCGGCACTAGCATAAGCATCTAAAGCCTTGACACAATCATAATACTCCACATCAAAAAACTTATCAAGCAAAACAGCTAAATTCAACAACCTAGCACCACGCCTGGTCGCATACATTATCACCATGTGAAAAATTGGGTCTCCACCATTCAACAAACGATGGATGACCACTAGGGATTTGAGAGCCACGATATAGTCATGGGTCTTGCTCAGTCGCTTTGAAAGCGCAGAAACACATGCATGAACGTATCCATGACAGTATGAAGTCAAATTCAAGATCCGACGAATGTATTTCTCATCCACACGATCATCATCATGGCTCGTGGCTTTCACAATATTTACTTCCAGCTCTGGCGCCATGTTGCTCGCGACCTTCGTGAGGCCAATGCTTGTCTGGTCCTTGACAGCCCCCAGCGTTTTGCGGATCGTGCTTTGAGACATCTTCACCGTCACCCTTACCTACCTAAACCGCATAAGTTAGCTAAATTAGTCACACTTGACTCAAAAGCATCACTCGAGGATGATGTAACCAGCTTTTCCAGTGATTTCACAAAATCAACAGCACTAATAAGCTTTAATCATTTTGGTGCTCAAAGTCACCATGCTTTTACTGTGATTAATCACGCGACCAACGAAGCATTCAGCACGACCGATGGCTTCACTAACCTAAACCGCATAAATAGGTTCTAATCATTTCACAACCACAGCTCACCATGCTCCACTATGCTTAATAAAGCGATCAATGTAGCATCGAGCTCCCGGAAATTACCTTTAGAGAAAGAGTATCAAATCGCTAAAGGATCCGCCGATTACAATCGCCGATCGCTACTCTTCGTCTTCTGCGTCTGAGAACGGCGAGAGACGAGGTGGATCTCCGAAGAGCGCGATCAGATCCGGACAAAACAGGCTCCGGCAGAGTCGGAACAACCGGCAATCCGTCGACTCCCTTGGAGGAAGAAAGGACCTCGAGTGGAGGTCGCCCACATCATGAAGTTCCCTCCTCCCCCGGTCGCGTTCCCGGTCTGTCGCCTCCACTTCGAGGCGGCCGCGTCTCGCCATCGCGTCGACGGCGCGGGTCCCTCCCGCCGCTCTCGCCTCGCTCTTCGTGGGGATCTCTCTGGCTCCAATGCTCGTCGGATCGGTCACGTTCGTGATCGGGCTCGTTTTGACGCCCTTGGGTCGCCCTTCTGGTTTCCTTCTTTTTTACGTGGCGGGAATGGCGTCCGCTCTGTCGGAGTTGGCTCGGGCGACCCTGCGCTCCGGCGGCTTCACGGCGGCACGACGTGGCCTCTAAGGTGGCTTCTCTATAGATCACGTTGAAGAAAAAAAAGAAGATTCTTTTGAAATTGAAGGTGTTCCTTTGTGATGAGCCTACCATGCCTTAGTATGTCTGCTTTCTCTGGCCAACTTCCCCTTGATAAGTTCTTGTTGAAGATCGGCGCGTACTCCATGGAGCGGGAGCCGGATTCTAGAAATAGGTTTCTAATTTGAGAAGTGAAAAAGTATCTTTTTGTTTCTAGTAATCTGTTATCTCCTAGCAGGTACGAATGGTAACGTTTTACATTGTTTTTTTTTGTTAGAAACGAAAAAAAAAGTATTTACATTCCAAACATTTTTGAACAAAAAACGCGTTTGGTAACGTTTGTTAAAATAAAAAATGAATAAAACACGTTTGGTAAATTTTATTCTTTTTTTGTTTCTTTTAATTTTTTAACATTTTTATTTTATTTTTCATTTTTTTCCTTTCTTTTTATTTTTTCTTTTTTCGGCCGGTCACCGGCCTCCGGCGACCGGCCGACGGGGCCGGCAGCCTCGCCCGCTCCGGTGACGCTTGGCCTCGCCGGGGGCCGGCGATGCTCCGGTGAGGCTCCGGCGGGTGAGGAGTCGCCGGAGAGAAGGAGGACGAACGAAGGAGGACGAACGAAGGAGAAACAACAATTTTTGTTTTTTTGTTCTTTTCATTTTTGTTCCTTTTGGGAGTCCAAAAAGTGTTTCTCAAGGCCAGAAACAACATTTGTTGTTTCTTTTTTTTTTGTTCTTATTTTTGTTAAGAACAAAAAATAAAAAAAACAAAAACGCAACCAAACGCGTTTCTTTCTTTTTTTTTGTTCCCTGAACAAAATCTGTACAGAAGTGTTCCAGAAACGTTTCTTTGGAACGTTTCCATGCACGCCCTCTATGTCTAGGCCAAATTCAAGCAAAAGCCAACCCAGATTGAGGCTCGGATTGGTGGAAATGTATGAAAATGGCTACTAGCCACTAGTAGGGCTCCCAACCAGGCCTGGCTAGGCCTTGTGCCCAGGCGCCTGGGCCGAAGGGAATAGCCTCTCATATCAAATTTTAATTATTTCTAGAGCTTTTTGATGTCTTGCATGTCTTTTCTTCACCTTGCAAGAGTATTTAGAATTTTTTTTCTAAGAATTCTCTTTACGAATTCTCGCTTTGTCAAGGAGGGATTGCAAGAAAGTTATGGAACACATAACATCAACCTTATTGATTGTCTCAAATATGAAGAAGCAAAGAAAACATGCAAAAGAGAATTATTATGACAGATAGCATTCAAGTAAGGTATTATGCCATTTTTTTTCTCATAAGAGGAAAAAAAAAGGGCAAAAAGACCACAAAAAAACTGTAATTGTATTTATTCAAACGTCTGGGGCTTGTCTTTAGTTTCTTCGAAAGGAGGTGCCGGATATATGCTAACATTTATCGATTTCTATTCAATGAACATATGGGTATACTTTTTGAAGCACAAATATGATGTGTTCGATCGGTTCAAGAAATTTAAGGCATTGATTGAGAAGCGATCGATAAACAAATCAAGTGCTTGAGAACCGATAATGGCATGAAGTTCTATGGTAAATATTTTACCGAGTTCTACGAGAAAGAAGGTATTGTAAGATACCGCACAGTACCTGGGACATCACAATAAAATGGTGTGGCAGAACGGAAGAACAGGACTTTGCTTGAGCGAGCTCGATGCATGCTTTTGCATGCAGAACTTGGCAAGGAATTTTGGGCCGAAGTAGTGAACATGGCATGTTACCAGTTAATCGATCTCCATCATCTGCTATTGAGTGATAAACTCCTGAGGAAGTATGATCGAGGAAACCTGTTGATTATTCTGAATTATGTATATTTGGATGTCCTGCGTATGCTCATGTGAGTGATGGTAAGTTTAAGCCGAGGGCGAAGAAGTGCATATTTCTGGGTTATGCATATGGGTGAAAGGCTCCGGCTATGGTGCACCAATTCCGAGATCACCCGGTTTTCTAATCAGGTAGAGATGTGATCTTCGACGAGATTGCAATGCTTCAATAGAAGAGTTCTGAGACACAACCAGCAAAGCAGACATATCACGGTGTCATTAGTGAGGTGGAGCTTCAGATGGAGACTCCGGAGACCTCTAAGGTAACAGAAGTTGAGATTGCAGATGAAGCCGCAGTTCCTAAAGTTGGTGATAATGGACAATCAGCACAACCACAGCATACTATAGCCTCAGATAGACAAAGAAGGCAAATTAAATCACCGATACGATATAGTGCCATGGCTAGTATTATGTATGTTATGGTATGCACTAGGCCTGATATTTCACAAGCTGTGAGCGTGGTTAGTCATTGTATGAAGCATCCTGGTAAAGCTCATTGGGAAGCTATGAAGTGGATCCTCAGATATTTGAAGGAGACAACAAACGTAGGTATAGTATATCGAAGGGACAGCAATGGTAGTGAGACCATTGATTTTGTGGATTCAGATCACACCGGTGACTTGAATGATTGCAGATCTTTAGCAGGGTACATATTTACACTAACAGGTGGTGCAGTTAGTTGGAAAGCATCCTTATAGGATCACATTGTCTTGTCTTTAACTGAGGCAGAGTACATGGCACTAACATTTGTAGTGAAGGAGGTGATATGGTTACAAAGTTTGCACTCGGACTTTGGGTTAGAACAGAAAAGTATGGATATATATTGTAATAACCAATGTGCGATATATTTGGCATATAATTCAGCTTATCACAAGCGAATGAAGCATATCTGTCACGCCCCGATCCTCCGAGCACGTACTCATCCCTGCTTGGTCAATATAATAGTGATATCCCAAGACCCATCGCCGACTCATTCATTTTAATGCACATGCGGAAGCAATTAATATATCCCCAAAAAATAATAAGATGATATAGAAAAGTAGGACCGATTTTTCACAAAAGACATTTTTATAAACACACATGTTTATACACAGAAACCTACAAAAAGGGATCGGCTTTCCACAAAAGAGAATTGTCCTAAGACTAAGTAGTCGGATAAGTTCGCTGATTCTTTGGGCCTCACCTTTTTAAACTTCGGACCTCGGGTCCTCACCTGCTGTCAACTAGGGACTTGAAAATGTTTTCCCACAACGGGGTGAGATGACGTCTCAGCAAGTTCAACTCCTAAGACCCAACTAGGAAGAAAATACGCCCAAAAGGGCTACCTAAGCATAATCACGAATCAGAGGGCTTACCTTGTCCTCAGTTCCTTCCTGCTAGTTAATTCAATAAGCAATCATCGAATCACATCAAATCAGGAATTCAGATCGAATCATCGATCAATCGACTTAGTCGATTACATGTCAACCATCCATTCCCGGTCATCTCAATTCTTTTGAATCCCAACGCTGAATTACGGCTTATCAAGCACAGCCTACTAAATCTTGGCGGTAATGCTGAATTACGACTCGGCGGGCCAACCGATTCCAAATTCGGTGGTAACGTTGAATTACGGTTAAGTGAGCACAACCTAGATTAGGTGGTAATGCTGAATTATGACTCAACGGCATAACCGATTCCAAGTTTGGTTGTTTTCTTGATCAAACCCACAACATCACACGATTATTTACCCCCGGCCAACAACATTACACTTCTCAACTTGATTCCTCAATTAACAAGACATCGTGACCCATCTTCCTCATATTAAGGGTACCATGTAAAATAATCGTGTGTGGGTACACGGTCGGCCTTAGCAAAAAATATGATATATTTACTTTCAAAATTCACACCATTTACATAGTCGATAAAAACATTTCTGGCGTTGTAAACCGATGTTCGGTTATGTTTTAATAAAATAAACTAATTTAGGAATAAATTCCCAAATTCCTAAATCACCCACAATCAACACATATAACATCAAATAATTAAACAGATCATCATACCACCGTAATCGCATAAAATTCCGGTTACCGACTATTACCGGTCTAATTTCCGGAAAATAAATAATTAATTAATTAATTACGAAAAATAATTAATAAATACCGAAAATGCGACTTAGGCCCGAAAAAGCCTAATAGAAAGTCAAGACAGACCCGGAAAATTTCCGAATCACTCTAGATAAATAGTAGAGCTTGTCTAGGCCCTAATTACACTAACTATCCACCTAACATGCATCGATAATTAATTAAATTCACTAATCAAATCTAACTAACCACTTAATCCTAGCTTAGCTTAAATTAATCAACCCTTAATCATCATTAACTTACTAAGTGAGGATTAGTGAGTTAAACTCACCTGATTAACGATCCGCTTGGATCAAAACGATAGGGACACGACGAGGAACGAAAAGCTCCAAAGCCGCGATGCCAACGGGCACGGTTCGGGCCTGAAAAATGACCCAAGGAAGCCCATGACGCTGCTGGATTTCCTTGGCTGATGGTTGCTTTGAGTGGCTAATTCGGTGGGAGGAACGGCTGGATTTGCGGCTTCAAGCGGGCTATTGAAGAAGTCGTGGAGATGGACCAAAATCGAGCGGGCCACGGGTGGCGTTCTGGCTCTCGAAGATGCGGAAGATGGAGTCTTTGAAGGTGGGGTGAAGGAAATGAAAAAGGTCAAAGGGGTTGGGGGCGATATCCAAAAGAAAAAGGGGAAGGGGCGGTTGGTTTGGGGGGGGGGGAGAGAGAGAGAGAGAGAGAGAGAGAGAGAGAGAGAGAGGTGTGGGCGTGAGGGATGGGGATATTTGGCCAAATGGGGGAAAAAGCAAAGAAAAATTAAAAGAATTTCTATAACCTAAAATTCTTGTCCCACTTGTTTTTGATTAATCCAATTTGGTCCCCAAAAATCCCCATGCTAAAGTACTTGATCCTCAATTGCTTTCTCGCACCAAATTTCCCTAAACAACAAGTCTTGAGCAATAAAAATGGTCATTTCCTTCAATTCTAAATTCTATTTCCTTTCTCTCTAAATCCGATTTTCCGAACAAACTTCTCCGATTGAGGTCCAATTTGTTGAGGAAAAAGCCCATAAAAATTCCCTTTTACTAATTCACTTACACCAGATGCCACAAATTCCTTCAAATTGACCATTCTGAATTTCCATTTGTTTTTCGAATTGTCAGAATCGATTTTCCGTAAAAATCCCGAACTCGCCGAAAAGTCCTTGAAAGATGAGTCGACGTTCCTAAAATGATCTGTGACATGATAGGACTTTCAATTTCTGAAATCGGATTCAAATTCGCGGTTAATTTTAATTTGACGCGATTTTAGTGTGACCTAGGCTACCGGGTAGCTTTTAGAAATTTTTAGTGCAAATGACTCATGGTCGATTTTCTTCGAGCCATAATGAACCCATTTGACACATTGGCGACTCTCGTTTTTCGTGAAAATCTCAAGGTTTCGATTATGGACACGGTACCAAAACAATAGAAAAATCAACCTAGTGTCGATCGACGAGAATTTTGCAATTTAGTGGAATCACCCATGTTTAACCACATATCTCGGTCAAACCAATCTATCTCGATTTCTAATCGATTTTTTTGTGCCGTAATGATCTCGGCGGATAAGCACGGTCGCGTAGCTGATTCTTGGTCGAATTCTTAAGTCTATTACATTAAAATTCCTTAATGGCTTTCCTAGACAGTCTAGTTATCTTGAGAATGATCGCTCGAGAACGGTCCTATAGGCACATCGATGAAATGCTCGATTAATTTAATTAAAAGCGAAGTGAAAAATCCAAGATGTCACAATATCAATATCGGGTACCACTTCATCCGAGATGTTTTAGTTAAGGATAATGTTATTGTCAAAAAGATTGCTATAACAGATAACCCAAAGAAACATGATGATTAAGTTTGTTCCTTTGGCGAAGCTCAAGCTCGCTTGAACTCAATTGGTATCGTGGAGAGTGAGCGCCCGTCGTGGCGTAGGGAGAGGAGCATGAATGATGAGCACTATAACTTGGCTTCAAACATCGAGCCAATGGGAGAATTGTTAAATTAATGTCTCAAGTTTGAATTCGGATAACAATTTGTTAAACCGAATTTTATCGAGAAAGATTTTCAAAGCGGATTACAAATCGGATGAAGAAATCTTTCTTCTTATTGACTTTCCTTCGAACGTGCAAAATAAGTAAGGAAACAAAAGAAGAAAGTTACGAGACAAAAGAGGAAATAAATAAAAAGATAAAGTAAGATTTCCTCCTTTTGCAAAAGCTTCTCACGTTGAAGGTTAAAGGTGGTGGTGGTGGGCCCGGGTCAAACTTTTGACCATTGGTTACACATATAAAACATAACGCATTTTTTTCTAGGGAGGTGCGGATGAAACCCTACGAGAGAAAAATAGGAGCCACCCATGCGATCAAGAAAATGAGTTCTTGTTTTCGGCATACATAAAGTGTTTTGAGCTTGAACGCGTGATAATTTTGTGCCGTGAGTTTATGTCCCAAGTGAGTTGTTTATCTATAAACACTTTGGGTTTGGGGTTAAATCTAAGTGTGGAAAATACTTTCGGCGTGTGGGCGATTGTAAACTCGATTCTCCGATTATAGTGAATTATTAGTTGCTACCTTTTTCATGGACATAAGTACCGATATTCAGACCGAACCACGTAAATTTCTAGTGTCATTATTATTTCTCGTTTATTTCTCTGGCGATTTCGTATTGACGTAAATTACAAGATTCTGTCCTTTCCGCGTATTATATTCCAATAGTTCGTGTGACATCCAGGATTTTCGGGTTAAATTCGACCTTTGGATAAATAGGCCATTTTCGTTTAGTTGAAGCGGGGATTATGAAATTGAGATGCGTGATGGGTGCGTGAGTGAGGAAAAATGTCAATTGAAGTATAGAGGCATCAATTTAAATTATGGAGATTAAATGAGGATAAACGGAGTAAGATTGAGTAACCAATTGGTGCCTCATACTTGCATTTCGTGTGTCCCTCCCTCACTGGCCAAATGATGAAAAACAGAGAAATCATAGGATGTGTTTTGGTGGGTATTGGTAGCCTGAGGAATTATACACGGCCAAGGCCCAAGTCTTGGAGATATTTTGTGAAGAAAATATCAAGCCAAGAGGCCCCCACCTCTTCCTCATCTCTATCTCTTCTCTTCCTCACCCTGACACCACCGTCCATCTCCCTTCTCCCTCTCTCGACTTCCTCCTCTCTGTTCTGGCCTCATTTTCATTTTTCATTGACAAACCGGCAGCTCCTTCCTTTGAAAGCTGAAGCCCCCTGCAGCGCCACACGTCCACGCCTCCACTTGTGTCGGTCAATGAAAGGAGCTGTCTTCACCGATTGTTGACTACCCGGCTCTGCTTCATCCACCGCTACGTTGCCCCGCACGAAGCCAACATCAAAGGAGCCACGCCAGCTCCATATGATCAAAGACCAGCAACCAGCGAAGCCCACGTCTCCTCCCCACCGAGTGAAGACACACAAAGCTGCCCATCTCCACGCGTCCACGCTTCTTCGTACGTCCAGCGGAACCCATTGGAGACCGAAGTTTCCACCTTCGAAGACTTTGCTACCAGGTGTTCCAGTCAACCACCGAGATCTCTCTCTCCTTTGATTTTGCCGCTCCACTTCGGTTCATCTTCGTTCCAGCTGCAAGGAGCGAAGCCACCTCCACCAATTTTTGTTCCCCACCGAAGAACCGCACTCAGGAGGTCAACACAGCAAAGCTTCCAGGCAATTTGTTGACCCCTTGAAGCTGCGTCCACCGAAGCTGCTCGCCGCTTGTCTGTTTCTCCCTCACGTTCAGTCAACTGGACTGAAGAAGCACCACTCCAACGTCTTCAATTTCTGCTTAGCTTGCTGCCGCTCGTCCGCTTCTCCATCTCATTGCCGTGGAAGCCCACGATCCCTCCGCAAAGCCAACGCACGCCAGCTGAAGACCGTCGAAGCCCCCTCAACCGAATCTCTCTCTGCTGATGGTTGCTCTTTACTTCATCGCGTGGATTGCTTCCTCAACGAAGACCAGCTGCTTCGGTCTTCCTTCGCCACACCAGCTGGACCGAGCCCAACGCCACAGCTGCTTCTTCATTCAGCCCAATTGAAGACTTGAAGCCCACGTGAATTGCAGCAATTCAATCCATGGGGGTTTAATTTAATTGAAGCCCATGTGAAGTTCGGCCCAAGAGAACAGCCCATTCTCAGTTTATTTGTTCAGCCCATTGAAGTTGTTTTTCGGCCCAGCTCGCAAGATCAGTCCGCAATCCATTGGAGATTAGTTTGAAGCCCAAGCTCAGGCCCAAGTTCGGCCGCCGTCGTGTCGCCGTTGCGATTTTCGATCTTTGCTTTGCCAAGTGAGTTTTACTCACTAATGCCTTCTTAGTTTGCTAATTACACTTAAAGGTTGATTAGTGTTAGTTAAGTGTATTTATGTTGTTAGATTAGAATAGATTAGCGATTATTAGTTAATCTCATGGCATATTAGTTGTTTGATTAGTGTAATTAGATAGAGAATTGCCTATAGTATTTATTGGATGCTTCTTGGGATTTTTCCCGTCCCTTATCGGGTGTTAATTAAGCAAATCGGGCCTAGGTGGAAATTTTTAGGAATTAAATATTAATTTTCGAAATTAATTATTTAATTATTTATTTCCGGAAATTCAACTTGGGATGGTAGTGATCGGGATTTTATGCCGATGATCATGGGGCAGCCCGTTTATTTAATGAGTTTTATATTGTCTTAAATTGAATTTATTGTATTTATTTATTTAATTTTCGAAATTATTTATTTAATTATTTATTTTCCGGAAATTCAACCAGGATGGCAGTGACCGGAATTTCGTGCTTTGATTGTCGTGGAGCAGTCCGTTTATTTATTTGAGCTTTAACTCGTGTCGAATTGATTTAATGCTGCATTTTTAAGTATGTTATTAAATAATGCAATTTTGGCCTTGTGATTGAGAATTGGTCGGATATCGGTTGTTAGTATCGAAAGTGAGTTGGTAAATCACCTTGAGGATGCACGTGGCCCAGTGAATTGGAATGTCACTTGGAAAGACACGTGGCCGGTGATTAGATATGTCATCTTGGCGAAAAGGTAGCCTTAGAGAATGCACGTAGCATGGAGACTCGGTATGTCTTCCTGGATAATGCACGTGGCTCGGTGACATAGAATGGCATTGTAAAAAGGTCGGGTGGGACCGTAAAGCCACTAGTTCTCGAGAGGGTCGGGTGGGACCGTAAAGCCACTAGTTCTCGAGAGGGTCGGGTGGGACCGTAAAGCCACTAGTTCTCGAGAGGGTCGGGTGGGGCCGTAAAACCACTAGTTCTTGAGAGGGTCGGGTGGGGCCGTAAAAAGCCACTAAATCTAAGGAATTGCTTGGTATTGGATGAATGACCAGAAATGATTCGACTAGGTCGATTGATCGATGATTCGATCGAGTGTGTCTTGATGTGATTCGTTGCTTTGGTTTGATGTTGTGAATTGAATGATTGAAGGGAGATGATCGTGAGTGGTCTTCCTGATGTGAAATCGACTAAGTCGATTAGACCGATGCTTCGATCTGTGATGTGCTTACTTGCGTGCCTATTCGATCTGTACTAATATGCAGGTGGAATCTGAGGCTAAGGTACGTCCTCTGACTCATGTTGTGCGTAGGCAGCCCTAAGGTGTATTAGTTTACTAATCGGGTCTTAGGAGGTAGAACTTGCTGAGACGTTGTCTCAGTGGTTATTGAATAACAATTTCAGGACCTGGATGAGGAGCCTAAGGAGCATGAATCTAATGAGGAGGTCCCTGATGAGGAACCCGAAGGGGAGTACGTGGAGGAGGACCCCGAGGATAACCCCGAATACGACCCGGATGAGGACTGAGATCCCGTCCTGTCTTGTCAGTCTTTGTTTGCATGTAAAAAGTTGTAGTTGTGAATTTTCAGTATGAAAAATGTATGGCCTGCTTTTCTATCCCATTGTTTTATTGTCTGGGGAATTATAACTGCTTCCGCATGTGCATATATAAAAGAAAGGGTCGATGATACATAGTCCTGTGATATCGCATTTTAAAATCGACCAAAAGAAAGGGATGTGTGCGTGCCTGAGGGTTGGGGCGTGACAGTTCGGGCATGTAGACTCTAGCACATTAAACATTGACAATGAACTCTTGTAGTCAAATTGCCTGTGGACTTTAATTGCCTACTTGGAATTTTCTGTGAGCTCTCGCGGTTGAAGTATGTCTCGATTTTGAGCCGTTATGCAATCTATAACTTAATTGGATAAGAAAGAAATCCAAAAAATCTTTCTTTGAATGGTGTATTTATTGAAGAGTTTCTTTTATTTGGTTGGACGTATCCACGATTACATCCAGACCTTGCAATGTAAAAAATTTGAGAGGATATTGCTTGGATGCTTGGGTAAGAAAAAGATAAAAGTTCAATTTGGGAGGTTCGGGCGTGTAGACTCCAGCGCATTAAACATTGACAGAGAAATTTTTCTATGGACAGCCGCCAAGGGCCCCAGTAGCAAATACAATGAACTCTCGCGGTCAAATTTCTTGTGGACTTTAATTGCATACTTGGAATTTTCTTTTTGGTCATACAAAAGAAAGCGCGTGGGTCAGGAAGTGGTTAGAGAAAAGAAAAGAAATTAAAAGCAAGGTTTTGCTTTTATGGGTTTCCTTTACTCGAGAAGCATAATAGTGGAATTCCATTAGAAATTGAGCCACCGCACAAAGAGTAAAAGAGAGAACATACAAACTTTTTTTGAATTAGCTATGCGAAGGGTTTTGCTATGGGCTTACATATAAATACATTACAAATGTCAAGCCAGGGAACTCATCAAACATGATGACTAAGCATGTTCCTTTGACGAAACTTAAGCTTTACTTGAGCATTTTTTCATCTATAGAGTGAGCGTCCATCAAGGCTTTGGGAGAACTGGCATGGATGATGAACATTATGACTTAGTTACTAATGTCCATAGCAAAACCCTTCGCATAGCTAGGGTAGAGAACTCATCAGACATGATGACTAAGCATGTTCTTTTGACAAAACTTAAGCTTTACTTGAGCATAGTTTTCATCTATAGAGAGTGAGCGTCCATCGAGGCTTTGGGAGAACTGGCATGGATGATGAACATTATGACTTAGTTAAAAACGTCGAGGCAAGGATGTTAAAGTATGTCTCGATTTTGAGCCGTTATGCAATCTAACCTGATTGGATAAGAAATAAATTCAAAAAATCTTTCTTTGAACGGCGTATATATTGAAGAGTTTCTTTTATTTGGTTGGATGTATCCACGATTACACCAAACCTTGCAATGTAAAAAATTTGAGAGGATATTGCTTGGACGTTTGGGTAAGAAAAATATATAAGTTCAATTTGAGAGGTTTGAGCATGTAAACTCCGGCGTATTAAACATTGACAAAGAAATTTTTCTGTGGACAGCCGACAAGGGCCCCGTGCGAATACAATGAACTCTCGTAGTCAAATTGCCTGTGGACTTTAATTGCCTACTTGGAATATTCTATGAACTCTTGCGATTGAAGTATGTCTCAACTTTGAGTTGTTATGCAATCTAACTTGATTGGATAAGAAAGAAATTCAAAAATCTTACTTTGAATGGCGTATATATTGAAGAGTTTCTTTTATTTGGTTAGACGTATCCACGATTACATCCGGACCTTGCAATGTAAAAAAATTTGAGAGGATATTGCTTGGACGCTTGGGTAAGAAAAATATAAAAGTTCAATTTGGGAGGTACGGGCGTGTAGAGTCCGGCACATTAAACATTGACAAAGAAATTTTTCTATGGACAGCCGCCAAGGGCCCCAATAGCAAATACAATGAACTCTCGCGGTCAAATTTCTTGTGGACTTTAATTGCATACTTGGAATTTTCTTTTGGTCATACAAAAGAAAGCGAGTGGGTCAGGAAGTGGTTAGAGAAAAGAAAGAACTTAAAAGCAAGGTTTTGCTTTTATGGGTTTCCTTTACTCGAGAAGCATAATAGTGGAATTCCATTAGAAATTGAGCTACCGCACAAAGAGTAAAAGAGAGAACATACAAACTTTTTGAATTAGCTATGCGAAGGGTTTTGCTATGGGCTTACATATAAATACATTACAAATGTCAAGCCAGGGAACTCATCAAACATGATGACTAAGCATGTTCCTTTGACGAAACTTAAGCTTTACTTGAGCATTTTTTCATCTATAGAGAGTGAGCATCCATCAAGGCTTTGGGAGAACTGGCATGGATGATGAACATTATGACTTAGTTACTAAAGTCCATAGCAAAACCCTTCGCATAGCTAGGGTAGAGAACTCATCAGACATGATGACTAAGCATGTTCTTTTGACAAAACTTAAGCTTTACTTGAGCATAGTTTTCATCTATAGAGAGTGAGCGTCCATCGAGGCTTTGGGAGAACTGGCATGGATGATGAACATTATGACTTAGTTAAAAACGTCGAGGCAAGGATGTTAAAGTATGTCTCGATTTTGAGCCATTATGCAATCTAACCTGATTGGATAAGAAATAAATTCGAAAAATCTTTCTTTGAACGGCGTATATATTGAAGAGTTTCTTTTATCTGGTTGGATGTATCCACGATTACACCAGACCTTGCAATGTAAAAAATTTGAGAGGATATTGCTTGGACGTTTGGGTAAGAAAAGATATAAGTTCAATTTGGGAGGTTCGAGCATGTAAACTCCGGCGTATTAAACATTGACAAAGAAATTTTTCTGTGGAAAGCTGCCAAGGGCCCCGGTAGCGAATACAATGAACTCTCGTAGTCAAATTGCCTACTTGGAATATTCTATGAACTCTTGCGATTGAAGTATGTCTCAACTTTGAGTTGTTATGCAATCTAACTTGATTGGATAAGAAAGAAATTCAAAAATCTTACTTTGAATGGCGTATATATTGAAGAGTTTCTTTTATTTGGTTAGACGTATCCACGATTACATCCGGACCTTGCAATGTAAAAAATTTGAGAGGATATTGCTTGGACGCTTGGGTAAGAAAAAGATAAAAGTTCAATTTGGGAGGTACGGGCGTGTAGAGTCCGGCACATTAAACATTGACAAAGAAATTTTTCTATGGACAGCCGCCAAGGGCCCCAATAGCAAATACAATGAACTCTCGCGGTCAAAGTTCTTGTGGACTTTAATTGCATACTTGGAATTTTCTTTTTGGTCATACAAAAGAAAGCGCGTGGGTCAGGAAGTGGTTAGAGAAAAGAAAAGAACTTAAAAGCAAGGTTTTGCTTTTATGGGTTTCCTTTACTCGAGAAGCATAATAGTGGAATTCCATTAGAAATTGAGCCACCGCACAAAGAGTAAAAGAGAGAACATACAAACTTTTTGAATTAGCTATGCGAAGGGTTTTGCTATGGGCTTACATATAAATACATTACAAATGTCAAGCCAGGGAACTCATCAAACATGATGACTAAGCATGTTCCTTTGACGAAACTTAAGCTTTACTTGAGCATTTTTTCATCTATAGAGAGTGAGCGTCCATCAAGGCTTTGGGAGAACTGGCATGGATGATGAACATTATGACTTAGTTACTAATGTCCATAGCAAAACCCTTCGCATAGCTAGGGTAGAGAACTCATCGACATGATGACTAAGCATGTTCTTTTGACAAAACTTAAGCTTTACTTGAGCATAGTTTTCATCTATAGAGAGTGAGCGTCCATCGAGGCTTTGGGAGAACCGGCATGGATGATGAACATTATGACTTAGTTAAAAACGTCGAGGCAAGGATGTTAAAGTATGTCTCGATTTTGAGCCGTTATGCAATCTAACCTGATTGGATAAGAAATAAATTCAAAAATCTTTCTTTGAACGGCGTATATATTGAAGAGTTTCTTTTATTTGGTTGGATGTATCCACGATTACACCAAACCTTGCAATGTAAAAAATTTGAGAGGATATTGCTTGGACGTTTGGGTAAGAAAAAGATATAAGTTCAATTTGGGAGGTTCGAGCATGTAAACTCCGGCGTATTAAACATTGACAAAGAAATTTTTCTGTGGACAGCTGACAAGGGCCCCGGTAGCGAATACAATGAACTCTCGTAGTCAAATTGCCTGTGGACTTTAATTGCCTACTTGGAATATTCTATGAACTCTTGCGATTGAAGTATGTCTCAACTTTGAGTTGTTATGCAATCTAACTTGATTGGATAAGAAAGAAATTCAAAAATCTTACTTTGAATGGCGTATATATTGAAGAGTTTCTTTTATTTGGTTAGACGTATCCACGATTACATCCGGACCTTGCAATGTAAAAAATTTGAGAGGATATTGCTTGGACGCTTGGGTAAGAAAAAGATAAAAGTTCAATTTGGGAGGTACGGGCGTGTAGAGTCCGGCACATTAAACATTGACAAAGAAATTTTTCTATGGACAGCCGCCAAGGGCCCCAATAGCAAATACAATGAACTCTCGCGGTCAAATTTCTTGTGGACTTTAATTGCATACTTGGAATTTTCTTTTTGGTCATACAAAAGAAAGCGAGTGGGTCAGGAAGTGGTTAGAGAAAAGAAAAGAACTTAAAAGCAAGGTTTTGCTTTTATGGGTTTCCTTTACTCGAGAAGCATAATAGTGGAATTCCATTAGAAATTGAGCCACCGCACAAAGAGTAAAAGAGAGAACATACAAACTTTTTTGAATTAGCTATGCGAAGGGTTTTGCTATGGGCTTACATATAAATACATTACAAATGTCAAGCCAGGGAACTCATCAAACATGATGACTAAGCATGTTCCTTTGACGAAACTTAAGCTTTACTTGAGCATTTTTTCATCTATAGAGAGTGAGCGTCCATCAAGGCTTTGGGAGAACTGGCATGGATGATGAACATTATGACTTAGTTACTAATGTCCATAGCAAAACCCTTCGCATAGCTAGGGTAGAGAACTCATCAGACATGATGACTAAGCATGTTCTTTTGACAAAACTTAAGCTTTACTTGAGCATAGTTTTCATCTATAGAGAGTGAGCGTCCATCGAGGCTTTGGGAGAACTGGCATGGATGATGAACATTATGACTTAGTTAAAAACGTCGAGGCAAGGATGTTAAAGTATGTCTCGATTTTGAGCCGCTATGCAATCTAACCTGATTGGATAAGAAATAAATTCAAAAAATCTTTCTTTGAACGGCGTATATATTGAAGAGTTTCTTTTATCTGGTTGGATGTATCCACGATTACACCAGACCTTGCAATGTAAAAAATTTGAGAGGATATTGCTTGGACGTTTGGGTAAGAAAAAGATATAAGTTCAATTTGGGAGGTTCGAGCATGTAAACTCTGGCGTATTAAACATTGACGAAGAAATTTTTCTGTGGACAGCTGCCAAGGGCCCCGATAGCGAATACAATGAACTCTCGTAGTCAAATTGCCTGTGGACTTTAATTGCCTACTTGGAATATTCTATGAACTCTTGCGATTGAAGTATGTCTCAACTTTGAGTTGTTATGCAATCTAACTTGATTGGATAAGAAAGAAATTCAAAAAATCTTACTTTGAATGGCGTATATATTGAAGAGTTTCTTTTATTTGGTTAGACGTATCCACGATTACATTCGGACCTTGCAATGTAAAAAATTTGAGAGGATATTGCTTAGACACTTGGGTAGGAAAAAGATAAAAGTTCAATTTGGGAGGTTCGGGCGTGTAGACTCCGGTGCATTAAACATTCACAGGGAAATTTTTCTGTGGACAGCCGCCAAGGGCCCCAATAGCAAATACAATGAACTCTCGCAGTCAAATTTCCTGTGGACTTTAATTGTCTACTTAGAATTTTCTTTTTAGTCATACAAAAGAAAGCGTGTGGGTAAGGAAGTGGTTATAGAAAATAAAACAAATTAAAAGCAAGGTTTTGCTTTTTGGGGTTTCCTTTCCTCGAGAAGCCTAATAGTGGAATTCCATTAGAAATTGGGCCACTACATGAAGAGTAAAAGAGAGAACATATGAACTTTTTTGAATTAGCTGTGCGAAGGGTTTTGCTATGGGCTTAAACACTCGATGATTTGCCCTATGAGCTTTACGTGCAATTAAGTTGCTTATTTATAATCATATTTGGATATGATCTTAATCTAGGTGTGGGAAACATTCGAGCGTATGAGCGATTGTAGTTTTGATATTTCGATTATAGTGAATTATTTGTTGTTGGCTCTCTGCAGAATAAATATCAATAGTCGAGATCGAATCTCATAAATATTTGGTATCTTTGTCATTCCCCATTCATTTCTTCTATGTTTTTGCATTGATTTGATAGCAAGATCTTCTCAATTTTTGCGTTAATTTTACAACATGTGTACTTCTGAAATGCCTCTAGTCAAGATCACTTTCTCCTGAAAGCTCCAATGCGAAGTAGATTAACATATTTTCCATGTTTAGAACCACCCAATTTCCAAACGTTTTCCAGTGAAGTTGTTCACCTATACATACAAACTCGTAGGGATAATCCATAGTCACCCTTGCAATGGAAGCAATTTGAATAATGTTATACTCATTAAGCTAAATTAGCTGTTTTTTGTGAATCCAAAAGGCAATTTGTTATGCTTTTTCTCTAGTGTGAAATGTGTAAAAGCTACAAAGTAGTAATTTTCAATATCTTGAAATATAAGCATTCTAAGTTAGTCAAGCTAAACAATAAGAAGAGAGCACTTCAATGAACCCGTTACCATATTTACATCCTATGTTAGTTTCCCAAGCAAGAAACTAGTTCATTGTGAGTAGCCCTCTTAACATTTACTAATTTTCATGTTAGCATCATTCAGTTGCATTCTAACTATAATATATGATCTTGCGTTCCAACTTGAACCAAGTAAATCACAAGGCTTGTACTTTTCATTGGATAGAGATTGAATTAGTCATATCAATGACAATAGTTACTAGGCTAGACTAGACTTAACGTGTGGAAACAGTTATGCCAATAGAGACATTCAGAAAACTCCCCGCGAATGAATTCTAGCCATTGCGTAAGGTACATTCCCCGTCCCACACGCTAATTGACCTGGTCACCATAAGGGGCTGAGCTACATTCGTCACTAAAAATGACTTCTACACTCAAGCATAGGCATCATTGAACTCCTATAAAATTGCTCTAACTTGCAAAAAAGAAGTTAAGTCAAGAATGTGATACATGTAAAGTTTGGTCACACGAATCTATAGTCATGAGAAAGAAAGCACTATGGGTGTTTGTGGTGGTTTGGGGTATCGCATGTTTATGTGGCTCTCGTGGGTGTCAGAAGCAAGAAAGGGTTTCCCTTTTAGCGCTCAATACCACATTGTACCTGACCTATTGGGGGGGACATGGGGGATCATATTTCAACTGTTGCAGCTGGAGAGGTGTTGAGTGCAGCCCCACCACAGGACGAGTTACTAAGCTAATGCTCTCTTATTCGAGATATCTCCGTTTCGGCTCCAAAACTTGGTACCTAAACGCTTCTCTACTTCTTCCTTTTGAAGAACTCAAGAGCATTGACTTGTCCTACAACAGTATAGGAGGGTGGATTGCACCACAAGGTATAAATTCACCATCCGTCCATTTCCTAAAAGCAAAGAGATACTCATTATCTAATGAACTCGTAAGCTCATCAGGCCTAGGTTCTTACTCACTTCCTCCATTATAGATGATTATTTCCACATCATCATTAATCCATAGGTCGACGACATATTTCCCCCCGAAATGGCACTATCGGTTTACGCATGCACTTGAATAGATTTCCGCGAATTTTACTGCTTTTCATTGTTTGTTTGCAGAACCAAACCTGCTATCTTCAAAGCTGAGCAAACTAGAGGTGCTTGACTTGAGTGATAACTCTCTGGATAATTCTATTCTATCCGTTCTCGGTACAATTCCATCTCTCCGGCGTTTGTTCCTCGGAGGCAACAATTTGAGTGGGACTTTACATCTGCATGGTAAATTCCTCCGACTTATTATATACTCATAATTCAATACAAAATCTCCATCATTGACTTGAGTTAACACTATTTGTGGATAAATTAGGCGATTTTATTAATTTAAAGGAGCTGGACATAAGTTATAATGCAGTCGATGTAGCGGCAACTGCTAAAGGTACTGTTTTAGCTTTCATGCAAGATCCTCCTTTTAATTCATATATTAAACTCACTAGCCTTCAAGTCATGCAGGCTCTTTCATACCTTTACATGTGCGT
Organism: Eucalyptus decipiens; assembly: GCA_014182575.1. Classification (NCBI taxonomy): domain Eukaryota; kingdom Viridiplantae; phylum Streptophyta; class Magnoliopsida; order Myrtales; family Myrtaceae; genus Eucalyptus; species Eucalyptus decipiens. The sequence continues at coordinate 65,259,883 of CM024611.1, forward strand.
CATGTTGAGAATATAGGAGTCATATATTGTAACGCCCTTCTATTTTCATATCGAAACATTGTTGAGTCAAAATATTTCTATCCTGAGGCATCCGCGTGGGTGCTTTCACAACTTAACTACCAAGCAAGTTAATTACTTGAAATTTTACTGCTAGGCATAAAAAACTTGAGCCACTTAGAAAACCTCCACCTAGATGGTGTCCACTTGAAGGATGTGGGGGCCGTCGTGCGAGCACTAGGGGCATTGTCATCCCTCAGGATTCTCTCTCTCCAGGATAATATAGTAGAAGGAACAATTATTGCTCAAGGTTAGTCAAACCCATTAATGAACGCATATTCAAAATAACGCTCCGTTTGTTTTGTGGAAAACAACTTCCAAAAAAATGTTTTTCAAATTTTCCAGTGTTCGGGAAAATGAGGAAATCATTTTCTTTTTCTCTTTCTTTCACCTAAACTTGTTTTCCTCAGTGCACTCTTTTAAGTTTTTTATTTTTTATTTATTTTTTCTTCTTTCTTTTTTAAAAAATCAAAATTTTAATTATTTTGCCCTTTTTAAAGAAAATCGATTTTTGAATTATTTATTTATTTTTTCCTTCTTATTCTTTTTCCTTCTTCCTCAATTGGTCATTGGCTATGACAACAGTGGGCAACCGACCACAAGGGAGGGACAAGCTCGCTGAAGGCCAAGGCATCGCCAATTTGACCAAGCTCAAGCTCATCGGCCTCGAGCAATCTTGACCTCACTTATGGCTAGTGATCGGCTAAACAAGAAGTGAAAAAAAAAAAAATTAAAAATCCTATTTTTTAAAATAAAAAATAAAATATTTTTGAAAGGAGTGCATGGATAAAAATCAAATCAGATTTTCCATATCAAAAAGCAAAAAATATTTTCTAGCTCATTTTCAAGTTTTAGTATAATATCGGAAAATATTGTCATTCTCTTGAAAAATGACTTATTGGAATATATTTTCCAAAAATGTCATATTTTCAGCAAAACAAACGGAGCTTCAATTTTTATTAGAAAGTTCTATTTACTCATGATATTTTTGTGATAATATTTTTGTGCCATTTCTTGATTATGCTTGTGTAAGGAAATCTGATGTTCAATAATTGTTTTGTGGGAAGATTTCCATAACTTCAGTAAGTTGGAACAACTCATCTTGGATAATTCTTCGTTGAACACAAGCATGGGAATCCTTTCCAGCCTTGGTCCTTTGACATCTCTTAGATTGTTGTCCTCCTCCAAAAGCGATCTAAGTGGCAACCTATCATATCAAAGTAAGTTCTGATCTCTCAATGTAAAAGCTGGACATGGAATGGATCCTTAATGTACTTGAATGTCTTCTTTGTATGTACCGATATATGTCATTGTAATTGAATTGACCTGTGATATCAATAACAGGCTTGTGTAACCTCATAAAACTAGAAGAGCTGGATCTTAGCACTAACAGAATTACTGGCGAGCTTCCTACATGCTTTGGCGAAACATGACCTCTATTCGAATTCTGAATCTTGCGAGACAATGAATTCACGAGATAGTGTCGCCTCATCTCCCCTCACTAGTCTTGCCTCACTCGAGTTTCTTTCCATTTCGGGTAACCATTTTAATATCCCCTCATCACTTGGCCCACTTGCAAATCATTCAAGACTCAAGGTGCTGTTGCTTGATGACACCAAACTAACAGTTGATACCAAAGTTGCATCTTCGATCCCAAGGTTCCAGTTGAAGGTTTTTGGTGCGTCAAATAGTCTATCAAAAGAATCAAAAGTGGCTATTCTAGGCTTTCTCAATCATCAATATGACCTAAGAATTATCGACCTCTCCTCGAATGACATTCCAAGTCCCTTTCCAACTTGGTTGTTGGAAAATAACACTAAGTTGGAGGAGCTTTTTATGGGAAATAACTCATTCACGACACTTGAGGTTCCATCAATGACCCTTTTTAATCTTTGGATGATGGACATATCCAACAACGACATGAGAGGAGAGCTCACTACCGAATTTTGTGCAAATTTCCCAAATTTGTACCACCTTAATCTATCAGCTAACAGATTGGAAGGGAATATTCCATTTGAACTGGGCAATGCAAAATCCCTATATTCCTTAGACCTATCTCGCAACAGTTTCTCAGGGGGACTACCTAGCCAGTTTCTAGATAGCAATTCATCATTACATAACCTCAACATAGCATATAACAAATTGCAAGGAGAAATTGTATTGTCCGACCACACCATGAACCTAAATTTGTTACATCTGCGGTTAAGCCACAACATGTTCACTGGAGATCTCTATTTTCTTTCATCACTCGTAAATTTGTGGCTATTGGACATTAGCAACAACTCTTTCATTGGCAAGCTTCCCAGATTGATTGCAAACATGCCATATCTTGCGGTTCTTGACTTGTCCGAAAATCATTTGGATGGCCTCATCCCTCGGGAACTCTTTAATCTTCGTCGGCTCGAGTTTTTGGATTTGTCTAATAACAATCTCTCTAGTTCATTAGCATCATCTTTTATAGCACCCCAATTGAGTCACATCCATCTGAATGGGAACAAATTCAATGGTACACTAGCACATGCGCTCTCCAACAGCTCCTATTTGGTGACCTTGGATTTGAGTGAAAATGAGTTCTCTGGAAGCATTCCCTATTGGCTAGGTAACCTCTCTCAACTGAGCATTCTTTCACTGAGAGGTAATAGCTTCAGTGGAACATTTCCCGAGCAATTGTGCAGCTTGAAAAGCTTAAGTATGATTGATCTTTCTAAAAACAATCTGTTTGGTCGATTACCTAGTTGCTTGGGACCCATGAATTTCTCTTCCACAGGATATGCCAATAAGGTAACTTCAACCCCAAATTTGGCAATGGAAGTCATACTATTGTCAACTTGGTCTTATGTGAGGACAATTAAAAGCCATGATGGACTTGACTACTATATAGAAATAGAAATAGAAACAGTGCAACTTCCACATATTGTTGGGTTCACAACAAAAGGAAGGTTTGATTCTTATAAAGGCTACGCACTCCTCAAAATGGTGCAACTAGATTTTTCTTGCAACCAGTTTAGTGGAGAGATCCCCCCGGAGATTGCAATTTTACAGGACCTGTGTGTGCTAAACCTGTCGCGTAACAAGCTTAATGGACATATACCGATGTCATTGTGGAACCTCACAAAGATTGAGAGCATTGACCTTTCCTACAACAACTTGATTGGTTCTATCCCCGAAGAGCTTACTCAGTTGAATTCCCTGGAAGTCTTCAATGTGTCTTACAACGACTTGTCAGGAGCCATACCAAACAAAAATCAATTTGGGGCATTCGACGAAAGCAGTTACTACGGAAACCATCTTCTATGTGGACTGCCATTGAGTAATGACTGTCTAAAAACCATTGATGTTAATTGCTCAGCAACAAAATCATGCATGAAAGCTAAAGAGGATGGTTTCTTAGACGGAAAGACATTCTATATCAGCTTTGGAGTGTCATACACGACAGTTTTATTGGTAATTCCGGTTGTTCTGCTCATCAACTCCCAATGGCGGCATGGATGGTTTCACTATGTGGAACTGGTTATCACCACATGTCGGAGCTTGTTCATCACATGCTACTATTTTGTGCAGGATGGTTTTCGAAAATTTTCCAATGGCCGAACAATTTAGGTTCTCTTGTGTTGCATTTTCGGGTAATGGCAGGATTGGGTTTTTTTTTCCATCATTTGTTATTGTTGTTGATCAACATTGGCCTCAATGTGGATCTACTAGGTTAATGTAAGTTTTCACCTTCACAACTGAATAAGGTTATGTTCTAATTTCCTTGAGGACAATACATGGCGTGATCCTTCCTCTTTCAAAAAGGTGGTTTTTACTTGGTTGCTAGCTCATCTCTATTTGGTTAGGTGATGCTGCTAATGATGACAAACAACACTAGAAAAACGTCCTTTTCGTTTCTTCGGCACCCTTCCACTATTTATGCCTTTGTTTCATATTGAGAGTATGTTTGGTGCCATTCTCTTGTAATTTTTGGTTCAAAGCTTAATACAATTACCTTTTAAAAAAAAAAGAAAAAGAAAAAAAACAACACTAGAAAAACACAGCTATCTCTTCTCACCTTTATTATATCTGCAGTAACACATTTACTTTCCTTTCCGAATTAAAATTTTCATCTCCACATGTCACTCGGTCCATTTGCAAACTGTTCGAGATATAAAACTCCCCTTGCATGACAATGTAACAGGAACGACTCCATGTTCTTTAGAATCCTAGGTTCTTGGTTGATCTACAATATGGTTAGGACATCCATTTCCATCTAACTTTTATGAAGGTTTACTTGTGCTGAAGTGTCTCATGAGACGGTTAAATTCACGGTCAAATTTGCATCTTCATGACTACTTTTGCTGTTCTTGTCTTCATGGAATAACGTTCTAACATTCTGCCAGGAGCTTAGTTCTAGCCTGAAAAACAGAGCACTGCACTGATGCATGTCCTACTCAGTTTGAAAGAGACAAAATTTGTTGTCTTGATGACTAGGCCAAATTCGAGGAAGAACCAACCCCAATTGAGGCCCGGATTGGTGCAAACATATGAAATTGGCTACTATCCACCAGTAGAGCTCCTCAACCAGGTCGGGCCAAGCCGCGCGGTGGGCTCTTGGGTCAAAGGGAATAGCCTCCCATATTGAATGTTAATTATTTTTAGAGCCTTTTGATGTCTTGCATGACTTTTCACTTTGCAGGAGTACTTTGAATTTTTTTCTGTAAATTCTCTTTACGAATTCTCGCTCTGTGGAAAAGGGATTGTGAGTAAGCTACATATCATACCATTGCTACCGCCTCCTCGCCGTCGCCAGGAAGAGTCGGCGACAAAGAGGGGAGAGTCGGCCGGCGGCGAGGGTCGCAACCCTCGCCCCGGATCCGGCGAGTGGCGAGGGTCGCGGCCCTCGCCCGATCCGGCGCCCGATCTAGGGCGAGGGCCGCGACCCCGGCCGACCCTCCCTATTATTTTTTAATATTTTAACTAAATTTAATTTTAAAATTATTATTTTTTAATATTTTAACTAAATCTAATTTTAAATTTAATTTATTTAATTTTTATATTATTTTTTATCGCATCAGCCCAAAACGACGCCATTTTTGCATTATTTGGCCATGTCTGCATGCAAAACGGTGTTGTTTTGGGCTTGGTTCGCCGGAAAAATACCGCGTCGGCATTTTGGCCGAAATTTGGCCGAATTGGCACTCAAGTGATCAATTTTACTCCGATTTTGGCACTTAAGTATATCTTTTGTAAATTATAGCACTTTAAGTGTCTCTTTGTGCAAAGTTATGGCACTTGAGGGGTCCGCACGTCCAAACTTACATAAAGCAACCAGTAAAGTCATCATCCAATTATATCAGTGTGGGATTTCCACTAAGAAGAAATGTACATCTAGGAAAGCTAATTCGTGTGCGATCCAACTTCATTCCACTAATAAAGGAATTGCTTTTGCTAAGAGATCTTTTATGTATCGACGAATAAATCATACTGGGTATGCAAAAACTCAGGGGTCATTCTCGTCTCGTCTTCTTTAAATAATGTCAAGTATCAAGAAACTTAGTTTAAAAAAAAAAAAAAAAAATTGGGGTCCTCTCGACTTAAAAGGGCAAATCGACTCAGTTAACCCCATTAACATATAAATACATCACAAACCGCCGTGGCCATGATTTCAGTAGCCTAAGCCAAAAAGTTTCAGGGGATCCCTATCAAATTGCAAAACGAATCAAAATGGGCTCGGACATTTTGTCCCCATCGAGGATCCCTATCAATTGTTCAGCATTTTGTCCTCATCGAGGCAATTTGTGGGCTCGGACCTGGAGTTGTGCAGATAAACAGTCTTTTCATGACCACTAGAAACCATTCCGCAACATCATCTTTCACTGAGGGATCTTTATCCAATATATTTATAATTAAGACCATCATCATATCACTTAGGAATTATTTAATAAAAACACTAAGCTCCAGATGATTCCGAGTGACACAAGAAACAGAAAGATCGGAGCAAAAAGACAAAAATCTAGTTTGAAGAACTCAATTCTATTGTAAACATTCCATTCTTACGAGAAGGTCAGCAGTGCTGCCATTTTTAAGAGAACTGGTTTTGATGGTCAGTCTACTTTTACGCATGAAACAACAAAAGTGCAGAGCTACCAGACAATGATAGATTCAATCCTGTCTATACTGTGACTGCACAAGAGGCTGTGGTCATGGAAATTCTGATTATTACAAGAAGCACAGGCAGCTACAGGATGCACAGGATGTCACCATCCAAATATCTTCCCCAAAAAGAATCTCCGTGTTCGCTCTTCCCTCTTCCCAAAGCCCGCACACCAGAATACAGAAACGATCATATTGTAATATAACTAGATACACAACTAGATGAAATGAGAAAAAACAGAGCCACAGGGTAATAAGCAAGCAACATCAGTAAGGAGAATAATAATACCTGGTTGGCGGTCCCATCTTATTGACTGGTGGCATGCCGTAAGGCATCGCAGGAGGACCTGGTGCATAGTAACCTGTTCCACTAATCTTGGCCAAAGTGGCTTGACCTCGCATCCCCTCCGTAGCATACTGCTGCCATAGTTGTTGCTCCTGCACAAGCACATGCTGTCTCTTCTCCATTTCCGCCATCTGTACATATGAAGGAGGAAGGATGCTCAATGATGCAGCAAAAGGGTCCTGGTTAACTGTTTGGGCGGTTCCATCGGGTGCAGGGAGAGCAAATACTGGGGTTGCCCTCTTTCCAAGGCCACGTAGAGCAACACTGCTCGCATTACCTCCAGTCAATTGAGCAGTGTTCACATGTTGCCTCTCTGGGCTCTTAGCTCTCTTTGCTCTATCCCTCACAAACTCCTCCAATGTCTCGAACAACTTACTGGTAGTCCTGTGCACTTCAGGATATTCAGATGATCTTGCCACTCCTGTATCCTTACACCAATTGTAGAATGCAATCGACTCATCAATTTGCTTAGCGGCACTAGCATAAGCATCGAAAGCCTTGATGCAATCGTGGTATTCCATATCGAAAAACTTATCAAGCAAAACAGTCAAAACCTCACAGATATCAGCATATACCTGAAAACTCTCCTTCACAACAGGGTACAATGCAACTAAGATCATCGACCTGCTATTCTTTGCCAGACCAATGGGCCTACAAGCAGAGAACCGGTCCAATGACCTTTCTAGCTTCATTTCCCTCAGTGAAGTCACTACCCTTCTGTCTTCTTTCCCTTCTTTCACAGCCACACCATCGCTCATATCCCCATATGACCTTGACCTTCTCATCCCACCATTGACCTTGACCTTGAACTATTAATCACGCCATTAACGAAGCATTCAGCTCGACCGATGGCTTCACTAACCTAAACCGCATAAATAGGTTTTAATCATTTCACAACTACAGCTCACCATGCTCCACTATGCTTAATAAAGCGATCAAAGTAGCATCGAGCTCCGGGGAATTACCTTCAGAGAAAGTGTATCAGATCTGGAGAAATTAAGCTCCGGCGAGGCGGATTTTGAACGACGGATGGATCCGCCACTTACAATCGCCGATCGCTACTCTTCGTCTTCTGTGTCTGAGAACGGCGAGAGACGAGGTGGATCTCCGAAGAGCGCGATCAGATCCGGACAAAACAGGCTCTGGCAGAGTCGGAACAACCGGCAATCCATCGGCTCCCTTGGAAGAAGAAAGGACCTCAAGTGGAGGTGGCCGACGGAGGTCGCCCACATCATGAAGTTCCCTCCTCCCCCGGCCGCGTTCCCGGTCTGTCGCCTTCACTTCGAGGCGGCCGCGTCTCGCCATCGCGTCGACGGCGCGGGTCCCTCCCGCCGCTCTCGCCTCGCTCTTCGTGGGGATCTCTCTGGCTCCAATGCTCGTCGGATCGGTCACGTTCGTGATCGGGCTCGTTTTGATGCCCTCGGGTCGCCCTTCTGGTTTCCTTCATTTTTTACGTGGCGGGAATGGCGTCCGCTCTGTCGGAGTTGGCTCGGGCGACCCTGTGCTCCGGCAGCTTCGCGGCGGCACGACGTGGCCTCTAAGGTGGCTTCTCTATAGATCATGTTGAAGAAAAAAGAAAGATTCTTTTGAAATTGAAGGTGTTCCTTTGTGATGAGCGTACCATGCCTTAGTATGTCTGCTTTCTCTGGCCAACTTCCCCCTGATGAGTTCTTGTTGAAGATCGGCGCGTAATCCATGGAGGGGGAGCCCGATTGAAGAAATAGGTTTCTTAATCTGAGAAGTGAAAAAGTATCTTTCTGTTTCTAGTAATCTGTTGTCTCGATGTCTAGGCCGAATTCGAGCAAAAGCCAACCCAGATTGAGGCCCGGATTGGTGGAAATGTATGAAAAATGGCTACTAGCCACTAGTAGGGCTCCCAACCAGGCCTGGCCAGGCCAGGCGCCTGGGCCGAAGGGAATAGCCTCCCATCGAATTTTAATTATTTCTAGAGCTTTTTGATGTCTTGCATGTCTTTTCTTCACTTTGCAAGAGTATTTAGATTTTTTTTTTTTTGAGAATTCTCTTTACGAATTCTTGCTTTATCAATGAGCTATTGCGAGAAAGTTTGGAACACATAACATCAACCTTATTGATTGTCTCAAATATGAAGAAGCAAATAAAACATGCAAAAGAGAATTATTATAACAGATAGCATTCAAGTAAGGTATTATGCCATTTTTTTCTCATAAGAGGAAAAAAAAAAGAGGAAAAAGGCCACAAAAAAACTCTAGATTTTGTCCACTTTGACATATTTACGCTAAACTTTTTGTTATGGCACAAAAAAAAAAAAAAAAAATTCAATTTTGTACCCATGTGACATATTTATGCTAAACTTGTATCCATTGGACAAATTTACCTCAAAATTTGGGTTAAATATATTACTGAATATAAATTTGGGAATTTAGGTGTCACAAAAAAGATAATAATTTATGGTAAATGTGTTGCACGGTAATAAGTTGGGGGGTTTTGTGTCACAAGAAAAAAATTGGGTTAAACATATGAAGTTTTTTGTGTCACCAAAAAAAGTTTGGAGTAAATTGTGTCATAGTGAACATATGTTAAACTTTTATGTGATTAAAAAAAAGAAATTAGAGAACCTTTGAAAAACCATCCCCACTTTTGAAAATACACAATTTGCATTTATGAACTACCCCTCCACCCCATTTTTTTATCTCCATCTCTCTAACTTCCGCCACACCAATGACAACTTCTCTCTCCATGGCCACTAGAGCTCAAAAGTCACACTTGAGGCCATGGCCACAAGCTCAAAGGCAGCATTAATGCTCGTGGCCTTCAAGCTCAAAAGTCACAAGATTTGGCGAGCTCGCCATGGCCACTAGATTCGACATCAAGTACAACAATAGAATTTGGGTAGTGACGGACTTGAGCTCGAGACAAGAGAGAGGGAGATAGTTGAGGCGGCAGGGTGGTGGCTTGGTGACGTGATAAACGTAAGAGTTTCAAGTCGTACGCTTTGGGTTAGGTTGAGTAAGGGTCTTGAATAAGTAAGTTTGGCAGTAGGTTTTGAATGGTGAGTTAGGAGGGGCAAAGTTAGGAAAAAATGACTGATGTGTAAGTATATGATTAACATCATAACTATTGTCACATACGACTAGAAATGAAATTTGCTAAAGTAAGGATGGTTACCACAACCACATTAACAAATTGCCAACCGGAATACTATAGTCCCATGCTCGCCTCTCCACACAAATCTCTCTTATGTACCGAATCTTCCACTGTAAGTCTGGGTTATGTGACCCTAATGAGAATTGAGCAAAACAAATTGAAGTGTAATCCGCTATCATGCAAACTTAATAGTTCTTATGATTTGCATCCTGATTTGCATCATGATTTGCCCCGGAACAAGCTATATCTTTGGCGCTATCTTCAAAATGCAAAGCAAAATCGTCACAAGGACCTCTTTGGGCTCCCAAACAAAACAAACTAGAGCACAAAGCAACCAGTAAATTGGTCGTCCAATTGTATCCTTGTGGTATCTCCACCAAGAAGGAATGAGCATCTAGGGAAAGCTAATTTGTGTGCAAACCGACTTCATTCTACTAGGTATGCAGAAACTCAGTGGTCATTCTCTTATCTCACTTATTTAATTAATGTCGAATGTCCCCATACTTAGGCTTTGTTTGTTTCATTTAACGTTTTATGAATTTTCAAAGTTTGTTTCATAAAAAATTAACTAGTTAGGGAAAACATTTTCCATCAATGGAAAAAAGCCTTTTAAAATGGGGGAAAATGTTTTTGCTTTTGAGAAAGAGGAAAACATTTTTCATATCTTCTTTCACCTCACTTTCTTTCAAATACATTTTCTTTCTATTTTTATTTTATCTTTTATTTTAATCTTTTTTATTTCTTTTTAAAATTGATTTTTAATTATTTTTTATTCATTTTCTTTTCTTTGCCTTTTCTTTTCCCCCTTCTTCACCGATCACCTACCACATCATTGGCCAACCACAGGTGAGCTTGAGGCTCACTAGATTCTAGTGAGGTGGAGCCTTGCTAGAGCGGCGAGCTAGGCAGGGCAAGCTTGGCCTTGCTGGCCTATGACGAGGCTCCAACTCACCTAGTGCCAACCGCCATGGCCAACAACCAATTGAGGAAGAAGAAGAAAACAAGAAAGAAAAGAAAAGAAGGAGAAATTTTTTTAAAAAATAATAATTTAAAAATCAATTACATAAATAATAATTAAAAATCACTTTCAAAAAAATAAAATATAAGAATTATAGCAAAGGAGTGCATGGAGGAAAAGATTTTCCATATCAAACAATGGAAAATATTTTCCACTTCATTTTTAAGTTTCAATCGGACACTGAAAAATATTATCATTTTCTTGGAAAATAGCTTCCTAGAAAATATTTTCTAGAAATGCCAAATTTTCTATGAAACAAACAAAGCCTTAGTCAAAAAAAGATTGGGGTCCCATCAACTAAGAGGGCAAATTAACACAATTAAGCCCATTACATATAAATACACTACAAACGTCAAGCTAAGGTAGAGAGCTCATCGAATATGATGACTAAGCTGGTTCATTTGGCGAAGCTTAACCTTTACTTGAGTACAATTGGCATCTATAGAAAGTTAGCGCCCATCAAGACACTGGGAGAGCTAGCATAGATGATGAGGACACTCGAGTCAAGATAGCGATAAGTTAAAGTATGTTTCGATTTTGAGCCATTTTCAATCCAACCTAATTGGATAAGAAAAAAAGCCAAAAAATATTTTTTTTAAATGGCATATATATATATATATGGAGAGTTTCTTTTGGTTGGATATAAAAATAAAATAAAAATTGAGAGGGTATTGTTTGGGCGTTGAGCAAAAAAAAGATACAAGATCAATTTGGGAGGTTGGGGACTGTAGATAGCAACATATTAAACATTGGTGGAGAAATATTCTGTGGACAACCGCCTTAGGACATAAATAATTTAAAAGGGTATGCTTGGACGATGGGCAAGAACAAGGTACAAGTTCAATTTGGGGGATCGGGGAATGTAGACACCAACACATTAAACATTGATGGAGAAATATTCTGTGGACAACCGCCTCAGGATGTAAAAGATTTGAGAGGGTATTGTTTGGATGTAAAAAAAGATACAAGTTCAATTTGGGGGTTCGCGAATGGGTTAAACTGGAGAAATTTGTGGACAACCGCCTCAGGATGTAAAAGATTTGAGAGGGTATTGTTTGGACGTCGGGTAAGAAAAAGATACAAGTTCAATTTGGGGGTTCACGGAATGTAGACACCAACACGTTAAACATTGATGGAGAAATATTCTATGGACAACCACCTCAGGATGCAAAATATTGAGAGGGTATTGTTTGGACGTTGGGCAAGAAAAAGATACAAGTTCAATTTAGACGGTTTGAAGGAATGTGGACACCAAAACGTTAAACATTGGTGAAGAAATATTCAGTGGACAATCACCTCGGGATGTAAAAGATTTGAGAGGGTATTGCTTGGACGTCGGGCAAGAAAAAGATATAAGTTTAAGTTGGGACGTCGACGAATGTAGATATCACCACGTCAATCATTGATGGAGAAATATTCTGTGGACAACCACCAAGGTCCCTAGTAGCGAATAACAATGAAATCTCACGCTCAAATTTTCTGTGGACTTTAATTGCCTACTTGGGATTTTCTTGTTGGTCATACAAAATAAGCGTGTGGAGTCAATAAGTAGTTAGAGAAAAGAAAATAAATTAAAAGCAAGATTTTGCCTTTTGGGTTTCCTTCCTGGAGAAGCCAAATAGGGCTCCTTTGGAAATTGAGACACCGCACAAAGAATAAAAGAAAGAACATATGGATGTTCTTAAATTAGATGTGTGAAGGGTTTTACTATGGGATTAAACACAGCAATTTGGGATGTCGGGAATGTAGATACCAATATTTGGGCTTGGTCTTCATTTATGTGTGAAAAATACTCAAGTATATAAGTGATTGTAATTTTGATTCTCTGATTATAATGAATTATTTACTGGTGACTCTTTCCGTGAGATAGGTACTAATACTTAGATCGAATGTGTAAATATTTGGTTTAGTGGCCTTCTAGCTCGAAAGTCACGCAATCTGGCAAGCTCGCCATGGCCACCTAGAGACAAGACAGAGGGAGACAATTGAGGCGAGGTGGCGGTAGCTCGGCAATTCGACAATTATGGCACTGCCAGGAGGGCAGGGGCTAAGTCATTGGCATACGAGGGATTTGGCGGTGGGTAGTCCTTGAATGGTGAATCGGGAGGGGCAAAGTTGGGGGAAAAAATTCACAGATTTGTAAGAATGATTAACATCATAACTAACATCAGATAACTTGAAATGGAATTGCTAGAGTAAGGATGGTTTTGGTAGGCTGTCAAAACTAGGGAGGGTGTTAGGTCTGTGTGCATAAAAACTGAGGAATGGGTGGAGTAAACGTCGGTAGCTTAACTGCAACCACAGCATCAAATTGCCAACCAAATACTACAGCTGCACGCTCACCTTCTCCACACAAATGTCTCTCTTCCACACACAATCTTCCACTGCACATCTGGGTTATGTGAGCCTAATGAGAACTAGAGAGCAAAACAAATTGAAGCGTGAGATCTGCTGTCATGCAAACTTGATAGTTCTTATGATTTACATCATGATGCACTATCTTCAAAATGCAAAGCGAGAATTGTTGCAAGGACCTCGTTGGGCTCCCAAACAAAACAAACACAAGCACAAATCAACTAATAAAGTTGTCATTCAATTATATCGGCATGGTATCTCCACTAAGAAGGAATGAGCATCTAGGAAAAGCTAATTTGTGTGAATCTGATTTCCTTCTATTGGGTATGCAAAAACTCGATGGTCATTCTCTTATCTCACTTAATTAATGTTGAGTGTCCCGATACTTAGTCAAAGAAAGGTTTGGATCCTATCAACTCAAGAGTGCAAATCGACTCAATTAACCCCATTAATGTACATCGCAAACGTCGAGCCAAGGTAGAGAACTCATCAGATATGATAACTAAACTTGTTCTTTTGGCAAGCTTAAGCTTCAATTGAGCATAATTGGCATTTATAAAGAGTGAGTGCCTATCATGACATTGAAAGAGTTGGCATAGATGATGAGCACCATGATTTGGTTACAAACTCGAGCCAAAGTAGAGAATTGTTAAAGTATGTTTCCATTTTGATCCTTTATGCAATTCAACCTGATTGGACAAGAAAGAAATCCAAAAAATAAAAATAAAAATTTAATGGCATGTATACGTGTGTGTGTGTGTGTGTGTGTGTGTGTGTCAAAAAATAAAATAATCATGTATAGGTATGTGTGTGTGGTTGGATATATTATATAGCCACAATTACATCCGGACCTCGGGATGTAAAAGACTTGAGAGGGCATTGCTTGGAATTAAGATAAGAAAAAGATACAACTCCAATTTGGGGATTGGAGCGTGTAATCACGGGTACATTAAACATTGATGGAGAAATTTTATGGGGACAGCTGCCATGGGCCCCATTAGTGAATAGCAATGAACTCTCACAGTCAAATTTTCTGTGGACTTTAATTGCCTACTTGGGATTTTCTTTTTGGTTGTTGTACAAAAGAAAGCGTGTGGGGTCAAGAAGTGGTTAGAAAATAGACAATAAATCAAAAGCAATGTTTATCTTTTTTGGGTTTTCTTTCCTGGGGAAGCCAATTAGTGGGTTCCTCCAGAAATTGGGCCACCGCACGAAGAATAAAGGAAAGAATGTATGGATGTTCTTGAATTGGCTGGGCAAAGGGTTTTGTTATGCGCTTAAACACACAATGATTTGCACTGTGAGCTCTACATCTAATTAAGTTGTTTATTTAAAAATACTTTTAAGTTTGGTCTTAATTTAGGTGTGAAAAATATTCAAATGTGTGAGCGATTGTAATTCTAAGTCTCTAATTATAGTGAATTTTTTTTTTGCTGGCTCTCCCATTGGAGCAGGTGTCGACACTTGGACCGAATCATATAAATATTTGATATCCATAGTGTTCTTCATTTATTTCATCAATGTTGTTGCATTGATTTAATAAAAACATTGATTTAATAACAACATCTTGTCAATTTTCGATTTTACAACATGTCTACTTCTGAAATGCCTCTAGTTATGATCACTTTCTGCTGAAAGCTCCAATGCAAGGTAAATTAACATAACTTCCATGTTTAGAACCATGCAATTTCAGACGTTTTCTAGTGAGGTTCCACGTATATTTGTGGACTTGTAGGGATAATCCACCATCACCCTTGCAAAGGAAGCAATTTGAATAATGTTAAATGGACACTCATTAAGTTAAACTAGCTGCTTTTTGTGAATTTGAAAGGCAATCTGTTATGCTTTTTCTCTAGGGTGAAATGTGTAAAAGCTATAAAGTAGTAATTTTCAACATCTTGAAATATAAGCATTCTAAGTTAGTCGAGCTGAACAATAAAAAGAGAGCACTTCAATGAACCCATTACCATATTTACATCCTATGTTAGTTTCTCAAGCAAGAAACAAGTTCATTGTGAGTAATACTCTAACATTTACTAATTTTCATGTTACCATCATTCAGTTGCATTCTAACTGTAATATATGATCTTGCGTTCCAGCTAGGAACCAAGTAAATCACAAGGCATGTGCTTTTCATTTGATAGAGATTAAATTAGTCATATAAATGACAACAATGACTAGGCTAGACTAGACTTAACGTGTGGAAAATGTTATGCCGATAGAGACATTAGGAAAACTCCCTGCCAATGAAATCTAGCCATTGCATAAACACACGGTCACATTCCAAGACTTTGGCCATGCCCAACTTCTACACTCAAGCACGCTCAATTGACCTTGTCACATTCGAAACTAAAATATATGGGTTGAGCTATTGGATAGAGATTGAATTAGTCATTCATCACTAAAGATGACCAAGACATTTGGCCATGACCACAACTTCTACACTCAATTCATCACTAAAGATGACACTTTGGCCATGACATTGTCGAACTCCTATAAAATCGCTCTAACTTGTAAAAAAGAAGTTGGCTTAGGAGTGTGATACATATAAAGTTTGGTCACTTGAATCTGCAGTCATGAAAAAGGAAGTACTGTGGGTGTTTGTGGTGGTTTGGAGTATCGCATGTTTATGTGGCTCTCGTGGGTGTTGGAAGCAAGAAAGGGTTGCCCTCTTAGCACTCAATGCCACATTGGACCTGACCTATATGGGGGACACAAGGGGATCATATTTCAACTGTTAAAGCTGGGGACGTGTTGAGTGCAGCCCCACCACAGGACGAGTTACTAAGCTAATGCTCTCTTATTCGAGATATCTCCATTTCGGCTCCAAAACTTGGTACCTAAACGCTTCTCTACTTCTTCCCTTGGAAGAACTCAAGAGCCTTGACTTGTCCTACAACTATTTAGGAGGGTGGATTGCACCAAAAGGTATAAATTCGCCGTTCGTCCATTTCCTACAAAACAAGAGGTACTCGTTTCGCGAAAAACAACTTCCAAAAAAATGTTTCCCAGATTTTCCAACATTCGGGAAAATGAGGGAATCATTTTCCATTATCTTTCTTTCACCTAAACCTGTTTTCCTCTGTGCACTCTTTTTAGTTATTTTTGTTTTTATTTTTTCTTCTTTCTTGTTTTAGAAAAATCAAAATTTTATTTTTTTCCTTTTTAAACAAAATCGATTATTTAATTTTTTTTTTGTTTCTTTGTTTCTTTTTTTCCTTCTTATTCTTTTTCTTTCTTCCTCAGTCGGTCACCGGCTACGATAATGGCCGGCGACCGACCACAAGGGAGGGACAAGCTCGCTAAATGCCAAGGCGTCACCAATTTGACAAGGCTCAAGCTAGTGGGCCTTGAGCAATCTTGACCTCACTTGTGGCTGGTGATCAGCTGAACAAGAAGGGGAAAGAAAAAGAAAAAGAAAAAATAATTAAAAATTCTTTTTTCTAAAATAAAAAATTAAATTAAAAGGAGCTCACAAATGAAAATCAAATCAGATTTTCCATATCAAAAAGCGGAAAATATTTTCTAGTTCATTTTCATGTTTTAGTATAATATAAAAAAATATTGTCATTTTCTTGAAAAAATGACTTTGGAAAATATTTTCCAAAACGTCAAATTTTCCACGAAACAAACAGAGTTTAAGTTTTTATTAAAAAAGTTCCATCCACTCATGATATTTCTGTGCCATTTCTTGATTATGCTTGTGTAAGGAAATCTGATATTCAGTAATATTATGTTTTGTGGGAAGATTTCCATAGCTTCAGTAAGTTGGAACAACTCATCTTGGATGGTTCTTCGTTGAACACAAGCGTTGGAATCTTTTCCAGCCTTGGTCCTTTGACATCTCTTAGATTGTTGTCCTCATCCCAAAGCGATCTAAGTGGCAACCTATCAGATCAAAGTAAGTTCTGATCTCTCAATGCAATGTACTTGAATGTCTTCTTTGTATGTATCGATATATGTCATTGTAATTGAATTTACTTGTGATATCAATAACAGGCTTGTGTAACCTCATAAAACTAGAAGAGCTGGATCTTAGCACTAACAGAATTACTGGCGGGCTTCCTACTTGTTGGCGAAACATGACCTCTATTCGAATTCTGAATCTTGCAGACAATGAATTCACAGATAGTGTCGCCTCATCTCCCCTCACTAGTCTTGCCTCACTCGAGTTTCTTTCCATTTCGGGTAACCATTTTAATATCCCCTCATCACTCGGCCCACTTGCAAATCATTCAAGACTCAAGGTACCGTTGCTTGATGACACCAAACTAACAGTTGATACCAAAGTTGCATCTTCGATCCCAAGGTTCTAGTTGAAGGTTTTTAATACGTCAAATAGTCTATCAAAAGAATCAAAAGTGGCTATTCTAGGCTTTCTCAATCATCAATATGACCTAAGAATTATCGATCTCTCCTCGAATGACATTCCAGGTCCCTTTCCAACTTGGTTGTTGGAAAATAACACTAAGTTGGAGGAGCTTTTTATGGGAAATAACTCATTCACGACACTTGAGGTTCCATCAATGACCCTTTTTAATCTTTCGGTGATGGACGTATCCAACAACGACATGAGAGGAGAGCTCACTACCAAATTTTGTGCGAATTTCCCAAATTTGTACCACCTTAATCTATCAGCTAACAGATTGGAAGGGAATATTCCATCTGAACTGGGCAGTGTAAAATCCCTATATTCCTTAGACTTGTCTCGCAACAGTTTCTCAAGGGGACTACCTAGCCAGTTTCTAGATAGCAACTCATCATTACATATCCTCAACATAGCATATAACAAATTGCAAGGAGAAATTGTATTGTCCAACTACACCATGAAAATGTCATTTTTGAGGTTAGGCCATAACATGTTCACTGGAGATCTCTCTTTTCTTTCATCACTCGTAAATTTGATGTTATTGGACATTCGCAACAACTCTTTCATCGGCAAGCTTCCCAGATTGATTGCAAGCACGCCATATTTTGTTCTTGACTTTTCCAAAAATCATTTGGATGGCCTCATCCCTCGAGAACTCTTTAATCTCAGTCGGCTCGAGTATTTGGATTTGTCTGATAACAATCTCTCTGGTTCATTAGCATCATCTTTTATATCACCCTTGTTGAGTCACATCCATCTGAACGGGAACAAATTGAATGGTACACTCGTGCATGCGCTCTCCAACAGCTCCAATTTGGTGACCTTGGATCTGAGTGAAAATGAGTTCTCCGGAAGCATACCCTATTGGCTAGGTAACCTCTCTCAACTGAGCATTCTTTCACTGAGAGGTAATAGCTTCGATGGAACATTTCCCAAGCAATTGTGCAACTTGAAAAGCTTAAGTATGATCGAGCTTTCTAAAAACAATCTGTTTGGTCGATTACCTAGTTGCTTGCGACCCATGAATTTCTCTTCCACAGGATATGCCAATAAAGTAACTTCAACCCCAATTGTGGGATATGAATTCATACCATTGTCAACTTGGTCTTATGTGAGGACAATTAAAAGGCATAGTCCATTGGACTACTATATAGACATAGAAACAATGCAACTTCCACATATTGTTGGGTTCACAACAAAAGGAAGGTTTGATTCTTATCAAGGCTACGCACTCCTCAAAATGGTGCAACTGGATTTTTCTTGCAACCAGTTTAGTGGAGAGATCCCTCCGGAGATTGCAATTTTACAAGACATGCGTGTGTTGAACCTGTCGCATAACAAGCTTAATGGACATATACCGATGTCATTGTGGAACCTCACAAAGATTGAGAGCATTGACCTTTCCTACAACAACTTGATTGGTTCTATCCCCGAAGAGCTTACTCAGTTGTATTTCCTGGAAGTCTTTAATGTGTCTTACAACGACTTGTCAGGAGCCATACCAAACAAAAATCAGTTTGGGTCATTCCATGAAAGCAATTACTATGGAAACCATCTTCTATGTGGACTGCCGTTGAGTCATGACTGTTCGACAAACATTAACATTAATAGCTCAACAACAAAATCATGCACGAAAGCTGAAGAAGATGGCTTTGTGGATAGAGGGACATTCTATACCAGCTTCGGAGTGTCATACACAACAGTTTTACTGGTAATTCCGGTTGTTTTGTTCATCAACCCCCAATGGCGGCAAGGATGGTTTCACCATGTGGAACTGGTTATCACCACATGTCAGAGCTTGTTCATCACATGCTACTATTTTGTGCAGGATGGTTTTCGAAAACTGCCCCGAACAATTTAGGTTCTCTTGTGTTGCATTTCCGGGTAATGGCAGGATTGGGTTTTTTTCCATCATTTGTTATTGTTGTTGATCAACATTGGCCTCAATGTGGATCTACTAAGTTAATGTAAGTTTTCACCTTCACAACTGAATAAGGTTATGTTCTAATTTCCTTGAAGACAATACATGGTGTGATCCTTCCCTCTTTCAAAAAAGTGGTTTTTACTTAGTTGCTAGCTCATCTCTATTTTGTTAGGTGATCATGCTACTAATGATGACAAACAACACTAGAAAAATGTCTTTTTCTTTTCTTCGGCACCCTTCCACTCTTTATGCCTTTGTTTCATATTGAGTATATGTTTGGTGCCGTTCTCTTGTAATTTTTGGTTCAAAGCTTAATACAATTACCTTTTACCAAAAAAAAAAAAAAAAAACACAAGAAAAACACAGCCATCTCTTCTCACCTTTATTATATTTGTAGTAACACATTTGCTTTCCTTTCCGAATTAAAATTTTTGTCTCCACATGTCACTTGGTCCATTCACAAACCGTTCGAGATATAAAACTCCCCTTGCTTGACAATGTAATAGGAACGACTCCATGTTCTTTAGAGTCCTAGGTTCTTGGCTGATCTGCAATATGGTTAGGACATCCATTTCCATATAACTTTTATGAAGGTTTACTTGTGCTGAAGTGTCTCATGAGATGGTTAAATTCACGGTCAAATTTGCATTTTCATGACTACTTTTGCTATTCTTGTCTTCATGGAATAACGTTCTAAAATTCTGCCAGGAGCTTAGTTCTAGCCTAAAAAACAGAGCACTGCACTGACGCATGTCCTACTCAGTCTGAAAGAGACAAAATTTGTTGTCTTGATGTCTAGGCCAAATTCGGGGAAGAACCAACCCCAATTGAGGCCCGGATTGGTGCAAACATATGAAAATGGCTACTAGCCACTAGTAGAGCTCGTCAACCAGGTCAGGCCAAGCCGCGCGGTCAGGCTCTTGGGTCAAAGGGAATAGCCTCCCATATAGAATGTTAATTATTTTAGAGCCTTTTGATGTCTTGCATGACTTTTCACTTTGCAGGAGTACTTTGAATTTTTTTCTGTAAATTCTCTTTACGAATTCTCGCTCTCTGGAAAAGGGATCATGAGTAAGCTACATATCATATAACATCGACCTTATTGATTATCTAAAAAATGTAGAACCAAGTTGAACATGGAAAAGAGAATTATTATATCAGAAAACGTATAAGGTATCATGCCATTTTTTCTCTAAGAAAGGAAGAAAAAAATACAAAACCATTGGAAAAACCACCCCCACTTTGCCAAAATAGGTACCTAAACTACAACCAAATCGCCAACAAAAATACGGTCCCCTTGTTCACCTTCTCGACACAATCTCCCTTCCACATCGAATCTTCCAATGCACATCTGGTCCACGAGGCTAATGAGAACTGGAGAGCAAACCAAATTAAAAGGGCAATCCACTGTCATGGGAACTCAAATAGTTTGTATGATTTTCATCATGATGCGCCGCTATCTTTAGAATGTAAAGTGAGTATCATCACCAAGGACATTTTTAGGCTCCTTGACATGACAAACTTACATAAAGCAACCAGTAAAGTCATCATCCAATTATATCAATGTGGGATCTCCACTAAGAAGAAATGAACATCTAGGAAAGCTAATTTGTGTGCAATTCAACTTCATTCTACTAATAAAGGAATTGTTTTTGCTAAGAGATCTTTCATGTATCAACGAATAAATCATACTGGGTATGCAAAAACTCAGGGGTCATTCTTGTCTTGTCTTCTTCAAATAATGTCAAGTATCAAGATACTTAGTTTTAAAAAAAAAAAAAATTGGGGTCCTATCAACTTAAAAGGGCAAATCGACTCAATTAACCCCATTAACATATAAATACATCACACACCGCCGTGGCCATGATTTCAGTTAGCCTAAGCAAAAAAGTTTCAGAGGATCCCTATCAAATTGCAAAATGAATCAAAATTGGCTCGGACATTTTGTCCCCATCGAGGATCCCTATCAATTGTTCAACATTTTGTCCTCATCGAGGCAATTTGTGGGCTCGGACCTGGAGTTGTGCAGATAAACAGTCTTTTCATGACCACTAGAAACCATTCCGCAACATCATCTTTCACTGAGGGATCTTTATCCAATATATTTATAATTAAGACCATCATCATATCACTTAGGAATTATTTAAGAAAAGCACTAAGCTCCAGATGATTCCGAGTGACACAAGAAACAGAAAGATCGGAGCAAAAAGACAAAAATCTAGTTTGAAGAACTCAATTCTGTTGTAAACATTTTATTCATACGAGAAGGTCAGCAGTGCTGCCATTTTTAAGAGAACTGGTTTTGATGGTCAGTCTACCTTTACACATGAAACAACAAAGCGCAGAGCTACTAGACAATGACAGATTCAATCCTGTCTATGCTGTGACTGCACAAGAGGCTGTGGTCATGAAAATTCTGATTACTACAAGAAGCACAAGCAGGTACAGGATGCACTGGATGTCACCACCCAAATATCTTCCCAAAAGGAATCTTTCTGTGTTTTCTTTATTTTCCCTCTTCCCAAAACCCGCACACCAGAATACAAAAAGGATCATATTGTAGTATAACTAGATACACAACTGGATGAAATGAGAAAAAAACAATCATATGGTGATAAGCAAGCAACATCAGTACGGAGAATAATAATACCCAGTTGGTGGTCCCATCCCATTGACTGTTGGCATGCCATAAGGCATCACAGGAAGACCTGGTGCATGGTAACCCGTCCCGCCAATCTTGGCCAAAGTGGCTTGACCTCGCATCCCCTCCGTAGCATACTGCTGCCATAGTTGTTGCTCCTGCACAACCAAATGCTGTTTCTTCTCCATTTCCGCCATCTGTACATATGAAGGAGGAGAGATGCTCAATGATGCAGCAAAAGGGTCCTGGTTAACTGTTTGGACAGTTTTCTGACCCAAAAAAAAAAAAAAAAAAAAAAAGCTGTTTGGACAGTTCCATCAGGTGCAGGGAGAGCCAAAACTGGCATTGCGCTCTTTCCAAGGCCGGGTAGAGCAACACTGCTCGCACAACCTCCAGTCAATTGGGCGATGCTCAAATGTTGCCTCACCATTTCTCATACATGCCATTCAGTAGCAATGGATCAAGACCACAACCTAAAGCCGCTTTCTGCTTTGACAAGTTACTGGCAGTCTCCACCAAAGCCAATTCCCAATCTTCCTTGCCAGACTCGTCAGCTGGGGTTTGCCAAGCAGAAGTCACTTCTGGTTCACCATTAGAAGGGAATGCTTTTCACGAACCATTCCCTGTATTAGTTGGTGGCCACGCAAATAGAGCCAATGCAAATTTATTACCTTGATCTTCAGCAGTAGCTCCATTATCCCTCAGATCCACCAAATCCTCCGTTACTTGTGGCTTTGGTGGCTCCGATTTTGACACTGGTGTGGTGCAGGAGTATAATTCTCTGGTGGAGGCAATGCCTTTATCTCATTCATATCTAGCACAGGCTCCTCCTCCTGAGCCACATGGGGCAATTCTTCCCCCCTCTCTGGGCTCTTAGGTCTCTTTGCTCTATCCCTCACAAACTCCTCCAATGTCTCCAACAACTTACTGGTAATCCTTTGCACTCCAGGATATTCGGATGATCTTGCTACCCTTGTATCCTTACACCCATTGTAGAATGCAATCAACTCATCAATTTGCTTAGCGGCACTAGCATAAGCATCAAAGCCTTGATGTAATCATGGTACTCCATATCGAAAAACTTATCAAGCAAAACAGCCAAAACCTCACAGATATCAGCATATACCTGAAAACTCTCCTTCACAATAGGGTACAATGCAACTAAGATCAACCTGCTATTCTTTGCCAGACCAGTGGGCCTACACACCAAGAACAGGTCCAATGGCCTTTCTGGCTTCATTTCCCTTAATGAAGTCACTACCCTTCTCTCTTCTTTCCCTTCTTTCACAGCCACACCATCGCTCATATCCCCATATGACATTGACCTTCTCATCCTCCCATAATTACCATATTCTCCTCTATAATCACCATAATCATAATCATTCCCTCTAGGTGGTGGCGACCGAAAATCATCTCGATTCCCATACCTACCCTCACTGTGAACACTACTGCCACCATTAGCACTTCCACTGGGTCTGCCGCCGCCGCCGCCACTCTTTCTATTAAACAGAATCAACTCGAGCCTCTGATCCAAATGCATAGCATAAGTCCTCACAAAAGCCGAGTGGTCCCATGAACTAGAGTGAGCCTCATCTCTAAAATCAGACAAATTCAACAACCTAGCGCCACGCCTGGTCGCATACATTATCTCCTCGTGACAAATTGGGTCACCATCATTCAACAAACGATGGATGACCACTAGGGATTTGAGAGCCACAATATAGTCATGTGTCTTGCTCAGTCGCTTCGAAAGCGCAGAAACACATGCATGAACGTATCCATGACAGTGTAAAGTCAAATTTAAGATCCGACGAATGTATTTCTCATCTACAGGATCATCATCATGGCTCGTGGCTTTCACAATATCTACTTCAAGCTCTGGCGCCATGTTGCTTGCAACCTTCGCGAGGCTGATGCTTGTCTGGTCCTTGACAGCACCCCAGCGTTTTGCAGATCGTGCTTTGAGACATCTTCACCGTCACCCTTACCTAAACCGCATAAGTTAGCTAAATTAGTCACACTTGAGTCAAAAGCATCATTCGAGGATGATGTAACCAGCTTTTCCAGTGATTTCACAAAATCAACAGCACTAATAGGCTTAATCATTTTAGTGCTCGTATTCACCGTGCTTTTATTGCGATTTAATCAAGCAATCAACGAAGCATTTAGCTCGACCGATGGCTTCACTAACCTAAACCGCATAAATAGGTTCTAATCATTTCGCAACTTCAGCTCACCATGATCCACTATGCTTAATAAAGCGATCGAAGTAGCATCGAGCTCCAGGAAATTACCTTCAGAGAAAGAAAATCAAATCGCTAGTGGATCTGCTGATTACAATCGCCGATCGCTACGCTTCGTCTTTTGCATCTAAGAACGGCGACAGATGAGGCGGATCTCCGAAGAGCGCGATCAGACCTGGACAAAACAGGCTCCGACAGAGTCGGAACAACCGGCGATCCGTCGACTCCCTTGGAAGAAGAAAGGACCTGGAGTGGAGGTCGCCGACAGAGGTCGCCCACATCATGAACTCATTAGCCTACTACGAAGAGTTTAGTGCATAAACTCACCGGTTTAGTGCACAAACCGGTTCACGGTGACAACAACGCGACGGCGACCGAAACTCAGGCCTACGGCGGCGCGGGAGGTTGGTGGTGGGTGGTGCAGCGGCTGCGGGCACGGTCAAGACGGCTGAATCGGCACGGCGATGGACGGCGGCTACTCGTGCATGGCGAAGGGAACAGTCCCTTCTTTCCCTCGCTGCTCACTCTCTCGCTCACTCTTCTCTCTCGCGTTCGCTGCTCTCTGTTCAGTCGGTCACTGGCTATGACAACGGCCGGCGACCGACCACAAGGGAGGGACAAGCTCGATAAATGCCAAGGCATCGCCAATTTGACAAGGCTCAAGTTGGTCGGCCTCGAGAAATCTTGACCTCACTTGTGGCTGGTGATCGGCTGAACAAGAAAAGAGAAAAAAAGAAAAAGAAAAAATAATTAAAAATTATATTTTTAAAATAAAAAATAAAATATTTTTGAAAGGAGTGCACAAAATCAAATCAAATTTTCCATATCAAAAAGCGAATAATATTTTCTAGCTCATTTTCAAGTTTTAGTATAATATCGAAAAATATTGTCATTCTCCTGAAAAATGACTTATTAAAAAATATTTTCCAAAAAAGTCATATTTTCAGCGAAACAAACAGAGCTTCAATTTTTATTAGAAATTTCTATTCACTCATGATATTTTTGTGCCATTTCTTGATTATGTTTGTGTAGGGAAATCTGATGTTCAGTAATTGTTTTGTGGGAACATTTCCATAACTTCAGTAAGTTGGAACAACTCATCTTGGATTATTCTTTGTTGAACACAAGCATGGAAATCCTTTCCAGCCTTGGTCCTTTGACATCTCTTAGATTGTTGTCCTCATCCAAAAGTGATCTAAGTGGCAACCTATCAGATCAAAGTTCTCTCAATGTAAAAGCTGGACATGAAATGGATCCTCAATGTACTTGAATGTCTTCTTTGTATGTACCAATATATGTAATTGTAATTGAATTGACCTGTGATATCAATAACAGGCCTGTGTAACCTCATAAAACTAGAAGAGCTGGATCTTAGCACTAACAGACCTCTATTCGTAACATGACCTCTATTCGAATTATGAATCTTGCAGACAATGAATTCATAGATAGTGTCGCCTCATCTCCCCTCACTAGTCTTGCCTCACTCGAGTTTCTTTCCATTTCAGGTAACCATTTTAATATCCCCTCATCACTCCCCCACTTGCAAATCATTCAAGGCTCAAGGTACTATTGCTTGATGACACCAAACTAACAGTTGATACCAAAGTTGCATCTTTGATCTCGAGGTTCCAGTTGAAGGTTTTTAGTATGTCAGATAGTCTATCAAAAGGATTCAAAGTAACTTTTCTAGGCTGTCTCAATCATCAATATGACCTAAGAATCATCAATCTCTCCTCAAATGACATTCCAGGTCCCTTTCCAACTTGGTTGTTGGAAAATAACACTAAGTTGGAGAAGCTTTTTATGGGAAATAACTCATTCACAACACTTGAGGTTCCATCAATGACCCATTTAAATTTTTCGGTGATGGACGTATCCAACAACGGCATGAGAGGAGAGCTCACTACCAAATTTTGTGCAAATTTCCCAAATTTGTACCACCTTAATCTATCGGCCAACGGATTGGAAGGGAATATTCCATTTGAACTAGGTAATGTAAAATCCCTACATTCCTTAGACCTGTCTTGCAACAATTTCTCAAGGGGACTACCTAGCCAATTACTAGATAGCAACTCATCATTATGTAACCTCAACGTAGCATATAACAAATTGCAAGGAGAAATTGTATTGTCCGACCACACCATGAACCACAATCAGTTATGTCTATATCAGTTATGTCTGTGGTTAGGCCACAACATTTTCACTGGAGATCTCTCTTTTCTTTCATCACTCGCAAATTTGGAGCTATTGGACATTAGCAACAACTCTTTCATCGGCAAGCTTCCCAGATTGATTGCAAACATGTCATATCTTGCAGTTCTTAACTTGTCCAAAAATCAGTTTGATGGGCTCATCCCTCGAGAACTCTTTAATCTTGGTGAGCTAGAGTATTTGGATTTGTCTGAAAACAATCTCTATGGTCCATTACCATCATCTTTTATAGCACCCTTGTTGAGTCACATCCATCTGAATGGGAACAAATTGAATGGTACACTCGTGCCTGCACTCTCCAACAGCTCCTATTTGGTGACCTTGGATCTGAGTGAAAATGAGTTCTCCAAAAGCATACCGTATTGGCTAGGTAATCTCTCTCAACTAAGCATTCTTTCACTGAGAGGTAATAGCTTCGGTGGAACATTTCCCGAGCAATTGTGCAGCTTGAAAAGCTTAAGTATGATCGATCTTTCTAAAAACAATCTGTTTGGTCGATTACCTAGTTGCTTGGGACCCATGAATTTCTCTTCCACAGGATATGCCAATAAGGTAACTTCAACCCCAACTAGGGGATTTCAATCCATATCATCGTACCTTGGTCTTATGTGAGGGCAAATAAAAGCCATGATGAATGGGACTACGATATAGAAATATAAACAATACAACTTCCACATATTGTTGGGCTCACAACAAAAGGAAGGTTTGATTCTTATAAAGGCTACACACTCGTCAAAATGGTGCAACTAGATTTTTCTTGCAACCAATTTAGTGGAGAGATCCCCCTGGAGATTGCAATTTTACAGGACATGCGTGTGCTGAACCTGTCTCATAACAAGCTTAATGGACATATATCGATGTCATTATGGAACCTCACAAAAATTGAGAGCATTGACCTTTCCTACAACAACTTGATTGGTTCTATCCCCAAAGAGCTTACTCAGTTGAATTCCCTGGAAGTCTTCAATGTGTACTTGTCAGGAGCCATACCAAACAAAAATCAATTTGGGGCATTCGACGAAAGCAGTTACTACGGAAACCATCTTTTGTGTGGACTATCATTGAGTAAGAAGTGCTCGACAACCATAAGCGTTAATTGCTCAGCAACAAAATTATGCACGAAAGCTAAAGAAGATGGTTTCATAGACGAAGAGACATTCTATATCAGCTTCGAAGTGTCATACACTATGGTTTTATTAGTAATTCCGCTTGTTTTGTTCATCAATCCCCAATGGCAGCAAGGATGGTTTCACTATGTGAAACTGGTTATCACCACATGTCGAAGTTTGTTCATCACATGCTACTATTTTGTGCAGGATGATTTTCGAAAATTGTCCAATGGCCAAACAATTTAGATTCTCTTGTTCTGCATTTTCGGGTAATGGCATGATTGGGTTTTTTTCTTTTCATTTGTTATTGTTGTTGATCAACATTGGCCTCAATGTGGATCGACCAAGTCAATGTAAGTTTTCACCTTCACAACTGAATAAGGTCTTGTTCTAATTTCCTTGAAGACAATACATGGCGTGATCCTTCCCTCTTTCAAAAAGGTGGTTTTTACGTAGTTGCTTGCTCATCTCTATTTGGTTAGGTGATCACACCACTCTAGATGACAAACAACACTAGAAAAACACAGCTTTCTCATCTTTGTTATTTCTGCAATAACACGTTTGCTTTCCTTTCTAGATGAAAATTTTCATCTCTGTATATCACTCAATCCATTCACAAACCATTCGAGACATAAAACTCTTATTGCTTGATAATATAACACGAACGACAACATGTTCTTCAGAGTCATAGGTTCATGGCTGATCCGCAATTTGGTTAGGACATCGATTTCCGTCTAACTTTTATGAAGGTTTACTTGTTTTGGAGTGTCTCATTAGAGGGTTAAATTCATGGTCAAACTTGCATTTTCATGACAACTTTTGCTAGTCCTGCTTGTGTGGAATGACGTTCTAACATTTTGCTAAGAGCTTAGCTCTAGAGGAGGGATTATGATAAAGCTACAAATCATATAACATCGATCTTATTGATTATCTAAAATATGTAAAAGTAAGTTTAACTTGCAAAAGATAATTATTATATCAGATAATGTATAACTAAGGCATCATGCCCTTTTTTTCTTTAAAAAAAAAAAAAGGAAAAAATATAGAGAACCTTCCCCACATTTGAAAATGCGCATTTTGCATTTTCAGAGAAGACAAACAACCCTTAGACCCAATGAGATTAACAACCACCCCACCCCACGCCAAACCCCATTTTTCTCCCCATCACTCTATCTTCCTCCACGCGGATGTTAACCATTAGAGCTCGAACGTCACACTCAAGGACATGGCCACAAGCTCAAAGGCAACACGAATGCCCGTGGCCTTTGAGCTCGAAAGTCACGCAATCTGGCGACTTGGAGAGCAAACAATTACCAAAGTAGGTAGCTAAACTACAACCAAATTGCCAACAAAAAATACAGTCGCTTGTTCACCTTCTCGACAGAATCTCTCTTCCACACCAAATCTTCCGCTGCATATCTGGTCTACGAGGCTAATACGAACTGGAGAGCAAACCAAATTAAAAAGCGTAATTTGCTGCCTTGGGAACTCAAACTTTTCTTATGATTTTGCATCATGATGCGCTTATCTTCAAAATGTAAAGCGAGGATCATCCCCAAGGACATCTTCAGCCTCCCAAACACGACTTACATAAAGCAACCAATGAAATTGTCGTCCAATTATATCAGTGTGGTATCTCTAATAAGAAGAAATGAGCATCTAGGAAAGCTAGTTTGTGTACAATCTGACTTCATTCCAGTAACAAAGAAACTGTTTCTACTTAGAGATCTTTCACATATCAACGAATAAATCATACTGGGTATGCAAAAACTCAGTGATCATTCTCGTATCATCTTCTCTAATTAATGTCTAAGTATCCAGAGAATTTGTTAAAGAAAATTTGGGGTCCCATGACTTAAGAGGGCAAATCGACTTAATTAACCCTATCAACATATAAATACATCACAAACCATTGTGATTTCGGTAGCCTAAGCCAAAAAGTTTCAGAGGATCCCTATCAAATTGCAAAACCAATAAAGGTCAAAATTCTGCCCAGCTAGACTAGTTGTCCAGGACAATCGCAAAAACCATGCTTCAAGGGGTGGAGGTCATGGGACTTGCCAGATCAATGCATTAAGTGCACAACCAAGATATATTGTCTTACCTCGGTTGAGAGAGACAGGCGTTTTGGAGGTTCGGACTAGGGGTAAGTCCAAATAACATTGAGATCAGTCAGTTCGTTATTAGCCGAAACATCGAGGTCAGACAGATAAGGTTGAAGACCAGAGGCGATCCCAATCGAATATGGAGCCCTTCTCGGTTATCTGAATATTTTGCGCTTTCTCCAAACTTTGCAATATGCAATGGACTCACTGTCAGCTTTTTTACTATAACTTATTATTCAAACTCTACAAAATCAAATTTCACGGTGCTTTCAGTTCAATTGTTCAACATTTTGTCCTCATCAAGGTAATTTGTGGGCTCGGACCTCAAGTTGTGCAGATAAACAGTTGAAAAGGGAACCTAGGCTCAACCTTTGGGGAGATATAGTTGCACATTTTATGCCTGCTCTACCGTGAGCTTATGCTCTGAGTCTTTTCATGACCACTAGAAATCAATCCGCGAGATCATCTTTCACTGAGGAATCTTTATCCAAGATATTTATAATCAAGACCATCATCATATCAGTTAGGAATTATTTAACAAAAGCACTAAGCTCCAGATGATTCCAAGTAACGGAAGAAACTGAATGATCAGAGCAAAAAAAGAAAAATCTAGTCTGAAGAAATCAATGCTATTGTAAACATTCCATTCATACGAGAAGGTCAGCTCTGCTGCCACTTTTAAGAGAAGTGTTTTTGATGGTCAGTCTACTTTTACGCATGAAACAACAAAAGTGCCGAGCTACTAGACAATGACAGATTCAATCCTGTCTATACTGTGACTACACAAGAGGCTGTGGTCATGTCATGGAAATTCTGATTATTACAAGAAGCACAAGCAGCTACCGGATGCACTGAACGTCACCATCCAAATATCTTTCCCAAAAAGAATCTCCCTGGATTCACTCCTCTCTCTTCCCAAAACCCGCCCACCAGAATACAAAAAGGATCATATTGTAACACAACTAGATACACAACTGGATGTAATGAGAAAAAACAGTCATATGGTGATAAGCAAGCAACATCAGTACGGAGAATAATAATACCCGATTGACGGTCCCATCCCATTGACTGGTGGCATGCCGTTAAGGCATCACAGGAGGACCTGGTGGATAGTAACCTGTCCCACCAATCTTGGCCAAAGTGGCTTGACCTCGCATCCCCTCCATAGCATACTGCTGCCATAGTTGTTGCTCCTGCACAACCACATGCTGTTTCTTCTCCATTTCCACCATCTGTACATATGAAGGAGGAGGGATGCTCAATGATGCAGCAAAAGGGTCCTGGTTAACTGTTTGGGCGGTTCCATTAGGTACAGGGAGAGCCAATACTGGGGTTGTGCTCTTTCCAAGGCCAGGTAGAGCAACACTGCTCGCACTACCTCCAGTCAATCGGGCTTGTGCTCACATGTTGCCTCACCATTCCTTGGTCATACATGCCATTCAGTAGCAATGGATCAAGACCACCACCTAACGCCGCTTTCTGCTTTGACAAGATACTAGCAGTCTTTACCAAAACCAATTCCCAATCTTCCTTGCCAGATTCGGCAGCTGGGGTTTGCCAAGCAGAAGTCACTTCTGGTTCACCATTAGAAGGGAATCCTTTCCATGAACGATGCCCTGTATTGGCTGGTGGCCGCACAAATAAAGCCAATGCAAATTTATCGCCTTGATCATCAGCAGTTACTACATTATCCCTCAGATCCACTAAATCCTTCGTTCACTCGTGGCTTTGGTGGCTACGGTTTTGGCTCCGGTGGTGATGTAGGAGTATAATTCTCTGGCGGAGGCAATGCCTTTATCTCATTCATATCTGGCACAGGCTTCTCCTCCTGAGTCACAGGGGGCAATTCTTCCCTCCTCTCTGGGCTCTACGGCCTCTCTGCTCTATGCCTCACAAACTCCTCCAATGTCTCCAACAACTTACTGGTTATCCTCTGCACTTCAGGATATTCAGATGATCTTGCCACCCCTGTATCCTTACACCAATTGCAGAATGCAATCAACTCATCAATTTGCTTAGCGGCACTAGCATAAGCATTGAAAGGCTTGACGCAATCCTGGTACTCCATATCGAAAAACTTATCAAGCAAAACAGCCAAAACCTTACAGATATCAGGATATACCTGAAAACTCTCCTTCACAACAGGGTACAATGCAACTAAGATCAACCTGCTATTCTTTGCCAGACCAGTGGGCCTACACACCAAGAACCAGTCCAATAGCCTCTGCAAGTGGCCCATTTTGCCAAAAATCCTTTCTGGCTTCATTTCCCTCAATGGAGTCACTGCCCTTCTCTCTTCTTTCCCTTCTTTCACAGTTACATCACATATCCGCATATGACCTTGACCTTCTCATCCCCTCATAATTACCATATTCTCCTCTATAATCGCCATAAATATAATCATTCCCTCTGGGGGGGACCAAAAATCATCTTGATTACCATACCTATCCTTACTGTGAACACTACCACCATTAGCACTTCCACTAGGACCGCCGCCGCCGCCGCCGCCGCCGCCGCTCTTTCTATCAAACAGAATCAACTCGAGTCTCTGATTCGAATTCATAGCATAAGTCCTCACAAAAGCCAAGTGGTCCCATGAACTAGAGTGAGCCTCATCTCTAAAATCAGACAAATTCAAAAATCTAGCACCCGCGCCTGGTTACACACATTATCTCCTCGTGAAAAATTGGGTCTCCATCATTCAACAAACGATGGACGACCATTAGGGATTTGCGAGCCACAATGTAGCCATGGATCTTGCTCGGTCGCTTTGAAAGTGCAGAAACGCATGCATGAATGTATACGCGAGAGTATGAAGTCAAATTCAAGATCCGACGAATGTATTTCTCATCCACAGGATCATCATCATGGCTTGTGGCTTTCACGATATTTACTTGGAGCTCTGGCACCATGTTGCTCGCAACCTTCGCAAGGCCGATGCTTGTCTGGTCCTTGGCAGCCCCCCAGCGTTTTGCGGATCGTGCTTTGAGACATCTTCACCGTCACCCTTACCTACCTAAACCGCACAAATTAGCTAAATTAGTCACACTTGACTGAAAAGCATCACTTGAGGATGATCTAACCAGCTTTCCAGTGATTTCACAAAATCAACAGCACTGATAAGCTTTAACCATTTTAGTGCTCGAAGTCACCATGCTTTTACTGCGATTAATCAAGCAATCGACGAAGCATTCAGCTCGACCGATGGCTTCACTAACCTAAACCGCATATATAGGTTCTAATCATTTCGCAACTTCAGCTCACCATGATTCACTATGCTTAATAAAGCGATCAAAGTAGCATCGAGCTCCGGGAAATTACCTTCAGAGAAAGAGTATTAAATCGCTAATGGATCGCTACGCTTCGTCTTTTGCATCTAAGAACGGCGACAGATGAGGCCGATCTCCGAAGAGCGCGATCAGACCTGGACAAAACAGGCTCCGGCAGAGTCCGAACAACCGGCGATCCGTCGACTCCCTTGGAAGAACAAAAGGACCTCAAGTGGAGGTTGCCGACAGAGGTCGCCCACATCATGAAGTTCTCTCCTCCCCCGGCCGCGTTCCCGGTCTGTCGCCTCCACTTCGAGGCGGCCGCGTCTCGCCATCGCGTCGACGGCGCGGGTCCTTCCCTCCGCTCTCGCCTCGCTCTTCGTGGGGATCTCTCTGGCTCCAATGCTCGTCGGATCGGTCACGTTCGTGATCGGGCTCGTTTTGATGGCCCTGGGTCGCCCTTCTGGTTTCCTTCTTTTTTTACGTAGCGGGAATGGGGTCCGCTCTGTCGGAGTTGGCTCGGGCGACCCTGTGCTCCGGCGGCTTCACGGCGGCACGACGTGGCCTCTACGGTGGCTTCTCCATAGATCATGTTGAAGAAAAAAAGAAGATTCTTTTGAAATTGAAGGTGTTCCTTCGTGATGAGCGTACCATGCCTTAGTATGTCTGCTTTCTCTGGCCAACTTCCTCTTGATGAGTTCTTGTTGAAGATCGGCGCGGAATCCATGGAGGGGGAGCCGGATTCTAGAAATAGGTTTCTTAGGGGTGCATGACAACTCAAAATTTCTGTTCCAGAAATAGTTTTTCTGTTCCCTGTTTCTGGAAGAGAAATTCGTTTGATAAACCTATTCAAATTGTATTATCAACTGAATTTATGTTCCAAACCTGTTTCGAGGAACAGAGAAATAGAGAAATAGAAAATGACTACTAGCCATTAGTAAAGCTTCCAACCAGGCCAAATTCGATGTCTAAGCCAAATTCAAGCAAAAGACATCCCGGATTGAGGCTTGGATTGGTGGAAATGTATGAAAATGGCTACTAGCCATTAGTAGGGCTCCCAACCAAGCCTGGCCAGGCGCTGGGCCGAAGGGAAAACCCTCCCATCGAATTTTAATTATTTCTAGAGCTTTTTGATGTCTTGTATGTCTTTTCTTCACTTTGCAAGAGTATTTAGAATTTTTTTATTTTTTATGAGAACTCCCTATACGAATTCTTGATCTGTCAAGGAGGGATTGTGAAAAAGCTATAGATTATATAACATCAATCGTATCGATTGTCTCAAATATGAAGAAGCAAATTAAACATGCAAAAGAAAATTATTATATTAAATAGCATTCAAGTAAGATATCATGTCATTTTTTTTTCTCATAAGAGGAAAAACTGGGGAAAAAGGCCATACAAAAATTCTAAATTTTGTCCACTTTGACATATTTACTCTAAACTTTTTGTTATGACGCAAAAAAGAAAACTTAAATTTTTACCCATGTGACATATTTATCTTAAACTTATAATTGTGCAACAAATTTACCTCAAAATTTGAGTTAAATATGTTACTTGAATATAAATTTGGTTTTAAGTGTCACTAAAAAGATAATAATTTTTCTTACCTTTACCACAAAAAAAAAAAGATAATAATTTGTGGTAAATGTGTTGCATGGTAATGAATTGGGAGTTTTTGGGTCACCAAAAAAAAATTGGGGTAAACATATGAGGTCTTTTGTATCATCAAAAAAACTTTGGAGTAAATTGTGTCACAGTGGGCTTAACTTAAACTTTTTTGTATTAAAAATAAAAAATAGAGAACTTTTGAAAAACCATCCCCACTTTTGAAAATACACTATTTGCATTTATGAACTACCCCTTCACCCCATTTTTTTAATACTCGTCTCTCTAACTTCCGCCACACCAATGTCAATTCCACTCTCCATGGCCACTAGAGCTCAAAAGTCCCACTTGAGGCCATGGCCACCAGCTCAAAGGTAGCATTAATGCTCGTGGCCTTCGAGCTTGAAAGTCACGTGATCTGGCATGCTCGCCAGGGCCACTTGATTCGGCATCAAGTCCAACCACAGAATTTGGGTAGTGACGGACTTGAGCTCGAGATAGGAGAGAGGGAGATAGTTGAGGTGGCAGGGTGGTGGCTTGGTGATGCGACAAGTGTAGACAATGCCAAGAGTTTCAAGTTGTACGCTTTGGGATGGGTCGAGTAAGGATCTTGAATAAGTAGGTTTTGGTGGTAGGTTTTGAATGGTGAGTCAGGAGGGGCAAAGTTGGGGGAAAAATGACTGATCTGTAAGTCTGATTAACATCATAACTAATGTGACATGCAACTTGAAATGGAATTTGCTAAAGTAAGGATGGTTATCGCAACCACAGTAACAAATTGCCAACTGGAATACTATAGTCCCACACTCACCTTCTTCACACAAATCTCTCTTCCGCACTGAATCTTCCACTGCACGTTTGGGTTATGTGAGTATAATGAGAATTGAGCAAAACAAATTGAAGCATGATCCGCTGTCATGCAAACTCAATAGTTTTTATGATTTGCATCATGATGCACTATCTTCAAAATGCAAAGCAAGGATCGTCACAAGGACCTCTTCAGGCTCCCAAACAAAACAAACTAGAGCACAAAGCAACCAATAAATTCACCATCCAATTATATCCATGTGGTATCTCCACCAAGAAGGAATAAGCATCTAGGGAAAGTTAATTTGTGTGCAATCTGACTTCATTCTATTGGGTAGGCAGAAACTCAATGGTCACTCTCTTTTCTCACTTATTTAATTAATGTCGAATGTCCCCGTATTTTAGGCTATGTTCGTTTCACTTAACGTTTTATGAATTTCCAGTGTTTGTTTCATGAAAAATGAAATGGTCAGGGAAAACATTTTCCATCAATGGAAAAAAGTCTATTAAAAAGGGGGAAAATGTTTTTTGCCTTTGAGAAAGAGGAAAAGATTTTCCATATCTTCTTTCACCAAGTACCTTTTCCTTCTATTTTTATTTTATCTTTTCTTTTTATCTATTTTTATTTCTTTTTAAAATTGAATTTAATTATTTTTATTCATTTTCTTTTCTTTGCCTTTTCCTTTCCCCCTTCTTTGGCCGATCTCCTACCACATCATCAGCCAACCACATGTCACAACCCCAACTCCATCCCCAGGGTCATGAGCAGCAAGGGTTATTTTTGCGATGTCCCAAGCGTGTCGCCTTCCCATTTGTTTTTCTTTTCATTAAGCATATGTGGAAGTACATATATTACACCCAGACAACAATAAGCAGTCAGGAAAACAACCATTTAAAAACATACAATTACTTCAGTTACATTTACAGGCCCCTTTGTCACGGGCCCTTATATTTACAACCACTACATTTTCTACGCTCCAAAGGTCGGGTAAACCTTAGCTCCTCTAGCAATATTGCAACTCCAGCACTAGTGGGAGACCTCAATGCCGACAATTTCGAAAAACAACAGGGTGAGTCATAGACTCAGCAAGTAAAACCCACTAATTTCCAGGTAGGAGGATGCCTCACCTATCAACAAGCATATAACTCATCCAAAACATTAGTCGATGGCGGATTAATAGCAAAATAAAAGCTTTGTCTTGGTTGAAATATGAGAAATCCTCAATCAATGATATGCAAGCATAACCCAATATTCATCCACACCATGAGGAACTCAAGCATAACCCAATAATCATCCACACTATGAGGAACTCATGCCTCACTAATGATATGTAGTATAACCAAAATCCATTTCATAAAGTGATGAACTCATGCACACGAGGTTCATTTATTAATAGTTGAAATCCATTGACTCTTCTAGAATCCACCAGGCATCTGAACTTAATCGAGCAACGTCCCCTAATTGAAGGGTGGCGGCTAGAATTATCACAACATCTCGTCCTTCTAACGAGGCATCCCGTTGGCGTGGGGGCATCTTGTTCTTATTAATGAGGCATCTCATTAGCGTGTGGGCATCCCGTTGGCGAGGGGGCAATGTTGCCGAATCCATCGGTCGACAGCATAAATTAGTCCATCGTGTGTCCATGCATCAAACATCATAATGCAGTTCTTATCTTCGCTTTTAGTTTAAGGGCCCGAAGGCGTGCCATGCATAAGTGCGTGAAATGACTTATCGGAACCGAGACGTTGAACATGCCGAGTACGAATTAAGGATCATACCTTGATCTGACACGTTTGAGCACCGATCTAGTACCCAACATGGCCCGGGAACGATATACCTTGATATCACACTGAGATCATGATAGGACCGGCCCGTCATGACATGTTCACCAACCTAGTACCAAACTTGGCTCAGGAACGATACGCCTCAATATCGTACCGAGACCATCGAAGGATTGGCCCATCCTGACATGTTCACCAACCTAGCAGCAAAGTTGGTTCGAGAACAATATGCCTTGATATCGCACTATTACTAAAAGAGGACTGATCCGTTGTGATCTTATGTACGTTAAGGTCACCAAAGCCCTTTTTTCGGAGCTCGGGGCGTGAACTAAAACATGCACTTGTGAAAATGGTTTAAAATAGATTTGTGAGGAAATAGCAAGCTTTCACGAAACACTTTTAAAGTAGGTTTGTATCAAAGCAAAAACCAAAACATATTAAATAAACACACAAACCAAGCTTCTTCCGAGCAACTCAAGCCAAAGCACGATCCAAAGCTCATCAAACAAGGATCGCACTCAATCAAGGAACACGGTCTAAACTGATCCAAGCAAATACAACCGAACTTCAAACAACAAGTCAATCAACTTCAGTCATGCACTCGGCACAAGCTCGGAATAGCGTAACACGTCCTAGCCAAATATTAGTAAGTTCTACTTACTATACTTCAGGGGATGGCCTAGGTGACCGAGCAATGTGCAAGCTGGTGGACAAGCAAGAGGGCATGGCCACGAGAAAGAGAGAGGGTGACGGTGAGGGTGAGGTTGAGAGAGTGAGGGAGGAAGAGGAGGTGGTGTGGAAATGAGGGGGAAAGCCCCTCATGATGATCTTTACAAATGGACCAATCATCTTCATGTAGGTGAACAATCTAGGTTGAGGAGGTGGCAAGTCTAGTTTCTAGGGATGACACTTGCTCATCTTTCCATTAGTTCATCTAAGGGGTTGAGTCATCATGGAATAATTACATGTAATTATTATGGGAACACCTAAGCCAAGGACTAAGTCTCTCCCATTTAATGTTTAGATATTGAGTAATCATTAGGCTAGATATCTTCATATTACAAACTTGCTCTCCAAGTTTTTAGATTATGAGGCATTATGGCCTATTCCTTTGAGGGACACCTCAACTTGGCATTGAAGAACTAGAGTCCAAAGATATTTAATGCATCCTTATCCTAAATTAAGAAGACTCTAGATTAGCCTTGCTCCTTAAGTTGGACGTGCAGCTCTCTCCCCTTTCAAGTTGGGCGTGTGGCCCTCTTATCTTGGGGTGAAAACAATTTCAAGTAGTTTTCGAAATCAGCATCAATACCTTATCAAATGGGCTTGAAAAATTATAAAATTTTAATATATTGTAGATAAGACCCTAAATGATATATTTTCATGAAGGAAGCCAAGTCCAATTCGTTTTGTGGAAAGAGAAGCAAATCACTGAACACAGCCCAAAAATTTGTCTGTTGAGCAGATTTAATGGTCAGAGAGAGAGACTCATTTTGAAATCCAAATCTTCACAAAACTCTTTGAAATTTCTATATGTTGTAGAAATGGATGTCCTTTAAAATTTTTGTGAAGAAAGCATGTTCAAATTGGAAAGGAAAATTTTATAAAAAATCGAGAAGGCAATCTAGTCGCTGTTTTTACTACATTGGGCAAATTCTATATAGTAATTGATTGGGCCTTCGTCCCAACCATTTCACCTCAAAAAAATATGAAATTTAAATATGTTATAGATTAAAGTATTTTAAACAACATTGATGAAGGAAGTTTCTCCAAATTCAAAGTACAAAGAGCTTTGTAAAATTTGATAACGACGAAAGTCTAGGAATTTCGAGAAACTGGAGAGTCGAAACCTATGAAACTTTAAGTGGCAAGTCTAAGGAGGAGGGGTGGTGCCTTACTTGGCTTTCAAGATCCCCTTTATCATCATTCTTCTAGGCCATGAGTCACTCCCTACCATTAATGTGCTTATGACTCATCCTCTCTTAATATATAACCATCAAAAATTTCATGATTACATTCCAAGAGTAAGACTAATGGGTCACGTGTCCTACTTAGTCATCATGCATTAATAGGCTACCTTCCAAGAACATTAAATACACCATGGAAATATTAAGTTAGAAGGCCATCTCTTTAGGCGGGAGTCAATCGAGTCCAATCAC
This sequence comes from Eucalyptus decipiens, assembly GCA_014182575.1. Taxonomy (NCBI): domain Eukaryota; kingdom Viridiplantae; phylum Streptophyta; class Magnoliopsida; order Myrtales; family Myrtaceae; genus Eucalyptus; species Eucalyptus decipiens. The sequence continues at coordinate 65,299,138 of CM024611.1, forward strand.
GATCAATTACCTTATTTGCGCCGAGGTTCATGCTTAAGCCATGATCAAACTGAATGCAACCCGACTTAACTGGTGAAACAGAGTTTGAACTTCCCCTCTATCGAGAAAAGCTCACAGCGTGGTCCTAGGGCCAAGTTGTTGGATTAATCGATTGGTCCTCTGGTTGGTTCATGGGTTAGTTCAGGGTCTTGCGCCACAATTTATGACTAGTCTGACACTGAACCACGTTGAGTTTATTTGATCCATGGTTGGTTCTCGGTTGTCATGCAATCGTGTAGGATTGATCGATCTGCCTCAACTTACGGTCAAACTGGATTAATCCATGATCATCCATGACCGGTACAACGAACGGGTGGAATTACCCACGATCAGTACAATAACTGGGCATAGTTGAGCCACGACCATCCGCCGATTCATGGTGGTGCGGAATCATCCCACAACTGACCCTCATAATCAAATAACCTTTCTATGGTCAAACACTCTATAACCAATCCTTGGGTTGCCGATCCCCAAACAAGCTACCTGGCTCATGATCGACTCTCGGGCCGGCTCATGGCCTAGTCTCGCCATTGGCGTACCAATCTTTGGCCTACTAGTCAGGCCAAAATAGGGGTCTAAATCAAGGATGTTACACCACAAGTGAGCTCGAGCCTCACCAGATTCTGGGGAGGTGCAGCCTCACTAGAGCGGCGAGTTGGGCAAGGCAAGCTTGGCCTTGGTGGCTTGTGGTGAGGCTCTAACTCACCTAGCGTCAATCGCCATGGCCAACAACCAATTGAGGAAGAAGAAGAAAACAAGAAAGAAAAGAAAAGAAGAAGAAAAAGAAAAAATAATTTAAAAATCAATTACCTAACTAAAAATTAAAAATCGATTTAAAAAATAAAATAAAAAATTATAGAAAAGGAGTATATGGAGGAAAAGATTTTCCATACCAAACAATGGAAAATATTTTCCACTTCATTTTCAAGTTTCAATCAAACACCGAAAAATATTTTTTTCTTGGAAAATAGCTTCCTAGAAAATATTTTCTAGAAATGCCAATTTTTCTATGAAACAAATAGAGCCTTAGTCAAAGAAAGATTGGGGTCCCATCAACTTAAGAGGGCAAATCAACTCAATTAAGCCCATTACATATAAATACATTACAAACGTCGAGCTAAGGTAGAGAGCTCATTAGATATGATGACTAAGCTACTTCATTTAGCGAAGCTTAACCTTTACTTGAGTACAATTGGCATCTATAGAAAGTTAGCACCCATCGAGACGTTGGGAGAGCTAGCATAAATGATGAGGAAACTCGAGCCAAGATAGCGATAAGTTAAAGTACGTTTCAATTTTGAGCCATTTTCAATCCAACCTAATTGGATAAGAAAGAAACCCAAAAAATATTTTTTTAATGGCATATATATGGAGAGTTTCTTTTGGTTGGATATATATAAAAATTTGAGAGGGTATTGTTTGGACGTTGGGCAAGAAAAATATACAAGATGAATTTGGGGGGTCGGGGAATGTAGATAGCAACACACTAAACATTGGTAGAGAAATATTTTGTGGACAACCGCCTCAAGACATAAAAAAATTTGAGAGGGTATGCTTGGATGATGGGCAAGAACAAGATACAAGTTCAATTTGGGGGGTCGGGGAATGTAGACACCAACACGTTAAACATTGATGGAGAAATATTCTGTGGACAACCACCTTAGGATGTAAAAGATTTGAGAGGTTATTGTTTGGACGTTGGACAAGAAAAAGATACAAGTTCAATTTGACGTTCGCGGAATGTAGACACCAACACGTTAAACATTGACGGAGAAATATTCTGTGGACAACCGCCTCAGGATGCAAAAGATTTGAGAGGGTATTGTTTAGACATTGGGCAAGAAAAAGATACAAGTTCAATTTAGACGGTCGAGGAATGTGAACACCAACATGTTAAACATTGGTGAAGAAATATTCGATGGACAATCACCTCGGGATGTAAAATATTTGAGAGGGTATTGCTTGGATGTCGGCAAGAAAAACAAATAAGTCTAATTTGGGGCGTCGACGGATGTAGATACCACCACGTTAATCATTGATGGAGAAATATTCTGTGGACAAACACCAAGGTCCCTGGTAGCAAATAGTAATCAACTCTCATGCTCAAATTTTCTATAGACTTTAATTGCCTACTTGGGATTTTCTTGTTGCTCATACAAAAGAAAGTGTATGGGGTCAAGAAGTACTTAGAGAAAAGAAAATAAATTAAAAGCAAGATTTTGCTTTTTGGGTTTCCTTCCTGGAGAAGCCAAATAATGGGCTCCTTTGGAAATTGAGACACCGCACCAAGAGTAAAAGAAAGAACGTAAGGATGTTCTTAAATTAGATGTGCAAAGGGTTTTACTATGGGCTTAAACACACAGTAATTTGGGACATCGGGAATGTAGATACCAATATTTGGGCCTGGTCTTAATTTATGTGTGAAAAATACTCGAGCACATAAGGGGGTGCATGACAAACTACAATTTCTGTTCCGAAAACAATTTTTCTATTTCAGACTTGTTTATGGAATAGAAATCTGTTTGATAAAATTATTCCATTTTTCTATTTCTAAAATAGATTTTTGTTCTAGAAATAGGTTTGGAATAGAAATCAGAAGTAAAAATTTTCTACTTTTCTATTTCTGAAATAAAAATGAGAAATAAAAATTCTTGTCATCATTCGTCTTTGCTATGAATCGGTCATCAATCCTTCGCCGCCGACCACTGTCTGCCGGTCGGCGACGACGACCGGCCATCGTTGTCGCCAATTGCCGTCTGCCGGTCGCCAGCTGCCGCCGCCACCATTTGCCGCCGCCATCACCTGCCATCCATCGGTCGCCAGCCATCCGCCTCCGGCAACCGTCCACTACTGCTATCGGGCGATAGCCGTCAGCTGGTTGCCGCCGTCCGAAATGAAGAAATTTGGTGTCATTATCAAACAAATTTCAATTTTTAGAGTAGAGATTTTGTGTCGTTATCAAACGGATATTTTTGCTTAGAAACTCATATAGAAATATAAATAGAAAAATATATTTCTCTTCCGAAATTAATTTCTAGCCGAATAGTTATCATTCGCGCCCTAAGTGATTGTAATTTTGATTCTCTGATTATAATGAATTATTTATTGTTGACTCTTTCCGTGAGATAGGTACTAACAGTTAGATCAAATCTGTAAATATTTGGTTTCAAATCAAAGGTTGCACTAACACCCATGGCCTTCTAGCTCGAAAGTCACGCAATTTGGCAACCTCATCATGGCCACCCAGATTTGGGCAACAACAGACGCCCGAGCTTGAGACAAGACAAAGGGAGACAATAGAGGCGAGGTGGCGGTAGCTCGGCAACTCGACAATTATGGCAGTGCCAGGAGGGCAAGGGCTAAGTCATTGGCATACGAGGGATTTGGTGGTGGGTAGTCCTTGAATGGTGAATCGGGAGGGACAAAGTTGGGAGAAAAAATTCACAGATTTGTAAGAATGATTAACATCATAACTAACATCAGATAACTTGAAATGGAATTGCTAGAGTAAAGATGTTTTTGGTAGGCTGTCAAAACTAGGGAAGGTGTTTGATCAATGTGCATAAAAACTGAGGAATGGATGGAGTAAACGTCGGTAGCTTAACTGCAACCACAGCATCAAATTGCCAACCAAATACTACAGCTGCACACTCACCTTCTCCACACAAATGTCTCTCTTCCACACTTAATCTTCCACTGCACATATGGGTTATGTGAGCCTAATGAGAACTGGAGAGCAAAACAAATTGAAGCATGATCCGTTGTCATGCAAACTTGATAGTTCTTATGATTTACATCATGATGCACTATCTTCAAAATGCAAAGCGACAATCATCGCAATGACCTCTTTGGGCTCCCAAACAAAACAAACACGAGCGCAAATCAACCAATAAAGTTGTTGTCCAATTATATCGGCGTGTTATTTCCACTAAGAAGGAATAAGCATCTAGGAAAATTTAATTCGTGTGAATCCGATTTCCTTCTACTGGGTATGCAAAAACTCAATGGTCATTCTCTTATCTCACTTAATTAATGTTGAGTGTCCCGATACTTAGTCAAAGACAGATTTGGGTCCTATCAACTTAAGAGTGCAAATTGACTCAATTAACCCCATTAATGTACATCACAAACGTTGAGCCAAGGTAGATAACTCATTAGACATGATGACTAAACTTATTCTTTTGGCAAGCTTAAGCTTTACTTGGGCACAATTGGCATTTACAAAGAGTGAGTGCCTATTGGGACGTTGAAAGAATTGGCATAGATGATGAGCACTATGATTTGGTTACAAACTCTAGCCAAAGTAGAGAATTGTTAAAGTATGTTTCGATTTTGATCCATTATGCAATTCAACCTGATTGGACAAGAAAGAAATCCAAAAAATAAAAAATCTTTTTTTTAATGGCATATATACATGCATGCGTGTATGCGAAGAGTTTCTTTTATTTGGTTGGATATATTATATAGCCACGATTACATTTGGACCTCGGGATGTAAAAGACTTGAGAGGGCATTGCTTGGAATTAGGATAAGAAAAAGATACAAGTCCAATTTGGGGATCGAAGCGTGTAATCACGGGTACATTAAACATTGATGGAGAAATTTTATGGGGATAGCCACTGGGCCCCATTAGTGAATAGCAATGAACTCTCACAGTCAAATTTTCTATGGACTTTAATTGCCTACTTTGGATTTTCTTTTTGGTTGTTGTACAAAAGAAAGCACGTGGGGTCAAGAAGTGGTTAGATAATAGACAATAAATCAAAAGCAATGTTTGTCTTTTTTGGGTTTTCTATCCTAGAGAAGCCGATTACATCCAGACCTCGGGATGTAAAAGACTTGAGAGGCAATTGCTTGGAATTAGGATAAGAAAAAGATACAAGTCCAATTTGGGGATCAGAGCGTGTAATCACGGGTACATTAAACATTGATGGAGAAATTTTATGGGGACAGCCACCAAGGGCCCCATTAGTGAATAGCAATGAACTCTCACGGTCAAATTTTTTGTGGACTTTAATTGCCTACTTGGGATTTTCTTTTTGGTTGTTGTACAAAAGAAAGCGCGTGGGGTCAGGAAGTGGTTAGAGAATAGACAATAAATCAAAATCAATGTTTGTCTTTTTTGGGTTTTCTTTCCTAGAGAAGCCGATTAGTAGGTTCCTCTAGAAATTGGGCCACCACATGAAGAATAAAAGAAAGAACGTATGGACGTTCTTGAATTGGCTGGGCAAAGGGTTTTGCTATGACTTAAACATGCAATGATTTGCACTATGAGCTTTACATCTAATTAAGTTGTTTATTTATAAATATTTTTGAGTTTGGTCTTAATTTAAGTGTCAAAAATATTCGAGTGTGTGAGCGATTGTAATTCTAAATCTCTAATTATAGTGAATTTTTTTTGCTGGCTCTCCCGTTGGAGCACGTGTCAACACTTGGACCAAATCATATAAATATTTGATATCCATGTTGTTCCTAATTTATTTCATCAATGTTTTTGCATTGATTTAATAACAACATCTTGTCAATTTTCGATTTTACAACATGTCTACTTTTGAAATGCCTCTAGTCACGATCACTTCCTGCTGAAAGCTCCAATGCAAGGTAAATTAACAGAACTTCCATGTTTAGAACCAAGCAATTTCCGGATGTTTTCTGGTGAAGTTCCACTTATATCTGTGGACTTGTAGGGATATTCCACTACCCGATGGGAGATGGATGGTGGAGGCGGGATGGAAGGTGACGTGAAGTGGGGTGATGTTGGATGCTGGATGGTGGGCTGCAGTGGAGTGGTGTGCGGCTTGGTGGATGCGGCAGAACAAGGAAGGGAAATGGAGAAGCAGGTCAAGGTGGAGAGGGAATGAAATGGAGGAGGGGAATACGTGAGGGTGAGGGGAAATGAAATGAAGAAGAAGGGCCTGCTACCTTCACGCGTGAGAGGTAGAGAGGGAAGGGAAGAGAGAGAAAGAGGGAAAGAAAGTCCAAGCATCAACCGATTAGAAGCCTAATGAAATATCTAAATAATGATGAGCATGCCCCAAAGTCTTTGGCCACCAAAGTCCATGCTTCCTCCAATGGAAATTTAGTTCCAAACTCCTCAAATTAAACTATTTTGGTGTAGAAAAACATGCCCTTCTTCAGCCATCCGAATTTCCTCTTATTTTCCTTCCATTTCTTCACAAAATCAGTCATTTGGGCAGCCAAATTAGTCCCTTTCACCTCCCATCCGAATTTCTTTTTCTTTTCCGAATTGTCCGAAATTGATTTTTCCGCAAAATTCCGGGAGGCAATAATCATTCCATGATGTAGATAATTTTGTTAAAGTATGTCTCTATTTTGAGCTATTATGCAATCTAACTTGATTGGATAAGAAATTTTTATTAGAAATGAACTGCGTTGCTGATATTGACCCTAAAAAAGAAACGGTAGGTACAGCTAGTCTTTAGTAGAGTTATTACGCAAAATCTGTCTTTGAATGATGTATATATTGAAGAGCTTCTTTTATTTGGTTGGATGTATCCACGATTACATCCAAACCTTGCAATGTATAAGATTTGAGAGGATATTGCTTGGACGGTTGGGTAAGAAAAAAATATAAGTTCAATTTGGGAGGTTCGGGCGTGTAGACTCTGGCCCATTAAACATTGATGTAGAAACTTTTCTATGGATAGTAGCCAAGTACCCCAGTAACAAATACAATGAACTCTCGTAGTCAAATTGCTTGTGGACTGTAATTGCCTGCTTGGAATATTTTGTGAACTCCTGCAGTTGAAGTATGTCTCAATTTTGAGCCGTTATGCAATCTAACCTAATTGGATAAAAAAGAAATTCAAAAAATCTTTCTTTGAATGGTGTATATATTGAAGAGTTTCTTTTATTTGGTTGGATGTATCCACGATTACATCCAGACCTTGCAATGTAAAAAATTTGAGAGGATATTGCTTGGACATTTGGGCAAGAAAAAGATATAGGTTCAATTTGGGAGGTTCTGGCGTGTAGACTTTGGTGCATTAAACATTGATGGAGAAATTTTTCTGTGGACAGCTGCCAAGGGCCCCAATATCGAATACAATGAACTCTCGTAGTCAAATTGCCTAGGGGACTTTATTTGCCCACTTGGAATTTTCTATGAGCTCTCGCAGTTGAAGTATGTCTTGATTTTGAGCCGTTATGCAATCTAACTTGATTGGATAAGAAAGAAATCCAAAAAATCTTTCTTTGAATGGTGTATATATTGATGAGTTTCTTTTATTTGGTTGGAGATATCCATGATTACATCCGGACCTTGCAATGTAAAAAATTTGAGAGGGTATTGCTTGGACGCTTGGGTAAGAAAAAGATAAAAGTTCAATTTGGGAGGTTTGGGCGTGTAGACTCCGGTGCATTAAACATTGATAGAGAAATTTTTCTGTGGACAGCCGCCAAGGGCCCCAGTAGCAAATACAATGAACTCTGGCGGTCAAATTTCTTGTGGACCTTAATTGCCTACTTGGAATTTTCTTTTTGGTCACACAAAAGCAAGCGTGTGGGTCATGAAGCGGTTAAACAAAAGAAGATAAATTAAAAGCAAGGTTTTGCTTTTTGGGTTTCCTTTCCTTGAGAAGCCTAATAGTGGAATACCATTAGAAATTGGCTCACCTCACAAAGAGCAAAAGAGATAACGTACGGACTTTTTTGAATTAGTTGTGCAAAGGGTTTTGCTATGGGCTTAAACACTCAATGATTTGTCCTATGAGCTTTACATGCAAAATAAGTTGCTTATTTATAAACTTATTTGGATATGATCTTAAGCTAGGTGTGGGAAACATTCGAGCATATGAGTGATTGTAGTTTTGATTTTTCGATTATAGTGAATTATTTGTGTTGGCTCTTTCCAAGAATAGATACCAATAGTCGGATTGAATCTCGTAAATATTTCATAGCTTTGTCATTTCCCATTCATTTCTTCAATGTTTTTGCATTGATTTGATAGCAAGATCTTCTCAATTTTTGCATTAATTTTACAACATGTCCACTTCTGAAATGCCTCTAGTCAAGATCACTTTATCCTAAAAGCTCCAATGCGAAGTAGATTAACAGATTTTCCATTTTTAGAACCATCAAATTTCCAAATGTTTTCTAGTGAAGTTTTTCACCTATATATGGACTCGTAGGGATAATCCACCATCACCCTTGCAAAGGAAGCAATTTGAATAATGTTAAATGGACACTCATTAGGTTAAACTAACTACTTTCTTGTGAATCTGAAAGGCAAATTGTTTTCCTTTTTACTAGTGTGAAATGTGTAAAAGCTACAGTAGTAATTTTCAATATCTTGAAATATAAGCATTCTAAGTTAGTTGAGCTGGACAATAAAAAGAGAGCACTTCAATGAACCCATTACCATATTTACATCCTATGTTAGTTTCCCAAGCAAGAAACAAGTTCATTTTGAGTAATACTCTAACATTTACTAATTTTCATGTTACCATCATTTAGTTGCATTCTAACTGTAATCTATGATCTTGTGTTCCAGCTGGGAACCAAGTAAATCACAAGGCATGTGCTTTTCATTGGATAGAGATTGAATTAGTTATATAAATGACAACAGTGACTAGGCTAGACTAGACTTAACGTGTGGAAAAAGTTATGCCGATAGAGACATTTGAAAAACTCCTCGCCAATGAAATCTAGCCATTGTGTAAGGTACATTCCTTGCCCCGCACGCTAATTGACCTTGTCACCAAAAGGGGTTGAGCTACATTCATCACTAAAGATGACCAAGACTTTGGCCATGACCACAACTTCTCCACTCAAGCATAGTCATCGTTGAACTCCTATAAAATCGCTCTAACTTGTAAAAAAGGAGTTGGCTCAAGAGTGTGATATATATAAAGTTTGGTCACTCGAATTTGTAGTCATGAAAAAGGAAGCACTGTGGGTGTTTGTTGTGGTTTGGGGTATCGCATGTTTATATGGCTCTTGTGGGTGTCTGAAGCAAGAAAGGGTTGCCCTCTTAGCACTCAATTCCACATTGGACCTGACCTATAGGGGGGACACGAGGGGATCATATTTCAATTGTTGCAGCTGGGGAGGTGTTGAGTGCAGCCCCACCACAGGACGTGTTACTAAGCTAATGCTCTTTAAGTCGAGATATCTTCGTTTTGGCTCCAAAACTTGGTACCTAAACGCTTCTCTACTTCTTCCATTTGAAGAACTCAAGAGCCTTGACTTGTCCTACAACTATTTAGGAGGGTGGATTGCACCAGAAGGTATAAATTTTCCGTTTGTCCATTTCCTACAAAACAAGAGATACTCGTTATCTAATGAACTCATAAGTTAACCATGTATGGGTTCTTAGTCGCTTCCTGCATTATAGATGGTTAAATCCACGTCATCATTTATCCACAAGTCTAATATATTTCCCCCAAAATGGTAATACCTACTTGCGAATGAACTTGAAAAGATTTATGTGGATTTTACTGCTTTTCATTGTTTGTTTGCAGAACCAAACCTGCTATCTTCAAGGCTGAGCAAACTAGAGGTGCTTGACTTGAGCTATAACTTTCTAGATCATTCTATTCTATCCATTCTTGGTACAATTCCATCTCTCCGGCATCTAGTCCTCAGAAATAGTAATTTGAGTGGGACTTAACATATGAATGGTAAATTTCTCCACTTATTCTCTACTCATAATTCAGTACAAAATCGGCATCCTTGACTTGAGTTAACACTGTTTGTGGAAAAATTAAGTGGTTATGGTAATTTGATGGAGTTTGACATAAGTTATAACGCAGTTAATGCAATGGCTATTGTTGAAGGTACAATTTCAATTTTCATGCAGGAACCTCATTTTTATTTGTAAATTAAACAAACTAGCCTGCGAGTCATGCAAGCAAGCTCTTTAATACCTATACATGTGCTTCATATTAAGAATAAATAAGTCATATATTGCAACCCCCTTCTCTTTCCATATAGAAATCTTATTGATTCAAAAGATTCCTATCTCGAGGCATTCACGTGGGTGCTTTCATTATTTACTCTGGATAATTCTATTTTACTCGTTCGTAGTACAACCCCTTTCTCTTTCATCGTTTGTTTGCAGAACCAAACTTGCCATCTTCAAGGTTGAGCAAACTAGAGATGCTTGACTTGAGCAGTAACTTTCTGGATCATTCCATTCTATCCGTTCTCGGTACAATTCCATCTCTCCAGCATATGTTCCTTAGAGATAGTAATTTGAGTGGGACTTTACATGTGAATGGTAAATTTCTCCGACTTATTCTCCGCTCATAATTCAGTACAAAATCGCCATCCTTGACTTGAGTTAACATTGTATGTGGAAAAATTAGGTGGTTTCAGTAATTTGATGGAGCTGGACATAAGTGAGAACGCAATTGATGCAGTGGCTATTGTTGAAGGTACTGCTTCAGTTTTCATGCAAGAACCTCATTTTTATTCGTAAATTAAACTAACTAGCCTGCGAGTCATGTAGGCAAGCTCTTTAATACCTATACATGTGCTTCATATTAAGAATAAATAAGTCATAAATTGCAACCCCCTTCTCTTTCCATATAGAAATGTTACTGATTCAAAATATTCCACTTTTGAGGCATCCACGTGGGTGCTATCATTATTTACTTTGGATAATTCTATTTTACCCGTTCGTGGTACAATTCCGACTCTTAGGTGTCTATTCTCCAAAACAACATTTGAATGGGACTATACATGTGAATGATGGTTTCTCCAACTTATTCTCTATTCATAATTCCGTACAAAAATCACCATCCTTGACTTTAGTTAACAATGTTTGTGGATAAATTAGGTGGTTTCAATAATTTAAAGGAGCTGGACATAAGTTATAATGCAGTCGATGTAGCAGCTATGGCTGAAGGTATTATTTTAGTTTTCTTGCAGAATCCTCATTTTTATTCATAAATTAAACTGACTAGACTAAGATCACATAGGCTCTTTAATACCTTTACATGTGCTTCATATTAAGAATATAGAAGTCATCCCTTCTCTTTCCACATAGAAATGTTGCTGATTCAAAAGATTTGTATCCCTGGGCATCCGTGTGGGTGCTTTCACAACTTTACTACCAAGCAATTTATTTACTTGGAATTTTACTTGTAGGCATAAAAAAACTTGAGCCACTTAGAGAACCTCCACCTAAATGCTGTACACTTGAAGGATGTGGGGACAGTCGTGCGAGCATTAGGGGCACTGTCATCCCTCAGGATTCTTTCTCTCCAGTATAATATAGTAGAAGGAACAATTATTGGTCAAGGTTAGTCAACCTCGTTAATGAATGCATATTCAAAATAACTCTCCATTCGTTTCGTGGAAAATAACTTCCAAAAAAAAAATGTTTCCCAGATTTTCTAACATTCCGAGAAAATGAGAGAATCATTTTCCATTCTCTTTCTTTCACCTAAACCCGTTTTCCTCCATGCACTCTTTTTAGTTAGTTTTATTTTTACTTTTCTTCTTTCTTGTTTTAAAAAAATCAAAGTTTTATTTTTTCCTTTTTAAACAAAATCGATTATTAAATTATTTTTTGTTTGTTTGTTTCTTTTTTTCCTTCTTATTCTTTTTCCTTCTTCCTCGTTGGTCACTTGGCTACGACAATGGCCGGCAATCGACCACAAGGGAGGGAAAACATGCTGAACGCCAAGGCGTCGCCAATCTGACAAGGCTCAAGTTGGTCAGCCTTAAGCAATCTTGACCTCACTTGTGGCTGGTGATTGGCTGAACAAGAAGGGAAAAAAAGGAAAAAGAAAAAATAATTAAAAATTCTATTTTTTAAAACAAAAAATAAAATTGAAAGGAGCGCACAAATCAAAATCATATCAAAAAGTGAAAAATATTTTCTAGCTCATTTTCAGGTTTTAGTATAATATCGGAAAATATTGTCATTCTCTTGAAAAATGACTTTTTAGAAAATATTTTTTAAAATGTCATATTTTTTCGAAAACAAACGGAGCTTTAAGCTTTTATTAAAAATGTTCCATTCACTCATGATATTTCTATGCCATTTCTTGATTATGCTTGTGTAAGGAAATATGATGTTTAGTAATATTACTTTTTGTGAGAAGATTTCCATAACTTCACTAAGTTGGAACAACTCATCTTGGATTATTCTTCGTTGAACACAAGCATGGGAATCCTTTCCAGCCTTGGTCCTTTGACATCTCTTAGATTGTTGTCCTCATCCCAAAGCAATCTAAGTGGCAACCTATCAGATCAAAGTAAGTTCTTATCTCTCAATGTAAAAGCTGGATGTGAAATGGATCCTTGATATACTTGAATGTCTTCTTTGCATGTACCAATATATGTCATTGTAATTGGATTGACTTGTGATATCAATAACAGGCTTGTGTAACCTCGTAAAACTAGAAGAGTTGGATCTTAGCACTAATGGAATTACTGGCAAGCTTCCTACATGCTGGCGAAACATGACCTCTATTCGAATTATGAATCTTGCAGACAATGAATTCACAGATAGTGTCGCCTCATCTTCCCTCACTAGCCTTACCTCACTCGAATTTCTTTCCATTTCGGGAAACCATTTTAATATCCCCTCATCACTCGGCCCACTTGCAAATCATTCAAGACTTAAGGTCTTGTTGCTTGATGACACCGAACTAACAGTTGATACCAAAGTTGCATCTTCGATCCCGAGATTCCAGTTGAAGGTTTTTAGTAAATCAAATAGTCCATCAAAAGGATTCAAAGTGACTTCTCTGGGCTTTCTCAATCATCAATATGACCTGAGAATCATGGATCTCTCCTCGAATGACATTCCAGGTCCCTTTCCAACTTGGTTGTTGGAAAATAACACTAAGTTGGAGATGCTTATTATGGGAAATAACTCATTCACGACACTTGAGGTTCCATCAATGACCCGTTTTAATGTTTCGGTGATGGACATATCCAACAATGACATAAGAGGAGAGCTCACTACCGAATTTTGTGCGAATTTCCCAAATTTGCACCACCTTAATCTATCAGCCAACAGATTGGAAGGGAATATTCCATCTGAACTAGGTAGTATAAAATCCCTATATTCCTTAGACTTGTCTCGCAACAATTTCTCAAGGGGACTACCTAGCCAGTTACTAGATAGCAACTCATCATTGATTGACCTCAACATGGCATATAACAAATTGTAAGGAGCAATTGTATTGTCCAACCACACCATGAACCTAAATCTGTCACGTCTACATTTAGGCTACAACATGTTCACTGGAGATCTCTCTTTTCTTTCATCACTCGTAAATTTGATGCTATTGGACATTAGCAACAACTCTTTCATCGGCAAGCTTCCCAGATTGATTGCAAACATGTCATATCTTGTGGTTCTTGACTTGTCCAAAAATCATTTGGATGGCCTCATCCCTCGAGAACTCTTTAACCTTCTTGAGCTTGTGTATTTGGATTTTTCTGATAACAATCTCTCTGGTTCATTAGCATCATCTTTTATAGCACCCCGGTTGCGTCACATCCATCTGAATGGGAACAAATTGAATGGTACACTCGCGCATGCGTTCTCCAACAGCTCCTATTTAGTGACCTTGGATCTAAGTGAAAATGAATTCTCCGGAAGCATACCCTATTGGCTAGGTAATCTCTCTCAACTGAGCATTCTTTCACTCAGAGGTAATAGCTTCAATGGAACATTTCCCAAGCAATTGTGCAGCTTGAAAAGCTTAAGTATGATCGATCTTTCTAAAAACAATCTGTTTGGTCCATTACCGAGTTGCTTGGGACCCATGAATTTCTCTTCCAGAGGATATGCCAATAAGGTAACTTCAACACCGAGTTTCATATTTGGCATCATAGAATCGTCACCTTGGCCTTATGTGAGGACAATTAAAAGACATAACAAATTCGACGAGAATAAAGTAATGGAAAGAATGCAACTTCCACATATTGTCGGGTTAACAACAAAAGGAAGATTTTATTCTTATAAAGGCTATGCACTCCTTCAAATGGTGCAATTGGATTTTTCTTGCAACCAATTTAATGGGAAGATCCCACCAGAGATTGCAATCTTACAAGACATGCTTATGCTGAACTTGTCCCATAACAAGCTTAATGGACATATACCGATGTCATTGTCGAACCTTGCAAAGATAGAGAGCATGGACCTTTCCAACAACAACTTGACTGGTTCTATCCCTGAAGAGCTTACTCAGTTGAATTTTCTAGGAGTCTTCAATGTGTCTTACAACAACTTGTCAGGAGCCATACCAAGCAAAAATCAGTTTGGGGCATTCGATGAAAGCAGTTACTATGGAAACCAGCTTCTGTGTGGACTGCCGTTGTGTAAGAAATGCTCGACAACCATTAACATTAATTGCTTAGCAACAAAATCATGCACGAGAGCTAAAGAAGATGGTTTCATAGAGGGAGAGACATTCTATATCAGCTTCGGAGTGTCATACACAATAGTTTTACTGGTAATTCCGGTTGTTCTGTTCATCAACCACCAATGGCGGCTAGGATGGTTTCACTATGTGGAACTGGTTATCACCACATGTTGGAGCTTGTTCAAAACATGCTACTATTTTGTGCATGATGGTTTTTGAAAATTGTCCAGTGGCCGAACAATTTAGGTTCTCTTGTTCTGCATTTTCGGTAATGGCTGGATTGGTTTTTTTTCCTATCATTTGTTATTGTCGTTGATCAACATTGGCCTCAATGTGGATCTACCAAGTCAATGTAAGTTTTCACCTTCATAATTGAATAAGGTCTTGTTCTAATTTCCTTGAAGACAATACATGGCGTGATCCTTCCCTCTTTCGAAAAGGTGGTTTTTACGTAGTCGCTTGCTCATCTCTATTTGGTTAGGTGATAATACCGCTACCAATGACAAACAACCCTAGAAAAACACAGCTTTCTCATCTTTGTTATTTCTGCAGTGGCACGTTTGCTTTCCTTTCCAAATTAAAATTTTCGTCTCTGCATATCACTCAATCCATTCACAAATTGTTCAAGATATAAAACTCCTCTTGCTTGACAATATAACAGGAACGACTACATGTTCTTTAGAGTACTTGGTTCATGGCTGATCTGCAATATGGTTAGGACATCGATTTTTGTCTAACTTTTATGAAGGTTTACTTGTGCTGAAGTGTCTCATGAGATGGTTAAATTCACAATTGAACTTGCATTTTCATGACTACTTTTGCTGTTCCTATCTACATGGAATAACGTTCTAACATTTTGCTAGGAGCTTAGTTCTAGCCTAAAAAACAAAGTACTGCACTGAGGCATGTCCTACTCAGTGTGAAAGAGACCAAATTTGTTGTCTTGATGTCTAGGCCAAATTCGAGCAAGAACCAACGCGGATTGAGGTCGGGATTGGTGCAAATGTATGAAAATGGCTACTAGCCACTACTAGAGCTCCTCCACCAGGTCAGGCCAAGCCGCGCGGCCAAGCGCTTGGGTCAAAGGGAATAGCCTCCCATATTGAATGTTGATTATTTTTAGGGCTGTCATGCGTGACTTTTCACTTTGCAAGAGTACTTTGAATTTTTTTTTCTGTAAATTCTATTTTACGAATTCTTGCTCTCTGGAGGAGGGATTGTGAGAAAGCTACATATCATATGACATCAACCTTATTGATTATCTCAAAAATGTAGAACCAAGTTTAACATGGAAAAGAGAATTATTATATCAGAAAACGTATGAGGTATCATGCCATTTTTTCTCTAAGAAAGGAAGAAAAAAAATACAAAACCATTGGAAAAACCACCCCCACTTTGCCAAAATAGGTAGCTAAACTACAACCAAATCGCCAACAAAAATACGGTCCCCTTGTTCACCTTCTCGACACAATCTCTCTTCCACATCGAATCTTCCAATGCACATCTGGTCCGCAAGGCTAGTGAGAACTAGAGAGCAAACCAAATTAAAAGGGCAATCCACTGTCATGGGAACTCAAATAGTTTTTATGATTTTCATCATGATGCGCTGCTATCTTTTAGAATGTAAAGTGAGTACCATTGCCAAGGACATTTTTAGGCTCCTAGACATGACAAACTTGCATAAAGCAACCAGTAAAGTCGTCATCCAATTATATCAGTGTGGTATCTCCACTAAAAAGAAATGAACATCTAGAAAAGCTAATTTGTGTGCGATCCAACTTCATTCCACTAATAAAGGAATTGTTTTTACTTAGAGATCTTTCATGTATCAACAAATAAATTGTACTGGGTACGCAAAAACTCAGTGGTCATTCTCTTGTCTCATCTTCTTTAATTAATGTCCAGTATCAAGACACTTAGTTTTAGAAAAAAAAAATTGGGGTCCTATTGACTTAAAAGGGCAAATCGACTCAGTTAACCCCATTAACATATAAATACATCACAAACTGCCGTGGCAATGATTTCAGTAGCCTAAGCCAAAAAGTTTCAGAGGATCCCTATCAAATTGCAAAACGAATCAAAATGGGCTCGGAAATTTTGTCCCCATCGAGGATCCCTATCAATTGTTCAACATTTTGTCCTCATCGAGGCAATTTGTGGGCTCGGACCTGGAGTTGTGCAGATAAACAGTCTTTTCATAACCACCAGAAACCATTCCGCAACATCATCTTTCACTGAGGGATCTTTATCCAAGATATTTATAATTAAAACGATCATCATATCAATTAGGAATTATTTAACAAAAGCGTTAAGCTCCATATGATTCCGACTGACACAAGAAACAGAAAGATTGGCGCAGAAAAAAAAATTACTTTGAAGATTTGCGATCCGTTCAGACCAAAACGATGGGGATAAATTCCAAAACGGCGACACCAACGGAGCACAGACCGGGCCGAAAAAGGGCCCTGCAAGCCCACGGTTGAGCTGGGTTTTCTGCTTCGACTCTGCGGCCTTGCTGGTCACGGTTTTAGAGCGAGAGGGACACGGCTGGACGTGCTGGCAGCCGAGGGAACGAAGCGGAGGTGGGGGCTTGCGTATGCAGCATAAGGGAGGAGACGGGCAGAAAAATCGGTGGAGCTTGCTGGCGTGTGTGGGTTCGGCAAGGCAGAGGAGAAGAGACCGTGTGTGAGGGTGTGGGGTTCTTCGATCAAATGGAAGGACAAAGGAAAAAGCAGAAAAAGAGGAGATGAAGGAGAGGGAAAGAGACTTCGGCAGAAAAAGGGGGGATAAAAGGGCAGGAATTGTCGGCCATGAAGGGGAAGAGGACGTGCGGCAATTAAAGAAAAGAAAGAGAGAGAGAGAGAGGGAGGGAGGGAGGGAGAAGGACGTGCACGACTTGATGAGAAGAGACCAAAGTCAAAGAAGTCCAAAAGCAAAAATGAAAACCACCGAGGGGGATAGTCGGTCGAAGGGGGGAAGGGGAAAAATAAAAATAAAACACAATTCTAAATTTTGCTCAACTTCACAACAAGAACAATTGGTCATCCAAGGCCAATTTCAACACCAACTTGCACAATTTGAGGTCCAATTGAGGATCGAAATAAGACGGTCCCTCTATCCCACGAATTTCCCTCAAATCTGAATTCTATTTCATTTTTTTCTCGGAATATGATTTCTGAACAAAATTCTCCAATTGAGGTCCAATTCGTTGCGGAAAAAGCCCATGAAATTTCCTTTCACCAAGTAGCTCACGCCAGACGCCAAAAGTCCCTTCAAATTGGCCAATCCGAATTTCTGTTCGTTTTCCAAATCTTCCGAATCAATTTTCCGTAAAAATCATGAACTCGCCGAAAATTCCTCGAAAGATGAGTCGACGTTCCTAAAATTGCTCGTGACATGACAGAACTTTCAATTTCTAAAATCGAGTTCAAATTCGCGGTTAAATTCAATTTGACGCGATTTTAGCATGACCTAACCTACTAGATAGCTTTTCGGAATTTTTGGTGCAATTGACCCGTAGTTGATTTGCTTCGAGCCACACGTACCTCTTCAACACATTGGTGACTCTTGATTGTCGTGAAAACCTCAAGGTTTCAATTACAGACACAGGGCACCAAAACGACAAAAAAATCAGTCTAGTACCGATCGACAAAAATTTTGCAAATTAGTGAAATCACCCACATTTAACTATGCCATAGTGATCCTTGCAGATTAGCACGGTCAAGTAGTCGATTCCTAGTCGAATTCTCAAGTCTATTGCGTTTATATTTACTAATGGCTTCACCTAATAAGCTAGTTATCTCGTGAGTGGCCATTTCAGAGAAAAGCACTATGGTCGCGTTGATGAAAGGCCCGACTTATCCAATCGAAATCAAAATTAAATTTTCAGGATGTCATAACCATTGCAAGGCCGATGCTTGTTTGGTCCTTGACAGCCCCCAGCATTTTGCGAATTGTGCTTTGACACATCTTCACCGTCACCCTCACCTACCTAAACGGCACAAGTTAGCTAAATTAGTCACACTTGACTCAAAAGCATCAACTAAGGATGATGTAACTAGCTCTTCCAATGATTTCGCAAAATCAACAACACCAATAAGCTTAATAATTTTACCACCGCCCTCGTGGCGCAGCTAGCTTCGGGCTCCCTCCCCCTCACAAAAGGGAGGAGTTCGAATCCCAGAGGCGTCGCATTCGCTCGACTCAAACGCGGCTAGGTCTATGGTGATGGCTCAATCCGCCCCGAGTTTACGTCTAGCCTACCGGCCGACGACGGTTCCCAAGTCATCAAAAAAAAAAAATAAGCTTAATAATTTTTAGTGCTCGAAGTCACCATGCTTTTACTGCGATTAATCACACGATCAATGAAGCATTCAGCTCGACTGATGGCTTCACAAACCTAAACCGCATAAATAGGTTCTAATCATTTCACAACTACAGCTCACCATGCTCCACTATGCTTAATAAAGCGATCAAAGTAGCATCCTATGACATCCTGATTTTCAACCCTGTTTTTGATGAAATGAAATGGGCTTTTCATCGACACGCCGATGGCCTTTTTCTCTGAGTTGGCCACTTATGAGATAACTAATTTATCAGGTGAAGCCGTTAAGGAATCTAAACGCAACAGACTTGAGAATTCGACCAGAAGTCGACTACTCGATCGTGCTAATCTACAAGCGTCAATACGGCACCGTTAAAATCGATCAGAGACCGGAGATAGGTCAGTTCGACAAAGGCATGTGATTAAAGTGTGGGTGATTCCACCTAATTGCAAAATTTTCGTCGAATGGCACTAAACTGATTTTTCTGTCGTTTCTGTACCATGTGCATGTGTTTGAAATCTCGAGATTTCATGACAACCAAGAGTCGCCTATGAGTCGAAAATGTACAATGTGGCTCGAATAATCGACTACGGGTCAAATGCGCTAAAAATTCCTAAAAGCTACCCGGTAGGTTAGGTCACACTAAAATCGCGTCCGATTGAAATTAACCACGAAATTGAACCCAATAAGTTCTGTCATGTCACGATTTATTTTAGAAATGTCAACTCATCCTCCGAAGAATTTTCGGTAAGTCCGAAATTTTGGCAAAAATTCAAGTTTGGGCGATTTTGGACCAGGAAATTAAGAGGGCCATTTTTGTGCGGATTTTTGGCATTTAAGATGGATCAATTGGTAAGGAAAATTGTGGAAAGTAGTGTGGGCATCCTCCTTGGCAAGTTGGCCATTAATTTGAGTCAAATTGGAGAGGATTTGAATTGGAATGGAAGGGGAATTGTGTAAAATTCGTAGGCCAAGGGGGGGTGCAACATTTCGGCACCTTGGGAGGCTTGTTGGGGAAGTTTGTGAGGGGAAATTCACTGAGGATAGGGTTGTGGACTTTGGGGGCTTCACACTTGAGTGTTCTTGATATTTTGGTGAGCATTGAAGGTTTGTCCCCCTTCCTTTCCAGCTGCAGCCCCATCTTCTTCCTCTTTCTCAGCTTTTCTCTCCATTGTTGTTGTTGGAGAGCTCAAGACTAGCAGAGAAGACCAACCAAGCCAACAGCAACCGCCGATGTCACCGTTCGCCTGTCTGAGCACCGCCGAGCACGCCGAAGCCGCTCGCCTGCGCGACTCTAGCCCACGCGTCCCCCGCTGTCCCGCACCGTCATCTGCATCCTGGCAACTCGTCACCGTTCGCCTGGCTGTCTCCATCGCGTCCCCGAGCCGCCGTCGCAGCCGTTCGTCGCCCCGAGCCACTGCCATCACCACCTGGCTCCGCTAGCCCATCCTAGCTCCCTCGAACTAGTCCTCTCAGCCCTCAACAGAAGCAAAGTCTCAATTGTGGGCTAAGACTTAGTGGCCCGATTCTGGGCCCTTCCAGACCTCCCTTGGCGTTGCTCTAGGCTTGAGTCTCGCCCGCCTCGGCGTTGCCGTCACTGTGAACTCACCGACTTGCTAATCCGGTGAGCTTACTTGCTAAACCTTGATTATGGGGTTAATTATGCTTAGGGGATAATTAGATTAGCTTAATATTGGTTTAGGTGATTAGTTTAGATTAATTAGTGGTTTAGTTGGTTAATTAGGCTTATTAGGTAGTTAGATTATATTAGTTAAGGGTTAATTAGATTGCTTTATTTATGTAGATAGGTGCATTATTTTTCTAGGTCCAATTAGGTGGTTAGATTAGCATATTTAGCTTAATTAGGCATTTATTGAATTAATTTTACAATTTATTTAATTATTTAATATTTTCCAAAAATTATACCGGGATAGTCGGTCGCAGGAATTTCGTGCTGGCTGTCGTGGTGTGATTAGTTTATGCAATTGAATGATAATTTGTGCAATTGAGTGGTGATTGTGATTTTTGGTTTATTATTTGAAAATTATGAAATTTTGGTATTTAATTAGAAAATACCGGGTGTCGCGTTTTGACACCAAAAGTGTTTTTAAGTACTATATCAAATAGTGAGATTTTTAAAAGGAATGATATCAATTTTTTTAATTCGATTTGACCGTGTACCCACATATGATTATTTTACCGAGTGTTTTTAATACGAAGAAAATAGGCTAAGCACATTCTCTTAATTGAGGCATTTGAGTGCAAAGCATAATGTCCTTGGCTAGAATTGAATGATCGTGTGATGGTTATGAGAACCCGTCCTCGATGTGGGTCGAGTGGATGATGCCCCTAACAACGGATGCCGAATCGCGGTAGAGGCCGGACCGAAGCTCCTTCAAGAGAGCCATCTAGAGATAGACGTTGCCATGCTTAAGGGATGAGGCGATGCCCAGCTACGCCTGAAGACTGATGTGCATCGGGTAAGCCATGCCTATGCAGGCAGTAATCAATTGGAATGCGTGAATGATGGAGATAAACGTGCCTGATTATGGGACAAAATTATATGGCACGGAATGGAACATATCATAACGATTTGGCTTTATAATTAGGACCCCTATAATTGTTTGAGATATAAGTTGAGGCGTTCCAATTGTTGAGTGTTATTACTGCATTTATCTGTTATATGAACTGTACTGACGTGCAGGAAGGAATTGACGCAAGGTGAGTCTTGTTTGATGTGTGAGTAGACTGCCTCTAGGCGTATTTCCTTCCTAATCGAGGTTTAGGGCGTGAACTCGCAGAAACATTGTCTCACCCCGTCGTGGGTTTAATCTTTTTCAGGTCCTTAGATGGAGGCACGTCACGTGCGTTACAGGGTCCCACAGACGAAGGAGTTTAAGTTTACCTACTTCCCTATCAGTTGATACCTCATAGATTCATAACGTGGTACATCAGCTTCCCTCAAGGGGGTCAGGAGGGTCCCCTTTTGGGTTTCGACGGACTTACCGTTGGGACCGGGGAGTGGAAAGCAGCGCACCCGATGGATCTCGACACTCTTAATAGGGTTGTGGTGGACTCGGAGCCCATGGTTGTAGAGCCCGGAGTTTAGTGAGCTCAGTAGCTCCTTTTTGGTTTAGACTCCTCTGTATATAAACTCAAGGTGTTTATAAAGTGTGTGGCTTTTGTGAATTGATTATCCTGCTTTTCTATCCCATGTTGTTGGTTGTTTGGAGTTATAGTTCGCTTCCGCATGTGCAATAAAATGAGTGGGTCGGCGACGCGTCCTGGGACATCGCAATTTTATCAACCACCGAGGGATGTGCATGCGCTCGAGGTTCGGGGCGTGCACATCCCCGCCCGAAGTAGTATCAAAGCTGGTCAGTGTATGGAGTGATAAGGTGCGATGGGTTATGGAATAATTAGTAGAAAAGGCATTTTTCTTATGTTGATGCAAGTAATTAATAGCTGATTGGCAGTAGGCCCTGTGAATCAGGGTAGGATGCCGACAAGGGTCAGTACCCAGGTGGTCGAGGTAGTGCGCATGCTTAGGCCAATGCAAATGGAGTAGTACCGCTGCCAGTTGGTGTTGGTGTAGCAGCACTTGGCGATCCTAGAATCAAAGGGATCGTGCAGGCGCTAGAGACGCTAGGAAACGTGGTAGGGCAGCAGGCCCAGAATCAAGCTGCCACCGCCGTCGCTATAGCCGCCGCTACCGCAGCCGCCGCTACTGCCGCTAATGCAACCGTGGATGCCACTACTACGGCACTTGCCGAGGTTCAACCTGGGAACGTGGTTGTTGAGAGGCCGATGCATAAGTTCGTTGAGTAGTTTATGAAGTTGAACCCGCCAAGGTTCACGAGAGCAGGAGATCCTGAGGCTGCAACCCTCTAGATCCAAGACTTAGAGAAAGCATTTGCACTGCTGAGGTGCTTGGAGGAAGAGAAAGTGGTCCTTGCAATATATCAGCTGCAGGGTAATGCAAGTACTTAGTAGAGGGCCACCAAAGGAAATGTATTCCCAGAAGGCGTGGTTCCAGTGTGGAACGCCTTCGTTGGAACTTTCAACGGCAAGTATTTCTCCAGCTATGCCAAGGAACAGAAGATGATGGAATTTCAACGCCTTCGTCAAGGTCTAATGTCTGTGGACTAGTACAAGATGAAGCTCACCGAGTTATCATAGTCCGCTCCCAGATTGATCGAGGATCCCGAGGACAAAGCGAGGAGGTTTAGGGATGGCCTTTGACCGAAGCTGAAAAATCCGCTAGTGCCGCTCGATCTAAAGAATTATAATGAGCTGTACGAGCGGGCCCAGCTGATAGAGAGGAATCTGAATGCACAAGCTACCTCATCTGGGTCACGGTTTGGGTCGAATAGAGATGGTAATAGGTTTGGGAAGAAGCCCATGACCGGAGGAAAGTACCCAATTCCACCCAACTGGAAGGGTGGGGTAGGAAAATCAGTGCCAAGCTATAATGGCGTGTGTTGCTTCTGCAGAAGGCGACATGGATCAACCCCGTACCATTTTAGGACGAGTGCTTGTTATGAGTGTGGTCAACAAGGTCACCAGGCCAGAAACTATCCCAGAAAGCCGATGGGACCTCAATAGTTGACACTGCCACCACCGATGGGCCAGAATAGGGGATTCGCGCCACAGAACACACTGCAGGGTGGAATGAACCGACCTCCAGCTCAAGGAAGAGTGTATGCTGTCACCAAATGACAGGTTGAGGACTCGCCTAATGTGGTCACAGTTATTGTTTCAATAAACGACCATGCTGCTTATGCTTTATTTGACCCTAGTGCTGCTCATTCATTTATAGTTGAGTAGTTCGTTAAGTTGGTAGGGTTGAGTCCTAAATTGTTGGAGTCAGTGGTTAGTATATCTACACCATTAAAGGATAAGGTGTTGTTTACAGTAGGCTATCCTAGTTGCAAATTGATTATTGGTGAGTGAGAGGAAATGATAGATTTGATAGTCCTAGCTATGTATGATTTTTATGTGCTAATTGGCATGGATAGGCTCACCAAGCAAAGAGCTAAGATGAACTACCATCGTAAAGCAATTCAGTTTAACTCGTTAACAAGTGAGAGCTTTGAGTTTATCGGGAGTCGAGGAGGACCCTCGATTACCTTAATCTCGTCGCTTGAGGTAACCCGTTTGTTAGATGGGGGTTGCCAAGGTTATTTGGCGACTGTCGTGGATACGACAGTTAAGGAGCAAAAGATCGAGGATATTGCAGTGGTTCAGGAGTTTCTAGATGTGTTTCCGAAAGAATTACCAAGTCTGCCGCCAGAAAGGGAGATTGAGTTTGTAATTGAGTTGGCCCCCGGGATGGAGTCAATCTCTAAGGCTCCTTACCACATGGCGTTGTCAAAGCTAAAAGAACTGAAGGTGCAGATGTAGGAGTTGTTGGATAAGGGATTTATATGTCCCAGTGCATCACCTTGGGGAGCACTAGTCCTGTTCGTGAAGAAGAAAGATGGTTCGTTGCGCCTTTGCATCAACTATCGACAACTCAATCAAGTGACGATCAAGAACAAGTACCCGCTGCTGAGGATCGACGACTTGTTTGACCAGTTGCAGGGAGCGTTGATATTTTCTAAGATCGACTTGAGAACAAGATATCATCAGTTGAGGATCAGAAAGGAAGACATACCGAAGACAATGTTTCGTACTCGATACGGCCATTATGAGTTCACTGTAATGCCGCTTGGTTTGACGAACGCCCCAGCTGCTTTCATGGATCTGATGAACCGAGTCTTCAAGGAGTATCTAGATTAGTTCGTGATTGTTTTTATTGACGATATCCTAGTGTACTTGAGAAGTCCTGAGCAGCACGAAAGACAGTTGAGGATAGTGCTTCAGACTCTGCGAGATCATGGATTGTACGCCAAGTTCAGTAAGTGTGAGTTTTGGTCGACTTGTGTGGCTTTTCTAGGTCACATGATTTCAGGTGAAAGAATCTTCGTGGACCCGATCAAGATTGAAGCCTTGAAAAATTGGCCAAGATCGACAACAGTGACAGAGATCAAAAGCTTTGTGGGGTTGGTAGGTTATTACAAAAGGTTCTTGCAAGGATTTTCAGTGTTAGCCTTGCCTTTAACTTGACTACTGAAGAAGGAAGAGAAATTTGTATGGATAGATAAGTGTAAGCATAGTTTCCAAGAGCTTAAACAAAAGCTGACTACCACACCAGTGCTAACCATTCCATCTAGCCCTGGAGAATACGAGATCTATAGTGATGCGTCATTCAGGGGACTAGGTTGCGTGTTAATGCAACACGGTAGAGTTGTTGCATACACGTCCCGTCAATTGAGACCTCATGAGCTGAACTACCCAACGCATGACTTAGAACTCGCAGCAATTATCTTCGCTCTGAAGATTTGAAGACATTATTTGTGCGGAGAAAGGTTCCAAATCTTTACAGATCACCAAAGTCTCAAGTACTTATTCTCTCAAAATGAGTTAATTATGAGACAGCGTCGTTTGATGGAACTTCTCAAGGATTATGATTGCGAAATCCTGTACCATCCTAGAAAAGCTAACAAAGTCACAAATGCGTTGAGTCGGAAGTCTTCGACTACGCAGATGGTGATTAAGGAGTGGATCTTACTCGAAGGAGCTCGAGATTTGATTTTCAAATTTGAGGTAGGCCATCTTTCAAGTCTTATGACCACCCTCAGAATTGAGCCGAAAGTACATATCAGAATCAAGACGTTACAATTGACAGACCCAGAGATCTAGAAGATTGTGCAAGAAGATACCGAAAATAGGAACACTGACTTTCAGATTTCTGAGGACAAAACACTAAAGTTTCGTGGACGACTGTGTGTACCTGATGATGCAGAGCTTAAGGAGGAGATTTTGTCAGAAGCTCATCGTAGCAGTTACAGCATTCATCCAGGCAGTACGAAGATGTATCAGAATCTGCGTCAACATTATTGGTGGACCAGTATGAAGGTGGATATCGCAAAGCATGTCACCAAATGTCTGACGTGTCAGCAAGTGAAGGCACAGCACTGTAAGCCGGGAGGACTTTTGCAACCTCTCGAAATTCCCAATTGGAAATGGGAACACATCACAATGGACTTTGTGATGGGCTTACCCAGGAGTCAGAGGGGTAATGATTCCATATGGGTCGTAGTTGATAGATTGACGAAGTCGGCTCACTTTATTGCCGTACGAAAGGACTATGCATTGGACAAATATGCAGAGTTGTACATGCGTCAGATTGTTCGTCTGCATGAAGTGCCAGTGACGATTACATCTGATCGAGACCCAAAGTTCACAGCCGCTTTTTGCAAAAGCTTGTAGACTGCCTTGGGAATGAAGCTGTAGTACAGTATGGCCTATCATCCGTAGATAGATGGCCAGTCTGAGAAGATGATTCAAACCCTCAAAGACATGCTAAGAGCTTGCGTGCTGGACTTCAAAGGAAGCTGGGAGGAATAGCTTCATCTCGTCGAGTTCACCTACAACAACAATTATCTGCAGAGTATTCAAATGGCACTGTTTGAAGCGTTGTATGGCAGAGCATGCAGAACTCCAATTTGTTAGGATGAAGTCGGGGAACGAAAGATCATAGGCGCAGAATTGGTTCAACAGTTAGTGGATGCAGTTGCAGTTATCAAGGACAGATTAAAGACAGCTCAGAGTTGTCAGAAAAGTTATGCAAATAAGCATCGAAGACCATTGGAATTCCAAGTTGGTGAGCATGTCTTTCTGAAGGTATCACCACTGAGGGGTACTTCACACTTCAGCAAGAAAGGGAAGCTAAGTCCGAGATACGTTGGTCCCTTCGAGATTTTGGAACGAATAGGGACTCTGGCGTATCGTCTTACATTGCCGCCGAGACTAGCACAAGTGCATGACATCTTCCACATGTCGATGTTGAGAAAGTATGAGCCTGACCCGACCCACGTGCTGAATTTTGAAGAATTAGACTTGGACGACAGAGTGTCGTACGTGGAGAGACCAGTTCAGATTGTAAGTCGCAAGGAACAGAATCTACGCACCAAGACGATCTCGTTAGTCAAAGTGGTCTAGCAACACCACGGGACAGAAGGAGCAACCTGGGAAAGTGAAGACTCGATGAGCCGACGATACCCCCACCTTTTTGTTTAAAATTTATAAGAAGGAAAGAGTTGTGATATCCTGATTTTTAACCCTGTTTTCGATTAAATGAAATAGGCTTTTCATCGACATGCCTATGGCCTTTTTCTCTGAGTTGGCCACTCACGAGATAACTAGTCTATCAGGTGAAGCCGTTAAGGAATCTAAACGCAACAGACTTGAGAATTCGACCAGAAATCGACTGCTCGACCGTGCTAATCTACAAGTGTCAATACGGCACCGTCAAAATCAATCAGACACTAGAGATAGGTCGGTTCAACAAAGGAATGTGATTGAAGTGTGGGTGATTCCACCTAATTGCAAAATTCTCGTCGAACGACACTAAATCGATTTTTCTGTCGTTTGTATACCCTGTGCCTGTATTTGAAACCTTGAGATGTTCACGACAACCGAGAGTCGGCTATGAGTCGAAGATGCACAATGTGGCTAAAAAATAATCGACTACAGATCAAATGCACTAAAAATTTCGAAAAGCTACCTAGTAGGTTAGGTCACGCTAAAATTGTGTCCGGTTGAAATTAACCACGAAATTAAACCCAATTTCAAAAATTAAAAGTTCTGTCATGTCACGATTTATTTTAGGAACGTCGGCTCATCCTCTGAAGAATTTTCGACAAGTCCGAAATTTTAGCAAAAATTCAAGTTTGGGCGATTTTGGACGGGGAAATTAAGAGGGCCATTTTTGTGTGGATTTTTGGCGTTCAAGACGGATCAATTGGCAACGAAAATTGTGGAAAGTAGTTTGAGCATCCTCCTTGGCAAGTTGGCCATTAATTTGAGTCCAATTGGAGAGGATTTGAATTGCAATGGAAGGGGAATTGTGCAAAATTCGTAGGCCAATGGGGGGTGCAACATTTCAGCACCTAGGGAGGCTTGTTAGGGACGTTTGTGAGGGGAAATTCGCTAAGGATAGGGCTGCGGACTTTGGAAGCTTCACACTTGAGTGTTCTTGATATTTTGGTGAGCATTGAAGGCTTGTCCCCCCTCCTTTCCAGCTGCAGCCCCATCTTCTTCCTCTTCCTCAGCTTTTCTCTCCATTACTGTTGTTGGAGAGCTCAAGACCAGCAGAGAAGACCAGCCAAGCCAGCAGCAACCGCCGGTGTCATCGTTCGCCCGTCCAAGCATCGCCGAGCCTGCCGAAGCCGCTCGCCCGCGCGACTCCAACCCACGCGTCCCCCGCTGTCCCGCTGTGGCATCCAAGAATTTCAACGACCCTCGAATATGTGACGGTCATGACCAATTGATGGAAGTATCATCGAACTGTGCCATTGATATCATTTACGGGAGTTGATTCATATTTGTTTATTTATTGGATTGATATGATATGTTTAGCAATGGACCAATCAACCTTGCAACAAGAGAAAATCTTTGGACTTTGATCGACTGATATTACTTTTTTTCTAAGAATCGAAGGGATGGAATTCAGCCATGCATGAGGAACACGCATGCTGAATTTAAGGACAAAATATTGGGGAGTTAGACCGAGCATGAGGATCATGAACGTCTTTTCTTGGTGCGATTCAACAAGTAAGGAAATGAAATTTTGCCACCATGTCGCTTGATCGAAATCCCTTCTCCACGCAAGAACTTCGATTATATCCTTGTATATGAAGCAAATTGACTATGGGGATATCAAATTGATTTCTGTGGAAACCAAATGCTTAATAATTGTACAGAAATTATGGGCTTATTTTTGAAGATTATGGGCCATTTAATTTGGACTTTTCAGCCACAATTTTCAGGCCCAAACAGCCCATGAAGCCCCTAAAGTGTCGACCAAAAGGGGGGGGAACCGAACAAGGGAGACACGCCACTCTCCACCTGTCCATTGCTACCTCAGCCACTCTCCACCTGTCTCTCTCCCTTGAAGCCACCGGAGGAACCTGCATGCAAAGTTCATTAAACAATTAACCAGAGAAACCAAAAGAATTCGGAACTAAGGAGAGAGAGAGAAACCGAGAGTGAGCAGAAGGTGAGCGAGCGAAACAGAGAGAGAGAGTTCGAGTGAGTAGCGAGCGATCCGAGTGAGTGAGGGCAGAGAAGGAAGACCACCCTCCGTTCGTGCCTGTGATCGAGCTGCCGCCGTCATCACCACCAGTCTTCGTCGCCGTCGAGCCAAGCCGAGACCCCCCGAGCCCCTGTTTTTGTTTGCAACCAAGTAGAAGAGCTTGAGGCAAGTGAAAGCACTAATCCATGTCTTGCATGCTGCAATTATCTGGTGAAATGCTGGTAGATGTGAGAAAATGCAGAATTGGGAGCTGCATGTTGTTTTTGGATGATTGAGATGAAGTTGGATTAAGAGATTGAGTAAAAAACAGAGTATGTTCTATGAGATTTCGGTTTTTGGGTTGAGATAAGAACTTAAAGGTCTAACTATAGTGGATTTTTGGAAGTGAAGTAACTGTAATGCAGTGCAATAGACTTGTTAACACTTGGCTGTGGACATTGGATGCTGAATTCGAATGAGTAGAAGTAGTTCTCTTTGGATTAGTAAACTGTTTTCGCAAAAAACAGCATGATCTTCGGTGATTCCATGAATTGTCTGTAATTATCTAGCTAGAATTAGACTTCAGACCCTCAATAAAAATTGTAGGACATATCTTTAGGAATAACATATCAAAAATTTAGAATAAATGAACAAGGTTTGGTCGATGAAACGATTTTTCTATGAAAATGCTAAATCTGTAAGTCATTACAGAACGTTAGCAAGGAATACAACAATTACTGCTCTTGATACATAAGAAATTTGACTTGGTGTTCTTCATGAAAATTTTTCGTTTAGGTCTTATTGATAACATCAAAATTTCATAATTTTCTGAGTTTATTTAGGGATTATTCCGAAATTTTTACCAGAACTGTGCATTGTAATAATCAAGCTGTTTTGTTTCGAATTTGCACAAATTGTCCCAAAGTTGAATATATCTTGAATTGTTAGGTGACATGATGATACTGGCATTGGCATATTATGCAATATTGAGATTAGATGAAGGATTCATGAGACATCTTGTCATTGCATTTGAAAGTATTTTTGGAAATTAAGATGTTAATTGATACCGTTGGACCCTCGGGTCAACGATGGCCCGGGAGTCGGGATGCCCAAAGGATCGAATGAGTCGATGCCTTATGGATGCCCGGTGGCCCTAGTGGCTGAATGCCGAAGGTCTTTCCTCGAGAGCTTCGGGATGCCCGGTTGTATGCTAGTCGGTACGTAAATCTGGAGGGTCGGGGTAACCATTCTCATGGTGAGCCTCGGAGGTTTCCTCGTGATACCAGGTGGGGTACGAGATGCCTGGAGGTGTGATACGCTCCGGATGCCCGGTGGCCTTAGTGGCTAAATGCCAGAGGCTTTCGCGATGCCAGGGTGGATGCGAATGCCCGGAGGGACGCAAACATTGATCCTCTTGGGGATGAAACCTTTTGAATGATAAAATGGATGATTCTACTAAGTGTGTGTGTGGTCTGGTTACAAGACTAAATTTTATAGCATGGAATGGGACGTGTCACTACAGTTTGGCCCTATGATCGGGACTTGGGTAACTAGACATGATGCATTTTGATTCTTTTAAAATTGCATTTTTGCCATTGCATTAAAGAATTTCATGATATTGTTGCATATTTATCCCTTGATTACCTATTGTTGTCTATCCTGCATAAGTCTAGTTATTGACAGTACTACTTGACATGGCTTGATGAATCTTTTACTGCTGACTGGTTGTAATCACCCCATTTGGGGACTAACATTTCAGATTAGAAGACATGTCTCTGCTACCTATCACCCGAGTACATTTTACGATATCCCAGTTGACGTTGAGTGCGAGTGTTCGAAGCACCCTCATCCTAATATACGAGGGTTGGTCTTTGTTCAAGTGCGGGTTCTGGTTTTGTATGATATTGGTACACCTGATGGCCCAGTGGTACAGGAGTTCCTGTCGGTGTACGTTCGTGGTGATGGTTTCATGCTGGGGATGTTGCCGCCACCGCCAGCTGACGAACCAGGCTGGGTATGACTAAGAGGGACGGGTAGCAGATGAATCATTTTTGGACTGCCGACACTGACTAATAGACTTTTGTATAGGATTGCATGGAAAGGAAAGTCAAAGGGAGGTCGGGTTATCTTTTGTTATGAAGCCGAGTATAGAAAACCATGGCAAATTTTGATGTACCGACTGATGTTGTCTATCATACCTATGTAAATAAAAGTGTTCGGCTTTATCTTATAAAAAGTTTTAGTTGATGTGCATCGTTTTCGAATATGGAATAGGGAGATGTTGAATATACTTTCGCTATATGAACTGCACAGGGACTGATAGAAATGATATAAACCCCTAGGATTTATGGACTTATCAAATTTCATGGTATCAGAGTAGTAGATTTTAAACTAAAGATATAGGACATAATCTGTGGCAACCCTAACGGATCGAGGGCCGTTTCGGGGGTGCCACACCCGTGCCGTCATCTGCGTCCTAACAGCTCGTCGCCGTTCGCCTAGCTGTCTCCATCGCGTCCCCGAGCCGTTGTCGCAGCCGTCCGCCACCTCAAGTCGCTGCTGTCACCGCCTGGCCCCGCTAGCCCGTCCTATTTCCCTCGAACCGGTCTTCTCAGCCCTCAACAAAAGCAAAGTCTTAGCTGTGGGCTGAGACTTCGTGGCTCGTTTCCAGGCCCTTCCGAACCTCCCTTGGCGTCGCTCCAAGCTTGAGTCTCGCCCGCCTTGGCATTGCCATCATCGTGAACTCACCGGCTCGCTAATCCGATGAGTTTACTTGCTAAACCTTTCTTATGGGGTTAATTATGCTTATGGGATAATTAGATTAGCTTAAGATTGGTTTACGTGGTTAGTTTATATTAATTAGTGGTTTAGTTGGTTAATTAGGCTTATTAGGTGGTTAGATTAGATTAGTTAAGGGTTAATTAGATTGTTTTATTTATGTCGATAGATGCATTATTTTTCTAGGTCCAATTAGGTGGTTAGATTAGCATATTTAGCTTAATTAGTCATTTATTGAATTAATTTTCATTTATTTAATTAATTTTGTATGTTATTTAATTATTTAATATTTTCTAGAAATTATACTTTGGGATAGCCGACGCCAAAATTTCGTGCTGATTGTCGTGGTATGATTAGTTTATGCAATTGAATGATAATTTGTGCAATTGAGTGGTGATTGTGATTTTTGGTTTATTATTTAAAAATTATGAAATTTTGGTATTTAATTAGAAAATACTGGATGTCGGGTTTTGACAATGAAAGTGTTTTTAAGTACCATATCAAATAGTGGGATTTTTAAAAGGAATGATATCAATTTTTATAGTTCGATTTGACTGTATACCCACACACGATTATTTTACCGAGTATTTTTAATACGAAGAAAATAGGCTAAGCACGTTATCTTAATTAAGGCATTTTAGTGCAAAGCACAATGTCCTTAACCGGAATCGAATGATCGTGTGATGGTTATGGGAACCCATCCCCAATGTACATCAGGTGGACGATGCCCCTATATGGGATGCCCCTAACAACGGATGCCGGATCACGATAGAGGCACGACCAAAGCTCTTTCGGGAATGCCATATAAAGGTAGACGTTGTCGTGCTCAAGGGATGAGGCGATGCCTAGCTACACCGGAAGACTAATGTGCATCGGGTAGGCCATGCCTATGTAAGCAGTAATCAATTGAAACGCATGAATGATTGAGATAAACGTGCATGATTATGGGACAAAATTGTGGCACAGAATGGAACATGTCATAACGATTTGGCCTTATAATCAAGACCCCTATAATTGTTTAAGATATAAGTTGAGGCGTTCCAGTTGTTGAGTGTTATTACTGCATATATTTGTTATATGAACTGTACTGACGTGCATGAAGGAACTGAGGTGAGGTGAGTCTTGTTTGATGTGTGAGTTGACTGCCTCTAGGCATATTTCCTTCATAATCGGGGTTTGGGGCGTGAACTCGCTAAGACATTGTCTCACCCTATCGTTGGTTTAATCTTTTTCAGGTCCCTAGATTGAGGCATGTCACGTGCATTACGGGGTCCCGCAGACGATGGAGTTTGAGTTTACCTACTTCCCTATTCCCGAGACTACACTGAGATGGGAGTTGGTTGAGACCACGGTTTGGGTCAATGAGGGCCTACCTCAGTTGGTACCTCATAGATTCATAGCATGGTACATCAGCTTCCCTCAAGGGGGTTAAGAGAATCCCCTTTTAGTTTTCGATGGACCTACCGTTGGGACCGGGGAGTGGGAAGCAGCGCACCCGATGGATCTCGACACTCCTGATGGTGTCATGGTGGACCCGGAGCCCATGGTTGTAGAGCCCGGAGTTTAGTGAGCTCAGTAGCTTCTTTTTGGTTTTGACTTCTCTGTATATAAACTCAAGGTGTTTATAAAGTGTGGCTTTTGTGAATTGACAGTCCTGCTTTTCTATCCCATATTGGTTGTTGTCTAGAGTTATAGTTTGCTTCTGCATGTGCAATAAAATGAATGGATCGGCGACGCGTCCTAGGACGTCACAATTTTATCGACCATTGAGGGATGTGCTCACGCTTGAGATTTGGGACGTGACACATCCAGCTCCAGGAAATTAGCTTTAGAGAAAGTGTACCAGATCTAGAGAAATTAAGCTCCGGCAACGCGGATTTTGAACGATGGATGGATCTACCAATTACAATCACCGTTCGCCGCTCTTCATCTTCTGCATCTGAGAATGGCGAGAGATGAGGCGAATCTCCAAAGAGCGTGATCAGATACAGATAAAACAAGCTGCAGCAGAGTCGAACAACCGGCGATCCATTGACTCCCTTCGGAGAAGAAAGGACCTCGAGTGGAGGTCGCAAACAGAGGTCGCCCACATCATGAAGTTCCCTCCTCCCCTAGCTACATCCCCGGTCTGTCGCCTCCACTTCAAGTCGTCTTGCCCTCATGTCGATGGCGTGGGCCCCTATCACCGCTCTTCCCTTTCTCTTCATGGGGATCTCTCTAGCTTTAATGCTTGTCCGATCAGTCGCCTTCTTTTACATGGCAGGAATGGTGTCTGCTCTGTCGAAGTTGGCTCAGGCGATACTGTGCTGTGCCGGCTTCATGGCAGCATGACATGGCCGATAAGGTGGCTTCTCTATCAACCATGTTGAAGAAAAAAAAGGATTCCTTTTGAAATTTTCGGATGATTGGTTTGTCCTACAATTACAAGTGTTGCTTTGTGATAAGCATACCATGCATTTTTGGGTGTAACGGTTTTGATGATATGGGAAGTATGGAAAAGGTGAACTACTGGTGTAAGTGTTGACTGTCATGGAAACGAGCAGCAATAGCATAGATGTCTCTACTTTCTCTAGCCAACTTCCCCTTGATGAGTTCTTGTTGAATATCGGTGCGTAATCCATTGGATAACTTCCATCCATGGAGTGGGACCGGATTTTAGTAATACGTTTCTTAATATGAGAAGTGAAAGTATCTTTTTGAGTCTAGTAATCTGTTGTCTTGATGTCTAGGCCAAATTCGAGCAAGAACCAACCCGGATTGAGGCCCGGATTGGTGCAAATGTATGAAAATGGCTATTGGCCACTAGTAGGGCTTCCAACCAGGCCTGGCTAGGTCGTGTGGCTGGACGCCTGGTTCGAAGGGACTAACCTCCCATATCGAATTTTAATTATTTTTAGAGTCTTTTGATGTCTTACATGACTTTTCTTCACTTTGCAAGAGTATTTAGAAATTTGTTTATGAGAATTCTCTTTACGAATTCTCGCTCTCTCAAGGTGGGATTGTGAGAAAGCTACATATGATATGACATCAACCTTATTGATTGTCTCGAATATGAAGCAACAAATTTAACATGCAAAAGAGAATTATTATATCAAATAGCATATAAGTAAGATATCGTGCCAATTTTTTTACTCATGAGAGGAAAAAAAGAGGGCAAAAACCACAAAAAAATCTAAATTTTGTATACTTTGATATATTATTCACCATAAACTTTTTGTTGCAACAAAAAAACCTCAAATTTGTTCCCATGTGACATCTTTATCCTAAACTTATATCCGTACGACACATTCACCTCAAAATTTGGGATAAATATATTACATGAGATTTTTGATGTCACAAAAAAAAAAAAATTGTGGGAAAGGTATCGCACGGTAATAAGTTTGGGGTTTTTTGTGTCACCAAAAAAAAAAATTAGAGTAAACATATCACACGGGTATAAGTTTGGAGTTTTTTATGTCACAAAAAGATTTGGAGTAAATTGTGTCGCAGCATAGCTTAAATTTTTTATGATTTATTTTCAAAAAAGAAAATAGAGAACTTTTGAAAAACCATTGCCACTTTCAAAAATACACATTTTGCATTTATAAATTACCCCTTCACCCCATTTTTTATCCCCGTCTCTCTACCTTCCGCCACACCAATGTCAACTTCTCTCTCCATGGCCACTAGAGCTCAAAAGTCGCAATCGAGGCCATCGCCACAAGCTCAAAGGTAGCATTAATGCCTTGGCCTTCAAGCTCAAAAGTCATGCAAACCGGCGAGCTCACCATGGCCACTAGATTCGGCGTCAAGTTCAACAACAGAATTTGGGTAGCGACAGACATGACTTTTTGACACGGCAGGGTGGTGTCTTGGTCATGCCACAAATGTAGACAGTGCTAGGAGTTTCAAGTCGTACACTCTGGGTTGGATTGGATATGGGTCTCGAATAAGTGGGTTTCGACAGTAGGTTTTGAATGGTGAGTTGGGAGGGGCAAAGATGGGGAACAAATGACTGATTTGTAAGTATGATTAACATTATAACTAATGTCAGATGTAACTCGAAATGGAATTTGCTAAAGTAAGGATGGTTACTGCAACCATTGTAACAAACTTGCAACCAGAATACTACAGTCCCACACTCACTTTATCCACACAAATCTCTCTCTTCCACACTGAATGTTCCTTTGCATGTCTAGGTTCTTTGTGCCTAATGAGAACTAGAGAGCAAAACAAATTGAAGTGTAATATGCTATCATGTGAACTCAATAGTTCTAATGATTTTGCATCATGAAGCGCTATCTTCAAAACGTAGAGCGAGGATCGTCACAAGGACCTCTTTGGGCTCCCAAACATGACAAACTAGAGCACAAAGCTACTAGTAAAGTTGTCCAATTATATCAGTGTGGGATCTCCACCAAGAAGGAATGAACATCTAGGAAAGCAGATTTGTGTGCAATCAGACTTCCTAACTCGGTGGTCATTCTCTTATCTCACTTATTTAATTAATGTCGAGTGTCCCGATGCTTAGTCAAAAAAAGATTGGGGCCCCATAAACTTGAGAAGGAAAATCAACTCAATTACCCCCGTCTGCATATAAATAGATTACAAATGTTAAGTCAAGGTAGAGAACTTGTCGAACATGATGACTAAGTATGTTTCTTTAACGAATCTTAAGCTTTACTTGAACGCAATTGTCATCTATAGAGAGTGTGCATCCATTGAGGCGTTGGAAAAACTAGCATGGATGATGGACATTATGACTTAGTTACAAACGTCGAGGAATGGTAGAGATTTGTTAAAGTATGTCTTGATTTTGAGCCATTATGCAATCTAACCTAATTGGATAAGGAAAAAAATCCAAAAAATATTTCTTTGAATGGCGTATATGCTGGAGAGTTTCTTTTATTTGGTTGGATATATATATCTCCATGATTACATCCAGACCTTGTGATGTAAAAGATTTGAGAGGATATTGCTTGGATGTTGGGTAAGGAAAAGATACAAGTTCAATTTGGGAGGTTGGGCCGTGTAAACTTCGGATCATTAAACATTGAGGGGGAAATTTTCTTTGGAGTACAATGAACTCTCATAGCCAAAATTTTTAGTGGACTTTAATTGCCTACTTGGGATTTTCTTTTTTGTTGTACAAAAGAAAGCGTGTGGGGTCAGGAATTGGTTAGAGAAAAGAAAATAAATTAAAAGCAAGGTTTTGCTTTTGGGTTTCCTTTCCTCGAGAAACCAAATAGTGGGTTCCTTTGGAAATTGAGCCAACGCATGAAGAACAAAAGAAAGAATGTAAGTACGCTCTTGAATTAGCTTTGTGAAGGGTTTTGCTATGGGCTTTTCTTTTTTTTTTTTGGTCAATCATACTCTATTCTTACTTTAACTCTCACTTTCAGACTATTGCCCTGCCTCTTTGCAGAGCGTGGAAGTCGAAACCCACACTTGAAACTAAATCATCCCCAACCTAACCTCCCCTGAGAAGATAGGGATTCGAACCCCCCACATCCCCCTTCCATGTTGGAAGGGTGGCCATTAGGGCAAACCCCAGTGGTTGCTTTGGGCTTAAACACGTAGTGATTTGCCCTAAAAGCTTTACATGCAATTAAGTTATTCATTTATAAACATATTTGGGTTTAATCTTAATCTAACATGAGAAACACTTGAACGTGTGAACAATTGTAATTCCAATTATAGTGAATCATTTATTGTTGGCTCTCCCCATGAGGTGTGTCACGCCCCGAACCTCAAGCGCGTGCCCATCCCTCGGTGGTTGATAAAAATAAAATGCAACGTCCCAGAATGCGTCACTAACCCATTCATTTTATTGCACATGCGGAAACGAATTAAACATCCCTGACAACAAATAGCATGGGATAGAAAAGCAGGGAAACGGGTTCACAGCCAAAACACGCTTTTATATACACACTGAGTCATATACAAAAGTCTATCAAAAGACCTATATACAGAAGTCTAGATCAAAAAGGGGCTACGGAGATTTTAAACTCCAGGCTCTCCATTCCTCGGCTCCGGGTCCTCCACGGCACCATCAAGGGTGTCGATATCTAGAGGGTGCCTTACCTCCCATTCCCCTATCCCGACGGGAGGTCCGTCAAAACCACCTATAAGACCCTCCCAACTCCCATCGGGCTTATGAAGGTACCATGCTTTGAAACGATGAGGTACCAGGTGGGGCAGACCCTCATCGACCCAAACAATAGACTCCAGAAGCTCACGGGTCAGGTCGGTCCTAGAAACTGGGAAATAGGAACGCTGGAAGTCTACCTCCCTCGAAACCCCATAACATACATGACATTGCTCCATCTAAAAACCTGAAAAGAAATGAGCCCATAACGGAGTGAGACAATGTCTCGGTTGGTTCACTCCCTAAACTCCGACTAGAAAGGAAATACGTCTAGGGCATCCTAAACACATAGCCACACAATCGCAGAGACTTACCTCGTCTTAGATCATTCTTGCATGTCAGCACAATTCATATCATAGACATAAACAGTATTCATGCTCAAACAATTGGCACGCCAACACTTTCATCTCAACAACACAAGGGGTCCCAATTATAGGACCAAATCATTATGACACGTCCCATTCCATGCCACACAATTTTGTCCCATAATTCAGCATGTCAATTTCACAAGGCATGCATCCCAATTGTTAATCACGGCCACACACGGGCACGGCCTACTCGAAGTTCGGTGGTCTTCTGGAGTAGCCAAGCGTCATCTCGCCCCATCAAGCACAGCAACGTCACTATGTCAACGGCATTTCATAAAGGAGCATCAGTCCAGAATCTACTGCGACTGGCATCCATTGGTAGGGCATCCCATATAGGGGCACGTCCAACTCAACAACTCGAGACAGGTTCTCTTAACCAACACACGACTATTCAATCTCGGCCCAAGACACCATGCATTACACTCAAATGCCTCAATTAAAATAGTGATCATGGCCTATTTTCTTCGTATTAAAAATACACGGTAAAATAATTGTGTGTGAGTACACGATCAAGTTGAACCAGAAAAACCGACACCCTTCCTTTTAAAATCTCACTATTTGATATAGTCTTTAAAACTATTTTCGGTATCAAAACGCGACACCTGGTAATTTCTAAATAATTACCAAAATTGGAATAAATAATCAAAATTCTAATCACCACTCAATTTACACAATTTAACACTCAATTAAATAAACCAAGCATACCATTGCAATCAGCATGAAATTCTAGTCATCGGCTATCCCAGTATAATTTCCAGAAAAATATTAAATAATTAAATAAAAACCAAAATTAATTAAATAAATACAATTAAATGCCAAAAATACAAAACTTAGGTCGGAAATGCTTAATTAACTGTCCGAACGGGCCGGAAAAATTTTCGAACCTATCTAGATAAATAGTACGACTACTCTAGCCCTTAATCTATCCGTTCTAACCACCTAACATGTACAAATGGATAATTAAATCGCTAATACATGCTAACTAACCACCTAATCTCTAATTAACCTAAACTAATAACCCCTTAAGCATCATTAACTCCCTAAGTAGAGTTTAGTGAGTAAACTCACCAATTTAGTGATTCGGTAAGTCCACGATGACGGCAATGTGTAGACGGGCGATAAACCTCCCTGCGGCGACACTGAACGAAAACTGGGTGGGCCTGAAAATAGGCCATGAAGCCCAAAGACTCTAGTTGGTCTTCGGTTCTGCTTGCGGAGCCGTGAGGGATGCTCGGACGACTGGTTCAGGCTGAAATGGCAAGGAAGGACCGGCGGTGGCTGCAACAAGGCTAGGCGGTGGCTTCGGCAACTTGAAGGGCGGCGAACAGTGGCCAAGCGAGCTATGACAGTTGCCTGGGCAGCTCAGGATGGTGTCTGGTCGTGAGTAAGGGCGCGGGCGAATGAGAAGAGCGGCTAGCACGCAACAGACGGGTGGAGCAGCGTGCTAGGGCGACAACGGGTCCGAGCGGCTCGGGAGGTGGTCGATGGCCAGCGGGAGGGAGTTGGCTAGATTTCTTGGTTCTCTAAGCTTCCCAACACACTCAACAATGGGGAAAGTGGCTGCTGAAAGCAGAAGAAGGCTGCTGGTCAAGGAGGGGGCCACAAAATATCAAGAACACTTGAGTTCTTGGCCCACCACCCCTTGGCTGTCATACATGGCCAAAATCCTTCACCCAAGCTTCCATTGCAAGCCATCTAAGGGTCCAAATGTTGCACACCACCAAGGCCTACGAATTTTGTGAAATCCCCTTCAATTCCATTCAATCCCTCTCCAATTGGACCTAAATTGGAGTCCATAGATCCAACCAAGGTGCCCACACTCCATTTCACATTTTTCCTTGTCAATTGGACCAACTTGACGGCCAATGGTGCGCTAAAAAATGGCCATCTAATTTTCCCGGTCAAAAACGTCCTTACTTTGAATTTTCGCCAAAAATCTCGGTTTGCAGATAATGTGAGTCTACGTTCCTAAAATGAATCATGACATGATAGAAAATCGGGTTCAAATTCGCGGTTAATTTCAATCTGGTGCAATTTTAACGTGACCTAACCTACCGAGTAGCTTTTATGAATTTTTGGTGCAATTAACCCGTGGTCAATTATTTTTGAGCCACATTGTACATCTTCGACAAATTGGCGACTCTCGATTGTCGTGAAAATCTCAAGGTTTCAAATATGGACATATGGTACAGAAATGACGGCAAAATTGGTCTAGTGCCGTTCGACATAAATTTTGCAATTAGGTGGAATCACCTACACACTAATCACATACCTCTATTGAATCGACCTATCTCCAATCTCTGATCGATTTTGACAATGCCGTAATGACCCTTGCAGATTAGCACGGTCGAGTAGTTGATTCCTGGTTGAATTCTCAAGTCTATTGCGTTTAGATTCCTTAACGGCTTCACCTGATAGACTAGTTATATCGTGAGTGGCCAACTCAAAGAAAAGAACTATAGGCGCGTCGATGAAAAGCTTAACTCATTCAATTGAAAACAGAACTTGAAATTCAGGATGTCACAAGGTGGATATCGATATTCGGATCGAATCACATAAATATTTGGTATCCTTGTTCCCTTTCTATTTCTTCAATGCTTTTGCATTGATTCAATAGCAATTCTCAATTTTCACGTTAATTTTGCAACATGTCTACTTCTAAAATGCCTATAGTCAATATCACTTTCTCCTAAAATCTCCAATGCATATTAGATTAATAGATCTTCCATGTTTAAAACCATCCAATTTCTAAATGTTTTCTAGTGAAGTTTTTCACTTATACGTACAGACTCATAGGGATAATCCACCATCACCCTTGCATTAGAAGCAATTTGGATAATGTTAACTAGACACTCATTAAGTTAAATTAGTTGCTTTTTGAGAAATCGAAATGCAATCTATTATGCTTTTTTCTCTAGTGTGAAATGTGTAATAGTTGTAGATTAGTAATTTTCAGTATCTTGAAAATGTAAGCATTCTAAGTTAGTCGAGCTGAATGATGAGAAAAGCACTTCAGTGAACCCCTTACCATATCTACATCCTATGTTAGTTTCCCAAGCAAGAGACTAGTTCATTGTGAGTAATCCTTTAACATTTACTAATTTTCATATCACCATCATTTAGTTGCATTCTAACTGTTCAATACGATCTTGGGTTCCAATTGGGAACCAAGTAAATCACAAGGCCTGTGCTTTACATTAGATAGAGATTAAATTGGTATATAAATGACAATAGTTGACTAGGCTAGACTAGACTTAACATGTGGAAAAATTATGCCAATAGGGACTTTTGGAAAATTCCCCACCAATGAAATCTCGCCATTGCGTAAGGTACATTCCTTGCCCCGCACGCCAATTAACCTTGTCACCAAAAGGAGTTGAGCTATATTCATCACTAAAAATGACTAAGACTTTGGCCATGACCACAATTTCTACACTCAAGCATGGGCATTGTTGAACTCCTATAAATCGCTCTAACTTGCAAAAAAGAGTTAACTCGAGAGTGTGATACATTTGAAGTTTGGTCACTCAAATCCACAATCATGAAAACGAATGTACGGTGGGTACTTGTGGTGGTTTGGGGTATCGCATGTTTATGAGGCTTTCATGGGTGTTGGAAACAAGAAAGGATTGCACTCTTAGCACTCAATGCCACATTCGACCTACGATCATGGGATGACATCGGGGAATCGAATTCCGACTGTTGCAGCTGGATATGTGTTAAGTGTAACACCACCACAAGATGAGTCACTCAACTAATGCTCTCCGATTCGAGGGCTTACTATTTTGGCTTTACAACTTGATACCTAAATGCTTCTCTACTTCTTCCCTTTGAAGAACTCTAGAGCCTTGACTTGTCTACCAACTATTTAGGAGGGTGGATTTCACCATAAGGTATAAATTCACCGTTTGTCCATTTCCTATAAAACAAGAGATACTCATTATCTAATGAACTCATAAGTTAATCATGCCCGGGTTCTTATTCGCTTCCTCCATTATAGATGATTATGTCCACGACATCATTTATCCACAAGTCTACGACATATTTCCCTGGAAATGCAATACATGTTTGCGCGTGTACTCCAATAGATTTCTGCAGATTTTTACCACTTTTCATCGTTTGTTTGCAGAACCAAACCTGCTATCTTCAAGGCTGAGCAAACTAGAGGTGCTTGACTTGAGCAATAACTTTTTGGATCATTCTATTCTATCCATTCTCGATACAATTCCATCTCTCCGGCATCTGTTCCTCAGAGACAGTAATTTGAGTGGGACTTTACATATGAATGGTAAATTTTTCCAACTTATTCTCTACTTATAATTCAGTACAAAGTCGCCACCCTTGACATGAGTTAACATTGTTTATGGAAAAATTAGGTGCTTTTAGTAATTTGATGGAGCTGGACATAAGTGTTGATGCAATGACTACTGCTAAAGATACTGTTTTAGTTTTCATGTAGGAACCTCATTTTTATTCGTAAATTAAATTAACTAGCTTGCAAGTCATGCAGGCAGGCTCTTTAATACCTATACATGTGCTTCATATTAAGAATAAAGAAGTCATATATTTCAACCCCCTTCTTGTTCCATATAGAATTGTTGCTGATTCAAAAGATTCCTATCCCGAGGCATCCGTGTGGGTGCTTTCATTGTTTACTATAGATAATTCTATTTTACCTATTTGTGGTACAACCCCTTTATCTTTCATTGTTTGTTTACAAAACCAAACTTGCTATCTTCAAGGCTGAGTGATTGACTTGAGCAGTAATGTTCTAGATTATTTTATTCTATCCGTTCTCGGTACAATTCCATCCAACATTTGTTCCTCTGAGACAGTAATGAGTAAGACTTTACATGTGAATGGTAAATTTCTCTGACTTATTCTCTGCTCATAATTCAGTATAAAATCGCCATCCTTGACTTGAGTTAACTCTATTTGTGGAAAAATTAGGTGGTTATAATAATTTGATGGAACTAGACAGAAGTTATGAAGCAATTGATGTAGTGGCTATTGCTGAAGGTACTGTTTCAGTTTTCATGCAAGAACCTCATTTTTATTCGTAAATTAAACTAACTAGCCTACGAGTCATGCGAGCAAGCTCTTTAATACCTATACATGTGCTTCATATTAAGAATAAAGAAGTCATATATTGCAACCCCTTCTCTTTCCATATAGAAATGTTGCTAATTCAAAATATTCCTATCTTGAGGCATCTACATGGGCGCTTTCATTATTTACTCTGGATAATTCTATTTTACCCATTCGTGGTACAATTCCGACTAGGTGTCTATTCTCCAAAACAACATTTGAATGGGACTTTAGATGTGAATGATAGTTTCTCCAACTTATTCTCTATTCATAATTCCATAAATAAATAAATAAATAAAAAATCACCATCTTTGACTTAAGTTAGCAATGTTTATGGATAAATTAGGTGGTTTCAGTAATTTAAAGGAGCTGGACATAAGTTATAATGTAGTCGATGTAGCGACTATTGTTAAAGGTACTATTTCAGTTTTCATGCAAAATCCTCATTTTTATTCATAAATTAAACAAACTAGACTACAATTTATGCATGCTCTTTGATACCTTTACATGTGCTTCATATTAAGTATATAAAAGTCATCCTTCTCTTTCCATATATTTCTATCCCAAGGCATCCGAGTGGGTGCCTTCACGACTTTACTACCAAGCAATTTATTTAGTTGGAATTTTGCTTGCAAGCATCAAAAACTTGAGCCACTTGGAGAACCTCCACCAAGATGGTGCACACTTGAAGGATGTGGGGGCCGTTGTGCAAGCATTGGGCACTGACATCCCTCGGGATCTTTCTCTCCAGTCTAATATAGTACAAGGAACAATTATTGCTCAAGGTTAGTCAAACCCGTTAATAAATGCATATTCAAAATAACACTCCATTCGTTTCACGGAAAATAATCTCCAAAAAAATGTTTCCCAAATTTTTCAACATTCGGGAAAATGAGAGAATATTTTCCATTCACTTTCTTTCAACTAAACCTGTTTTCCTATGTGCACTCTTTTTAGTTATTTTTTATTTTTCTTCTTTTTAAAATAATCAAATTTTTAATTATTTTTTCTTTTTAAAAAAATCAATTTTTAATTATTTTTTATTTCTTTCTTTCTTTTTCCTCCTTATTCTTTTTCTTCTTCCTCGCTTGGTCATCGGCAATGACAATGACCAATGACTGACCACAAGGGAGGGACAAGCTCGGCTGAAGGCCAAGGCATCGCCAATCGACAAGGCTTAAGCTAGTCGGCCTCAAGCAATCTTGACCTCACTTGTGGCCTATGATCATTGAACAAGAAGGGAAAAAAAAAAAAAAGAAAAAAAAAAATAATTAAAGATTCTATTTTTTAAAAGAAAAGATAAAATATTTTGAAAGGAGCACATGGATGAAAATCAAATCAAATTTTCCATATCAAAAAGAGGAAAATATTTTCTAGTTTATTTTTAGGTTTTAGTATAATATCAAAAAATATTGTCATTCTCCTGAAAAATGACTTTTTGGAAAATATTTTTCAAAAATGTCATATTTTCCACAAAACAAACTAAGCTTGAGTTTTTATTAAAAAAGTTCCATTCACTCATGATATTTCTATGCCATTTCTTGATTATGTTTGTGTAAGGAAATATGATGTTCAGTAATATTACATTTTGTGGGAAGATTTCCATAATTTCAGTAAGT
Organism: Eucalyptus decipiens; assembly: GCA_014182575.1. Taxonomy (NCBI): domain Eukaryota; kingdom Viridiplantae; phylum Streptophyta; class Magnoliopsida; order Myrtales; family Myrtaceae; genus Eucalyptus; species Eucalyptus decipiens. Next base: position 65,343,953 of record CM024611.1, read on the forward strand.
TGGAACAACTCATCTTGGATTATTCTTTGTTGAACACAAGCATGGGAATCCTTTCCACCCTTGGTCCTTTGACATCTCTTAGATGTTGTCCTCATCCAAGTGGCAACCTATCATATCAAAGTAAGTTTTGATCTCTCAATTGAAAAGCTGGACATGAAATGGATCCTTAATGTACTTGAATGTCTTCTTTGTATGTGCTGATATATGATATTGTAATTGAATTGACCTGTGATATCAAAAACAGGCTTTTGTAACCTCGTAAAACTAGAAGAGCTGAATCTTAGCCCTAACGAAATTACTGGCGGGCTTCCTACATGCTGGTGAAACATGACCTCCATTCAAATTCTGAATCTTGCAGACAATGAATTCACAGATAGTGTTGCCTCATCTCCCCTCACTAGTCTTACCTCACTCAAATTTCTTTCCATTTCGGGTAACCATTTTAATATCCCCTCGTCACTCGACTACTTGCAAATCATTCAAGACTTAAGGTCCTATTGCTTGATGACACCAAACTAACAGTTGATACCAAAGTTGCATCTTCAATCCCAAGGTTCCAATTGAAGGTTTTAGTATGTCAAATAGTCTATCAAAAGGATTCAAAGTGACTTTTATGGGCTTTCTCAATCATTAATATGACCTGAGAATCATGGATCTCTCCTTGAATGACATTCCAGGTCCCTTTCCAACTTGGTTGTTGGAAAATTATACTAAGTTGGAGAAGCTTTTTATGGGAAATAACTTATTCACGACACTTAAGGTTCCATCAATGACCCACTTTAATCTTTCGATGATGGACATATCCAATAATGACATGAGAGGAGAGCTCACTACTGAATTTTGTGCGAATTTCCCAAATGTGCACCACCTTAATCTATCAGCCAACAGATTGGAAGAGAATATTCCATCTGAACTGGGCAACATAAAATCCCTATATTCCTTAGACCTGTCTCATAACAATGTCTTAGGGGAACTACCAAGCCAGTTACTAGATAGCAACTCATCATCATTAGATAACCTCAATGTATTGTCCGACCACACCATGGACTTAAATCTATCTTGTCTGCGGTTAGGCCACAACATGTTCACTAGAGATCTTTCTTTTCTTTCATCACTCGTAAATTTGATGCTATTGGACATTAGCAACAACTCTTTCATCGGCAAGCTTCCCAGATTGATTGCAAACACGTTAGATCTTGCAATTCTTGACTTGTCCAAAAATCATTTGGATGTTTCATCCCTCGAGAACTCTTTAATCTTGGTGAGCTCGTGTATTTGGATTTGTCTAATAACAATCTCTTTGGTTCATTAGCATCATGTTTTATAGCACCCCAGTTGAGTCACATCCATATGAATAGGAACAAATTGAATGGTACACTTGCACATGCGCTCTCCAATAGCTCCTATTTGGTGACCTTGGCTGTGACTGAAAATGAGTTATCCGGAAGCATACCCTATTGGCTAGGTAACCTCTCTCAACTGAGCATTCGTTCACTGAGAAGTAATAGCTTCGGTGGAACATTTCCCAAGCAATTGTGCAGCTTGAAAAGCTTAAGTATGATCGATCTTTCTAAAAACAATCTATTTGGTCGATTACCTAGTTGCTTGAGACCCGTGAATTTCTCTTCTAGAGTATATGCTAATAAGGTTACTTCAACCCCGAATTTTGGATTTGACTTCTTAGAATTGTCACCTTGGTCTTATATGAGAACAATTAAAAGCCATAACGAATTCGACTACTATAAAGAACTGGAAGAAGAAGCATGACAACAAAAGGAAGGTTTGATTCTTATAAAGGCTACTCACTCCTTAAAATGGTAGGACTAGATTTTTCGTGCAACCAGTTTAGCGGGGAGATACCACCAGAGATTGCAATCTTACAGGACATGCTTGTGCTAGACCTATCGTATAACAAGCTTATGGGACATATACTGTAACATCCTGAATTTCAGGTTCTGTTTTCAATTGAATGAATCGAGCTTTTCATCGATGCGCCTATAGTTCTGTTCTCTAAGCTGATCACTTGCAAGATAACTAGTCTATCTGGTGAAGCTGTTAAAGGATTATAACGTAATAGATTTGAGAATTCGACCAGAACTCGACTGCTCGACCGCGCTAGTCTGCAAGGGTCATTATGGCACAATTAACAATCGATTAGAGACTGGAGATAGGTCGACTCGACTAAGCCATGTCATTAAGCATGGGTGATTCCACCTAATAGCAAAATTCTCATCGATCGACACTAGACTGATTTTTCTGTCATTTTGGTACCATGTGTCCGTACTTGAAACATTTAGATTTTCACGACAATTGAGAGTCGTCAATGTGTCGAAGATGTACATTGTGGCTCAAAAGTAATCGACCATGGGTCAATTGCACCAAAAATTCCTAAAAGCTACCCGGTAGGCTAGGTCATGCTAAAATCGCGTCATATTGAAATTAACCGCGAATTTGAACCCGATTTCAAAAATTAAAAGTTATGTTATGTCACAATTTATTTTAGGACCGTCAACTCATCCTCCGAAGATTTATTTGCAAACCGGGATTTTTGGCGAAAATTCAAAGTAGGGCCGTTTTTTACCGGAAAAATCATAAGGCTGTTTTTTATCTCGTTTTTGGAATTCAAGTTGGTTCAATTGGTAAGGAAAATGTTAATTTGGTCGAGAACACATTGGTTGGATTTGTGGGGACCAAATTGGATCCAATTGGAGAGGAATTGGTTCAATTTGGGGGAAAATGTTCCACAATTCGTAGCCCCCATGGTGCGCAACCTTTTGAAGCCTTTGGCAACCTTGTTGAGGAAGCTTTGGAGGGCGAAAGGCTGCTGTGGATGGCTGAGAAGTGGTGGGGGCAAGCCTTTGAGTGTAATGGATGGAATGAAGACTTTAGAGGCCAAAGAGGGACCCTCCACCTTCAGCAGCTTCTTCTTCCTCTTGCAGCTCACTTTTTACATTTTCAGAGTGTGTTGAGCTTCCAAAAAACTAGAGAAACCGAGCCAAGCCCCCCCTTGCCGTCGACGCCCGCCAGAGCAGCCGAACCCACCGCACGCCAGCCATGAGCCCAAGCTAGCCCCGTCTGGCCGTTCGCCTCCCTGCTCACGTTTACTCATCCTCACACCCCTGTTCGATGTAGCCAGGCCTCCGTCCGACCGTGCTAGCCGCCGTTCGTCGCCATCCAAGCTGCTGGAGCCACCGTCGTCACCCGCCGTCCACCCCTGCAACCCAGTCTACCTATCCCTTGCCGTTTCCAACCTTGGTTCCAGCTTGCTCGGTCCTTGAACATAACCAAGTAGCCCAGCCCAGCCATGAGCTTCAAGGCTCGTTTTGGGCCACTTATGAGCCTTGCTTGGCTTCACCGCCAGGAGATTTGTCACCCATCTCCGCATCACCGTCACCATGGACTCACCAGATCGCTAAACCGATGAGTTTACTCACTAAACTCTGCTTAGGGAGTTAACGACGTTTAAGGGGTATTTAGTTTAGGCTAAGTATGGTTTAGGTGATTAGTTAGAATAGATTAGTGATTTAATTGTTCGTTTATGCATGTTAGGTGGATAGAACGGCTTAATTAGGGACTAGATAGATCGTGCTATTTATCTAGATTGGTTCAGGAATTTTCCGGGCCCATTTCGGTATTTAGTTAAGCATTTTTGGCTTAAGTTTCTATCTTTGGTAATTAATTGTATTTATTTAATTATTTTTAGTATTTATATAATTATTTATTATTTTCCAAAAATTATACTGGGATAGCCAGTGACCGGAATTTCATGCTGATTGCAATGGTGTGCTTGGTTTATTTAATTGAATGTTATTTTGTGCAAATTGAGTGGTGATTGTAATTTTGGGTATTTATCCCAAAATTGAGTAATTTCAGTATTTAATCAGAAAATACCGAGGCGTCAGTTTTCAACGCCAAAAATGTTTTTAGACACTATATTAAATAGTGGGATTTTTTAAAAGAAAGATATAGCATTTTGGCTTAGGCAGACCGTATACCCACACACGATTATTTTTATCAGGTATTTTTAATACGATGATATTAGGCCAAGTTCGTTATTTTAATTGAGGAATTGGTGTGCAAAGCATAAGATCCTTGGCCAGGTTTGATTTATTGTGTTTCAGCTTGTGTGAGCATCATTATTGAATTGTCAGCTTGTGAGAACAGTATACTATATCCGCCTATGTGTGTTTGATATGTCAGTTTGTGCGAGCAATTGTCGTTTATCAGCTTGTGAGAGCAACGACCTATATATCAACTTGTGCGAGCTATTATCTATCTATATCAGATTGTGCGAGCTACCATCTATCTATATATTAGTTTGTGAGAGCTATTATTGTCTATACTTCAGCTTACGTGAGCAGCAATCGAATCGATTGATTGATAGATGGTAATGAGTGATAGATGGTACTGATTGATAGATAGTATCGACTGGATTGAATGATTGATTGGACTGAATTGATTGGTTGAGTTTATGAACTATGCTGACATGTAGGAAGAAACTGAGGCAAGGTAAGTTTTCTGACTTGTGTGTATAGCTGCCTCTAGGCGTATTTCCTTCCTAGTCAAAGTTTAAGGGGTGAATTTGCGAAGACATTGTCTCACCTCGTCTATGTTCAACCTTTTCAGGTCCTTAGATGACAGTTCCTCCGGAACGTTTTGGCCGGCCCATGAGGGTTATTGAGCGGGTTTTTAACTACTCCGATCCCAAAAGTCACTAGGTCTATGAACTTGTGGTGACTACCGTCTGGGTCGAAGAGTACCTACCTTATAGGGTACCTCATCGATTTAGAGCATGGTTTCGCTACAGACCCAATGGATTCAAGGTGGGTCCCCTCCGGGGTTTTGAAATCCCCGCCGCGGTAGTAGATGCCACTCTAGGTGAGAGTGCTGCTAACCCCCCTAATGGTGTGGTGGAAGACCCGTCGGCCCTGGAGCCTATGGAGACCGAAGAATCGGTGAATGGGTCTAGTTAGCTGGTCATAGGACAGCTTTGTTTTGAAAACCGATCTTTTGTAGACTTTTGTCTATAAACTAGTATTGTATATAAATTAGTCGGCTGTATATAAAGGTGTGTTGTGGTTATGCAATTGCGGTCCTACTTTTCTATCCTATCTTTGTGCTGTTTGGGGATTTATTTATACACTTCCGCATGTGCATTAAAATGAAAGGGTTGGCGACGCATCCTGGGATGTCGCAATTTTATCGACCACCGAGGGACAGGCACGCGCTCAAGGATCGGGGCGTGACATATACCGATGTCATTGTCAAGCCTCACAAAGATAGAGAGCATTGACCTTTCCTACAACAACTTGATTGGTTCTATCCCTAAAGAGCGTACTCAGTTGAATTCCCTTGAAGTCTTCAATGTGTCTTACAACGACTTGTTAAGAGCCATACCAAACAAAAATCAGTTTGGAACATTCAATGAAAGTAGTTACTACGAAAACCATCTTCTGTGTGGACTGCCATTGAGTAATGACTACTTGACAAAATCATGCACGAAAGCTAAAGAAGATGGTTTCATAGATAGAAAGGCATTCTATATCAGCTTCGGAGAATCATACACGACGGTTTTACTGGTTATTCTGATTGTTCTGTTCATCAACCCCTAATGGCAGTAAGGATGGTTTCACTATGTGGAACTAGTTATCGCCACATGTCAGAGCTTGTTCATTACATGCTACTATTTTGTGCAGGATGGTTTTTGAAAATTGTCCAGTGACCGAACAATTTAGGTTCTCTCGTTCTACATTTCCAGGACAAGGCAGAATTAGGTTTTTTCTCTGTCGTTTGTTATTGTTGTTGATCATGTCGATCTACTAGTTCGATGTAAGTTCTTACCTTCACAACTGAAAAAGGTCTTGTTCTAATTTCCTTGAAGAAAATACATGGTGTGATCCTTCCCTCTTTTGAATATGTGGTTTTTACATAGTTGCTTGCTCATCTCTATTTGGTTAGGTGATCATACTACTGACGATGACAAACAACATTGAAAAAACACAGCTGTCTCTTCTCACCTTTGTTGTTTCTGTAGTAACACATTTGCTTTCCTTTCCAAATAAAAATTTCCATCTCTGCATATCACTTGGTCCATTCGCAAACCGTTCAAGATATAAAACTCCTCTTGCTTGACAATATGGCATGAGCAACTGTTAACTCTTCAGAGTCCTAGGTTCATGGCTGATCCACAATTCGGTTAGGACATTGATTTCCGTCTAACTTTTATGAAGGTTTACTTGTGCTGAAGTATCTCATGCGATGGTTAAATTCATAGTCATACTTATATTTTCATAACTACTTTTGCTATTCCTGTCTACATTGAATGACATTCTAACATTTTGCTAGGAGCTTAGCTCTAGCCTAAAAAATAAAGTACTGCATTGAGACATGTCCTGTTTAGTCTGAAAGAGACCAAATTTGTTGTCTTGATGACTAGGTCAAATTCAAGCAAGAACCAACCTGCATTGAGGCCCGGATTGCTGCAAATGTATGAAAATGACTACTAACCACTAGTAGAGCTCCCCAACCAGGTCAAGCCAAGCCGCACGGCCAGGCGCTTGGGTCAAAGGGAATAGCCTCCCACATCGATTTTAATTATTTTTTAGAGCCTTTTGATGTCTTACATGACTTTTTCACTTTGCAAGAGCATTTCGAATTTTTTTCTGTAAATTCTCTCAACGAATTCTCACTCTCTCGAAGAGGGATTGTGAGAAAGCTACAGATCATATAATACCGTCTTTAAAATGCAAAAGAGAATTATCATATCAAATAACGTATAAATTATGTATTATGCCATTTATTTCTTTAAAGGAGGAAAAAATATAGAGAATTTTTGGAAAAACCATCCCCACTTTTGAATATACAAAATTTGCATTTTCAGGGAAAGAATCCCGTTGAAAAGATAAAAACAACCCTTAGACCCAAACAATAAAAATAAAAGAGAGAGAGAGATGAACCCCCTTGCCACCCCATTCCACACCCCACTTCTCCCCATCCCTCTATCTTCCACCACACGGATGTCAACCTCTCTCTCTCTCTCTCTCTCTCAAAGGCAGCACGAATGCCCATGGCCTTCAAGCTCGAAAGTCACGCAATCTGGCGAACTGGAGAGCAGACCAAATTGCCAAAGTAGGTCTAAACCGCAACCAAATTGCCAACAAAAAATACAGTCCCCTCGTTCATCTTCTCGACACAATTTCTCTTCCACACCGCATCTTCCACCACACATTTGGTCTGCAAGGCTAATGCAAACTGGAGAGCAAACCAAATTAAAAGTGTAATCCGCTGTCACGGGAACACGCATATTTCTTATGATTTTGCAACATAATGCACTATCTTCAAAATGTAAAACAACGATTGTCACCAAGGACATCTTCAGGCTCCCAAACATGACAAGCTCACATAAAGCAACCAGTAAAGTTGTCATCCAATTACATCAGTGTGGCATCTCCACAAAGAAGAAATGAGCATCTAGGAAAAAGCTAATTTGCATGCGATCCAACTTCATTCTACTAATAAAGGAACTGTTTTTACTTGGAGCTCTTTCTTGCATCGATGAATAAATCGTACTGGGTATGCCAAAACTCAGTGGTCATTCTCTTGTCTCGTCTTCTTTAATTAATATTGAGTATTCAGAGACTTAGCTAAATATATATATATATATATATCCCATCAACTTAAGAGGGCAAGTCGACTCAATTAGCCCCATCAACATATAAATACATCACAAACCGCTGTGATTTCAGTAGCCAAAGCCAAAATGTTTCAGAGGATCCTATCAAATTGTAAAACGAATTGAATTCCTCTCAGCTAGACTAGTTGTCCAGGACAATCCAATCCCAAAGACCACATGCTTGAAGGGGTGGAGGTCACGGGACTCACCTGATTAATGCATTAAATGTACAACCAGGATATATTGTCTAACCTCGGCTGGGAGTGCCAGGCGTTTTGGAGGTTCGGGCAAGGGGTAAGTCCAAATGACATTAAGATCAGTAGGTTCGTCATTAGCGGAAAAAATAAAACGAAGAGAAAAGATCATAAGGTTGAGAACAGAAGCGATACCAATCAACTCTGGAGCCCTTTTCAGTTTTCAGTTTTCTGAGTATCTTGTGCTTTCTCCAAACTTTGCAATATACATTGGACTATCTGTCAGCTTTTTCCCTATAACTTATTATTCAAACTTTATAAAATCAAATTTCGCAGTACTTTCAGTTCAATTATTCGACATTCTGTCCTGATCGAGGCAATTTGTGGGCTCACTGTAAACACTACCACCACCATTAGCACTTCCACTGGGATTGCCGCCGCCACCACTCTTTCTATCAAATAGAATCAACTCGAGTTTCTGATCCAAATACATAGCATAAGTCCTCACAAAAGCCGAGTGGTCCCATAAACTAGAGTGAGCCTCATCTCTAAAATCAAACAAATTCAACAACCTAGCACCACGCCTGCTCGCATACATTATCTCCTCATGAAAAATTGGGTCTCCATCATTCAACAAATGATGGATGACCACTAGAGATTTGATGCATGAACGTATCCATGCATGAACGTGTCTGCGCGACTATGAAGTCAAATTCAAGATCCGACGAATGCATTTCTCATCCACAAGACCATCATCGTGGCTCGTGGCTTTCACGATACTTACTTCCAGCTCTGGCGTCATGTTGCTCGCGACCTTTGCAAGCCCGATGCTTGTCTGGTTCTCAACAGCTCCCAGTGTTTTGCTGATCATGCTCTGAGACATCTTCACCGTCACCCTCACCTACCTAAACCGCACAAATTAGCTAAATTAGTCAAACCTGACTCAAAAGCATCACTTGAGGATGGTCTACCCAGCTTTTCCAGTGATTTCACAAAATCAACAGCACCAATAAACTTTAATCATTTTGGTGCTCGAAGTCACCATGCTTTTACTGCGATTAATCACGCGATCAACGATGCATTCAGCTCGACCGATGGCTTCACTAACCTAAACCGCATAAATAGGTTCTAATCATTCCGCAACTTCAGCTCACCATGATCCACTATGCTTGATAAAGCGATCGAAGTTGCATCGAGCTCCGGGGAATTAGCTTTAGAGAAAGTGTATCAGATCTGGAGAAATTAAGCTCCGGCGAGGCGGATTTTGAACGACGGATGGATCCGCCGATTACAATCGCCGATCGCTACTCTGTCTTCTGTGTCTGAGAACGGCGAGAGACGAGGTGGATCTCTGAAAAGCGCGATCAGATCCGGACAAAACAGGCTCCGGCAGAGTCGGAACAACCGGCGATCCGTCGACTCCCTTGGAAGAAGAAAGGACCTCGAGCGGAGGTCGCCCACATCATGAAGTTCCCTCCTCCCCCGGCCGCGTTCCCGGTCTGTCGCCTCCAATTCGAGGCGCCGCGTCCCGCCATCGCGTCGACGGCGCGGGTCCTCCCGCCACTCTCGCCTTGCTCTTCGTGGGGATCTCTCTGGCTCTAATGCTCGTCGGATGGGTCACGTTCGTGATCGGGCTCGTTTTGATGCCTTGGGTCGCCCTTCTGGTTCAGTTCTTTCACGTGGCGGGAATGGTGTCCGCTCTGTTCGAGTTGGCTAGGGCGATGCTGTGCTCCGGCGCTTCGCGGCGGCACGACGTGGCCTATAAGGTGGCTTCTCCCTCGATCATGTTGAAGGAAAAAAGAAAGATTCTTTTTGAAATTTTCGGATGATTGGTTTGTCCTGCAATTGAAGGTGCTTCCTTTGTGATGAGCAGACCATGCCTTTTCTGGTGCAAGTGTTGACGAGTTCTTGTTGAAGATCGGCGCGTAATCCATTGGATTCTTGCAATAGGTTTTTCTTAATCTGAGAAGTGAAAAGTATATTTTTTTATTCTAGTAATTTGTTGTGTTGATGTTTAGGCCAAGATTGAGGCCCGGATTGGTGCAAACGTACGAAAATGGCTACTAGCCACTCAGGCCTGGCCAGGCCGTGTGGCCAGGCGCCTGGGTCAAAGGGATAATCTTCCATATTGAATTTTAATTATTTTAAGAGCCTTTTGATGTCTCACATGACTTTTCTTCACTTTGCAAGAGTACTTAAAATTTCTTTTATGAGGCTTATTGATTTTCTCAAATATGAAGAAGCAAATTTAATGTGTAGAAGAGAATTATTATATCAAATAGCGTGCAAGTAAGGTATCATTCCATTTTTTTTTTCTCAAAAGAGGGGAAAAAAAAAATGGAAAAATGCCACAAAATACTCTAAATTATGTCCACTGTGTTATATTTATTCTAAACTTTTTGTTGTGACACAAAAACCTCAAGTTTGTACCCATATAACATATTTACTTCATGCGATACATTTAACTCAAAATTTGGGATAAATATGTTATCTAAATACAAGTCTTGGGTTTTTAGTGTCACAAAAAAAATAATTTAGGGTAAACGTATCGCATGGTAACAAGTTTGGGGTATTTATGTCACAAAAAGAAGTTTGAGGTATATAAGTTTAGGACTTTTTGTGCCGTAAAAAAAAAAAAAAAAATTGGAGAAATTGTGTTATAGTGGACATAACTTAAAACTTTTTTTTGACTTTTTTTTCATAAAAGAAAATAGAGAACCTTTCAAAAACTATCCTCACTTTTGAAAATACAAAATTTGCATTTATAAACTACCCCTCCACCCCATTTTTAATCCCATCTATCTACCTTCCGCCACACTAATGTCAACTTCTCTCTCCATGGTCACTGGAGCTCGAAAGTCACACCCGAGGCCATGGCCACAAGCTCAAAAGGCAGCATTAATGCCCATGGTCTTCAAGCTCGAAAGTCACGCGATTTGGCAAGCTCGCCATGCCCACCCAGATTTGGCATCAAGTTCCACTACACAATTTGGGCAGCAACGGATGCCCAAGCTTGTGAGACAAGAGAGAGGGAAGCAATTGAGGCGGGGTGGCGGTGGCTTGGTGACTTAACAATTGCAGGCGGTGCCGGAGGGGAGGGCCTAACTCGAAGGCGTCGAGTTGGATTAGGGTCTTGGATAGGTGGGTTTTGGCGATGGGCAATTTTTGACTGGTGAGTCAGGAGGGGCAAAGTTGATAGCAAAAAAAATGGCAGATCTGATGAATCATGTTAAAATGATTACTAATGTCATATACAACTTGAAATGAAATTTGCTAAAGTAAGGATGGTTACTGCAACCACAGTAACAAATTACCAACCAAAATACTACAGTCCCACGCTCACCTTCTCCACATAAATGTCTCTCTTCCACACCGAATCTTCCACTGCACATCTGGGTAATCTGAGCCTTATGAGAACTAGAGAGCCAAAAAAATTGAAGTGTAATCCGCCATCATTTGAACTTAATAGTTCTTATAATTTGCATCATGATGCGTTATCTCCAAAATGTAAAGCAAGGATTGTTACAAGGACCTCTCTAGGCTCCTAGACACGACAAACTCAAGAACAAAGCAATCAAGAAAGTCGCCGTCCAGTTATATCAATGTGGTATCTCTGCTAATAAGGAATGAGCATCTAGGCAAAGTTAATTTGTGTGGAATCAGACTTCTTTCTACTCGGTATGGAGAAACTCAGTGATCATTCTCTTATCTCACTTATTTAATCAATGTCAAGTGTCCCGAATACTTAGCCAAAAAAAGATTGGGGTCCCATCATTAAGAGGGCAAATCAACTCGGTTAACTCCATTAACATATAAATATATCACATAAGTCGAACCAAGGTAGAGAACTCATCAGACATGATCCTTTAATGAAACTCAAGCTTTACAAGAGCATAATTGCCATCTATAGAGCATCCATTGGAGTGTTGAAAGTGTTGGCATAGATGATGATCACTATGTTTTGACTACAAACTCGTTTCAATTATGAGTTGTTATGCAATCAAATCTGATTGGATAAGAAAGAAATCCAAAAATCTTTATTTGAATGGCATACATGCATGCACTCATGCATATATATATATGCAGAGAGCTTCTTCTATTTGGTTGGATATATGATATAGCCACAATTACATCCGGACCTCAGGATGCGAAAGACTTGAGAGGGCATCGCTTGGAGCTTCGACAAGAAAAAGGTACAAGTTCAATTTGGGGGATTGGAGAGTATAATCACCAGCACATTAAACATTGATTGAGAAATTTTATGGGGACAGCTGCCAAGGGTCCATTAGCAAATAGCAATGTATTGTTCTGTGGATTTTAATTGCCTACTTGGGATTTCATTTTTAAAAGAAAGCGCGTGGATCATGAAGTGGTTAGAGAAAAGAAAATAAATTAATAGCAACGTTTTGCATTTTCCGATGCCACCATGAATCGAAATTTGTCATATCTACGATTACACCACAACATGTTCACTGGAAATCTCTCTTTTATTTCATCACAAGGAAAATTTGTTAATACTGGACATTAGGACAACTCTTTCATCGGCAAGCTTCCCAGATTGATTGCGAACGCAGCATTGCTTGCGGCCCTTGACTTGTCCAAAAATCAGTTAGATGGCCTCATCCCTCAAGAACTCTGCAATCTTGGTGGGCTCCAGTATTTGGATTTGTCTAACAACAATTTGTATGGTCCATTACCATCATTTTTTATTGCACAGGGGTTGAGTCATATCCATCTAAATAGGAACAAATTGAATGCTACCCTTATGCATGCGCTCTCTAACGGCTCTAATTTGGTGATTTTGGATTTGAGTGAAAATGAATTCTATGGAAGCATACCCTATTGACTAAGCAACCTCTCTCAACTGAGCATTCTTTCGCTGAGAGGTAATAGCTTTGATGGAACATTTCCCAAGTAATTGTGCAGCTTGAAAAGCTTAAGTATGATCGATTTGTCTGAAAACAATTTATTTGGTCCATTACCTAGTTGCTTGGGACTGATCAATTTCTCTAGTGGATACGTGGATAAGGTAACTTCAATACCGAATTTCTCGCTTGGATACAAAGGATGGTCACCTTGGTCTTTTGTGAGGACAATTAAAAGCCATCTAGGGTTCTCCAACTATATAGAACTAGAAGAAGCATGGCCACTTCCACATATTATTGGGTTCACAACAAAAAGAAGGATTGATTCTTATAAAGGCTAAGCACTCCTTAAAATGGTAGGACTAGATTTTTCTTGTGACCAATTTAGTAGGGAGATCCCACTAGAGATTGCAATCTTACAAGACATGCTTGTTCTGAACCTGTCCAATAACAAGCTTACAAGACATATACCAACGTCATTGTCGAGCCTCACGAAGATAGAGAGCATTGACCTTTTCTACAACAACTTGATTGGTTCTATCCCTGAAGAGCTTACTCAGTTGAATTCCCTAGAAGTCTTCAATGTGTCTTGCAACAACTTGTCAAGAGCCATACCGAACAAAAATTAGTTTAGGGCATTTGATGAAAGCAGTTACTACGGAAACCATTTTTAGTGTGGACTGCCATTGAGTAATGACTATTCAACAACCATTAACATTAATAGCTCAGCAACAAAGTCATGCGCAAAAGCTAATGAAGATGGTTTCATAGACAGAGAGACATTTTATATCAACTTCGGAATGTCATTACATGAAATTTTACTGGTAATTCTAGTTGTTCTGTTTATCAACCCCCAATGGCAAAAGGGATGGTTTCACTATGTGGAACTGGTTATCACCACATGTCAAGCTTGTTCATCACATGCTCCTATTTTGTGCATGACGGTTTTTGAATTGTCAATTGCCGAACAATTTTGGTTCTCTCGTTTTGCATTTCCGAGTACTAGCAAGATTGGGTTTTTTTCCTATCATTTGTTATTGTCATGGATCAACGTTGGCCTTAGTGTGGATCTACCAGGTCAATGTAAGTTTTTACCTTCATAATTGAATTAGGTCTTGTTCTAATTTTCTTGAAGACGATACATTGTGCTTTCGAAAAGGTGGTTTTTACATAGTAGCTTGTTCATCTCTATTTGGCTAAATGATCATACTGCAAACAATGACAAACAACATTAGAAAAACATAGCTATCTCTTCTCACTGGTGTTCTTTCTTAGGTTACGCATTTGCTTTCCTTTTTGAGTGAACAATTCCGTCTCCGTTCATCACTTGGTCCATTCACAAACAATTCAAGAGATAAAGCTCCTCTTGCTTGACAATATAGCATGAACAACTTAATGTCCTTCAAAGTCCTAGGTTCATGGCCAATCCGCAATTTGGTTAGGACATCAATTTCCGTCTTATGAAGGTTTACTTGTGATAAAGTGTCTCATGAGAAAACTAAATTCATGGTCAAACTTGCATTTATATGACTCCTTTGCTATTTCTGTCTGCATGGAACGACGTTTTAACATTTTGCTAGGAGCTTAGCTCTAGCCTAAAAAACAAAATACCGCACTAAAGTGTTTCCGGTTCATTCTAAAAGAGACCAAATTTGTTTTGATATCCAGGCCAAATTCGACAAAGAACCAACCCGAATCAAGGCTTAGATCGGTGCAAATGTATGAAAATGACTACTGGCCACCAGTAGAGCTCCCCAACGAAGCCAGGCCACGAGGTCCAACGCTTGGGCCAAAGGAAGACCTCCATATCGAATTTTAATTATTTTTAGAGGGGTTTTTATGTTTTACATGACTTTTCACTTTGCAATACTGTTTAGAATTTATTTTTGTAAATTCTCTTAACGAATTCTCACTCTCTTGAGAAGGGATTGTGAGAAAGCTACAGATCATATAACATCGACCTTATTAATTATCCAAAATATGTAGAAGCAAGTTTAATATGGAAAAAGAGAATTATTATATCAAATAACGACTTAGGGGTGAGCATATCGAATCGCCCAATTCGAGAACAGCTTGGACTAGATCAACCCAACTGCTGTGGTCTGATTCCCGCAAGCATCGATTCGATTCCCAGTTTTGAGGGGGAACCAGACCGACGAATCAAACCAAATCGATGGATCAACTCTTTTAAAATATATATATTATATATTTTTATATATATAATATATATATATTAATTTTTTTTAAATAGTAATAAACAACTCTAATATATTTTTTTAAATTAACTTTTTTTTTTTTTTGTGGCTAAGTGATCAGTTCCATGGGACCAGACCAATACCTAGTCCCAGAAACTAGGAAATGGTCCTCCCAATCTAGTTCCCGGTTCTTAGGTGGGATCGAACCGGACCGGAAACCAAACACCCCTAGATAACACATAAGGTATCATGCCATTTTTTTCTCAAAAAAGAAAGAAAAAATTAGAGAACCTTTGGAAAAACCATCCCCTTTTGAAGATACACAATTTGCATTTTCAGAGAAAGACCCCAGCTAAAAAGATAAACAACACTTAGACCAAAAAAAAACCTTTGCAATATGCATTGAACTATATGTCATCCTTTTTACAATAACTTATTATTTAAACTCCATAAAATCAAATTTCGCGATGCTTTCAGAGTAATCGTTCAACATTTTGTCCTCATCGAGGCAATTTGTTGGCTTCGACCTCGAGTTGTGCAAATAAACAGTCGAAATGGGAACCTTGGGAACCTAGGCTCAACCTTTGGGGAGATAGAGTTAGTCCATCTCATGCCTGCTCTATCCCGAGCTCATGCTTTGAGCCTTTTCATGACCACTAAAAATCATTCCGCGAAATCATCTTCTGAGGGATCTTTATCCATGATATCAGTTAGGAACTATTTAACAATAAACAGAAAGATCAGAGCAAAAAGACAAAAATCTTGTTTGAAGAACTCAATTCTATTGTAATCATTCCATTCATACAAGAAAGTCAGCAGTGCTGCTATTTTTGAGAGAACCGGTTTTGATGGTCAGTCTACTTTAACGCATGAAACAACAAAGCGCAGAGCTACTAGACAATGACAGATTCGGTTCTGTCTATACTTTGACTGCATAAGAGGGTGTGGTAATGGAAATTCCGATTATCACAGGAAGCGCGAGCAGGTACAAGATGCACTGGATGTCACCATCCAAATATCTTCCCCAAAAAGAATCTCCCCGGGTTCACTCTTCCCTCTTCCCAAAACCCGCACATCAGAATAAAAAAAGGATTGTATTGTAATATAACTAGATACACAACTGGATGAAATGAAAAAAAAAAACAGAGTCGTATGGTGATAGGCAAGCAACATCAGTAAGGAGAATAATAATACCCGGTTGGCGGTCCCATCCCATTGACTGGTGGCATGCCGTAAGGCATCACAGGAGGCATCACAGGAGCACCTGGTGCATAGTAACCTGTCCCACCAATCTTGGCCAAAGTGGCTTGACCTCGCATCCCCTCTGTAGCATACTGCTGCCATAGTTGTTGCTCCTGCACAACCAAATGCTGTTTCTTCTCCATTTCCGCCATCTGTACATATGAAGGAGGAGGGATGCTCAATGATGCAGCAAAAGGGTCCTGGTTAACTGTTTGGACAGTTCCATCAGGTGCAGGGAGAGCCAATACTGGGGTTGTGCTCTTTCCAAGGCCGGGTAGAGCAACACTGCTCGCACTACCTCCAGTCAGTTGAGCAGTGCTCACATGTTGCCTCACTATTCCCTGGTCATACATGCCATTCAGCAGCAATGGATCAAGACCACCACCTAAAGCTGCTTTCTGCTTTGACAAGTTACTAGCAGTCTCCACCAAAGCCAATTCCCAATCTTCCTTGCCAGATTCGGCAGCTGGGGTTTGCCAAGCAGAAGTCACTTCTGGTCCACCATTAGAAGGGAATGCTTCCCACGAACCATTCCCTGTATTAGCTGGCGGCCCTGCAAATAGAGCCAATGCAAATTTATTACCTTGATCATCAGCAGTAACTCCGTCATCCCTCAGATTTACCAAATCCTCTGTCACTTTTGGCTTTGGGGGCTCTGGTTTTGGCTCTGGTGGTGGTGCAGGAGTATAATTCTCTGGTGGAGGCAATGCCTTTATCTCATTCATATCTGGCACAGGCTCCTCCTCCTCCTTAGCCACAGGGGGCAATTCTGCTCTCCTCTCTGGGCTCTTAGGTCTCTTTGCTCTATCCCTCACAAACTCCTCCAATGTCTCCAACAACTTACTGGTAATCCTTTGCACTTCAGGATATTCGGATGATCTAGCCACCCCTGTATCCTTACACCAATTGTAGAATGCAATCAACTCATCAATTTGCTTAGCCGCACTAGCATAAGCATCGAAAGCCTTGATGCAATCTTGGTACTCCATATCGAAAAATTTATCAAGCAAAACAGCCAAAACCTCACAGATATCAGCATATACCTGAAAACTCTCCTTCACAACAGGGTACAATGCAACTAAGATCAGCCTGCTATTCTTTGCCAGACCAGTGGGCCTACATGCCAAGAACCGGTCCAATAGCCTCTGCAAGTGGCCCATTTTCCCAAAAATCCTTTCTGGCTTCATTTCCCTCAGTGGAGTCACTACCCTTCTCTCTTCTTTCCCTTCTTTCACAGCCACACCATCGCTCATATCGCCATATGACCTTGACCTTCTCATCCCCCCATAATTACCATATTCTCCTCTATAATCACCATAATCATAATCATTCCCTCTGGGTGGTGGGGACCGAAAATCATCTCGATTCCCATACCTATCCTCACTGTAAACACCACCACCACCACCATTAGCACTTCCACTGGGATTGCCACCGCCGCCACTCTTTCTATCAAATAGAATCAACTCGAGTTTCTGATCCAAATACATAGCATAAGTTCTCACAAAAGCCGAGTGGTCCCATGAACTAGAGTGAGCCTCATCTCTAAAATCAGACAAATTCAACAACCTAGCACCACGCCTGGTCGCATACATTATCTCATTGTGAAAAATTGGGTCTCCATCATTCAACAAACGATGGATGACCACTAGGGATTTGAGAGCCACAATATAGTCGCGTGTCTTGCTCAGTCGCTTCGAAAGTGCAGAAACACATGCACGAACGTATCCCTGTGAGTATGAAGTCAAATTCAGGATCCGATGAATGTATTTCTCATCCACGGGATCATCATCATGGCTCGTGGCTTTCACGATATTTACTTCCAGCTCTGGTGCCATGTTGCTTGCCACCTTTGCGAGGCTGATGCTTGTCTGGTCCTTGACAGCCCCCAGCGTTTTGCGGATCGTGCTTTGAGACATCTTCACCGTCACCCTTACCTACCTAAACCGCACAAATTAGCTAAATTAGTGACAATTGACTCAAAAGCGTCGCTTGATGATGATCTAACCAGCTTTTCCAGTGATTTCACAAAATCAACAGCTTGAGGATGATCTAATCATTTTAGTGCTTGAAGTAACCATGCTTTTACTGCGATTAATCACGCGATCAATGAAGCATTCAGCACGATCGATGGCTTCACCAACCTAAACCGCAAAAATAGGTCCTAATCATTTCACAACTTCAGCTCACCACGCTCCACTATGCTTAACGAAGCGATCAAAGTAGCATCGACCTCAGGGAAATTACCTTTCAAAAAAGTGTGTCAGATCTGGGAAATTCAGCTCCCACGACGCGGATTTCGAACGACGGATGGATCCGCCGATTACAATCGCCGATCGCTACGCTTCGTCTTCTGCGTCTGAAAACGGCGAGAGATGAGGCGGATCTCCGACAAGCGCGATCAGATCCGGACAAAACAGGCTCCGGCGGAGTCGGCACAACCGGCGATCCGTCGAATCCCTTCGAGGAACAAAGGATCTCGAATCGAGGCAGGCCGGAGCGCCGTCGCCGAGGGAGCGGGGTGGCGTCGTCGCCGGCCGGTCGGGATCCACCGACCGCAGCTTCTTCGTCTACTGGAGTGGAGTACGGAGGGGAAGAGAGGAGAGAGAGAGAGAGAGAGGGACGGCGGCGGAGGCGCTGATCTGGCCGGAGATCTAGCGGGCGCGCGGCGCAGCTTGTCTTCCTCCGGAGCAGGAGGCGTTCTTTTTGTGGGTGTGAAAGAGAGAGATAGAGAAGATTTGTGGTACTGGTCTGGTGCGCGAAGGCTTATTTTACCTGGCGTGAAAACGCGTGAGGTTCACGTGGAAGGTGAACTTTGACGTTGACCAGCTGTTTTCCCGCGCGTCCGATTGAGGCGCCGGTCGCGAGCGGACGGCGATCTGGGATTCTCGAGGTGGGGTCCACGTCGGGATCCCGATGGGCGTGAGCACAGGGCGTCTCTGCTTCGGCCGGCGCAGAAATGTCGGCGCAATAGACGTTTGAGAATTAGCCGGGACTCGTATCTCATTCATTGTTTACCCTAATCTTATTTATTAATCTCGCAAAACCTACCAAAAAAAAAGAAAGATTATAATTACTTTCCATTTTGAGAAGGAGCTCATTTCCACCTTTTTTTTTGGGTATGAATAGACACTTGCATTTTGATGAAACCGGGCCCAATTACAAAAGTGAAAGGGACTAGCATCTAGAGGCTTTTACTACCCAATTCACTAATCTATTTGTTTCACTAGAGCAGCGGACCGACTCAAGGTTCTTGAAGACGGCCATGAGTCTTGAGAGCATTCACTGAAGTCCTGTACCGGACTTGTTAACACCGAATTATTTGAGGCCAAGACCAGCTCTAGTTACACTTATCGAAAACGGGCCATAAATCCATTTCTTAACTTATTTTTTATGGATAGACTTATCATATAAATTAATATCTTCAGTAAATGAATTACAAATGGGTTTACGGTAACAAAACATAAAATAATATGGGTTCGCAGCTTACTTGAACATAACCCACTTTTATGACTCTTTATTCAATTATTTTTGTCACACTCGATTTCGCGCTCACTAGCTCCAAGCTCTTATCTCAGTTTGGATATGAGTTTTTTTTTTTTAAATAAATTGGGTTAGATATGAAAATATTTTAGTAATATGGATCGGATTGGATATCTAACAAGATTTGAAAATAAGTCAAAATGAATTAAATCAGTCAATTTGGATAGAACTACTCACTCATTTGGGTCCAAGCTTCAATTCGAATATAATTGCAAATTGTTTTAAGTGAATGGAGGCACGGAGCAGGGACTCGCAAAAGCCATTGAAGCAATCATCCATCCATGCCGCGACTAACGGAAGTGATTGCACCTTAAGCTAACCCGGACAGATGCGACCCATCAACATTAACGTTCAAAGTCCCTAGTCATGGCGTTTTCGGGCGGTCCAGATGTTTCAAAACTCATTTTCTCGTTGAAATGCTAGTTCGTTAGCATGTGTGCACATTGAGATTTTTTTTTGTGCCAAAGAATTTCCTAATATAACTTGCTTAATACGCAAAATGCTCTCGGTATAACTCCTCATTTTGCTTAATATGCAAAATCCAGTCGGTGCGCCAAGAATTTAAATTGAGACTTCACAATAGTGATCTAGTCGAATTGTGTGTTCAAGTTTGAGCATCCGATTTGATTTGTAAAGTTGTGTATTAATTTTTCAATTTGAATAGTCAAAAAGAATAATTTTAGTTTTCCCAGAGAAACAGGATACGACTTTTTTTTCCCTATTTTTCTAGGTAAGATATTTTTTTTTTTTTCATTTAAAATGTCCTCACAAGAATGATTGATTATTAAATATTTTGGTGAAAATATTATATCATATGCAAGTAAACTATATTTTCATGACAACTTGGACAAAATTTGGGCTCTGCATTAATTTATTATGAATGGGTTTTTTTTTTTTTTTTGTGATCCAGAACTCAGACATGTGTGAGCCGGCAAGTAAACATGAGGGACACGTAAACAAGTTTTTTTTTTTTTTGTAACCCACTTATACACCAAATTAGCCCAGGCGAGTAAATTTGGGTAAATTTGGGGGGACACGTAAGTGGGAGGACCCACCACCCCGACGTCCCACTTAAGACCCCAAGCGACTGTGAGAGGATTCGAACTCTTTCCCTTCATGAGGGGGAGTGAGCCTAAACTATCGCGACCACCAATACGGTGGTATGAAAGGGGTTATTTTTCATAATCCAAAAAATATAAAAGCATGAAGAGTCAACTACCTATATATCCATAGAATGACTTGTAAGTTGCATAAAACCAGTTGATTGGATTTTCTTCTACATAAGTGACTCTAATTAAAAGTAGCTTGCCCATAGATTTTCTTCTACATAAGTGACTCTAATTAAAAGTAGCCTGCCCATAGTCAAGGAATTTGAAACGTGAATTACAATCAGAGCTAAATATCCTCTAAAATGCCTCAACCAGTTGTGCAGAAATTCTGAATTTATAAAAAAAAAAAAAAAAGAAAAAGATATTTAGCTTATTACATTCTCTAAACCAATTAAGAAATTTAGGAATGAATGTGACGATTTATAGGTATCAACAAATTTTCTAGCTAAATCATTGATTCCTTACACTTATATGCTTCATTGAAATTAATAAATAAATAAATAAAAAACGATATAGTCATCAATCCATTTCCTTCCCCAAACCGACAAAATTGTCGGTGGTATTCGTGTTGAATCCGTCAGCTTTGTCATTCGTGTTGAATCCGTCAGCAATCATTTCCACTTTTGACATTAGAAAAATCAAATAAATAAACAAATGTTTATCTCAACAAATAAATAAGTAATTATTTTTAAATAAATAAGTAACTTAAAATAAGAATTTCTGGCTAATTTTAGTTATCTGAAGGACACTTCTCAGTTGCAGCCTTTGCTTCTCCATTGCCTCCTCGGAAGCATCGAAATGGGAAGCTGAATAAAGCTCTCCTCCTCCGTTTCGCCGTCACCAAATGGTTGCCGGCGGCACCGGCACCGCCGGCGACGGCGGCTGCGGCGGCGAAGGCGAAAGCTCGGCCGCGGCCTCCTCCACCGTCGCCATCAGGCCCAAGACCAAGAGACGCCGGGATGACCGCCTGCAGCCGCTCGTCCCCCTCCTCACCGCCGCCACCTCCGCCGCCCGCTCATTCCTCCTCCGCAACGACCTCCACCTCCTCCCTCCCCAAGCCCTAGCCCTCGAATCCCACCTCCGCTCCGCCTCCTCCTCCCTCGACTCCCTCGCCTCCCTCCTCTCCCTCCCGACGCCGCCGCCGGAACTCCTCCCCCCTCCTCCTCCGCCGCCGCGGCCACCTCGGGACTGCTGGTTCCGCCGCTTCCTCGCCGCCACCGACGGCGCCGACTACGACCCCCGGTGGACCCACTTCTTCCGCATGTCCAAACCCTCCTTCTCGCTCCTCCTCCGCCTCATCTCGCCTTCCCTGCAATCGGCATTGCCTTCCATCCCTCCCGATCACGCCCTCGGTGCTGCCCTCTACCGGTTGGCACACGCCGCCCCGTACAAGGCCGTCGGGAGGCAGTTCGGCCTGGACTCGGCGGACGCGTGCCGGTCGTTCTTTGCTGTCTGTAGGGCTATCAATGAGAATTTGGGGGATCTGCTTGAGCTGTACTCTAATAGGGAGAGGATCATAGTGGGGTTTGGGTGGATTTTGCTGCCGAATTGTTGCGGGATCTTGGGGTTTGGGAGGTTTCACGTCGAGGGCGATTGGTTGGGGGGAAACGGGTGCCTGTTAGTTCAGGCATTGGTGGATTCTGAGGGGAGGTTCTTGGATGTCTCGGCCGGGTGGCCTAGTAGCTTAAGGCCCAATTCAATTTTGTGCCGGACGCCGCTGTTTTCAGCCGTGGAGGAATCAAGGGAACTTCTGAGTGGACCAAACTTCGTGCTGAGTAATGGGAGCTCAATCCCACAGTACATTTTGGGTGATGCCTGTTTCCCTCTATTACCATGGCTGTTGACTCCTTATAATGAGGAGAATAGTGTCAGCTCGATCGAGATGGAGTTCAATTCCGTGCACAGTCGCGCCATGGGGTTGGTTCACAGGGCGTTTGCAAGGGTCCGAGCACGGTGGGATCTCCTCTCAAAGCCGTTGAAGGAGGAGCATGTTGAGTTTTTCCCAGTTGTCATATTCGCAGCATGCTTGTTGCATAACTTTCTAATGCAGTGCAGTGAGCCAGTTTTTGATGAAAATGGAGTTGGAGAGTGGGAGGAGCAGGATCAGGAGGTTCCGGCTTATGAAGGTGAGCTGAACAGGTTTGGGCAGGTGGTTCGGGATGCGCTTGCTCAGCATCTGAGTTGGGTAAGCCTTAGAGACTAGATAGTTCGATGTAGTGTGGAATTTTTGGTATCGTAGTATGTATATATGTCTCTGTTTTGTGAGTGCTGCAAGCATAATCTTTGTAAACAAGGTCTTGATTGTAATGATGTCTTCCTGAATATGCTTTGCGTAGTTATTTGCTGTGATTGCAACTTTTCTCCATAGTCCATATCACTATCTCTGATCGCTGTTTCAGTCAATTTTGTCGAGAATAATAACACTATGTAGGAAGCAATATGTCCTTCTCAGCGGGGTTCACTAGAGATTTCTCTGTTTTCTGAATTGCAAAAGACTCAATTTAGTGGAATTGAAAGGATCCTAATTGCTCATTTCTCACTGTCCAAGTTGCTGACTTTTATCATGGGATGAAGTGTTGTTTTGGTAGTTTTAGGACATGTTTGGTATTAAGCTTCTTCGAAATCAGATGATCGAATGGAAGTGTCATTTTCCAAGTGTATTTCTGCATCTCCCAAATGCGGCCTCAATGTGCATTGCAGCTCACTAAAGAGTTGCGGCCGAATAGCTTCTCAGTTGTGTTTGCAGATGACAGAGATTTTCTCATAGTTGTGCATGCGAGCGCTAAACCTAATGCCCATCCAACTCACAGGTTCTATATCTTCATCATTCTCAGTACTAACAGACATAGAGTCTAGATCTCTCCTACAATAATTTGAACGGCTCAATACCAGACAATCTCACCAAGTTGAACTTCTACGTATTTTTTAATGTGTCCCGCAACTTGTTGGGTGCAATAGCAGATAAGAATCCATTCCAATCTTCTGATAGCAGCACTTATTATTGAAATCTTCGCTTATTTGGACTAGCCACCAGAAATATAAATGTTAACCCTCTTTTATCTGGAGTAGCCTCCACGAATAACAATAGTTGGGGAAATGAATGCGGATTTATGGACATGCCACCTTCTACTTCAGCTTAGGAGCATCGTATATAACAATCATCCTGTTGCGAGGTGGAGTTCGATTCCAACATGGTAGGTTCTTGGATATCTCAGCCAGGCAGCCGACAGTTTAAGGCCATTCAATTTGCCCAAAGGCCTCTGTTTTCAGCCGCTGAGGAATTGAGAGAGCCTTTCAATGGCGAATTTCGCACTTGGCCAAGAGTACATTTTACATGATGCATATTTCCCTCTATTCCAATAGCTGACTCCTTGTGATGAGGAGAACAGTTTCCGTTGCGATTGAAGAGTAGTTCAATTCCACACATAGTCCCTGGCACTGGTTTGCAGGGCATTTGCAAAGGGTCGGGCGTGGTGGCAGCTCCTCTCAAAGCCGTGGAAGGAGGTGCATGTTGAGTCTTTTCCCGTCATCATATTTGCGGGATGCTAGTTGCATAACTTTCTGATGCGATGCGGTGAGCCTATTTTGGTGAGAAGGCACGGAAGGGTGGAAGGAGGAGGATCGGGATGTTTATGATTGTGAGAACAGGTGAACAAGTTTGGACTGGTGGTTCGATATGCGCTTGCCCAGCATCTGAGTTTTGGTAAGCCTAAGATGTATTGGGGAATTTGGGTATTGCAATATGTACATGGGCCTCTATTTCTTTGAATTCTTCATTTTCCTAGTAAGAAAGGCCCTGATCCATCATCTTCTTGAACATGCTTTGCTCGGTTATGCATCATATCATACTTCTCTCCGAAGTCTATACCCATGAGGATGATTCTTAGTAGAAAGACACGAATTTTCAGTTGTGCAGTTGTCGGATCACCGACAGCAATCTGTCCTATAGGTAATGTGATAGACGAGGACTATCATTATGTAGGAAACCATATGTCTTTTTCGAGTGAGGTTCTGCATACATTTCTCTGTTCTCTGTTATGTGATAGGCCAACTATATTTTCAATTCAAGCGATCCGAAGCCATCGCTTCGATTTGTAGGAGTCCAAGGTACTAACTTAGCTGATCAGAGTACCAGTCTGGTAATTTCGTGAACCCCTTTTGCTCTCGGTCTCAAGTCTCTCAACTCTCAGAAGACGCTCCTACAGGGTTGGTATCGCTTCGGTCGGACCACAATAAATTTTATGGGGAGATCCCTATCATGTCAACTCTCATGAGTCTGAAGGTACTAGATCTTAGCAATGACTTTTTCTCCGGTGAGATTCCAAGATGGATTTGTGACATGACAAACTTAGTGGCGATTGATTTGGCCAATAATCAGTTGCAAGATGGTTTGTCGCAAGAAGTAGCTTGAATTCTTGGACCTTTCGGCAAAAGATCTGTCCGGCGCAATAGCATTTGTGCCTTAGCCCGCAATCTCTGAGTCACGTTCGTCCGAATTAGAACAAATTCAGTGGTTCCATCACGCATGCCTCTCTAGGAGCTCAGTTTTGGTCAGGATGGACCTTAGCAGTAATGACTTCGACAGAGTTATCCCTAGTCGGGTTGGAAACCATCCTAGCTTGAGCTCGGAGCTAACCAGTTCAGTGGCACATTTTCAGACCAATTGAGCAGCTTGAGACAATTGAGCATAATCGATCTTTCTGTCCACAACTTTTCTCGTCATTTGCCAAGTTGCTTCAATCCAATGAACTTCGCTAAAGAAGTACTTGATCAGATAGACACGACGCCTCATTCTAGTGAAGCAACAGATGTTGAACGGTCATCTTCCTCATATTTCAAGACAACCAAAAGCATCGAATTTTACTGTGATGATGTTCTTGTGTAGAACCAATGGCTCACAGGAATCCCACCCGAGAAGGTTGAGTTCGCAACAAAGAGAAGGTCTAACACTTATGAACGTGGTGTTCTTGTTCTCATGGAGGGGGATTGGATCTTTCTTGCAACCGGCCACAGGTCGAATCCCCAAAGAGATAGGAGGTTTACAAGACATTCGTGCACTATATCTTTCTCACAATGAGCTTGCAGGACATATACCTGGTCATTCTCTGCACTGACCATTATAGAGGGATTAATCTTTTCTGCAATAACTTGGCCCACTCTATAGCCAATGTTCTCTCCAAGTTGAACTTCTTGGTAGTCTTTAATGTATACTACAACTTGTCGGATGAATCATCACATAAGAATCAATTCCAGTCATTCGATAATGGTGGATACTATGGAAATCCTCTTTTATTTGGACAAGCCACCGGTAATAACAACAGTCAGGGAAATGGACGTGGACAAGCCACAGGGAAAAACAATAGTGGGGTAAATGAAGGCGAAGGCGAAATCATAGTCATGACGACATTCTACTTGAGCTTCGAAGTGTGTTATGTAACGTCTACTGGTAATTCCAGTTGTTCTGTTCATAAATCCTTGTTGTCAAAGGCATAATTTCATTATGTTGACGTAATAATCACCACATTCTACAATTGCTTCATCATATTCTACTTTTCCCTCCAGGACAAGTATGGCAATCTCTTTCATCGCTGAAATACTCGAGCCTTCATCTGGATTGCCATTTTAATCTGTATTCTGTAATTTTCATGTTTATTTGAGCTTCTAATTTCGAACTGAATCATTGTGCCTCATTTCTTTCACTGTGTCGATATACATTTGACTAGATCAAATTAACATCATCTAGCCCCAAAAGCCACGTCCCAGCATTCTCAAAAGTTTGCCTAGTAGTACTGAACTTCAAATATTTTATGTAAAATTTTCATTCAGAAGCTATGATTTTGTCAAAATGACTATAATATAGGATTAATGTGATAGTCCTACTCTTGCCTTGTCTTTTCGATTATGAGTTACTCCTTTCGATCTAAATAATGTTCTGGCTGGTTCTTCATATGATTCAGCTTGCCTTTTCACATCTTCTGCATGATTCCATATCTGGCAAGGACACAATTATAGCAGGAAAGAAACTGTGCAACTTCTAGTTGTACATGCTGAATATGTGTATACCACAAAGATATACAATTTTCCTCTTAAGAAATGGACAGTCTTGGTTCCATGTTTTCTCATCATATAGTAGAGTGACTATTCCTGGAATAGCAACTTCTGAAAAAGAACCTGGTAAGCAAGTTCTTGTCTGGAAATGAAGGGAAAAAAAACTCGAGCATATCAACCAGACCTCAGTGAGTTGAACTTTGAGGCAGCCTGAATGATCCGCCAGCATAAAGAGCCTCGTAGACAGGTTTTATTCTGATGGTCAGAATCAGGCTCATAATTACGCCAAAGCCGCACACTGCAGCCAAAATCAGAAAGGTGAGCCTGAAACAATCAGGACCCAAGCAAGTCATGGTCGAGGCGAGTGCATCAAATCCGTGCTGCTTAGCTGCTTCGTTGTCATATATGTAACCCGCCAAGAGGCCCGAGAAGAGGAACGCACCAATGGGATTCCCCAGTGAGATGAAGTTGTACAACAAACCGAAATGCTTCAGCCCAAAAAGCTCGGAGACGGTCGGGACCATGATGGAGAACTGAACACCATAGCAGAACCCGAGTAGTGAAGTTGCCACATAAAGTGTTCCGTCTATAGCCGATGCGAAAAGAAGGTACGTGATGATCATGATTACTTGAGTCAGTGTCATCCAGATGGTACGAGGAATTATTTTTGACCTGCGAAGAGTATTGACTTAGATTCTGGTGATTCATCTGGGATAATCCTATGAAGTTGGAACAAGATACGCAAAGTACTATGCCAAACTCTAAATGCAAAGGTGCCTAAGAAGTGTTTTCTGAAGGTATATTAAATTCAGGACACCCAAGGCATCCATAATATCGCATATTGCCAAAAAAATTGAAATAGTAAAAGCTTCTAAGGACATATAAAGAAGTGATCAGAGTAGATATAGATGTGGCTCAGAAATCAGTGCTCTACTAACCTGACAAAATGTTCAGACACAACGCCTCCACCAAGCCGACCCACGAAGTTGCCAAAGCTGAACAGGGACATGAGGATAGTTGTGTCGTGCATGCCTACTGCGATCCCGATTTGCGCCATGTTATTAAGGACGGTAACCCCAGTACCAACTCCAACAAAAAACACCAAGAACAGAAGCCAGAAATCCGCCTTGATGAGAGCTTCAGAGAAAGTAAAGTCCTCTCCCCGTTTAGGCCTCCTCTTTTTCTTCACTGCCCCTTCGCCTTCTGCTAAAAGCATGTTAATCTCAGACACGTCATTGTTCTCATCAGGGCCTCCAAGGTACTTCTCCATCAAAGAATTCGTGAGAAGCGGTTCAGATTTATCTTCACGTCCTTCACAAACAATGCCATCGGAAGGGTCATTTTGGCTTTCCTGTATCACAGCCCTACTGCTGCGATAAAATGTCATCTTTACAGGGACAGCAAGAGGAGCCAGAAGGAGGAGAACCATTACGGCAATTGCTGAGTAAGATAATTTAGAAGTCAGAGGAAGGATGTCGTTCAATATTGTTGTCGTCAGAACGTATAAGCCAAGTGCAGCGCTTGTTGCCTGTATAAACATGAAGTGGCCATGCTTCGAAGAGTCTTCGCTGGAGGCTGGAACACAAGGCCTGATGAAATACATAGTGATGAAGCATGAAACCGGGATTCCAAGTGTGAGGAACAAGAGGAGTCTGGAAGAGGAATGGTGAAGCATGACGCCATAAATTTCAGTAAAGACGGCTGCACTTAAGCCGCAGTAACCTTTGAGAATCCCAGCGACTGTGCCTCGGTCAGCAGGAAAGTTCCTCATGTTGGTAACCAGAATGGCTGTGCCGAGCCACGCGCAGCTGTTGGTGGCGACACACAAAGCAACCCATAGCTGCAGTGAAAATTATAACAAAAGGTGAAGGGATGTCAAAAATTGATGTAGGGAATAGCATGTCAAGCCAATCTTGCTCCACTGAAATATTGTCCTACAATTTTGAGAATGCATAGCCTAAAGGTAATTTAGAGAAGATACTAAGCATGAGATAAATCCGTTTGCCAAGTCTACACAATGTTTCGGGAAGTGAGTACATGGTCGCATTGAGCGACGACCATGGATCAGTAAGGAGGCAAAAACCACTTCGGCAAAAATGAAGGTAGATTCCAGCAAGATAACAGTGATCTGTAATTGCTTCATGTCACAAAGTTGATTTTCGACATTTTCTGTGAGTTTTTATCATCAGAGTCCTTGTGGCCAGCAAGAGATTCCAATAATGTACCATCAGTCAATAGTCACCAAAGAAAATAACATGTCTTTAGCTAGAAGCAC
The DNA here is from genome assembly GCA_014182575.1 of Eucalyptus decipiens. Lineage (NCBI taxonomy): Eukaryota > Viridiplantae > Streptophyta > Magnoliopsida > Myrtales > Myrtaceae > Eucalyptus > Eucalyptus decipiens. Next base: position 65,373,093 of record CM024611.1, read on the forward strand.
CAAAACTTTTGCTTGCTCTAATATAGCCGCAAAGTTCTTAACCGTTTCAATACAGAGGGAAGATTAAACTTCAAGGATGAGTTAACAGATGATGATGTGATTGACTGTCATCAACTTATAGCATAATTCGGATAGATGTTTCTGGTAACCATGAAAACATGGAATCCGACAATCTTTATATACATGTTCCTTTGGCATCAATGCATCATTAGCTGAGCCACATTGAGGTTACAAAGCAGTTTAAACACACAGTACATACAGATCAAAGACATAAAGCAAGAGACAATTTCGAGGATGAGTCAACAGGGACTTCGCATCGTAAAACTGGGGTCATTTCAAAATTGGAAACATTCTCTGGCGCAGTATCTGCTCCTTCGATAAATTCGCACCTTATCACGGTTACCTAGGAAGCCACAAATACCATCCTAAATCCTGAAAGGTCCGGTCTAATCTACCTGAAGGGTCTACTTCTCTTACACTGACCTGTTCAAACAATTCCCAAGTTCCAGGCATTCGTGGCAAACAATTGAAGCATTTAAGCTAGGAATTTCACGTTGACTGTCTGTTATCCATCGGTTTCATTATATGGCCAACAACCAGCCCATGCCTGATAAAATAGGTCAGGGATTTCGTGAATGACCAGGTACTTGGAGAAAACTAAGAAAATATCTTTCCTTGTCTCGAACACAATAGACAGACTTCAACTTGAAGTCTTCGATCATCGAACACCCTCCCTCAAAACAACCTTCATCTAGAGAAGCCTAGTTCAGGATTCGCTGCGATTGTGGTTTTTCTTTTTTTCTTTTTTTGGGCTTTCTTCATTTGTTGATGTTCTCATGTTTTCAGCTTTAGAAAGAAACGATCCTTCGGGGTCCCTCTGTTCTTATGTTTCCTTGTTGCCGCTTTATCGAACAAACTGAAAATTGGCCCAGAAATTTCTCTAGTTTGCAAAAAACACTAGATGGCACCATCAACATGTACATCATATCAGTCAACCTTTCAATCTGATCCAGATGTTCTCAGGTCTTGATATGCCAGAAAGCAAGACATAGAAGTTCATCAAAATAAAAACGTTACGAAACCAGAATGATCAAGAAAACAAGTTCGTTCTAAGATGTAGAACTTGATGTTACTCTCAATGTGGGCAATGAAACCGAGCATTTTCAAACTAAAGACCATGCTACACGTCCAGAAAGCTTAGAAAAACTTCAGTACGATCAAATTCAAAACAAACAAGAAAAACTACCAGTCAAAACTCACCAACCAGTAAGGCAGAGACTGGACCGTCCGGCTCAGGGCGAGCCAGAGCACGCCGTAGCCGGAGAAGCATGCTATAGCCCCAATCAGGAGGACGATCCAAGGAGGCAACCTGTTGCAGACGAACCCGGCGAGAAGCCCAAAGTTCTCGCCGACGTCGTTGGCCACGCCGAGCAGGGTCAGCTGGTGCTGGTTGAACCCGAGAACGGACTTGAGCGAGTGCGAATACAGAGGGAAGGCATAGGAGTTGCCCGACGCTATCTGAACCCAAACCGCCGCTCCCAAGCCCACCCACGGCGGCCTCGTTCCGGCTTTCAGGCTCGCCATGGCTGGACGGGTGTGTCTGCAGCTCAGCTCAAGAACGACCCCATCTTGTGCCTGTGCTTATAGGAGGGCTAGATGATATGACGGGTGTGAGTTCTTCGTGTTCGTACTTATGCTGGGTCTAGAGAGAGAGAGAGAGAGAGAGGGGTCAGGGGTCAGGGGAAGGAAATTTCACGTTTGTCTTTGAGCTAAATCATGGGCAAAGGATGATTTGGCATCTGGGGCACCAACCTTGGAGGAGGACAGATTTTTTGAAGTTTCTTGCATGTCCAGTAAAGTAGCACTGGCCACGTAACTGGTGTCTGAAAAAAGAGATAAAGTATATGGTGGGGGCCGGAGTTCTAGATTAGTGTAAGATCCCAAGCTTGGTTGAATTATGTGAGAACAAAAACTAGGATTTAGATTTTTGCTAGTGGGAATTTATTGCTTCTGTTGACAAGCTCTCGTCCTTCTTACTTTAATTGGCGATTAGGAGCCTTTTCATTCTTGTCTCCTGGCGACCTTGTTGTCTTTAATCACAATGGGAAAAGGGGGTCGGTTGAGATCTAGTGATCCTCACCCTCCAGGGAAGTTTCCTTCGGCAAGACTCGCATCCCCTGTTATGCATTTCGAGATGTGATTTACATTCTAAACTATATTATAGTGCATATAGATGCCCATAATTAAGCATGGACATTGTCTTATGAAGTCTTTAGATCTTGATACATTTGGTCAAGGAGAGGTGGGATGTAATGGATGTGATCTTGATTTTAAATCACAATTCACATTTCTCATCAAGCAGGGAAGGGGGAGATTTTTTTTTTCTTTCTAATACACTAATTATGAGGAAATTCTCGAATAATGGTCTACAATGGAGTCGTTTTCTCATAAGAGAGCCTACAGCAAAACTTTTCTCAAATAAAGCCATGAAATGGGCCACTACCTCTTTCTAAAAGTTTAAGCTATTAAATAAATATGTGATTTATTATTTAATAATTCTGACATAACCAACTTAGTCTCATAAGGGCTCAGGCTCATTGGCCGACTTGCACATGTGACTCCCATGCTTATTCCGACAAGAATAATTATGTAAATGGTCCATGAACTTTTGTTTTATTGTGCAATATCATCCATAAACTTTTAAGTTGTTAAAAAAAAAAAAAGATATTCTCATATGATGACCGATATCATCACATTCGTTTAAAAGAATTTCACAAACAACAAAAGATACATGCTTACGCATTGCAGGAAATAAAGATATAAAAAAATTTGCAATGGAAAGAAAGATATAATACTTTGACGTTTGATCTAGTTATTAACAAATTAAGTAAGTGTAGGAGGAGAGAGATTTTAATGTCAATTTGAAACATTTAAAGGTAGAATGCATGAAATTAGAATTGTGAAATTTTTATTGGCGGTTATTAGTGGAATTTGCCAGTTTAATTATAAACCTATTGAATGGAAGTCAATTTAATCCTAAACTTCCCGATTTCAACATTGTAGCCCAAAGCGAAACTCTAATAAAGTCCTTTCAATGAATTGCTGTTGGAACTCACTGACATGATGATCTACATAAGATGTTGTATCAAGTAAATTGTCTACATTAGCATGCCACATAGAACGCCCAACAATAACTTGATGTCAAGTCAGCAATTTCCCAGCGGCAATCGACCGGGAAGATTGCATTAAAATTTCATATCAAGGTTTAAGTTTATGTTGGCAAAATTGAAAAGATTAAGATTAAATTAGCATACATTCAATAATTTTAGAACTGATTGGGTAATTGTCCTAGTTATTATTACTACTTATAAATTAAAATTTATTCCTTATTTTGTAATATATAATTTGCATTCGGCTCGATGCTATACAAAAGCGTCCATGAAACTTTGGAGTAAAGATTGGGAATGAAAACATCATATGAGTTCGCTCATATGCACAGTATTGCTAGATAACTATGTGAAGGAATCATTTGTCGGTAAAAGTGACTATCATGTACTAAAATCAATTTTTTGTTTTACTGTATTTGAGAAAAAGTGACTATCACGTAATAAAATCAATTTTTTGTTGTACTATATTTGGGAATCTCTAAAGTTTGATTTGATGATAAACCAATCATTTTATGCTTCATCTCTTTCACGGAAAATGAATGAATATTTGTATCATTTGAAATAATTAGTCAATGAAAATTATTTTTATTATCAACATTAATTTATTTCTAAAATTTTTTGGATAATAAAAATATTTTTCATTTATTTATTTTTGTAAACGATACAAGTGGTCGTTTTTAAAAAATATAAATTCTTAAAAATCATTTATTCTCCTTAAAACAAATGAAACCTTAAAATTGCATTTTTTTTGTCCCATCAAAAGGAAAATTGTCCAAAAAGTCATAAACTTATTATATCTTTGACCGATTTAATCTTAAACCTTTCAATTTTGTCAATTCAGTCCTAAACGTTTTTATATTTTGTCAATTGAGCTATCTAGCCAATTTTGGTCGGAAAGTTGTTGACATGGATGGCTGATTCTGATGTAGCAATATTTTAATAATATTTTGAATTTTTTAACTATTTTTTCTGTTTTTCTTTTTTTTTTTTTTTTTTTTTTTTTTTTTTTTTTTTTGAGCTTGGGCTAGCCAAGGTTGTTGATCAACCCTCATTGGCCACAAGCGGGGGCAAGCCGACCGTCATCGATCCTAAGTGAGGGCACTAGGTTCCTTGCCAACTTTGGGCGAGGGCCGTGATGCCCTCGCCAGCCAAAGTGAGGCCACGCGAGGCCTCACATAGGGTTGGTGAGGGTCAGCCAGCTGCCAAACTCCAAACTCCAAATCCCAAAGGAAAAAAAAAATAAGAAAAAAACATAAAAATTCAAAAATATTAAAATATCATTAAAATATTATTAAAAACTTACCAGGTTAACGCTGGTCATCCAAGTTAACAAATTCCAATCAAAATTGACCAAATTGACTCAATTGATAAAAGTGAAAAGATTTAGGATTGAATTGGCAAAATTGAAAAGATTAAATGAATGGGTTGTAAAATGTTTAAGACTTTTTGGACAATTTTCCCCCATCAAAAAATGCTGATTTGTACTATCTAATTTTTCTTATTATGCTAGAAAATAATGCACAATGTTTGTGAGAATTACTATAGCCCAAAACCTAATTAATTTTTTTCACCATCTATTATAGGAAAAATTACCTAATTAGTTCTAGAGTTATTGTACATATGTGAATTCAATTCTAGACTTTTCGATTTTGCTAATGTGATCCTAACTTTTGCATGAAATTCGAATATAATTCTTCTAGTCAAATTTCGTTGGAAATCATTGACATAACAGTGCAGTAATCATTAGCCACCCATTTGCCACATCAACGATGTAATTCACTATTCTTAACAATTGGTCCTGGAGACTTTTCTATTCATCATGTGATTTTTGAGAAGAAATGACCAAAATGAATATATTGGAATTTTGCACAAAATTTTAGATTTAATTGATATTCATATAATAAGTTTTTGACTGATTAAATAATTTCCCTAAAGGCACACACACAACACTGATCGTGTCACTAAGCTCAACACCAATTATTTGATGGATGACAATGATTGTTTCCGAAGTTTTATCTTACAATAATTTTACCTAATAAAACTTTGCTCACAAGAGTTACAAGTGGATACATGAAATTGAATAAAATGGTGGCTTTGGATGGTCATCCTCTGATGATGATTGATTACCGCGGATGGTAAATCACGTGTTATTCGAACTCTAACCTCCAAAAGAAGCATAACAAGTGGCCAATTTTATTTATCTTGTCTACAAACCATGGACTCATGTCTCTCAAAGTCCAATTTTCAAATCCTAACACTTATCAAAATTATTTATTTTAGTTACTCCTTTAGCTTCTTTAGATTTTGGTGGATTGAATAATTTCATTATTGCACCTACCAGGTGGACAACTGAGTTTATTTGATTTTAGGGCACTTCATCTCAGAGGTTCCAGGATCAAACTTGCATTCTAACACATCTTCAAATGGAGGCTTATGGTGGAGTCCCCGCGCTAACTTTCCCTGCAGATTGACGCTTGGTACGGAGGTGCGCTAGACACATTCTACGGGCCATGGGTTGGCAAGAGTAACAGATTTTGGGTTACCGATTTTGGGTTACCAAAAAAATAATAATAATAATTTCATTATTGCCATGTACGCTAAAAAAGATAATAAAAGAGTTATGGGTCATTTTTCGTCCACTTAAAAATCTGTGAAGTTAATAAGTTTTTATTGTAAAAGTAATTGTGGATATAGTTAACTGTCTAATGCTAAAAACCGATGGAAGGCTAAAAGACGAAATTCTAAGAGATGGAAAGCTGAAAACTAAAAGGCACTCAATGAAGGTACTTATTGATTGATGATTAATGACTATTTAAGTGCTGAAAACATATAGTGTATGAAAAGTCGCAACTGTTATGAATATACAATGTACTTTGATTGACGGTACATATTAAAAGCAATTATTGAAGACTTGAATACACTTATTAAAAACATTTATTGATAACTTATAAAAAAGAATCCGGTTCTCTCTCATTGCAATGAAAAAGTATATTCTATCCTCCAAAGTTGGTCAAGAGAGAAAGAAGAGAAATCGGACTTTTTTTTTCAAGATTATTGCATTCTTAAGATAATTGTATTCTCGAGATTTTTCCATTCTTGACATTTTGATATGGATGAAGGTATGCCTTAATCTAATAAATCATGAAAATCTAAGATCTTTTGACTAGGAATTTCTGTATAATTGAATTACATTTAAGCTAACATTTATTACTTAAAAATACAATAGAAGTTTCAGAAAATGCCCAGTAAATATTCCATGAAGAATCGAACCGAGTCGGATAGATGAAACATAAGGCCACGATGATCGGTGGACCGATTGCCCGAAACACGAACAGGACAGAGGACAGCGTTTAACCCTGCGTCGTCCACGTCCACCACCACACATGACCACTCTCCGACATGCTTATCATGGCCGCTGCCGTGAAACCCCTGCTCCCACTTTCTCCCTCCCCGGTTCGGCTCCTTCCCTCTTCCCCTCCATGGATTCCCTCAAGACCCACCTCGACTTCCTCGACCCTTTTGCCCACCTTGCGCTTGAGCGAGCGGCGAGCCGACGTCTCGGCTTCGGTGGCCTTCAACCCCTCCGGGAGCTTCGACCTTTCCCTTGACGGCGAGGAAGAAGGTAAGAACCTTCGGCTTCATTTCTGGCGGAGCAGATGGCATGTCAACTGTTCGACGTATGTGCTGATCGAATCCGGTTTAAGTTTGGCATTGGATTAGTTGTGTCAAGATATTTTTCTGCTGATGTGTGCTGGTGTCTTGGAGTTAAACTTATAAGGCAAGTGGCTCTTTCATTGGGTTGCGATACCGGTGTAGTTCCTGATCATTTCTGCTCAAGCTGCTGAATTTCCTACTCCATGTTGACTACAGTCCACACTCCCCTGATTTTAGCTCGGCCTACCCATGAAGGAGTGTGTAATGGAGAAACGGGCATGATGTACTTTTTTGGCTTGTGCTTTTGGCAAGATTGTTTCTGACAATTGGGATGGTCTATATATATATATGCATTCTAAGTGGCAGAACAGTTATGCAATGTTCTGTGGAAATTAGCTTCTCTGTACATGCTAAAATTTGCTTGAGGGCCTAAAGCCTGGATGCTAAGGCCTTGATACTTCTAATGATGTATCAGGCGTTTGATTTTTCAGTTCTTTAGGGAAAATGGGTTTAACTTAGTCTGTGCTTAGCATAGCATCATCAATTAGTCGATCACTTCAAGTTATAATCTTCTGGACTTTTTCAAACATAATGGGGTCATGTTCTTCCCAATATGTGATGAATCTAATGGATTTTTCATTCTCACTATCTAACCTTCGATATTAGACCGATGTCTCGAAGGAGAACATATGGTGTGGCGAGAGAGAGAGAGAGAGAGAGAGAGAGAGAGAGAGAGAGAGGAGGGAGGGAGATTTGTTTGGGCACAAGGTAAACACTAATACACTTTCATTGGCAGATTCATCAAAAATTGCTCCGCCAATGCCCCCAACTGAGGGCCGTTTTGAAGTAGTGATAGATAATGATGCCATTCGTGGCCTTGACTTATCACCATTTCAAGTGGCCACTGGAATCACATCTCCCTTGTCTGGTAAGCACTAGAGAGATATACTGAACTTCCATAGTCCATATGTATTGCCTAAATTTTATGGGAATTTCGTTCCTCTTTGCTTCAGCTGAGCCCAAGGATTATCTGGAACGTACAATTGGGTTTAGTATCAATTACACAAGGGAGGATCCTGGAGATCCTCGAGAACTATCAGAATTTCCAGATATAAGACTCTGGTTTGTGAGACTTGATGCTACTTATCCGTGGCTTCCTGTCTTGTTGGACTGGCGAGCTGGAGAGCTTGCCCGTTATGCAGCTATGTTGGTTCCTCACCAGGTAATTAACTCAATGTTTGCAGATGACTAATTGTCAATGTATATTCTGAATAAAATTTTGTGCGAGGGATATATTCCATCAAAAATAGGTTAAAATATTTAATTATATGTTGGCAGATGAATATGAGAATGGGAGTTGTCTTCAATCCTGAGGCACTAGAATTATTCATCATGAACAAAGTGATGGTGGTATACACTTGGTTGAAGAAACATGATGTTCCTAAGCCAAGGCTTAAAACAAGTGACATGGCTAGGATGCTTGGGTTTGGCATTGGAGACGATTTGTTCAACTTGATAGATCAACATCCACTGGATCCATCATGAAGTAGGTAGCTTGAAGCTGTCATGGTTTTGCAGCACTATTTTAGTTTGATATAGAGCATCTTGTCATGATTTTCAACTTTGTAAAGATGATATCTTAAAGACGAACGTTCACCATCAACATGTGAATGGAATTTTGCAATTGTCTTAACCAATCAGGATATCCCCAGCTTAGATAATTGTCTAATCCCATTCGATCCCCTAACTTTCGCTTCTTAGTGTCAGTGTCGGCCCAGCAAAGTGGTTTTGCTGTTGTTGTTCTTTCCGATCTCTATGCATTTCACCGCTCCACTGGAAATGGTTCTCCTTTCACTTGAAACTAAGGTGGTCATCCCGGTTCTACGCAGTGCTTCAAAGAACTGAAGTTTTGTTTGCTGTAGCATACCTCTTGGAATTTCTTTTGAGCTTTTTAGCTTGAAATCTTACATTTAGGCTTAGAGTTCACATTGGATGAGAATTGATAAGATTTAGTTTTTTTTTTCTTTTCCTGCTAATTTGACTTATAATTCCTAATCTGTACATGCTGATCAAATATAAGTGGAAAAGTAGAAAATGCCACATGCTTGTTTATGCCTCACTTCTTGACATTAATGCAATGTCATTTGCAATGAACTAATCTGCGTTTTCATGGAAGCTTCCATGTTCTGGATTTGCAGAAAGAAGGGGCAGGTTGCATTTAATTAGGTTGTGTTACAGGCAATCCTTTTTTATTCATACCATCGTGCAGAAAAGTCAGAGCCTGAAATTTAGTCCTTTCTTGACCTAGTTGTTTCTGTTGGGTTTTTGAGATGCTGTTTTTGGTTGGCACTTATACTTTACAGTGGCCAACACTGTCCTGGCAGAGTGTATGAAAATCAGATCTTGGAGTTATAGTTCCTGGATCTGTGATAAGTTGCTGATTTTTCTTCTAATTGTATTATGTTTTTCTTATGGACATTTACATTTATAGAAAGTCATCATTTGGATTAAAACGCTGTATTATTGCATTCAAGATTATGGATTTCAATACAAATTCTTTCCTGTGTTTGTCCATGAAGTTTCTCCAATCAGAGCCCATTTTTCGCAATTGGAATAAACATGCATATTTTCCGTCCCTTCTTATCTAGTCATCAATATGTTGGTGTTTTTGGTATCATTTATTCATTGCATCTTTGTGATTACCATATTTGTAAGAAATAAGTTTCTCTGCGATTGGGTATAGTTCGTTGGGGGAATGCAGTATATAGAGAAGAATCCAAGGTACATACCCCAATAATTTATTATGAGCTTGTCCAGAATCATATCTGAGTATTAGATTTGAGTTTCTCTTTGCTGAAGTTGCTTTTATTGACTTTCCTAATTTCTCATTGTTGGGAAGGACAAGAAAAGGCAAAACTCCAGATTTCATCCTATTTTGTCTCCCACTGAAACTTTGAAAATCTTAAAAACCCGTAGGTTCCCAATTTTAAAAGAATTCCTGCCAAGATGATGAATCCTGCCGGAAGTGCCTCTACACGAGCTTTGACTAACCAAATATGAACCCGTACCACAGGCACTTTGACAGCAAAAGAGGCAAAAGAAGCAATTCATAGAAAGATTCGGCACTGGTCATTAAATTCTCTGGTTGATGATATTTTGTAAATTGGCAGTTCCATTTTGGAGAAAAAGCAACAGAATATCCAATAGTATAAATACATATTCAAGTAGAGTATAAAGGAAAAACCGATATGTTGCCTTGATCTTTCTTTTGTCTCCATGAGCGGGGGATTGGCCAGGCCTCTTCATTTCCCTGAACCCAGCCTAGTATGTTAGGAGAAGGCTTCACGGGGATCCAAAGTGGGCTCCCCTCCCTTTGGAAGGGTTGGCGGGGAAGCCCAATGGGGACTTTATCCCGTAATCCCAGTAAAACCCCTGTAAATGAGGCTTATTGGGCACCCGGGATGTCCGATTCAGGGTGAAGCAGTTTAAGGACATGCTTAGGTCCAAACCCCCGCCCCTATAATGATGGCAGAGTAAGAGGTGGCCCCCAAGTTGAATTGACCGGTGGTAGTTGGTGGAAGCTCCAGTTGGTAGCCACTCCCTTCTCAGGGAATCGTATGTGAGACTTCTGCATTATACGACTCTGTCTTGAACTTCCATCCTCGGCCTTTGTAATTCAAATGATGAAATCTTGTATTTCCCAAACAGATCAGGTGTTAGGCTAATATATATGTTGATGCTCCATTTCAATCTGCTAAGAAAACTAATCCCGCCCGGAGCTTATAGTTTTGTTAAAATGGGATTAATTAAACTGATTTGACAGACTTTACTCCCTTCTACTTCTGATTCTAAAATCTTCGGTATTGTCATATCCCCACCTGAAGAAGATGGTAAACAATCAACATCGAGTCTCCAAATCAAGCGTTTTATCCTCCTATATAACTTGCCGTGCAGAACCGGGGTCCTCTGATGCAGCTGCATATATCTGCACATGCAGTTTTGAGGCAAGCCATGGTCAGCGACCTTCCATCTTGTCTCGCTTTGGCGTGTTGTTGAAAAGCACCGTCAATCAATTCAAATGGCCGGTCATTGCCATGCCATGGTCGGCGACTTTTTGTGCAGGTTCACTCGACAGATCTTCATCCTACAGATTGCCATCAAAATGTCAAGGTTTTTGGCGGGCACAGTCCCATGTGATGGTGTACCGAGGAAACATGTGAGGTTATATCACACGATTCAAATGAGGAAGCATAGAAAGTAACATGGAAAGGATGTGGGAAGTGGACCTGATTTTGTCTCAGCTTTTGGAATGCACTCGAGACCAGACGGATTGGTTGAGTGGTTAGTAAGAAAAATTATTCTGGTTGGCGTAGTCTATGTATTAGACTGAACCTGGACGAGGTCAAATTTGATGGGGCAACACATGAGACCCACTATTTTCAGTGATTTTGATTTGGTTTAATACATATACTATGCTTGTGTAATAACTTATCGGTTAGGAAACTTGAAATGTTCTTCGGCAAATAGTGGGTTTCAATTGAAATCTCACCACATCTTCGTCTACCTACGCACCGGAGAGAATCTAAGATCCTAATTAAGAAAATCCTCACTCCCCACTCATTTGGTGAGAGTTCCTCGCCATCGTTGTTCTACCCAGTCGTGGTCGCCTTTGTCTCCTCCTAATCAGCCCTACACCACCGCCTCTCTCTCTCTCTCTCTCTACCCCAGTGAGAAGAATGGTTATGTTGTAGGCGATGGTAGCAACGACTCCACATGTTCATCTTTTTGGAGAACTCATAAGGACTACCTAACTTCTTATCATGTCTTTCCAAGTATTGAAATTCACCACCGAAAGGGATGACAAAGCGGGCGAGACTTTAGAGAGACGACAGATGCGGATGTCTCAAGTCACCGCAGGAGGAAGTTTGAGTTGTCCTGGGACCTACGAACCTGAGATTTATGAAGATTTTGTGACCGACCAGTTCGGCGGAAAGTAAAAGAGGCTGCATGAAAATCGTGGAGGTGGAGAATATGGTGCACTTTGCATTAACCCCACAATCCAAAAACACGGAAGACAAGATCACACAAATTTCAACTGTCAGTGCAAGGCACGATATGGCGATATGGTTCCTGTCTTCTGTTTGCTTCTGGCGAAACAGATGGGTTCCTACTCCCGGTTGACCAAGACCACGAAAACAGCTTCATGAATCACATCCCTCCCTCTCTCTCTCTCCCTCTCTGATACACAGCATGTTACTTTGCTTCGGTGTTTCATGCTGGATTCTTAGTTATGTTCAACCAGCTGTGAGGTGATCATTAGTTGATGAATGGTATGTCTTAGATATTGCCCGCAATAAACCGAAAAATTGCTGATGGTTGCTCTGCAAAATTTCAGAGATCGGCTAAACTTCAAGTGGATTTCACGATATTTTATATGATAACGAATCAAGAGAGGAGTTCGATTTGTCTTACCTTCTTCATCCATGTATAGAGATTGTTTCTTCTTCATATGTTACAACTTTCATCCTTAAAATTATAATTTTTTTTGAGATTTTCATGGGTCGCCACCCGTTTTTTTGGAAGCAAAGAAATCAGACACCACTCAATACTAGAAAAGAGATGGGGCTGCAAAGGGATTGTCGGATCCAAAGCATGGAGCTGGACCCGATGCGTATACTGCTCGGATCATCTCAAATATTATTTGACGGGTCCTGAAGCTTTTTTCTTTTTTTTTTCCTAGGGTTTGGAATTTGAGAGTTTATGTCTATGCATATTCTTTTACACTAAGTAACTGCAAGAGCGTGTTGAGCATTTAGAGAGGAAGGGTTTTAGAGGTTTAAGTGTGTGTAATCTCTATTGTATTGGTGAATTCCAATAATCTCTCCTCAAGAACGTATGTTATATTGAGCGAACCATGTAACCATACATCTTCACTCTTCCTTACCAATTTGACATAATTGTTTCATTCGTATGCTATCTAGTCAGCAAAACTTGAAGCATTTTTCTTTCTATCAAGCTTTGTGTTGATCGATATGAAGATATAAGATACATGTAATCCATGTATGCAAAATACAATGTAAGTATACATATTCGGTGTTGCATAACAAAATGTAATGAACCAATGATTTGAAGATATGCATGAACATCTTCAGTATTGGTGGTCATTCAATTAACCCAGTAATCCCTTATAAAATAATCGAGGACGGCCGGTGTTAGTCGCATATTAATGTTCCGACAACCTCTTCGACATGAACCAGAGTCATTCGGAGACGTCGGTTTGTATCGACTCGCAAGGCGCGACATACAATCGTCCGAGTTTCGCGCGTCTTCTCCTATGTTTTTTTTACCTAATCTCGCACTCGTCATCGCAGCGAAATTTCCCAAGCTCTGCATCAAGGTGACCCGAAAGCATTTTCAACTTCATCCGTTTGGCGTGTATCGGAAGCTGCAGAGTCATTTTCCTAATGGATGGGGCCAACGTTACTTAACCATGTCCTCACTGTTCAGAACATTCAACAGAGAATAAATTGAATGTATTCGGACTTTGAAATTTCAGTCTACCGTCACTCGTCATGTCTTCTCGCTCCATAAATGTGCTTTTTAATAAGCACAAACGACAACGGAACAGAAAAATCAAATCACGGGGGCATAAACAAAGTATTTTTCCTTGCAAACGTGCCTTTGATTAATTAATAACAAGTTATAAATATCACCCACGTACGAACATAATTAAATATGAATATGAGTGATGTCCATGCATGCTATTCAACAATCAGATCGATGGCGTTGGAGGAATTCCTGGAATTCCTCCATTCTTTCAATGAGAGATGGAGAGAGAAAAATGAACTCTTTATTCTTTTGATTAAAAAAAATTGCAAAAGCATGCTTGATTGCTCCATCAAAATAAGCTTTGACTAGCTTCATCTTTGATTATTTGAATAGGGCTTCCCGAACTCTTCTTATGGGACATTTACATGTTTCCAAAAGCCGAGGTAGCATTCTAAACGTATTTTGAAATGCTCAGTCCTAGGTCTATTTGGGGGAAAAGTATTAAAAATTCTAAATCTATTGTTCTTGTATCAATCCAACTCCATACCTTTCAATATATTAATTTAATAATAAATATTTTTATGTTTTGTCAATTAAGTCCATCCAACCGATTTAGGCTAGAATCACTAATGTAGACACTATTTATCCTACATTATATGACCGATGCTGATGTTGACTTTTTTGTAATAATTTTTTAATATTTATTTGGACTTTTAAATATTTTTTCTTTTTATTTTATTTTTTTTCATATTGGATTAAGGGGGTCACTGGATCTAAGCATCACAACTTTGCCTAGATCAAGTGAGGCCATGGCACCCTCACTTGGCCTAGATCAAGTGAGGGTTGCGACACCCATGCCAAATCTAGGCAAGGGGCCACAAGCCCCCACTTTGGCAGCCCAAGGTGTCATAGCCCTTGTTGTGGTTGGCGAGGGCACCAAGTGAGGGCCGTGATGCCCTTTCCTAGTGCTGGTGAGAATCGCTAACCCTTGCTATCTCTTGGTCCCAAAAAAAAAAAAAAAAAAAAAGTAAAGAAAATAAAATAAAATAAAAAACCAAAAATTAATGAAAAATTCAAAAAAATATTTAAAAATATCAACATTAGCATCAATCGTACCACGTAAAATTAAACAACATCCATATCATGGCTAGAGAGATTAAATTGCCAAAACGTGAAAATGTTTATGACTAAATCAACATAATTAAAAGATTTATAATTTAATTGATACAAATGCAATATATTTATGACTTTTTTTTTTGTACTTTTCCCTTTATTTAGAGTGTGTGTCTCTATTAAACAAGACTTCATTTGTTTCATTGCGGAATTGGATTACTCACCTTGATTTTTCATGTTCAAAATGATGCCTAAACTTGCAATTATATTACTTTTTTGGTACAGGATTCCTTTGAAAATGTGGAATAAGATTATCTAAGAATACCCGTTGGGATTCCACATCCCCATCTGCCGGCGCTACGAGTTGGGACCCCAGCGTTCGGATCCAAAGTCTCTTCAAAAGCCAAACCCTAGATCCTAGGTGCCCGGACTCGAGACCTAAATGGCCAGACTCAAGATCCTAGCGCTCCGACCCGAGGGCCAGATGAGGAGTCAACCCTAAAAAACCGGCCTAATGGCATGTGATACCTAATCAAAGTTCTTAATCGGTCCAAACAACTGAAGTCACTTCCGATTTCATGGATCTTGACTGCTTGGAATGCGGCCACTTCGTGTATTCCTAGCTAATGGAACCAAACGATACAGATTTTAGCCGGGAAAAGAGGGCGGTGATAGTAGTACGTACTGGCTAGGCATCAGAACCCAAGTTTCTACAGATCTCAACCTATCGGATTCAGCAGACATCAGGCAGATCGTTCAACGCATTTCTCAGATGCAGTAAAAACAAAGGAGTCATCGTCGTAATGGTGTGACCAGACAAGAGTCGCGAAACATGCATGCATCGGGAGCAGAGAAAGAGAAGGGCTTGGTGCCTGAAGTGGTCCAAAATTTGGAAGTTGAACGATGAACTTGGAAGAACACCCGGTGTCTCCTTGTCGGCCGATGTAAAAATAAAGCCCAGAAATCGAAATCAGTCGTACTCTTTACCCAGACCTCCGGCTTAAATGCTGATGCTGCCACCTCTTCTGCAATCAGCAGAAGCTTCCCCGCTCTCTTTTTCTTCTGTTCCCTCGCTCGGAGGGAAAGGATTCAATTATGGCATCGCACATGGCCCGGGGACAATCTTCCTAGACCGACCTTTCAATTGAAAGAACACGAAGCAGCAACTTTGAATCCGAACACCGAGGGCCGGCAACTCTCGACATGATCCATCAATGAGACAAGCACACGGCACATAGTTAAGTGTCCGTTCGAGCTTATCGGTTTAATCTTGTTTTTGTCGCGCATGAATGAAATTGCGCACAAATGATAAATATCTAGTTCACGGGTCGACCCCTTTCTAGCCATTTGTAAACGCATTTGGTGGCCTATATCTTAAGCCTATCGTCTCGTGCTCAATGTTTATATGTCAATTTAGTTATAAATTTTTCAATTTAGTCAATTTGACTGTAAACCTTTTCGCAACATTCCAATATGGTTATTCTAGCCAATTTTCGCTGAAAATCTAAGGGTTTATTTGATAACGTTTTTGTTCCTAAGAATAATTTCTTTTCAAAAATAGTCTTTTTTTATTTCTATTCTTTGAAACAATTTTTGAGTAAAAGAATGCGTTTGGTAAATACACAAAGTTTATATTCTCGGAATAGAGACAATGGTGGGCGGCCACAAGTGGCAAGCAAGACGAAGAAAAGAAAAAGAAAAAGAAAAAGACTTATTTCTAGAAATTGTTACCGGGAATATTAAGCTACTTCTTTCTACTCATTATTTATGTTCTAAATCTTTTCTTCGGCCACTTTTCTATTTCGGGAAGTAGAAGACTTAGTTGATATTACCAAACGGATATCTATTATTTTGGTCCCAAGGAACAAAAGAATAGAAAAACAAAGAAAGATAAACATTAATAAATAGACCCCACATGGCGGTCCAATTATTGTTGGCTATCTTACGCAGCATCATATCTTTTCTAAAATTCTTTGAACGCTCCTACCCATATAAGTTGATCTTTAAAAGCAAATTAAACACTTATTAATTGCTCCTCAGTAAACAGAGCCTTAGTTATCCAGATGCATAAATGTAGTTGAGTCGAAATGTTTGATCGTTCATTAAATTTATCTTTTCATTTGAGAGTAATGTAAAGGGCACAAAAGATTGATGTGTAAGATCGATTTACATCACAATGAAATAAGGTTTGAGATATATTTAAATGAGCGTCATAAAACCATCAAATGCCAACCAAATAATTTTTTGAATCAAAATTATAGCTTCTTGACATTACTCTTTTCATTTTCCCAAAAGGACCCAAATTGCTTGATATTATTTCATGCAATACTTTATTTTTCCTAAATTTGGATTATTCTCGCTGACGACAAAATGAGATCCCAATAAAAATACAATATATATAATTATAGAAATCTCAATTTAGCGTGAGCTCCTATAATCTTGCACACCTAAACAAGTACTACTAAAATAAAGGTGTGAATGACGAACACGTCACTATACTCACAGCTTCTAATTTCACTTTATTATAAGGAGCTTTAATTTTAAAAATAGAAAAGGAAAGAAGAGGTTGGAAAGTGGCGGGGGAAAAAGAAAACTGAAAATTTGGAAAATCCAAAAATAAAGAATAAAACTGAAAAATCAGTCAACGAGAGGTCGGACGCTGCGGGTCCCACGGGGATGGCCTTCCTGCTGGGCAAAGAGAGGACACGCCTCGTGAAGCGGCGGCACCCACGTGGCCGGTTTGAATGCTTCTCATAGTTGAAGGGAGTAGTGGCACATGGACTTAAACAAGGGTAGCTTCCCGCTTCGGCCCTGAACAAACTGGAGTGATATTGATTCCGTTTTAAAATTTTCAATTTCATACAATTCCAAACCTTAGAGCGAGATTCTGATGTAGTCTCTTGACCAATTGCTATCAAGAATTGCTGATGAGATGATCCACATAGAACTCTTTTCAAGTAGAATTGTCCAAGTCGGCATGCCACGGAGAATGACCGATAATAACTTGATTATATCACGTTAGCAATTTTCAATGGTAATTGGCTGATGGGATTATATTAGAATTTCGCAGAAATTTTCATTGCTACATTAACATTCCGTCTTTGGGTGTGATTTATACATTTCATCGATAGAAAGGCGTAGGGGTCTCACTCTATAGTGAGCAAGCGCGTGATTAGAGAGCCACTCCAACGTGGGTAGTGGGGCTGCCAAATAGCTTTTATAGCTTGAATTCATATTTTATTGGTTATATAATCTTTTTCTCTTATAACTGATGAATGTAACATAGAGGTATGGACAATTAATTAGAATTGAATTCTTTGATAGACGTAACTCTAATTTAAAGATCAATCGAGATAAAAACTTCATGTTTCAATTTCTTTTTTCTCGCTTTTATTCTCTATTTTCTTGTCATTAATCCTAACAATTCATACAATACATTTACGATTGTTTTGGTAATTATTCCAAATAGCATGAATTTAAACTTTTAAAAATGATGATCGATTCATTACACCGACGGTTTAAATGAAATGCTCCCTCCTTTAACCTTTCAGGATGAGTCCCCCGGGGCAAGTGAGGGGCAAGAGAGATGCCACGTCAGCCACTGGCACGTCTGGGGCCCAAACGGTGGCGTCGACGTCACATTTATTGCCCCCTTGGCACCGGACACGTGGCGGCGGCCCACGATGTCTCCTGCTCTCCATCATTTGATGATCCAAGTCAATTGCAGCAACTGCCTCTGCGGCAGCGCATCTGCAAATTTTCTTGGCCATCACGTTATCTCCACATGCGGCTCCGCAAGTTGCCACGAGAGTTTTCTTCTCTCCTTTAGGGTTTTTGTTAGAAAAAAGAAAAGAAAAAGCAATTTCTTAGAATGTTATATTGTCCATACTGCCCAAAAATTTGCAATTCTATGTGGAGATTATGTTGTTGTTCATCAGACATAAGTTTTTCATTTTCATGATCGGCATAAATCAGATTATTTCGGAGGACATTCTCTATTATCCCCGCAATCCATCATAATCATTTGGTGTCTGAAAATGGAGTTCTGTTATTGCGCTCTTGGATGCGACGGTGTACATGAAATCATGCTCCTACGACGTCCCCCTCACAACTTCGAGGAAGCTACACCATCCATCTGGGGAGCTCTGAATTATGTTTTGTCAAACATTGTTAGAAGACATTAGTGCAGCAAGACAGACAAGTGCAACTCGACCACAACTAAAACTACATCAATAAAATCCGATGCATGGATGATCCCCATAACAGCTTTGGAGTCCTGTGTAATTGCAGAAAGAGGGCATAAGTAAGGGGCATTTGCTTGAGGGTTCATCGCAGCTTATCCTTTTAAGGTGCATGCCTTGATAGCGTTGAGAAAGTATTTTCATGTAAAATACATACCATTTGTCATCATCTAGACTTAGTATAATGTTGAACTACAAAACAAATTTCTTATTTACTATGATAATACATAGTTGTTGTATCATAAGTATGATTAGTTTGCTTATCCATATCAACAATCTAATTCATTCATAATATATTTTCTTGTAGTGAAATAAGATACAAGAAGAACCCGCTTATCCTTTTTTTTTTTTTAAACACTCACTAATCACTTTCCAAGTTTTGAAAAGGCAATAAGAGGCAAGAAATCAATAGAAATATTGAATCCTCAAGACCTCAATGATTTCTAATCTAGGATTTGGGACATCGGATATATTAACAAATTCGTTATTTATGTTTCTTAGATGGGCAGCACATCAGCTCGTTACAAGATCAATAGTAATTGCATTACTTATAAAAATGGATACAATCTAATTGCTGAAAACCCTAACCCATCATGGTGTCCCATCTCTTGCCCACCTGCCACAACTTGTACAGCAATGCCATTACTAGGAGACAGCACCCATTCCGTCCATCCTCCCAGGTCTGACTAATCACTTCAAATGGGATATGATGTGTACACTTACATGCCTATATGATATGATTTATAACATATAATTAAAATTTTGGGGAAATAGTAGCCAAAAAGGAGGGATGCTCCATTTTTCAGATTTTGTTACAAGACAGCTCCAAATTAAAATGGTGGGTTCTTGGCAAATCCCTTGATGTACACATGAAAGAGAAAAATAAGGACAAGAACAATAAAGTTTTCCTATGTGGGGCTCGCTGCCATTGGAGAATACATGATTAAAAAACAGGGGTGAATATAGTCTATAGACAAATCTAAGAGACATGATTCTCAAAGTCCTCATCATACCCAAAAAGGGTGGGGCAAGTTCCAATCACATGTCATTTCCATAAAGTTTCATTGTTTTTCTATGATTTAAGACTATGGGCTCTCCCCACCATCTAGTAATAAAGCACAGCTTTATCATTGAAAAATCAACTATCTCCCAAAACAGAAACGTGATGGTAATAGAGTTAATCGGAAAAGAAAAATTTAATCATGTTATACAAAATTTTGAATTATCCCGTGAGAATTCGCAAACTATTTAGTAGGCAAATTCTAACAAAATATCCGAATAATCTTGGCACCATCAATATTATCTTCCTAAACTCAAGATTAGAAACTTCTTTTTCCAAAACTACAATATGACTCAAAGTTTTGAATCAGTATCCAATATACCAGTAATAACCCATTTTATTATAATTAAAATTCCAAAAATTTTGCTCTCATAGTATTATAAAATAGATCTTTTTATCCAAAAGTCTAAGATGTGATGTTAGGAATTTAACCCAATAGTATATGTAGCTTTTCACTTGTCACTGTGCATGTAAGCAAGTCTTTTACATGTGCAAGATAAGATGTGGATGTAATCACGTTGACGAGATAATTAAAACACGAAAGCATGCATAAGAAAATTAAAATGGACCATCGATAACTTATGCTCTAATACCATATTAAATAAATTGTTCCTAAAAAAATTTAAGCTTTTAGAAATGGATTAAAATATATATTTTTCACTTAAACCACGGGATGAGGTACAACTGTAGTGGCACTTTTGGAAGGAAAAAGAAAAGAAAAACAGACAAAATGCTTGAAAAAATCACACAACCAAATGTTGGGAAACCTACATGTGGGTCCTGAAAACCACATACACGCACATATATAAGTACAGCAAGTTAGCATTCTTGTCATCTCATCAACGCACTCCCAAACTGTTTAATAGGTCAAGCTTAGAGAGAGAGAGAGAGAGAGAGAGAGAGAGCTCCAGTATTCGCTTTCTAGCCGAAGGATTGTGATATTTCTCAGTGTGTTCTTCCCCTCTTTTCATTTTTATATTCCTTCATACAGAATTCATCCACAGATGAAGACCCATTTGGCAGCCCATCTTCTGCTTCTGATGCTTCTTATTTCTCAAACAGAAGGTAACTGATTCTTCTATGTGCGCTAAAGATTGACGTCATATCTCATGCAAATTTATTTCACTTTTCTTGAATAAATCAGCGTATTTCCCTCTTTTCTTTCTTTTGACGAACACGGATATGAATGCATAAATGAAGCAACTCCATTTAGATTTTTCTTTTTCCTTTTCTGCACATGTCGATGAACTCTTGTGCTGATGCTTCATGCTTCATTTGATGCAGGCAAAACCAGGAAGCTCCTTACTGCAACCACTCCTACTACCAAGGCTCCAAACTCAAAGGTTAGTTGTTCCTCAACACACGATGTAGCCTTCAATATTCTTCGAGAGCTCAAACTTTTGAGCAATCGGATGCACATTTGACTTTTAAGATAGTACATAGAGTTGGGTTATCTCGTCTTTCTGTACCGTTCATAAGGACTTCACTTTTATTGGTCTCAATCCTTCTTACACATCGACTCGTACATGATTTTGTATGCTTATAGTACTCATCATCTGACGAATAGCGTAAGTGTGTATAATAATGGGTGTCATTTTCGACGTTTTATGTTAACCCTCCGTTCGAGCTTTTGATGCAAAACTCTTCTATCCTTGTTAATAGTGAATGTAACAATGATAATTGCGAATAACATTATCGTTTGGTCTTCTTCTGTGGTTGCTGAAACGATTCTGCACATGTCCAATTTACAGGAGGAAATAACCCAAGGAGGCAGTGAGACCAAGTCAACATTGGAGGGCGCAAGAAGTAATAGTGGCCAACTTGGTAGGGGGAAAGAAAACTTCTCAGTCAATTCACCTTCTGCTTCGGAGCATTATCCGGACATCATGGACATTGCTGGGATGGACTACTCTCCGGCAAAGAGAAAGCCACCAATACACAACTGAGCAACAGCACTTTATACACATCTATAATATAAACATGGTCGTGCAATACTTTAGGGGAACAAGAAGAGGAAAAAATTGAGGAAAAAGATCTTAGGACAACGAGGAGGCAACAAAATTGGGGTTTGACAGTGTTGCAGAAATTCTGCAGTTTTTTTAGGATTTAGGAGTAGGCAGGATCCTGTACATGAAGAACTTTATTTTTGTGTAATAACTGTATTTTTTTTTTTTAATTTTCTAAGATAATCCATCAGTTTTGGTTTTTCTAGGTGTGTTTTCATGGATATGAATAATGAGAACTTTCTTCTTTCCTTTTTCCTTGACTAAACTTCGTTGGAATTACTTGGTATTCTAGTTGGCATGTAGCTGAAATTTCAACTAGCAATCAAATCTAGTGATTGTGCATGAGTAAGAGAGAGAGAGAGAGAGATGATTTTAAGGAAACGTACCCTACTTATAAATTTGTTTGATTATTCATTTTTTCTAAGTAATGTAAGTGATCATTTTAAGAAAAAAACTTTTTGAGCCATTTATTTTTTGCAAAACAAACGTACCCTACTTATGGACCATGCCTAGATTTGATTCCTGCTACCGGCAATCCTCCATCAATGAGAGATCATTTTAAGGAAATGTACCCTACTTATAAATTTTTTTTGTTCATTCATTTTTTCTAAGTGAAGTAAGTGATCATTTTAAGGGAAAAACTTTTTGAGTCATTTATTTTTTGCAAAACAAATGTACCCTACTTATGGACCATGCCTAGATTTGATTCCTGCTACCGGTAATCCTCCATTAGTGAGAGATCATTTTAAGGTAATGTACCCTACTTATAAATATTTTTTGTTCATTCATTTTTTCTAAGTGATCATTTTAAGGAAAAAAAACTTTTTGAGCCATTTATTTTTTGCGAAACAAACGTACCCTACTTATGGACCATGCCTAGATTTGATTCCTGCTACCGGTAGTCCTCCATTAGTGAGCGATTTGTAACTTCATTGTTTGACCTCATTTGATTATGAAGTAAGTTATAAATAATTATGATATTGCCCTATGGCTACTGTACTTGTAAATTGCGACGTGGCAATATCTTGTGCCAAAATTAGGATCATTTTTGAGTGGGGTCATCAAGGACACTACTAAATGATTTTTCAACAAGAAAATTTGTACATATATATACGATTTTTTGTCGTCCATAGAACTTTAAAAAGTGATATTTTAATGCTATAGTGATATAAATTTGATCAACAATGTTCATGTTGTTGACTACATTTCACAATTCTTGCTCATGGTGGATCGGAATCACAATAGCTAATTACCTGGTCGCACAAATAGTCTAAAACTAACTCAAAAGCGTCCTCGGAACTGGTGCCACACATGGGCATAAGAATTGCACCAGCAACTTATACGCACATAAGTGTCATCGAACAAAATTGGCAAAACAATTTAGGTCATAACTCTGGCATGTGTCTGAACTAGATCAAACAATAAGATTAAATTCTTGACATAAGTCACCCAAAACTAACTGAGAAAAGGCTTTTGTCATTTGTTAACAAGCATTTTCAAATGCTATGCTTGAACTTTCAATGCTAATTATACAAAACGAGAGAAACAAAGCATTGCAATATGTACTCTTCTTATGTGGCTTTCTAACAAGTGTTTTGAGGCACTCTTTAACATGGAATTATAACTAAAAAGATATTTGGCTCAATCAAATGTGTGGCAACGCAAATTCAATGCTAATGAGAGCCTAAATCACAGTCCATTAATTGCTTTGCTTATCTAAAGGATTGTTTGAAGAAGCAAGGGATAGGCAGGTAAATGATTAGTTTTCCACAAACTTATACTTCTCTGTGCCTTAAAAATAACATCTTCAATATCTGAAATGGAAGTGGATCGTTTCAAGAAATGGAAATAACATCTTCAATATCTGAAACGGAAGTAGATCGTTTCAAGAAATGGAAAGTAATCCCAACTGAAATAAAGATGTACAAGTCTTGCAGAGTATATATATATACACAAACACCTTTTACAGTATCCCCTACATCGTTCACGAGATCAAGAGCTTCAAATACAGCGCTGGTCACAGCTTTCCTCCATTTCAGATCATCGAAATGAGGCCTTCATCAGCAGTAGCTCTTCTTCTCTTATTCCTCTTTGTTCTTAGGTACTTGGAAAGCCATGTTTTTTTATGCACACATTAAGTGATCCAACTTCTTATTTGAATGATTCGTGCAGTGCATGTGATTTACTTAAAGCGATAACGTTTTCTCCTTTACGAAAATATAGGCCGCAAGTTGAAGCCGGCAGAGTCGGAGAATTCATTTTCTGCAAAGACAGATGGTGCTCCGGTGTGTTATTGGCACTTCCCTGAGAAAAATGTTGACATAATGTTGCACTCTCCATCGAGTTGACCATTCTTTTTGGCCCTCTTTTTTCTCTTTGAACAGAAAAGCAAGCGGACACTCAAGACTCAGAGGGGATTCTGGATTATGCTCCTGTTGATCCTCCGCCTACAATTCCGCCTCCCGGATGCAGTGATGGATGCAACACCCAAGAATTGGAGGGGAATCATTAGGTCTCCACAGTGTTGTGATGGATGCGGCACTCAAAGACTTGTAGGGGCTTCATTTGGACTCTAATACTACTGCTCATGCCAGTTCTGTGCGAATGACAATTTCATTGTAACTAGTTCAATGATTTAATAAAAGAGAACATTTCAGCAGTTGTTTCGTTGCTCTTCCATTTACGCGGAAATACATCCTGAATTTTGCATGTTTATGAAAATGAATGGGATCGTGCAAAAGGAAAGAGCGAGGAAGACTTTAGCTACAATTAGTTCTTAATCACCACTTAAATCGGCCTTGATAAATCCCAAATGCACTTGAAAGGACATTTTACTATGAGTGATCAAAGGATTGCCGATATGGTTCAAAGGATTTCATGTTGGCTAGATGAATTGAATTGACACAAATGAAAAAAGCTTTGGAACTCAAGTGACAAAAAAAATGTTTATGACCGAATTGGCACAATTACAATAGGTTTAAGACTTTTTTTATAATTCTTCCATTAGACTTTTAAATTTGTGAATTGTAAATATTGACATCACTCGTGAATTTATATGGTTTTACAAATTGATAATATTTTTGGTTAAGGATCATAATCAACTCCTAATTTTTTTTATGCAAAAGATTGACTAAATGGGTCGTTAAAATTTAGGTATAAAAAACGGGGACACCAATCGAAAGCAGGACAGGCATCAACGGCATGGGGGGCGAGCTTAGACCAGCAACGACGAATGGGACAAGGCCAAGAAGATCCGGTATAGGCGGAAAGGCAACCAACAAGGCCGTGAACAAAGCCATGGACTTCAGAAATCGATCGAGCAGCAACCAGCGATGATGACAACAACATTGAAGCGTGGCAAAAGCGAAACTAAGAAAATCGAAGTAGTCACAATAGCGAGAGCAACGAAAAAACATCGAGGAACAGCTGTTATGCATTAGGATTATTGACGAGTAATGATCGGACAAGGCGGCCTGATGTGCCTGACTAATATGAAGCATGGCGGTGCATGTGCAAGGAGCTCTCTCTCTTTCACCTGTATTGTTTTTCTCTTCTCTATATGGAGTCCATGTCCAACCACCTTATCTCCTAATTTGAATCAAAGAGCTATGTAATATATTGGAATTTACTAACATGACAGTTTTTGGGCTATTGTGAAAATAATAACTTGTTGTAAGACATAAATTTTTAAAGAAGTGGGCCCAATAATAATTTATAATTTGATTTTTTGTGATGCATAATAGATATTTATTCTTATAATAGACTAAAGATCGTCATCCAATCATTTCTCTAATATATTTTTAAGATGGGAAATTAAAGTATTCCTCTTTCTTATTTTCCCTTGATTAAAATCTTCAAATATATTGATATCATCGGTTCAAAACTTGTTCGAGAATGTAATTTCTTTTAATTTAGTTGCTCCCACGAGCTCTTCGCATGTAATTTTTGACCACTGAGATATTCAATAGGCTTGGCCAAATCTAGTACTCCTGCTCGCTTTATACAAATAATTCAATTAAGCTCAAACTTTCGTCGCTTAAGTCCATTACCTCCACTCTAAATTAGAATACAATTCATATGGGTTTATTATCAAAATGTTCTGATATGCAAATGCAATTTAACAATAATTTTATTTAAAAGTTGGGTGGATCTCTAATTTTCTATAAAATAATGGGATTAAAAAATTGCCAAAATTTATGTTTTAACAGTTAGTATTTGCTCAATAATCTTTTCTTTTAATTTCTTAATATTTTAATCAAATCGGGGTGGGATAAAAAGTAGTTCACCCTTAGAGGCAAGACACACTACCTGGCTTTTTATTCAGACAAATGCAGATTTATCGAATTCAAACCGTGTTGAGAAATGTTGGATAAGATAAATTGGCCTTATACTCGAGTTACCAAGGGTGCCCCTACTCAAAGAAACTCCTCACGCATTACAAGGTTAGACAGCTTAGGAAGGACACCATGTACAATTACTGGAATAAAAGCTGCTGATAACATAGACTATTGGAGTTAAAGCAGCTGTAACACTAAAATAAGATTTAAAAAGATAAAATTAGACAATAATTAATTTCAATGGTGTTTGTATTGAGATTTTCATTTCATAGTTATGAACCTCCATATCCGTTAAAAAAAAAAAAAAAAAAACATTAATAAGACTTCTTATTTAGCCAAACCTCTAGAATACTAAGGTTGCATTTAGTTCGGCTTTTGGAAAAATTTAAAGAATTAATGTAAAAGGGTTTTCTAGAAATACAAATAGTGTTTGGTTGAGTGTATTTGAAAAATACTTTGGGAATTGTTTTTTATTTGAATGTTGTTCGGAACAAACTAGACTTGTAAAGGACTTCATGTATATATTTCAGATAAATAAATTTATAAGAAAAAGAAAATCCACATGTGATGTTGAAGTTGCGCGACCCGAGCGGCCATTGCCTGAGGTGAAATTAGTCTGCTTAAAATTGAAATTTTGAGAATTTAGCAAGGGCATAATTGGAAAAAAAAATGCATTACCATTCTGGAAATGCTAAAGCCAAGAGGTGGGTAGGACTTGTGTTGGGTTAGGAGCCTTCGGAGGACTTTGGAAGTGTAATGCATCTCTCAAAAGTTCTAAAAAAGAAAAATTGTCAAATACTTTAATATCTAGCCAAGGCCCTTTTGAGGCCTAAAGACATTCCAAAAAGTGGCTCCCAAAACAAAACCTTAGACTCCCAATCGTTTTATTAGTGGTGAATATAAGAAAATTTATTCGTGGACTTTAAAATTACCCGTTATCTTCGTGAACTTTTTCTAATACATGAAAATATCCCAAAAACCATCGCTTTTCCCTATCTATAGGATAGATTTTTATTTTATTTTTTGGTTGAATACCTATGTCGTGACCCAAATTTCGGGGTGCACCTCCTAGGATTAGGTTAATTGACTACTAAGTCTTTAAACTTAGCTTGGGCTCTTTCAAACCCATACCAATTCGCGACTTTGTTCAAATATTTAACATATAAAAGATTATTAACTATGAGTCGCCAATAATCGATTTATGGTAAATCTATTAGATACCTAGACACCTAAATAAAATAATTTGAGAATTATTTTACTCCTACAAACCAGAGAATATGGGTACAAGGACTTAATTACACTAGATTTCTCTAATGCCATTTCGGTACCATTTCTTTTTATTTTTTCAAAAATGCTTTTTGCAAGCAGCTGATTTATTTTAACATAAATTACTATCATGTAAGTATGGTGACCACACTGATGCTCATCCACTATTAAACATTCAAATAAAATAAATAAATAAATAAATAAATAAATTGCATCACACAAAGCAAGCAATCAATTTTTTTTAGATTTCTTGAAATTAGAAATTTTTTATAAAACATGCATTTTAACTACATGACCTGATTTTACTAATAAACAAATTTCTAGTTAAATTATCCTATTATGCAAATTGATTAACATTCACCTAACATTTTTATATTTTTTTTATTGAAATTTGAAATTAATAAAAATAGTAATTAAACTATCTAAAAAAAGGAATAATGTTCTAATTTATTTTATGGATTAATTTGACTTAAACTCTATCCTATTTTAGAAAACTATTTTTTAGAAAAATGAGATAATTAAAATGTGCAAACATTATCTAAAACCCTATTTATATAAAATAAATTATCTAAGTCCAACCCTAACCTATTTAAAAATTATCTAAAAATGCAATCCTAAAAAAAAAAAAAAATTCTAATTTACTAAAATCAATTTACTAAATGCTTTGATTTGATGTAAATTTGATTTTTTTTTTTTTTTTTTTTTAGTGTTTTTCCGAGACAAGCAAATGTCAAATAAACTAATCAAAATATTTAACAAATAAATGATTGAAATAAACGAAAAATAACATGTTGTCTTACAGGTCAAATTAACGATTACTTTAATCTTAAGCATCACGGTAAAGTGTTCAAAATAATTAAAAATCTGATCCGAAATCTTACGGATCAAATTAATAATTACAATAATTTGGACAAAATCCCTGCAGAAAATGTCAGAATATGCATAAAATGAAAATCATATTCTTGTACAATAATATTGAAAATAAAAAATAAACTAAAATAGCATGAAATAAATAAATAAAAAATACAAATAACAAAAGCCACCTAAAGGGGGACTTGGAAAGAGGGAGCAACGGCTCCGATCAGTGAGGGGCGGAGCACGGCGGAGGGCAGGCGGGAGGCGCTGCGGCATCGGGCTCCGGCGGCGGTGAAGCGGTCGAGCGGAGGTGGTGCAGTGGTGCGGCGTCGGCGAGGGCAGGAGCGCGGTCGTCAGGTGCGGAGGAGTCGGGCGCTGCTGCGTCGGTGACAGAGGAGGAAAACGGCGAGCGGGCTGCTACTCGGCAGAGCTCGAGGCTTCGGTGAGGAACAGCGGCAGCAAGCAATTTCAGGTGCAGGCGGCGTGCAGAGGGCTGATCGCGGCGAAGCGGGTGTAGCAGGAGCAGCAAGCAGCGATGGCGGAGACGCAGGTTGATGGCGTCACAGTGGTGACCAGAGAGGGATGGGCTCCGAGCGGCGGTACGGCTTCAAGCGCCGAGCTCGCGGATCGCCGCGACTTCGGGTTCTGGCTCGCGGGCGGAGGTGCGGCCGTGGAGCTGCACTGGGTTGCATCGCAGACGAACGGAGGGTGAGCAGCAGCAGCTGGGGCGTCGGGGCTGCAACAGGCGAGAGCAGGAGGAAAACTGGGGCGTCAAGCTGGGCTGATTACAGATAGTGCAGGGGCAGCGGCGAGCACGCGAAAGGAAACGCTGGCGAGACGCGGTGACGGCTGGTGGCTCGGCTGCTGGCGTTGGGTGGCGCTGGCACGGTGGTGGCGCGAAGAGGACGGCGGTGCAGGAGCTCGGCCCCGGCGGCCTGGGCAGCAGCGAACAGAGGGAGGGGGCGACGGGAGGCTTCCACGAAGAAGACGGTGAACTGTCCGTTTATTTCAATCTTTTCTCTCTTTCCCTCTTTTCTTTTCTTTGACTTTGAAGAAAGAACAAAAGAAATACAAAAATCCACAAAAGACGCCATTTCCCCATTTCCTTCGTGAATTCTTTTTTTTTCTTGCAGAAATTTCTCTCTCGAATTTTTTCGAATTCAACCTCCTTAGTCACGAAAAATGCAGCTCTCTTTTATAGTGATTCCAGACGGCCACTTTGTATGATATTTTCCGAGTTTTCATCTTTTGTCGCACTAAATCAAAACTGTAAATCGGAGCGTAATTTCGCAATCAGCTCGATTTTACTCAGATTTCTTTCATTTTGTAAAAATTCTTGTCATTTATTCACTTGATTTTTAAATTGCTTCTACATTTAACAAAATTCGAATATTCATCAGAATTTCAAATTTCCATGCATAATTAATCAAATTAATCTCTCCCTTTTTTCTTTTTATTTGTGATTTTTATTTTTATTTTCCTAAGGTTACCAAAAATTAGGTGTCAACAATAGAATAGATTGAATAAGCACAAAATAGATAGGTAAATTACTAGTCTTGCTCGTGTATTTGCAAATAGAGTAACAAATCCTTAGTTTACCAGAATGCATCTTTGTGCCTTAAAAATGACATCTTCAATATCTGGAATGGTTTCAAGAAATAGAAAGTAATCCCAAATTGAAATAAAGATGTACAAGCATTGCAAAGTATATATAAACTTGCCCGGTGTACATACACAAACACCTTCTACATTATCCCCTACAAAGTTCACGAGATCAAGAGCTTGTCAAATACAGCGCTGGTCGCCGCTTCCCTCCATTTCAGACCATCGAAATGAGGCCTTTGTCAGTAGTATCTCTTCTTCTCTTTTTCCTCGTCATTCTGAGGTACTTTTTTTTTTTTGGTCGATATTCTGAGGTACTTGGAAAGCCATGTTTTTTTATGCACGCATTAAGTGATCCAACAACTTATTTGAATGATTCGTGCAGCGCATGTGATTTACTTAGAGCGATAACATTTTCTCCTTTATGAAAATATAGGCCGCAAGTTGAAGCCGGCAGAGTCGGAGAATTCATTTTCTGCAAAGACAGATTATGCTCCGGTGTGTTATCAGCACTTCCCTGAGAAAATTGTTGACTTAACGTTGCACTCTCCATCGAGTTGACCATTCTTTTTGGCCCTCTTTTTTCTCTTTGAACAGAAAAGCTAGCGGACATTCAAAACTCGAAGGAGATTTATTTGGATTCTGCTCCTTCTCATGATGTGCCTCCACATAACAACGAGTTCGACACTCAAGACTTTCATTTGGATTATACTCCTGCTCATCCTTCGCCTCCGGGATGCGATCCTGGATGCGACACCCAAGAATTGGAGGGGAAACATTAGGTCTCCACAGTGTTGTGATGGATGCGGCACTCAAAGACCTTGGGGAGGCGAAACATGAGCAGGAGGATAATCCAAATTAATCCCCTCTGTGCGAGTGACAATTTCATTGTAACGAGTTCAATGATTTAATAAAAGAGAAAACATTTCAGTAGTTGTTTCGTTGCTCTTCCATTTACGCAGAAATACATCCTGAATTTTGCATGTTTACGAAAATGAATGAGGTCGTGCAAAAGGAAAGAGCGAGGAAGACCTTAGCTACAATTAGGTCTTAATCACCACTTAAATGAGCCTTGATAAATCCCAAATGCACTAGGAAGGACATTTTACTATGAACGATCAAAGGATTGCTGATATGGTTCAAAGGATTTCATTTTGGCAAGATGAATTAAATTGACACAGAAAAAAAAAAGATTTAGAACTCAAGTGACCAAAAAAATTATTTTTGACTGAATTGGCATAATTAAAATAAATTTAAAGACTTTTTTTGGTAATTCTTTCATTAGATTTTTAAATTTGTGAATTGTAAATATAGACATCGCAAATTTATGTAAGCTTACAAATTAATAATATTTTTGGTTAGGGACCATAATCAACTCCTAATTTTCTATACAAAATACTAACTAAATAGGTAATTAAAATTTAGATATCAACAACGGGGACACCAATTGCAAGCAGAACAGGCAGCAATAGTATGGGGGGCGAGCTTAGACTAGCAACGACGAATGGGACAAGGTCAGGAAGGTCTGGTATAGGTGGAAAGGGAACCAACAAGGCCGTGAACAAAGCCAAGGATTTCAGAAATCGATCGAGTAGCGACCAACAGCAATGACAACAACATAGAGGTGTGGCAAAAGCAACGAAAAAACATTGAGGAATAGCTACTGCGTGTCAGGACTACTATTGTGAAAATAATAGCTTGTTGTAACTTTTTTTTTGGTCGCAATGACAACAACATAGAGGCGTGCAAAAGCAAAACTAGGAAAATCAAAGTAGTCACAATAGCGAGAGCAACTCACTCTCAGACTTTTACCTTGCCTTCTTGTAGGGCGTGAGAGCGAAACCCTTGCCTGAAACAAATTTGTCCTCACCCCAACTCTCCCTGAAAAGATAGAGATTCGAACCCCCAACCTCCCTCTTTCATGTTGGAAGGATGGCCACTGGGAACCGGTGGTTGTAACTTGTTGTAACTTGTAAGACATAAATTTTTAAAGAAGTGGGCCCAATAACAATTTATAATTATTTATAATTTGATTTTTTTTTTATGCATAATAGATATTTATTCTTACAATAGACTAAAGATTGTCATCCAATCATTTCTCTAATATATTTTTAAGATAGGAAATTAAAGTAGTCCTCTTTCTTATTTTCCCTTGATTAAAATCTTCAAATATATAGATATTATCGGTTCAAAACTTTCAAGAATGCAATTTTTTTTTTAATTTAGTTGCTCCCATGAGCTCTTCACATGTAATTTTTGACCACTGAGATATTCAATAGGCTTGGCCAAATCCAGTGCTCCTGCGCGCTTTGTACAAATAATTCAATTAATCTCAAAGTTTCATCGCTTAAGTCCATTAGCTCCACTACTATAAGAATACAATTCATATGGGTTTATTATGAAAATGCTCTAATATGCAAATGCAATTTAACAAATTTTTTATTTAAAGTTGGGTTGATCTCTAATTTTCTATAAAATAATGGGATTAAAAGATTATGAAAATTTAGGTGTCAACAGTTAGTATTTGCTCAGTTATCTTTTCTTTTAATTTCTTAATATTTTAATCAAATCGGGATGGGGTAAAAGGTAGTTCACCCTTAGAGGGAAGACATATTAGCTGGCTTTTTATTCAGAAAAATGCATATTTATTGCATTCAAAGCGTGTCAACAAGTGTAGGATAAGATAAATTGGCCTTATATTTGAGCTACCAAACGTGCCCCTGCTCGTAGAAACTCCTCATGCATTATGAAGTTATATAGCTTAGGAAGGATACCGTGTACAGTTACTAAAATTAAAGCTGCTGATAACATGAACTATTGGAGTTAAAGCTGCTATAACCCTAAAATAAGATTTAAAAAGATAAAATTAGACGGTAACTAATTTCGTTGGTTTTTGTGTTGAGATTTGCATTCCATAGTTATGAACCTCCATATCCGTAAAAGAAATACATTAATAAGACTTCTTGTTTGGTGAAACCTCTAGAATACTAAGGCTGCATTTGATGCAGCTTTTGAAATAATTTAAAGAAATAATGTAAAAGGGTTTTCTAGAAATACAAATAGCGTTTGGTTGAGTGTATTTGAAAAGTACTTTGGGAATTATTTTTTACTTGAATGTTGTTCGGAACAAACTAGACTTGTAAAGGACTTCATATATATATATATCAGATAAATAAATTTATAAGAAAAAGAAAACCACTTGTGACGTTGAAGTTGCGTGACCCAAGCAGCCATTGCCTGAGGTAAAATTAGTTTACTTAAAATTGAAATTCTGAGAATTTAGCAAGGGCATAATTGGAAAAAAAAATGCATTACCATTCCGGAAATGCTAAAGCCAAAAGGTGGGTAGGACTTGTGTTGGGTTAGGAGCCTTCGGAGGACTTTGGAAATGTAATGCATCTCTCAAAAGTCCTAAAAAAGAAAAATTGTCAAATGCCTTAATATCTAGCCAAGGCCCTTTTGAGGCCTAAAGACATTCCAAAAAGTGGCTCCCAAAACGAAACCTTAGACTCCCAATCGTTTTATTAGTGGTGAATATAAGAAAATTCATTTGTGGACTTTGGAAATTACCCGTTATCTTCGTGGACTTTTTCTAATACATGAAAATATCCCAAAAACTATCGCTTTTCCGTATCTATAGGATAGATTGAAGAAGCACAAAATGGGCAGGTAAATGACGAGTCTTGCTTGTGTATTTGCAAATAGAGTAACAAATCCTTAGTTTTCCACAAAATTTATGCATCTTTGTGCCTTAAAAAAAACATCTTCAATATCTGGAATGGAAATAAATAGTTTCAAGAAATGGAAAATAATCCCAAACTGAAATAAAGATGTACAAGCCTTGCAGAGTATATATAAACGTGCCCGGTGTATATACACAAACACCTTCTACAGTATCCCCTACATCATTCACAAGATCAAGAGCTTGTCAAATACAGCGCTGGTCACGGCTTTCCTCCATTTCAGATCATCGAAATGAGGCCTTCATCAGCAGTATCTCTTCTTCTCTTAGTCCTCTTCGTTCTTAGGTACTTGGAAAGCCATGTTTTTATGCACACATTAAGTGATCCAACAACTTAATTGAATGATTCGTGCAGCGCATGTGATTTACTTAGAGCGATAACGTTTTCTCCTTTATGAAAATATAGGCCGCAAGTTGAAGCCGGCAGAGTCGGAGAATTCATTTTCTGCAAAGACAGATTATGCTCCGGTGTGTTATTGGCACTTCCCTGAGAAAAATGTTGACTTAATGTTGCACTCTCCATCGAGTTGACCATTCTTTTTGGCCCTCTTTTTTCTCTTTGAACAGAAAAGCTAGCGGACATTCAAAACTCGAAGGGGATTTATTTGGATTATGCTCCTTCTCATGTTGTGCCTCCACATAACGACGAGTTCGACACTCTAGACTCAGAGGGGATTCATTTAAATTATGCTCCTTCTCATGCTGCGCCTCCAGTTAACGACGAGCTCGACACTCAAGACTTGGAGGGGATTAATTCGGATTATCCTCCTTCTCAGGCTTCGCCTCCTCAACACAACTAATGGTTGAGAATGGGAGACTGAGTTGAATACGATGGTGTACCGAAAGAGGGAAAACGTGCCAGTTCTGGGCGACTGACAATTTCATTGTAACGAGCTCAATGATTTAATAAAAGAGAAATCATTTCAGTAGTTGTTTCGTTGCTCTTCCATTTACGCGGAAATACATCCCGAATTTTGCATGTTTACGAAGATGAATGGGATCGTGCAAAAGGAAAGAGCGAGGAAGACTTTAGCTCCAATTAGGTCTCAATCATCACTTAAACAGGCCTTGATAAATCCCAAATGCACTTGGAAGGAGATTTTACTACGAGCAATCAAAGGATGGCCGATATGGTTCAAAGGATTTCATGTCAGCCAAATGAATTGAATTGACACAAATGAAAAAAGCTTTAGAACTCAAGTGACTAAAAATAATGTTTATGACTGAATTGGCACAATTATAATAAATTTAAGACTTTCTTGGTAATTCTTCCATTAGACTTTTAAATTTGTGAATTGTAAATATTGACGTCACTCGCGAATTTATGTGGGCTTACAAATTGATAATATTTTTGGTTAGGGATCATAATCAACTCCTAATTTTTATGCAAAAGACTGACTAAATGGGTCTTTAAAATTTAGGTATCAAAAACAGGGACACCAATTGCAAGTAGGACAGGCAGCAACGGCACGGGGGGTGAGCTTAGACCAACGACGACGAATGGGACAAGGTCTGGAAGGTCTGCTATAGGCAGAAAGGCAACCAACAAGGCTGTGAACAAAGCCAAGGACTTCAGAAATCAACCGAGTAGCAACTGGCGACGATGACAGCAACATTGAAGTGTGGCAAAAGTGAAACTAGGAAAATCGAAGTAGTCAGAGGAACAGTTGCTGCACATCCGGACTATTGACGAGTAATGATCAGACAAGGCGGCCTGATGCACCTGACGGATGTGAAGCATGGCGATGCATGTGTAAGGAGCTCTCTCTCTCTCCTTCACCTATATTGTTTTTCTCTTCTCTATACGGAGTTTGTGTTATTTATATTTGTGATCCCACATTTTCGGACCCACATTTTCTCTTTAAAATGGTGGTTATTCAACATGTAGTTTTTCCACATTTCGTACCTTTTCGTGACAACCGCTCATTTAGTAACCGCCTTAATAGAAGATGGTGTATAAAGGAACGATTGTTCATTCTAACGGGCAATCACAAGATCTAACTCAAATCCTTTCATTTGGAACACACCACCAGTATGTGAGGGAATTTGGTTAGTAGCGTGTGCCCAATATTTCTTTGAATTTTTAGGATTTTCCGACGAACGTGAATACAAACAATGGCTGAAGGTTTGTCTATAATAGATCCTAGCTTCCGCACTTAATTTTTATGTCTTACATTTGGTATCATAGCATGTTTAGTGCATTTGCCTTGTTTTTGTTGAATTTTTGGTGTATTTATCGCGCATTTTAAAAATGAATAGTGATTCGGACTTTTGAGCTCAAGAGAGAAACTCGCCGATTCCGGGAAAATTCCGGCGACCCACCCCTTGATTTTGGACCCGTACGGTCGCACCGCCATGAGGAACATTAGACATGAGTTTTTCTAGTATATCGGTGTTTGCTAGAGGCTAAATGAGCGGTGGAAGTCGAGGTGGTTGAGGATTTCTGTTTTGGGAAATTTTCGTTTGATTTGGGGCCAATTTTTTGCTCATTTTTGCCGAACTTGGACCCATGTGGTCATGCCTATATGCTCTCCAAAACCCATTATTTAGTTGTGTTTGAGATGGGCTGCTGGAGAAGAAACGGCTGGCGAAACCACAGTGGAACGGCAAAAAATGGCGATGAAAAGGCTTTTGCGCTCGAGGAAGAAGGCAGGTGGAACCCACGCGCCATGCGCCATCACACGCGCGCCAACCACTGGCGGTGGGGCCCACGTGCGCAGAACTGCCCACGACAGTTGCGGGCATGTCCAACGCACGTGCTTGAGCGGTTGATGGCACGCGTGCGGGTCACGCACCTGACGTCCCCTCCCGCGGCTACTTTTACCCTTTTGCCCTTTCCTTTCAACAATTTTACAATCCTGTCTTTGGCCGATCTATTTATTGTTCTGCCCCATTGTTGCATTTATTTACTGTTTTGCCATTTCATGCATTTTTAAGAATATTTTATGCATGAAATTAAATGTCCAATGATCCATATATTTAATTAATTAGAGAGTAGCCACAACATCTTTAATTAATTAAATTATATATTAAGAGCCTCCGGATCATATTTAGAAATGGATATTAATTATAATTAATTATTTTAATATGATGAATTTTATCCCACATGAATTTTCATTGTCTTAATATGATTAATTAGGATGAAATATCATATTATTTTTCTTAATTTACCCACAAGGATTAAGAAAATGTATATAATATGGTAGTTTCTTCATGATGTAATTATAAATCTATTTAAATTAAAAACTTAGCCCACATGCAGTTTTTATGCTATGTAATTCATATTTGTGACATGTTTACTATGTAAACATGATTTATGTATCTTTTGCCTCAAATTTTGTGACATAAGCATGATTATTTGATATGCAGTTTTGTAACTTGTGAATTTTTCTGAATTTAAGTGTGATATTCCCATATTGAATGGTGAGAACTATAAAGTTTGAAAAGAGTTAGTTCTTCTTCAATTGGGATGGATGGATATTGACTATGCTATAAGGAAAAATGAACCACCTGCTCCCATTGATTCGAGCACTGCAGCTGAGATAGCTCTTTATAATCAATGGGAGCAGTCCAATCGCGTTTGTGAAATGTTTATAATGGCTAAAATATTTCCTAATATTCGTGGTTTAGTTACTTAGCATAGCAATGGTAAGGCTTTATTGGAGACCATAGATGCACAGTTTGAGACTTCTGAGAAGGCGCATGCCATGACCTTGATTATTAAGTTTTCATTGTTGAAGCTCACTAGTGTTAGAGGTGTACGTTAGCACATCATGCAAATGAGGGATATTGCGGCTCAGCTTAAGGACCTTGAGGTTGAGATGTCTGAATCATTTCTTGTGTATTATATTCTAAACACTCTCTCGCAATAGTATGCACCTTTCAAGATCTCTTACAACACACATAAGAATAAATTGTCAATTAATGAACTCATGACCATATGTGTTCAAGAGAAATAAAGATTGATTATGGAATTGGAAGAAAATGCTCATTTGGCAACACAAGGAAAGAATAAGAGTCATGTCAAGCATAAGGGAAAATGTAAAATACCTCCCCAAGATTACATTAAGAAAGAATTCAAGTGTTTCTTTTGTAAAAGGAATGAGCATATAAAGAAGGATTGCGTCAGATTTAAGACTTGTCTTGAGAAGAAATGTAATCCAATCTCTTGTGTTTGTTATGAATCTAATATGGCTGATATGAGTCATAACACTTGGTGGATTGATTCTGGATCTACAATCCACATTTCCAATTCCTTATAGGGTTTTCAAAACCACAAGAAGCTAGTAGAAAGTGAACAAAGCATCTATTCATGAAACAAGATGCGTTCGCATGTGGAAACTATTGGAACATGTAGACTAGTTCTCAATAGTGATTTTGTTTTGAATTTGGAAATGATCTTTTATGCTCATAATTCCTCTAGAAACTTAATTTCAATTTCAAGACTTGTACTTTTGGGTTACTCTTTTAACTTTTCAGATTCAAACTTTTGTTTATCGTTTAAATATGAAATTGTTGGGAGTGATACTTTGTCTGATGGTCTTTTTCGAATTAATTTACAAGACAATGCTATTATAATGCGATGCATGTTCATGATAACGTTGGTATAAAACGATGTGTTGTGAAAGAACATTCCTTTATATTATGGCATCAGAGATTAAGACATATCTCCATAGAAAGAATTAAACAATTAGTAAATGAACGAGTACTTAATACTTCAGCTTTTACTAATTGTGATACTTATGTAGATTGCATAAAGGGAAAGTAGACTAACAAGATGAAGAAATGTGCCAAGATGAGTACATAAATATTAGAATTCATACATACAGATATTTGTAGTTCAAATATGGACTCGTGTGGTCAGAAATACTTCATCTCTTTCATAGATGATTACTCATGTTACATATATATCTACTTATTTCATAATAAGCATGAAGGATTAGATGCCTTTAAGGTATTTAAGGCGGGAGTAGAGAAACAATGCGACAAACAAATTAAGATCGTGATATCAGATAGAAGTGGAGAATTCTATGGTAGATACATTAAAGATGGACAAGCACCTGATCAATTTGCAAAGTTTCTTCAAGAGAATGGGATAGTTGCCCAATATATTATGCCTAGTTCTTCGAACTAAAACGGTGTAGTGGAAAGAAGAAACCGAACTTTATTGGACATGGTACGAAGTATGCTTAGCGGCTCCAAACTTCCTAAGTCCTTATGGACTGAAGCACTTAAGACGACACTGTACATATTAAATCGAGTTCCAACCAAGGCTATCCCAAAGATACATTTTGAGCTATTTAAAGGTTGAAAACCAAGTTTGCAACATGTACGTATTTGGGGATGCATATTTGAAGTGAGAGTTTATAATCCATAAGAAAATGAGTTTGATCCAAGGACCATAAGTGGGTATTTCATTGGATATGTCGAAAGGTCCAATGGATATATGTTTTATTGTCTATCTCACACCACTAGGATTGTGGAATTAAGAAATGCTAAATTTCTTTAAAATGATTAAATTTAATGGGAGCGATCAATCAAAGGACCTTGTTCCTAAGAAATATCATTCAGACACTCAACCTTCCACTTCAAGTTTAATGTTGGTTGTTGCTTATAACGCCCCTTCAGTTCAACCGGTTATGGAACATCCAATCGTTGAAGTTCCACTATCTGCTGATATTGATCTAGTAGATCCAATTGTTAAGCAATTATCAGAAACTATTGAGCAATTGGTTGAGCAACATGCTCCTTAAGAGGATGTTGATGCAACATTGAGAAGATCTGCTAGAATAAGGAAATCAACAATTTCTAGTGATTATATTGTGTATTTACAAGAGTCTGACTACAATATTGGAGCTAAGAATGATTCCGAAACATTGTCACAAGCCATGGATAGTGATAAATCCAATTTACGGTACAATGCCATACATGAAGAGATAAGTTCTATGGCATCTAACGAAGTCTGAGATTTGATTGAGTTACTTGATGGTGCGAAGGCCATTGGTTGTAATTAGGTTTTTAAAATTAAGAAAGATTCATTGGGTAACATTAAAATATATAAAACTAGATTTGTTGCCAAAGGATTCACTCAAAAAGAAGGAATCAATTACACGAGACTTTTTCTACTGTATCTAAAAAAGATTCTCTTCGTATTGTTTTGGCATTGGTTGTCCATTTTGATATGAAATTACACCAGATGGATGTGAAAACGGTATTCCTCAATGGAGAACTAGAGGAGGAGGTTTACATGAAACAACATGAAAGATTCTCCTTTAGTAAATGTGAGCATTTGGTGTGCAAGCTTAAGAAATCTATATATGGCTTGAAACAAGCATCTTGCCAATAATACTTAAGTTTCCATGATGTCATCTTTTCATTCGGTTTTGTAGAGAATGGCATAGATTAATGTATATACTAGAAGGTCAGTGGGAGCAAAATTTGTTTCCTTGTGATATATGTGGATGATATTCTACTTGCAACCAATGATAAGGGGTTGCTACATGAGGTGAAACAATTTCTCCCTAAGAGTTTTGACATGAAGGATATGGGTGAGGCATCTTATGTCATTGGCACTAAAATCCATAGAGATAGACATCGAGAAATTTTAAAACTATCTCAAGAAACCTATATTAATAAGGTCCTGCAGAGATTTCGAATGAAAGATTGTTCATCAAGTATAACACCCATTATGAAGGGTGACATGTTCAATTTGAACGAATGCCCAAAGAATGATCTAGAAAAGGAACAAATGAATAACATTGCATATGCTTCTGCTGTCGGAAACATGATGTATGCTCAGGTTTGCACTCGACCTAATATCGCTTTTGTTGTGAGAATGTTGGAAAAATATCAGAGTAATCTAGGTTTAGACCACTAGAGAACTACAAAGAAAGTGATAAGATACCTTCAAGGTACCAAAGATTATATGCTTATGTATAAACGGACTAACAACCTAGAAGTAGTCGATTTTTCGAATGTGGACTTCGCGGGCTACGTTGATTCACAAAAATCACCATATGGATACATTTTTATGTTAGTTAGTGGAGCCTTTTCATGGAGAAGTGCGAAGCAGACTTTGACTACTACTTCCATTATGGAGGCTGAGTTCATTTTTTGTTTTGAGGCTACCTCACATGGTGTATAGTTAAAGAGTTTTATGACCTCAGAATTGTTGATTCTATTTTTAGGCTATTAAGAATATATTGTGACAATTTAGCTGCAGTTTTTATGACTAAAAATACCAAAGTGGCAGTTGAAGTAAGCATATCGACATCAAATATTTAGCCATAAGAGAATGTGTTAAGAAGAATAAAGTGGTCATAGAATACGTTAGCACTAAATTGATGATAGTTGATCATTTAACTAAAGGCATGCCACTAATAAAGTATAAGGATCATGTGACTAGTATGGGAGTAGGTCCCGTCATGTGATTTGTTGTCATATAGAGATTTTTGTTGTATGAAACTCTTATTTTGTTGTAATATTTATTCTCAATTATGGTGTACACATTTTGTTGTTTATGAGAATAACATTTATCCTTGGTTCTGGAATAAATATAGGGTTTATTCATTAAGATATGTTGTCACATATAGGCTAACATTAAAGAAATAAGATGCATTGTGATACATGGAAGATATTACTCACTTTTAGAGGACATGTCGCCATGATCCATGTATTTTGTTTATTTTCTTTAAGCATAAAGTTTTTCGTGGAATTAGTTGGATAATCCGTATGATGAAAATGATGGGATCAAGTGGGAGAATGTTATTTATATTTGTGATCCCACATTTTCAGACCCACATTTTCTCTTTAAAGTAGCGGTTATTCGACATGAAGTTTTTCCACATTTCGTACATTTTCGTAACAACTACTCATTTGGTAACCGCCTTGATGGAAGACGGTGTATAAGGGAACAATCATTCATTCTAACGGGCAATCACAAGATCTAACTCAAACCCTCTCATTTGGAATACACCATCAATACGTGAGGAAATTGGGTTAGTAGCGTGTGCCCAATATTTCTTTGAATTTTCAGGATTTTCTGACAAATGTGAATACGAATCATGGCTGGAGGTTTGTCTATAATCGATCCTAGTTTCCGTAGTTAATTTTTATGTCGTACAATCCATGTCCAACCTCCTTATCTCCTAATTTGAATCAAAGAGCTATGTAATATATTGGAATTTATTAACATAACAATTTTTGAACTATCGTGAAAATAATAACTACATAAATTTTTAAAGAAGTGAGCCCAGTAATAATTTATAATTATTTATTATTTGAATTTTTGTCATTCATAATAGATTTTTATTCTTACAGTAGACTAAAGATCGCCATTCAATCATTTTTGTAATATATTCAAGATAGGAAATTAAAGTATTCCTCTTTCTTATTTTTCCTCGATTAAAATTTTCAAATATATTGATTTTATCAATTCAAAACTTGTTCGAGAATGCAATTTCTTTTAATTTAGTTGCTCCCGTGAGCTCTTCGCATGTAAATTTTGACCATTGAGATAATCAATAGGCTTGGCCAAATTTAGTTCTCCTGCGCGCTTTGTACAAATAATTCAATTAAACTCAAAGTTTCACTGCTTAAGTCCATTAGCTCCACTCCAATTAGAATACAATTCATATGGGTTTATTATGAAAATGTTCTAATTTGCAAATGCGATTTAACAATATTTTTATTTAAAAGTTGGGTTGATATCTAATTTTCTATAAAATAATGGGATTAAAAGATTATCAAAATTTAGGTGTCAACAGTTAGTATTTGCTCAATTATCTTTTATTTTAATTTCTTAATATTTTAATCAAGTTGGGATGGGGGTAAAAGGTAGTTCACCCTTTAGAGGCAAGACAAATTAACTGGCTTTTTATTCAAATAAATGCAAATTTATCGCATTCAAAACGTGTCAACAAATGTCGGATGAGATAAATTGGCCTTATATTTGAGCTACCAAGTGTGCCCCTGCTTGTAGAAACTCCTCACTTATTACGAAGTCAGATA
Source organism: Eucalyptus decipiens (assembly GCA_014182575.1). Taxonomy (NCBI): domain Eukaryota; kingdom Viridiplantae; phylum Streptophyta; class Magnoliopsida; order Myrtales; family Myrtaceae; genus Eucalyptus; species Eucalyptus decipiens. Next base: position 65,415,694 of record CM024611.1, read on the forward strand.
GCTTAGGAAGGATACCATGTATAGTTACTGGAATTAAAGCTGCCGATAACATGAACTATTGGAGTTAAAGCTGCTATAACGCTAAAATAAGATTTAAAAAGATAAAATTAGACGATAACTAATTTCATTGGTTTTTGTATTGAGATTTGCATTTTATAGTTATGAAACTCCATATCCGTAAAAAAAAAAAAAAAAACATTAATAAGACTTCTTGTTTGGCCAAACCTCTAGAATAGTAAGGTTGTACTTTTGGAAAACTTTAAAGAATTAATGTAAAAGGATTTTTTAGAAATACAAATAGTGTTTGGTTGAGTGTATTCAAAAAGTACTTTGGGAATTATTTTTTATTTAAATGTTGTTTGGAAAAAAAAAACTAGACTTATAAAGGACTTCATGTATATATTTTAGATAAATAAATTTGAAAAGAAAAAGAAAATCCACTTGTGATGTTGAAGTTGAGTGACCTAGGCGGCCATCGTTTGAGGTGAAATTAGTTAGCTTAAAACTGAAATTCTAAGAGTTTAGCGAGGGCATATTTGGAAAAAAATGCATTACCATTCCGGAAATGCTAAAGCCAAAAGGTGGGTAGGACTTGTGTTGGGTTAGGAGCCTTGGGAGGACTTTGGAAATGTAATGCATCTCTCAAAAGTTCTAAAAAAGAAAAATTGTCAAATGCCTTAATATCTAGCCTAAAGACATTCAAGGAAGTGGCTCCCAAAACGAATCCTTAGACTCCTAATCGTTTTATTAGTGGTGAATATAAGAAAATTTCTTCGGGGACTTTGGAATTTCCTTACCCGTTATCTTCGTGGACTTTTTCTAATACATGAAAACATCCCAAAAACCATCGCTTTTCCCTATCAATAGGATAGATTGAAGAAGCACAAAATAGGCAGGTAAATTACTAGTCTTGCTTGTGTTTTTGCAAATAGAGTAACAAATCCTTAGTTTTCCACAAAATTTATGCATCTTTGTGCCTTAAAAATAACATCTTCAATATCTGGAATGGAAATAAATAGTTTTAGAAATGGAACCCATCTGAACTAAAGATGTACAAGCCTTGCAGGGTATATATAAACATGCCCGGTGTATATACACAAACACCTTCTACAGTATCCCCTACATCATTCACAAGATCAAGAGCTTGTCAAATACAGCGCTGGTCACGGCTTTCCTCCATTTCAGATCATCGAAATGAGGCCTTCATCAGTAGTATCTCTTCTTCTCTTTTTCGTTGTCATTATGAGGTACTTGGAAAGCCATGTCTTTTTATGCACGCATTAAGTGATCCAACAACTTATTTGAATGATTCGTGCAGCGCATGTGATTTACTTAGAGCGATAACGTTTTCTCCTTTATGAAAATATAGGCCGCAAGTTGAAGCCGGCAGAGTCGGAGAATTCATTTTCTGCAAAGACAGATTATGCTCCGGTGTGTTATTGGCACTTCCCTGAGAAAATTGTTAGAGTTAACGTTGCACTCTCCATCGAGTTGACCATTCTTTTTGGCCCTCTTTTTTCTCTTTGAACAGAAAAGCTAGCGGACATTCAAAACTCGAAGGGGATTTATTTGGATTCTGCTCCTTCTCGTGCTGTGCCTCCACATAACGACGAGTTCAACACTCAAGACTTTCATTTGGATTATGCTCCTGCTCATCCTTCGCCTCCCGGATGCAGTGATGGATGCGACACCCAAGAATTGGAGGGGAATCATTAGGTCTTCACAGCGTTGTGATGGATGCGGCACTCAAAGAGCTCGGGAAGCGAAGCATGAGCAGGAGGACAATCCAAATGAATCCCCTCTGTGCGAGTGACAATTTCATTGTAACGAGTTCAATGATTTAATAAAAGAGAAAACATTTCAGTAGTTGTTTCGTTGCTCTTCCACTTACGCGGAAATACATCCTGAATTTTGCATGTTTACGAAAATGAATGGGGTCGTACAAAAGGAAAGAGCGGGGAAGACCTTAGCTACAATTAGGTCTTAATCACCACTTAAATGAGCCTTGATAAATCCCAAATGCACTGGGAAGGACATTTTACTATGAGTGATCAAAGGATTGCTGATATGGTTCAAAGGATTTCATTTTGGCTAGATGAATTAAATTGACACAAAAAAAAAAAGATTTAGGACTCAAGTGATCAAAAAAATTATTTTTGACTGAATTGGCATAATTAAAATAAATTTAAAGACTTTTCTGGTAATTCTTTCATTAGATTTTTAAATTTGTGAATTGTAAATATAGACGTCGCAAATTTATGTAGGCTTACAAATTAATAATATTTTTGGTTAGGGATCATAATCAACTCCTAATTTTCTATGCAAAATACTAACTAAATAGGTCATTAAAATTTAGATATCAACAACGGAGACACCAATCGCAAGCAGAACATGTAGCAATAGCATGGGGGGCGAGCTTAGACTAGCTACCACGAATGGGACAAGGTCAGGAAGGTCTGGTATAGGCGGAAAGGCAAACGACAAGGCTGTGAACAAAGCCAAGGATTTCAGAAATCGACCTAGCAGCAACCAGCGACAATGACAGCAACATTGAGGGGTGTGGCAAAAGCGAAACTAGGAAAATCGAAGCAGTCACAATAGCAAGAGCAACAAAAAAACATTGAGGAATAGCTGCTGCGCATCAGAACTATTGACGAGTAATGATCGGACAAGGCGGCCTAATGCGCCTAACTGATATGAAGCGTGGCGGTGCATGTGCAAGGACCTCTTTCTCTCTTTCACCTGTATTGTTTTTCTCTTCTCTATATGGAGTGCATGTCCAACCTCCTTATCTCCTAATTTGAATCAAAGAGCTATGTAGTATATTATAAGTTTTTGGACTATTGTGAAAATAACAACTTGTTGTAAAACATAAATTTTTAAAGAAGTGAGCCAAATACTAATTTATAATAATTTATTATTTGATTTTTTATGACCCACAATAGATCTTTATTCTTATAATAGACTAAAGATCGTCATCCAATCATTTCTCTAATATGTTTAAGATAGGAAATTCAAGTATTCCTCTTTCTTATTTTCCCTTTATTAAAATATTAAAATATTGATTTTATCAGTTCAAAACTTGTTCGAGAACCCACCGGTGGACAGTTGAGTTAATTCGGCTTTGGGCACTTCACCGCAAAGGTCTCAGGGTTGAAACTCCATAGCTGCTAACACGTCTTAAGTGGGGGGCTATGGTGATGGGATCCTATGCTAGCTTCCTCCCAGGTATTGACACTTGGTCCAAGGTTTACTACGCATTGTACAGGCCATGGGTTGACGATTAGTGTAAGCGAAAGTCGGGCCCAGCTGATCCTGGGTCACCAAAAAAAAAAAAACTTGTTCGAGAATGCAATTTCTTTTAATTTAGTTGCTCCCATGAGCTCTTCACATGTAATTTTTTACCACTGAGATATTCAATAGGCTTGGCCAAATTCATTGCTCCTGCGCGCTTTGTACAAACAATTCAATTAAGCTCAAAGTTTCATTGCTTAAGTCCATTAGCTCCACTCCAATTAGAATACAATTCATATGGGTTTATTATGAAAATGTTCTAATATGCAAATGCAATTTAACAATATTTTTATTTAAAAGTTGGGTTGTTCTCTAATTTTCTATAAAATAACGGAATTAAAAGATTATCAAAATTTAGGTGTCAATAGTTAGTATTTGCTCAATTATCTTTTCTTTTATTTCTTAATATTTTTATCAAATCAAGATGGGGTAAAAGGTAGTTCGCCCTCAGAGGCAAGATAGATTAGCTGGCTTTTTATTCAGACAAATGCAGGTTTATCGCATTCAAAGCGTGTCAACAAATGTTGGATAAGATAAATTGGCCTTATATTTGAGCTACCAAGTGTGCCCCTGCTTGTAGAAACTCCTCACGCATTACGAAGTCAGATAGCTTAGGAAGGATACCATGTATAGTTACTGGAATTAAAGCTGCTGATAACATGAACTATTGGAGTTAAAAGCTGCTATAACGCTAAAATAAGATTTAAAAAGATAAAATTAGACGATAGCTATTTCATTGGTTTTTGTATTGGGATTTGCATTCCATAGTTATGAACCTCCATATCCATAAAAAAAAAAAAAAACATTAATAAGACTTCTTGTTTGGCCAAACCTCTAGAATACTAAGGTTACATTTGGTACGGCTTTTGGAAAAATTTAAAAATTAATGTAAAAGGGTTTTTTAGAAATACAAATATTGTTTGGTTGAGTGTATTCAAAAAGTACTTTGAGAATTATTATTTATTTAAATGTTGTTTGGAAAAAACTAGACTTATAAAGGACTTCATGTATATATTTTAGATAAATAAATTTGAAAAGAAAAAGAAAATCCACTTGTGATGTTGAAGTTGTGTGACCCAGGCAACCATCGCTTGAGGTGAAATTAATTAGCTTAAAACTGAAATTCTGATAGTTTAGCGAGTGAGGGCATAATTGGAAAAAAAATGCATTACCATTCCGGAAACGCTAAACCAAAAGGTGGGTAGGACTTGTGTTGGGTTAGGAGCCTTCGGAGGACTTTGGAAATGTAATGCATCTCTCACAAGTTCTAAAAAAGAAAAATTGTCAAATGCCTTAATATCTAGCCAAGGCCCTTTGAGGCCTAAAGACATTCGAGAAAGTGGCTCCCAAAACGAAACCTTAGACTCCCAATCGTTTTATTAGTGGTGAATTTAAGAAAATTTCTTCGTGGACTCTGGAATTTCCTTACCCATTATCTTCGTGGACTTTTTCTAATACATGAAAATATCTTAAAAACCATCGCTTTTCCCTATCTATAGGATAGATTGAAGAAGCACAAAATAGGCAGGTAAATGACTAGTCTTGCTTGTGTTTTTGCAAATAGAGTAACAAATCCTTAGTTTTCCACAAAATTTATGCATCTTTGTGCCTTAAAATAAACATTCAATTTCTGGAATGGAAATAAATAGTTTTAAAAAATGGAAAGTAATCCCCAACTGAACTAAAGAAGTACAAGCCTTGCAGAGCATATATAAACGTGCCCGATTTATATACACAAACGCCTTCTACATTATCCCCTACATCTTTCACGTGATTAAAGTCAATCACTGAGAAAGAAAATTTAGCCAAAAATCTCAGTCGTGCAAAAATGGAAATTTGAGAAAGAAAATTGCAACCTTTATTATGTTTATATTGTCAAAGTTATTTGCATATGTCGAGTTGGTTTTTAAGTTTGACCATTTTTCGTTGTGACTTGGGTTACTAAAGTTTCAATGAGGCCAATTTTGTTTTTCAAAAAGGTTATTGGGTTTAAATTAACCTGTGATGAGAATGTTATTGTAACAAATTTACCCCGCTAAAAATAAAAATATTTCCCCTAAACTAATTTATTCGATTGCAAAAAACCATAACCGGTAAATTTGTGACAAATATACCCTATGCTAAATTGGAATTAAAAATGATCGTAAAATCCTAAATTGGTATACTTGTTCATTTATCTTAATAATTTGAGAATAAAATTTAACGAAAAAACATGAATAAGATGAAAAATTTGTCAAAAATATTTTTGGGATTTTTGGTGGTCAAAAAAATGTTTGGGGTAAATTTGTCACAAGTTATATTGTTATGCTAAAATAAAAATAGTTAATTATGATTTTTTTCGCATTAAGATGGAAAATTTTTTATATTGCTTAAAATATAGTTAATAATTTTTTTTCATTATCAGCAACGATTACGTCTAAATGTTTTCATAGACAATGAAAATATTTTTCGTTCAATCATTATTTTGTAAGCAATATTTGCGATCATTTTTCAAAAAAAGGTTTTTTTAAATCATTTATTTTTACAAAACAAATGAAGCCTAAGTGGAGGCAAGCTCCTAAGGAAGGGGTGCCACCATTAGCATCATCTATAAATAATAGTCTCAATTCGTTTTTTCCAATCTGATTTCAGTTGAAGATGTATAATTGCTTTACCTATCTAAAGGATTGTCTGAAGAATCACGAAACAGGCTTGTAAATGATTACTCTTGCTCGTGTATTTGTAAATAGAGTAACAAATTCTTATTTTTGGACCAACTTATGGCATCTTTGTGCCATAACAACAACTTCATCTTAATTTCTGGAATGGAAATAAATCGTTTCAAGAAATGGAAAGCAATCCCAAACTAAGCTAAGGAAGTAATTTAACCGAAAAAAAAAATGAAAAGAACTAAGGAAGTACAAGCCTTGCAGAATAACGTGCCCAGCATATGTACACAAAAGCCTTCTACATTACCCCTTACGTCGTTCACGAGATCAAAAGCTTGTCAAATACAGCACTGGTCACTGCTCCCCTCCATTTCGGATCATCGAAATGAGGCCGTCATCAGCAGTCTCTCTACTTCTCTTGTTCCTCATCGTTCTTAGGTACTTGGAAAGCCATGTTTATTTATGCGTGCATTAAGGGCGTGTTTGGTAACGATTTTGTTCCGGAAAACAATTTTTGATGAGAAATAGTTTTTTGTTTTTATTCCCGGGAACAATTTTTGAGTATAATAATACACTTGGTAACTACAAATTTTTTTTATTCTTGAGATAAAAATATGTTTGATAAAATTGTATAATTTTGTTGTTTTTTTTAAATTTTTTAATATTTTATTATATTTTTCCTTTTTCTTTTTTTTTTTTTTTTGTTTTTCCTTTTTTATCCTTGGTGGCTGGTTGCCGGCCATGGCAGCGGCCGATGACTGGCTAGGCGAGGGCTGGCGACCTTGCCGGTGGCTAGGCGAGCCTCGCCAGGTCACCGGTGAGGCTCGACCTCGCCTAAGCAACGTGAGGTCGGCCTCGCCCTAACCTAGTGATGGCTGAGCCTCGTGCTGGTGGGCGAGGCTTGACCCTACCTTGGCTGGGCGAGGTCGACCTCGTCCAAATTTGAAGAGGCTGAGCTTTGTTGGTGGCTAGGTGAGCTCGACCTTGTCAAATCTGGGCGAGATTTGGGTGACGAGCCTCGCCATGGCTCAGCGTCTCCGAGGGCTGGCGATGCTCTGGCGAGGTCGTCGGCCCTCATCTAGCCGGTCGCCGACGCCCATGCCACGCGTGACCAAAAGGAAGAAGAAGAAGAAGAAGAAAAGAGAGAAAAAAAGAAGAGAGAAAAATTGATTCTAGAAATTGTTTTCGGGAATAAAAAACTACATTTTCTACTGTTTGTTTGTTCCAAATCTATTCCCGCAAACAAAAAAAAAAAGATATTTTGGTTTTCGGGAATAAAAGTTTTACTAAACACGTTTCTATTCTTTTTTCGTTCCTTGGAACAAAATAACAGAAAATTTTATTTTGGGGAATAGAATCAACTTTTACCAAACAGGCCCTAAGTGACCCGACACCTTATTTTAATGATTCACGCAAAGCATATGATTTACTTTGAGCAACAACGTTTTTCTTCTTTATGAAAATATAGGCCGCAAGTTGAAGCTGGCAGAGTTGGAGAATTTTTTATGCAAAGACGGACGATGCTTCGGTATGTTATTAGCATTTCCCTGAGAAAAATGTTGACTCAATGTTGCACTCTCCATTGAGTTGACCATTCTTTGTGGCCCTCTTTTTTTCCTTTGAACAGAAAAGCTTGGGGACACTCAGGACTCGGAGGGGATTCATTTAGATTATGCTCCTGCTCATGCCGCGCCTCCATAAATCAACCAGCTCGACTCACAAGACTCGGAGGGATTCATTTGGATTATGCTCCTGCTCATGCCGTGCCTCCACACATCATCTAGTTCGACACACAAGACTTCAAGGGGATTCATTTGGATTATGCTCCTGCTCGTGCCACGCCTTCACAAATCAACTAGTTTGACACACAAGACTCGGAGGGGATTCATTTGGATTAAGCTCCTTCTCATGCTGCGCCTCCACATAATGACGAGTTCGATACAACTAAGCATTGAAGGTGATGGAGATTGAGTTGAACACAAGAGTACGTACTGAAAAAGGGAAGGAGTACCAGTTCTGTGGATGTAACGATTTCATTGTAATAAGTTCAATGATTTAATAAAAGAATGAGCATTACTATAGTTGTTTCATTGCTCTTCTGTTCACGTAGATACGTTCTGAACTGTGCATGTTCACGAAAATGAATGGGGTCGTGCAAAAGGAAAGAGGTATGCGCTATATTCAAGATAAGAAACCTAAGCGTTCCTCTTTCTTATCTTCCAATGATCAAAATCTTCAAATATATTGATTTTATCAGTTCAACACTTGATCAAGAATGCAATTTCTTTTAATTTAGTTTCTCCCATGAGCTCTTCACATGTAATTTTCAGCCACTTAAGATATTTGATAGGCTTGGCCAAATTTACTGCTCCTGCGCGGTTACTCCAAATAATTCAACTAAGTTTAGAGTTTCACTGCTTAAGTCCATTAGCTCCATTCCAATTAGAACACAATTCATATGGGTTTATTAAAAAATTGTTCTAATATGCAAATGCTATTATATAAGATTTTATTTGAAGGCCGGGATCGATTCCTAATTTTTTATACAATAATATGACTAAAAGATTGTCAAAATTTAGATGTCAACCATTAATATCTGCTCAATTACCTTTTTCATTATTATTTCTTAATATTTTTATCAAATCATGGTGGGATAAAAAGTATTTCGCCCTTAGAGGCAAGACACTCGCTGGCTTTTTATTCTGACAAATGCGGATTTATTTCGTCCAAAGCGTACCACCAAATGCCATATAAGATAAATTGGCCTTGGGCTTAAGCTACCAAATGTGCCCCTGCTCTAAAAAACTCCCCACACATTAGGAAGTCAGATAGCTTAGGAAGGATACCATGTACAGTTACTGGAATTAAAGTTGCTGATAACATGAACTATTTAGTTAAAGGTGCTAATAACACTAAAAAAAAGATTTCAAAAGATGAAATTAGATGATAACTAATTTCGATGGTTTTCGTATTGAGATTTGCATGCCATAGTTATGAACCTACGTATCCATCAAAAAAATACATTAATAAGATTTCTTGTTTGGTCAAACCTTTAGAATACTAAGACCGCATTTGGTTCGGCTTTTGAAGAAATGTAAAGACTTTAAGTGAAAGGATTTTTTAGAAATACAAATAATATTTGGTTAGGTGTATTAAAAAAAGTACTTTATGATGATTTAAATGCTGTTTGGAAAAACCTAGATGTGTAAAGGACCTTACGTACAAATTTTAGATAAATAAATTTGAAAAGAAAAAATAAAATCCACTTGCAATGCTAAAGTCACACGGCCCCAGGCCGCTGTTGCTTGAAGTTAAAATGGTTAGCATAAAACTGAAATTTTGAAAGTAGTGATGGCATAGTTAGAAAAAAAAATGCATTAGCATACTCGAAATGATTAAGCCAAAAGTTGGGTAGGACTTGTATTGGATTAAGAGCCTTTGGAGAACTTTATAAATGTAATGCACCTCTCAAAAGTTCTAAAAGAAATACATGTCAAATGCCTTCTTGATATCTGCCCAAGGCCCTTCAGAGGCCCAAACGCCTTTGGGAAAGTGGTTTCAAAAACGCAACCTTGGATTCCCTCGCTAAATTGTTTCATCAGTGGTGAATATGAGGAAATATTTTCGTGGACTTTGGAATTGTGCCCAATATCTTCATTGACTTTTTTTAACACATGAAAGTAATCACCACTAATCTCTACTTTTCGACCCAAAAATCATTGCTTTCTCTGTCTCTTTCTCAAGCTCAAGCTAGCGGCCATGGCCATGGCCATCAGCCCAAAGCTTGAGCTTTAGCAACTAGACTTGTGCATTAGATCCGGCTAATCTCAAAAACCAACTTGAGCGACCTGGGCCAAATGGTGCGAGGTCGGTTTTGTATGGGACTGACTTGGTTCCTGGCTACACAAACCTTGATTCAGCCTAGGACTACTTCGGTTTCCGATTGTAGGGTTGGAGCCACTGATTCTACACGAGAACTTGTTCTCAGGGTTGATCTGGTTCTAAACTGGCTTTGAAACTTCCCTGGGGATAAAAAAGTTTTCTGCACATATTGAGGAATTGAACCATAGTTTACAACATTAATAAACATTAACATGACCAAAGTGTGTTTTTGGAGCAAACAAACATGTTCTACAATATTAAGAAAAATAAAAATCCTAACTAACATATATTTGTGTAGCTAGAGTAAACAACTTTTACATTTTGCTATAGAGTGAGATCTTTCGCACAAAAAAATAAAAATAAAAATGGGCAGGCTTAATTCCGATTCTATTAGTTTGGAACCTAAAGTTTCAATCGAAAACTGGGTCATCTGCCGGTCACCTCCACCTCTACTTGTAACTAGGATGGCCTTGTGCTTAAAACTCGAATGGCTATGATGATGCAAACTCTCCACGGCGATAGTGCTACAATGACACTCGGTGGGAATTGAAACCCACCAACAACAACCACCCCCAAAAAAAAAAAAAAACTAAGTGTGATGTTTTCTCAAGAATACATCCAGTTGGTTAATTGAAACGCCATAGCTGTGAGCTGCAATATGCCGGAAATTGCCACGACCTGAGAACTTGAGCGACCATGATGGTGGTGAGATCGAGTGGCCATCATGATCGCTAGAGCGAACTATAATTCTCTCTTTAATTTTGTTTGTCTAAGTTGTACCTGCCGAATGTGATGTCTATGCGGGGCCATATATGAAACATGTACCCTCGATGTCTAGCTCAACAATTCAGCCGTCAATGTTTACCACACAGAGAGAGAGACTTGACTTTTGTAGATGGAGGATTGACTAAATTGGTAAAGTTAGAACACTTCGTATAGACCCTGCCTAGATTCCATTTCCGCTATCAGTAGTCCTCTATCGGTAAGTTATCTATAACTCCACCATGCATCCTCATTCGATTATAAAGTCAGGTATAATGTGTGATCGTGCCATGTGGCAATACTTGTACATGTAAATCACGACGTGATAGAATCTTGTGGCAAAGTTAGATCATTTTTTAGTATGGTCAATAAGGACAATGCTAAAAGATTTTTCAACAAGAAAATTTGTACACATATATGATGTTTTTATCGTCTATAGAACTTTAAAAGGTGATAGTTTAACTTTTACATTTAAACACAAAATCGATCAAAACTGTTCATTGTTGTTAAAGGCATTTCACAATTCTTTCTCATGATTGATTAGTTTTTTTTTTTTCAGAATTACAATTTTAGTTAAAAACCGAATCGCATAAATGGTCTTTGGTAAGACTTTCTTTTATTTATTTATTCATTTTTTATTCTTGCCGACGGATCGCCGCCGCCCGCCCGAGCGTCCTTGGAACTCGTGCCGCACATGCACATAAGAATTGCGACGTCAAAGTATATGCATGTAAGTGTCAATCGAAAGAGAGAATAAAAGAAAAAAAGAATAACTTATTTCTTCAACTTGTTCCCTTTAGAACAGGTTCCCGAACAAAAACTAACTCATAACTTTGATTCTTTTTTTGTGCATCTAAATTAGAATCAAAGCTAGCTACCAAATCGATGATCTAAAACTTCTTGACTCATCCCGCAATGCACATAAGAATCAAAGTACATGCACAAAGTGTCAACAAAAAAATCTAGGTTAACTTGTCATTTGATTATATTCTTGACATAAGTCACCCAAAACTAACTGAAAAAAGGCTCGTCATTTGTTAATGAGTAATTTTCGGATGCTATGTTTGAACTTTCATTATACAATACGAAAGAAACAAAGTATTGAAATTTGTGTTCTTATGTGTGGCTTTTCTAAAAAGTGTTTCAAGGTATTTGTCAACATGTAATTTTAACTAAAAGATATTTAGCCCGATCGAATGCATGGCGACATGAATTCCATGCTAACGGGAGCCAAAATCACATTCGTGCAAAAATGAAAATTTGAGAAAGAAAATTTCAACCTTCATTGTGTTTATATTGTCAAATTAATTTGCGTATGTCGAGTTGGTTTTCGAGTTTGACTATTTTTCATTGTGACTTGGGTTATTAAAGTTTTAGTGAGGCCAGCTTTGTTGTTCAGAAAATTTATCGCGGTCAAACTAATCGGTGATGAGGATGTTTATTCTAATAATCAAAATATTTACAATCAAGTTTTATTTATCTTACAAAAAATGAGTGAGTTATAAAATATTTTTCTAAAAATGATTGTTTGCATTTAAAATAATTAATCAATGAAAAATATTTTCATTATCGACAATAATTTACGTCTAAATATTTTCATGGACCAAAATATTTTTCGTCGATTCATTTTTAAAAGTGATACATTCTCTCAGCTAATCATAATCCTTGACGTGAGACTACAAGCTTTGGGACATAAATCCTCATAAGATTGAAAGTAGAGGCTAATCATAATCCTTGACATGAGCCTAAATTCTACTTATTTTATTAAGGAATGACTCTAATCTAAGCTAAGCTAATCATCTATTGAAATAACGATCTTAAGTCTAAATTTATTTTCTAGCTAGGCTATATCAACTAAAACTCTAGATTATTTTGATTATTAATTTCTAAGCTTATTAACTAGAATAGTCTAATCAAAACTAAATTAACGAAACCTAAGTCCAATCACCACCTCGGACCTCTATTCCAAGCTCTCGGCCGATGGCCTCTAATGTCAATTCCATTCAAACATTCAACCATGCAATTACTCAATCCAAGCAATTAGAATGTTTGTCCAATTAATTTTCAATCAAGAATTTCAGGCTTGGTCTGGCAATTTGATGTTAATCATGCAATTTGATTTACCCATCAACCTTGTAGTCAACTAAGAAGTTTATTGATTAATGCTAAGTGATTATTAACCCTACTTGTAATTTCATCAGTAAGCTAAGTCACTAGCATATAATTGGAATCTCATCCCCATTCCTAAATTACTCATCTAAGAGTTAAGAATTGCTAATCCAAATTTAAGGTTATCAATCATCAATTCAATCATGGGCAAGGTCAATCGAGCATGCAATAAGGCTAATTATCCTTAGGAATTAAAAAAAATCAATTAGTTGCTCAAAAGTATTTGATTGCATTTTTGAATATTTTAGAATTTAATTGCATTTTGGTGATAAGATTTGAAATTTTCGCTACACTTATCGCTAAAAAATATATTGTTGCACATACGGATAAATCAAACCATAATCTACAACTTTAATATACAATAACATGATCAACATGTGCTTTGGTAGCAAACAACCATGTCCTACAATATAAAGAATCTTAAACACCTTTTTATAATCTACTATAAGAGTTAGATTTTTCACACAAAACAAAATGGGCAGACTTGATTCCAAATTTTAATAGTTTTGGACTAAGAGTGGTAACAGGAAATTAGGCCACCGACCGATCACCCTTACCAGCAACTAGGATGGCTTCGGGCTTAAAACTCGAGTGGCCACGACCGATTGCGAGCTTCAAATTATGATGATGCTACAACACACCTTAGTGGGTAAATTGACTTGCCCCTACTAAGTGAGATGTTTTTTTTAATCGGGGAGCAGTCGAACGGCCATAGCCATGAGCTCCAGTAGTTTGCCGGCCTTCGTCATGGGCCGGAGAATTCGAGGGATCGAGTCGCCATGATGGTATAGCTAGAGTGAAAGGGAGTTCCCTGTTAATTTTGTTTTGTCTCAATTTTACACTGCCGGATACATACATTTGATTTTGGTGCTTTAATCAAAGTCAAGATGTCAAATAAAGAAGGTCTCCTCCCCAAATGGGTAAAATATCCAGGAGTGATTTCGCTACAGTAATCTCTCCAAGACCAACACAAAAACCAAAAGCAATTTCCATTTCGCCTTCCTGCAAAAGCCAACCAGAGAGAGAGGGAGAGTGAGGGAGGGAGAGAGAGACGGAGGGAGGGGAGTGCTCCCGAATTCGTCCGTACCCTTTTCGTCGCTCGTCTCGCTCGAGCTTTCTCTCTCTCTTCCCTCCCTCGGGATTTCCCGAGTTTCTTGAAGGCTTCGGAGTCTGGTGAGCGCGGTTTCTTGCTCTCAACATCTTGTTCTCGGATTGAAAGTTGTTTTCTTGGTCAATTGGGTGCGTAATTCGTGCGCGCCCCTGCTCGTTTCGGGTCGCCTCTCGCTTCTTGGAGTTGAATGGCTGCGTTCTGCGCGTGGATTTGCTCTGCTCCTCGTGGAATTTGAAACCCTAGGGTCGATCGTGTTTGGATTGGTTCTTTAGCGGAAATGGGGGGGATTTCTTGGCGTTTTTGGGTGTAAACTGATTTGGGTCGACTTTGGGATGGTGTCTTCCGGTGGTGGGAATCGTAAAGTTTTGGCCTTTCTTGGCCCGCGAGGTTAGCAAGAAGGTTTCTTGGCTCTGTGCGTGGGATCGTTTGTTTGATGACAGTGATCTTAACCCAATGCATCAATGGAACGAAATTCAGTTGCTTTGTCTGGGTTTCTATTGCATTTTTGACGAAATTGATTACTTTTTTCTTGTTCCTGTGGATTTTGTTGAGAGACTGATGAGAGTGTGGAGTATCTTCTACTGTTAATTGTGGCTCCATTCTCTTGTTTCTTTACAGGTGCTTCTATACCTTGAGAAGAATGGGCAGTAACGATGCCGCTAAAATTCCTAGAATCAATGAGGCTGAAGCTTCAGAAAGCACCATCGAGATCAAAATTAAAACCTTGGATTCACAGACTTACTCATTGAGAGTGAATAAGCAGGTAATCACTGACTCTGAGCATACACGGAAGTGCCATTTTCCTCCTTGGGTGTGCCCTGTCTCAATACCGTTTTTACTTTTGCTACTCTAAACTGTTTGATTCGGAGATAATGACTTTTTTAGTGATGGTAACACTGTGATAAGTATCATTTGCAGTGTCTCACTTTGTTGTGTGTTGCTTTTTAAAAAAAACTGGCTTATTTATGGATTTCCCTCGTGAAGATGTCATTGGTATTTTGGGGACTCTTTGGTTTGGGCTCTTTTCTCCTTCACGGAGCAATTAACTTTTTGCTCTGTTGTTTTCTCCTCAGGTTTCAGTCCCTGCTTTGAAAGAGCAGGTAGCTTCAGTCACTGGGGTTGTCTCTGAGCAGCAGCGTCTGATATGCCGTGGGAAGGTATTGAAGGATGATCAGCTCCTGTCTGCCTACCGTATCCTTATTAGCATGGTGAAGTTCATTTTGCAAGATATCATCTTCTTGTTGTTAGTTTCTTATCATCATCTTCTCCTCCAGATTTATTATACTTGAGATGCGATCATGATCCACCATTCTGCATTAGGTTCGGTCACCAATTGAATCATATGATTAGCGATAACCGTCCCCTCCCCTCCTCCCCTCCAACCAAAAAATAAATAAATAAATAAAAGAAATGCATTCACTTATAGACCAGAGTACCTATGCCAGATGTCATAGATTTTCTATATATATAAGAGGTAAAATAAGAGGATTTTACCCTTTTGATCATGATACATCACGGTAAAAGAAAAAAAGTGGTTGAGTCACAAGTCACTGAAGAGATTTTCAACCATTAGAAACTTCTTTGATATGTTATGAAGTTGAGGGGTAAGCTGGACTCTCAATTTATTTGCTCCTCAAATTGGGAGGATTCCAATGCATTCTTGTACAACAAGAAGCATGTAAGGGTGCTGGTTCAGATTTAGCTGCTCGGACTCTTGGATATGCACTTAACATTATTATTAGATGTTGAAGATGGTCACACATTGCATCTGGTTGTGAGGCAACCAGTTCCACCGTCATCGGAGGGGGCACCTGGTCATGCAGGTTTGAATTCTGTGAAGACTTTTTGAAGTTTTCTGCTTATATATAACATCAGCCAATCAGTTGCATAATAGTCTATGGTGATATCCATGTTAATGTTGGTGAAACAAGCTTGGCCTAGTTAGATTTTTTGGCGTATACTCACACCAGAGATAGTGGCCTTTTATTTTGCACAGTTTCATGTTTAGATGCATGATTATCAAGATTAACAATGCACCGCTCTGATCGCAGCACTGCAGCTAACAACCTAACGCATCGACAAGTAGCTAAATAAACCGAAAAGAAGAAAAAGCTCAAATACAGAGTTCAGTATCTTTAAGTTTGATTTAATAGCATGTGTCTTCTCTCAATCCATCATTAGACAGCTTTTGGATTCCCAGGGCAATAACTAATCTAAACAAATAAAATCTTTCAAGCAACCCCATTTTTGATAAAAACTTCTATTGCTCGCAGATTTGAATCAGCGACTACTGTACTCTATTTATGGTCTTTCTATGAGATACCAGTTTAGATGCAAATATACATATGATATTGTACTACAACATGAATTTGGGAGTTCCTTTGAAATGAGAATTAGCAGTTGGCATGAATTCTTGTCAATAATGAGTATTTTCCGTTTAATATACATGTTTCTGTGGTGTAATCTACCAGCATTGGCAGTTAAATGTGCCTCTCTTGTAACAAGTTTTTAGGACATGCAAATACTATGTGAAGATTGATAGGGCACACAATAATCGCATATATATGGAGTAGAAAATGACCATAAATATCAAATGACATGTTTCTTTGTCTAAGACCTATTAGATGCTAAATTCTGGCCTGGTCACTTGCCGGTTTGTCGTTCTATTTGGTTCCTTTCCCCTTTGATTTTGTTGCTTTACTCTATCTAGCAATTGATATTGAAAAGATGGGGACACAAAATGTGGGATGGGGTTTTATTGCTTGGTCATCCAGTTCCAAAAACCAGTGTGAATCTTGTGTGCAACATTTTTTACTTGCGGAGTTGTTCTAGAAGCTTCTTTCTCGATAGAGATATACCATGCAGCTTAATGTTTTGCCCGATCTAATGGACCTAAGCATAGTTTCAAACTTAAGGTGTGGTTGGCATTCTACGAGGATTCTATAAACTGGATAGCTCTATCTATCTATCTATCTATCTATCAGTCTGTACCATATATATATAGTGTGACCTTGGTTTCCTTTCTAGATCAGATTGTCGGCTATCTACTGAGTCATTTATCTTGAAATTGACTTGTCCACCGAACTTTAAAGCAGCACCCTGTGGCCTGGATGGCTTGGTTCTTAGAATACTTCTGACTGCATGTCAACCTTTTAGAGCTAGTTAGCTTGATGGGACAAGTTTAATGGATATCCTTTCTATCTTGTTTGTAATCTTATCTTTTCTTCTTTTTGGCCTACTGTGCTTTGATGTTGCTTCCCTAACTTCAATTTTCACGTTGCACCTTAGTGAACTCTCATCTTAATTTACTTCTATTTGGTTGGAAAAATAGGTATATTTAATGTTTTATAAACAATGCTCATCTTACTTCTGCCCAAATTCAAAAACCACTGGAAAGTGTGACTGACTGTCCTTTATCTCTTCTAATGATTGATCCCTCAGACACAAGCCATAGTCACAATAGCCATGTAGCTCCAGGTGTCGTGATCGAGACTTTCAATTTGCCTGATCAAGGGGATGGGGTTCCCCCAGAAATCGGTCGGGTGAGAATATGATACTTAAGTCAAAAAGGAGAAGTTTGGTTAGGTGCTTCTGTCTTCATTATGATAACTGTTGTTTGCTCATCCTGCTGAGCAGATCGTGTCTGCTGTGCTGAGTTCTTTTGGAATTACGAATCCGGGGAGCAGCAATGAAGGGGTACATGTCTTTGAACTCTTTTGATGTCAACCTCTTTATATTGCAAAATACCTGATTACGGTTTTAAATGTGGGCGGGTGTCCCTGGGAATTTCTTTATTCACAGAGATCTGAGAGAACATCAGGTGCCAGCAATACGTTACATTTAGGCCAGGTGCCATCCGAACAGTCTGGCATGAGAGGTCAATCTGGCAGATGGCCTGGTGCTTTTGGACTTCCCACTATTTCTATGGGGCAACCTCCCGTGAGTATGGAACTCTAGTTTATTTAAGTTCCTGGTCTCTTACCCTTTCTCTTAATAAAACAATGGGTACAATAGACTCTTTTGCATGGTCATTTTTTCAGGTTATACCTGATTCATTGACAACTATGTCCCAGTGTTTAAGTTATATAAAGAGTGAATTTGAAGACATTGGTAAGTTCCTCCTTATGATGACGACGATGTGATGTTTTGCTGACTGAACGAAATGATCAGAAGTACAGCATTGGCAGGTAGAAGTAATGGAATGTCTGCTTCAAATAGACCTGACAATAGAGACCCAAACTCGGCATCACAACCAGGGGCTATACCGGAAGGTCTTCCAACGCCTGCATCTTTAGCTGAAGTTATGCTCTCAACTAGACAAATGCTAATTGAACAAGTGGCAGAATGTTTACAGGTTATTCTTAGTTAACTTTTCTTTGTAGCATGATATACAAGTATGTATGGAGTAAACTGATATTGAATACTTTGAATAGATGCTTGCTTAATCGAAGAAAGCTGCGTCTTTTTACTGTGAAAGTGTTTTGTACTCCTTTGTTACCTGCAATGAAGTGTTATATCCTTCTATACAAAATCCAATGTGATTTGCACCAATGCGTACGGTTTTCAATATCTAAAATTGCAGCTATGTGCGAGTCAACTTCAAAATCAGGGGGGTGTTACTGATCAAGGGATGCGGTTAAACACTCAGAGTGCTGCCATGAGAATGGGGGTGCTTTTTCACTCTCTAGGTGCTTATATACTGGAACTTGGTCGCACAGCCATGACGTTGAGATTAGGTCAAACAGCGGTAAGTAGACTACAATTTACTTGTTAATCAATCAGATTTTATGATCCTAAATGCTTTTTGTATGCAGTCTGAAGCTGTAGTCAATGCTGGACCAGCGATTTACATTTCTCCATCTGGTCCTAATCCTCTAATGGTTCAGGCAATGTCCTACACGTCTTATTCAAGCATTATGTTTACTTTCCTGTTGGCTTTCTGTTAAAATCAGACGGTCTGATTGAATGTATTCCTCTGGCTCCAGCCTGTACCATTTCAGATGGGAACAAATTTTAGTAGCATTCCAGTGGGGAGTGTACATGGTGGATCCAGCTTGGGGGGTGGGTTTGGTGGAGGGTTCCTCCCAAGGCGAATTGATATCCAAATTCGAAGAGGTACACTCTCGCAAGTGTTATTCATAGACTGCTTATTGCATGCTGGATTAGGCATATCATAGTAATGTTAATAGTGTAGTTTGTGCTGTATAACATAATGTCATATGTCGCTCCCTTTTTTTCTTACCCTAAGGCTCCCCAACGGCTGGATCAAATGCTAATGGAGAAGAAAGTGTCAGCATTCAGCAACCATCGGTCTCAAGAAGTGCTAGTGCTGCTGCTACAGCAGCTGCTGCAAACCCCAGTGGGGAAAATCCTGTTAGCCTCTCATCTTCAGCAGCCTCTGAGGCTGCAACTCCATCTTTTACTGGAGAGTCTGGTGTGCGGGTGGTGCCTATCAGAACCATGGTTGCAGCAGTCCCAGCTCCCTTCAGTAGACTGTCCTCAGATTCTCCCAGTAACTCGGCTGGGATATACTATCCATTGGTTGGAAGATTTCAACATGCTGGAAGTGTGGCTGGTGAAAGAGGATCCCATGCTTCCTCTGAGCAACATCCAACTCTTATGGAAACTATACAGCAAGCAATACCTGAGCCTTTGCTTCACCAGCAAGCCCCTGCAGATCCTGGAAGAGATGGTAATGGAATGATTTGGTTACTCTTGCTAATGACAATATTGATCAATTGCAGTCTGGTAGACAAAGGTTTAAGTAGTGGTAGTTGAATTTCTGTGCAGGGGTTGGATATATTCTTTCAACATATTTAGACAATTATTCAGGAATAAATGCTCTTTGCTCTTTAGGTTCAGCAGCTGAATGTTTTCTTGCATAGTTGATATGCTTGGGTGTGGGGTTCTAATATGTTTGAACACTAAGGCAATGAGAATTTCCTTATGGCCCTAAGGAGAATCTCTTCTTTCTGCAGGTTCATCTCCAACTGATCTAAGAAGGCAGGAACCATCTGTTTCTAGGAGTGTAAATATCAACATTATTTCGTCTGCTGGGTCACACACTAATGGAGAAACTGAGAGACAAGTCCCTGGCAGTGTTGTTCAGTTTCTGAGGAGCCTATTTCCTGGTGGCGACATTCGTGTAGAGGGTTCCAGCATTGATGGGACGGTGGTAGGATCTGCCTCTCAGGATGCGGGGACATCAGCTGGCGCCATGAATTCTCCAGAATCAGAAAATAGAGCAAGTGATGATGGAATATTTCTATCGAATTTGCTTCGCCAGATCATGCCCTTCATATCTGAACATGCAGTTGCTGGGTCAAATCCAATGAGCGGTGAAGAATCAAACATGACAACGTGCAGGAGAGCTCAAGATTCATCCACTGAGCCTGAGGTGAGCATTTTCCCCAGTTGCTTGCTCACGTTTTCTATTAGTTGCACATAATGGCAAATTATTTCAAAAAACGCAAGAAACTCTATTACATCCTTTACCCCAGATATTTGTCTACTGGGTGATGAAAAATTTATACAAGAGCAAGGACGATGGTGAACTTGTGATCATTCGTCCTTGTTGTCATGGTGATTGTGCCTTGTCATGTTCATTGCAAAACTACTGTTGAAAGGAAAAGGTACTGGTAACAAGGTGTTTTTGCAGGCTGAGAGCTCTGATATTGGGACATCACATGGGTGGAATGATCTTGACCAGTGTCCTCCCAACGCAAAGCGTCAAAAGGTACGAGACTGCTATTTTCTATTTTGGATACATATGCATGCATTCAAGGTGCAAACACAGAGAATAAACACTCAAGAACGACAGAGATAATTAGGCTATTTTAATTCAGGTCTCTCTCTCTCTCACATATGGATACGGAGGATCTTATTAATTGAGAAAAATTTAGTGCATAAGAAATGTTCAAAAACAGAGGGAGAAGTAAATAAATGAAAGAAAAGCATCTCAAGGCTATACTGAATAAGAACAAGAACAAAATTGATTCAAGAGCACAATGAAAAGAAACTGGAGATTCCGAACCCTCAAAAAAATCTTTTATTGCATCCTTTCTTAGTGCATTACATGAGACGAAGTGGTGCAGCCTTTCAGACTTCTAGAAATTAACTCTCATAAGCATTCCAACAGCGAAATAGTTGAATGGCATTTCCTGGCGTGAACCATGCCACCTTAGAAAATCTGAAGATATGATTCCAAAGTTTGAAGGTGAAGTCGCAATAAGAGATGTTCAAAGGATTGACCAGCATGCTTACACATGTAACACATTCATCGGAAATAAATCCCATTTTTAAGATTCTCAGTAATAAGGATCTTATAACAAGCTTCCGTCCAGCAAAAGAAAGAAATTCTACAAGGAATATGGGCTAGCTGAATTGCTTTGGAGAGGCATGATAGTGGAGAGATTCCTTTAGATAGAGTAAAATGATGTAACACTGAAGATATTATTTGCTGGGTACTTCACGAACTTGTCATCCCTGAAACCATGATTTTCAGCATAATTAAAAGAGCTAAAGAGGAGTCAATCAAGGATTCTCCTGATGATATGTATACTCAGAATTGACATTGTCATTCTGTGTGATCTGCAAAACATGTGGGCAGTGCTCTAGCATCAGGGAACCGCTGATCCATGGTCATCTTGTTAGGGTTGCTCTAATTCCCAGACTTGGACATCAACTGGCACAAGAAATAAAAATCCATATTATGTTGGACGTATTTGGTGCATGCTTAGCACCGGAAAGGATTGGTTAGCTGTATCTGCCTCAGTCTTGAAGGCATTTTTCGTCCTATGCTATCAGGCTTGTGTCTGAGCAATCACAAGAAAAAAGCCACGGCCTATTGTAGTGTGATTTATCTTTTTCTGTCATATATGGAGCCAAAAAGCATTGACGCGATAATTATATTTCTTACAGTAAGCTTTGAATTTGCTAGGCCGGATTGGGTGACTTTGATCATTCATATTGCTGAGCACTAAGCAAATTGAAATGAGAATGCAACACTGTGCTTTGGAGAAAAATGAAAGTTCTCAACTTCAATTCTTACGTTATGTGCCAGTTATATGATTGTTATAAAATGACAATATTGACTTTCATGTTGCAGAGAGAGTGATCTATGATGATGCAACAGAACAGAAAAGTGCATACTGTGGCTACAACTGTTGAGCATTAGAGTTTTGATGCGAGAGCACCAGCTATGCAGTATCTTCATTAGCTTGGTGACAAGATTCACAGACTGTCAGTGTAATGTGCCTTGTTCCTTTTCTTCTGCGAGCAGGAAAGCATGGAGATATCTGGGGAGAGAGACAACAGCATTTTCTGCTGTGTATTCCTTTGTCAAAGTGTTTCCTTTTTTCATTTGTATCCTTGCACAATCCCAGAGTGAAAGCGTGATGATAAGGTGAGATGTCACAATGCCCTAAGAATTCATTTAGTCTCGTGATATAGCTTGGATTTCCTATACCTTTTTAGTCCAAATTTGTCCTGTCTTTGGGAGCAACTTCATCGAATTTGTGGAAATATTGTCAGATACATACAGTGAGTGGGTGATTTTCTTTTTCTTTTTTTACCCTGATCATGCAAGTGAATTGTCATGGTATGGGACTGAACGAAGATTTTGAACCAAATAACGTTGCTGATGGAAGTTGTTGAGAAAAAATGAATCGACCGCAAGAAGACATAATTAGTCTGAAATTGGCATTATTATTCGGTTTCAATCATCTACTAGAACTTTGCGTGCGGCTATCTAGTGGACCGAACAACCTGAGTTTTTAACTGATGTTTAGGTGGAAGGATGTAAACCATAAACCATGACATGAGATTCTACAAAGCTTTACTTGCTAAGTACCCTTTCATCTGAGCTGGCAAGAGCAGCATCACTTCTTTTTAAACAAGAAGGACGTAATGTGGGTTATATACTAGGATAAGAAAGTATTCAATGGTTGCCTGGTATCATTCAGTTCTTTTGGGTCCTATCTTGTTTGTCCATGTTCTCTTTTTTTCTCCACCAAGAATTTCAGTGTCCGGCTTCTCCTGTCCAGCGTAGATTTCCTTATAGAAAAGGACCTGCAGTGTTAGAATCAGTTTTGCCAAATCCAACCCTTGCTGCTTCTTTACTTCATGTTATGAAACATCCGTTGAATGAGGGACCGAAATCTCCCAAGACGACCTCCATTTCGAGCGGAAAAGTACATGAAAAAGTAGAGTTTCGGAATGCACTATAACTGGGAAATGATGCAAAGCACCATATTTTGGAACAAATTTAGCAGCACAGTCGCATGAAATGTGAGAAGTGACTCTTTCAAGAGATCGCATCCTCTGAACACACCAAAAGTGGAAGCTGAGCAATCTGAGATGCAACACCGAGAAAATTAGCCTGAAAAGTAGATAGAAATTGGCGGGAGAGGGGGAAGAGCATAATACGCATCAATTAGATTCGAGCAATTAAACTGATCACAACATCATGGGTTATCATTTTATATTAGAAGGGAAAATTTTATTTTATTTTTCCTTCTAAAAGCATAGCCACACATAAAACCTGCAAATAAAAGGCCAATCTATAGATGCATAGAGACTAACATACATTAAGAAAAATAAAATGAAATCGATTAACTAACGTGGAAGAACAAGAAATAGGGCATCAGACAGACGAAAGAGGAAGTAAAGTGACAACAACGGAATGGAGGGAAGCTTGCCATCGTTTAATAGCCAGGTTAGGAGAACAATGGCACACCGTGATTAGAAATAGTACTTGGAACAGCTCTTCGCTATCAGCAGATGTTTGAATTAAAAGAAGTTGATGGGAAAGATAGGGCAGTCTTCTTCGGTAGAGTTCAGTGGTACAGGAGAAGAAAACGAGGCCATTAATGGCTTGGCACATAAAGAGGGTAACTTGTTGTAGGGTTATAAATGGGCGGGTTGGATAAAAATTATCCGATCCATATAATTCAATTAACTCATTTATACATAGTAGAAATTCAGTGATCCAAATTCGATCCATACTCAACCCATATTATTAAAATATGTCTATATTTTATTAAACTTATGAATATGAAAATAAGTAAGATTTTATCCCCTTTCAAGAACTTTTTGGAAAACGAAGAAGAAATAAGAAAGCTAGTTTTCTTGTTTTCTTCTTTACACCGGGTATTCTTATCATAACAATGTTCTAAAGACGTAATTAATAATGGCAGACAAGCTAAAAAAGACTTGCTATAATAACTCATTTTAGTAAATAGTTTGTGTTGCGAGTTTTAGGCTCTGTTTGTTTTGCGAAAAATATATCACATCTGAAAATATTTTGCAAGAATGCATTTTCTAGAAAAATAACCATATTTCCAGCGTTTGGCTAAAACTTGAAAATAAGTTTGAAAATACTTTTCACTCTTTGACAAGGAAAATCTTTTCCTCCATGCACCAATTTAATAATTTTTATTTTTATTTTTATAGCTTATAAATCGATTTTTTTAATTATAAACGAATTGCATAGGGTCCGGCCCGGCTCATAACTCGAAGAAATAGAGATGCTTGACCGTTCTTTATTTCTGAATCGATGTTTCGGCTTAATTGAAGTGAAGATGATGTGCAAATTTAAGTTTCTGATCTGCAGTCATGGGGATGGCCGCGAACTAGGGAACCCTCGGTTTGGGTCCGCTCAACGACTGCCCGTGCTTGTGTGGAGGTGACTGGGGCGGCAGATGGCCGGGGTAAGTCGCGGGGAGCAAAAGCCAGAGGCCGAGGAACTTGAGCTTGCGTGTTTCTCTCTGCTCTCAATTTTTATGTTATTTTTTGCAGAAAGTCTGTCCATGAGTATGTGTGTGTCCTCTTGGGGATATCAATCACGGTGGAGAAGAAGTAATAGATGGGATGACGCTGCAAAACAGAACTGGGTTTCTCCATTCACTTTCGCCTGAGTTGAATTTGAATGGTTTCAAGAGGATTATGCATGAACTTTTCAATCTGGGCACTCTTTTGCATAAATTCAAGAACTAATCCCATGCAAGATGAATACAAAAAAGGAAAAAAAGAAACAAGAGAACCCTACCAATATCAACAACTTATTTTGCGAATTTGATTAAGCGGACCTTCATGGCATTGAAGAAAGGACGAAGAAACGAAGCAATTTGAGAGATGGTGCCAGTCTCAAATTTCTCATAGCATTTTTCTTTTTAATCTTTATCCAAATTTTGGTATGGACGAAAACGCCCCATTTCAATCGCCGGGAAAATCAAGTGCTTGCCAACGGCTCTTATTTGAGACAAAGTGGCTCTTATAGACTCTCATTGAAATAAAGTCCATTTTGGACCATTATTTGAGAAAATGACTTCACTTCAAGCCATTCTTTGGAATTTTCCTAAGTTTTTATTTCTTATTTTTATTCCAAAAATAAAAAAATACTTATGATTTGCATTCTAAACCTATCTCTAGAGTAAAAATATGTTTCATAGATAGAAAAATAAAATTACATCACCAAATAGATTTATGCTCTAAACATGTTCTTGAGAATTGGAAAAAAAATTTGAGAGACAAAATGGTTGTCATGGATGTCCTTAGCGATTGTTTTTTCTTCAATTTGGCACTTAAGTGATTCGATGAAAAATTTTAGTACTAAAGTAAATATCATATACAATTTTTGGCACTTTTAGTGTTATTTTGCCCATTTATTAGTTTTCAAGAAATTATATAAAAAATAATATATTTATGTTTCCTAAATATGAAATGATATGGTGTGTATTTACAGTAGTATACTCAAGGGTTTTGTTAGCATAATAAGCTTTGGACTACTGTAAGGATAACACTTATTGTAAGCAACAAATTCTTGAAAAAGTAGACTACAACAATTCAAATTATATGTTATTTGGTTTTTTCTTTTTTAGTCAAGAACAAACTATTATTCTTATATGCTACGTGCGGTCATCTAGATTTTTTATCAAGACAGAACTGGATAAGATAAAATATGAAATCCGGAAATCCGGAGATTTTGCTATATCCTATTTACTGTTTATTGAATTACAATACTAATGTTGGATTCATTGATATCATATCATGTACATTTTTTTTTTTGTTATAAACAATATATTAGTGTAAATAAACTTAAAAGTTCATAAATGGAGATAGTAAAAATATTTTACAATACTTTTATCTTCTTTATTTTTATTTACTTTTATATTTTATTTTTCTCTCTTTTTGTTAATTATTTTCTTTTTTATTTCTTTTTTTCCCCTTCCATTATTCTCTAATATAATTTATTAAATATTAAACCGTACTAATATACCTATAATACTAAAATTCCTAAAATATGTAGTAAATATAAATATATTTTTATATTTATATATTGAATTTATATTATAAGATAGAATTAAATTCAAATATATAAAAATAAAAATTAAGACTTAAATGTTTTCCAGGATCACTTGTTCTTCACGGATCAGTAGCAATCCTTTGTATAGAACCTCTAAGCCTTGACGTGACATTCCACAAAGCTGACTCGCTAATACCCTTTCATCTAAGCATGCAAGAGCATTATCTCTACTTTTTGAACTACAAAGACATATCGCGGTTTATATGCAATGAGGAGATAGTATTCGGGGTTTCATAGTACCATTCAATTCTTTTTTATTCTATTTTGTTTGTCCACGTTCTCTTTTTTCTCCACCAAGAATCTTAGCGTCCAACTTCTCCTGTCCAGCAGAGATTTCCTCAAGAGAAAAAGGGTCTGCAGTGGAAGAATTGGTTTTGCCAAATCGAACCCTTGCTGCTTCTTACTTCATGTTATGAAACTGACGAGAATAATGTTTTACGATTAGCAATTCATTTATTTTCAAAACGATCCATTTACTATCAATTATTTGATTAACTAATCTCTTATATTGAAATGGTGAAGAATCAAATGTTTTGGATCTGTCGAAATGAGAGACCAAAATCTCCTAAGACAATCTCCATTTCGAGCTGAAAAGTACACGAAAAGCAGAGTTTTGGACTGCACTCTAACTGGCAAATGATGTAAAGTACCACAGTTTGGAACAAATTTAGCAGAACGGTCGCATGAAGTGTGAGAAGCAACACTTTCAAGATAGTAGACCTCTAAACAGTGGCGCAGAAAAAGTGCAATGCAGACCAGAGACCAAAACGGAACTTGAAAGGGACAAACTGAGATATAACACCGATAAAATTAGCCTGAAAGTTGGTAGAAAATATCACGCACAAAATTACAAAATGAGAAAAGAGGAACACAAAATGTATGACCATCGGGGGGTTCTCCATTGATACAAAATGTACATACAGGAGTAAGACTAAAAAAACCACAAGCCATCGAGCCACTACGCCATATGCAAACCATTTCCTCTCACTCAACTTCTCTTTAATTTCAGTTCTATCAAGGCATATCAAGAACTTTGCCGCGAACAAAACAGAAATACTAAGCATAAAAAATACACTGTTCCATCCTCTAGTAGAAATATACCCTGCCAAAAGCGGACCAAGAGCTGCTCCCACAGAACCTGGACCATCTATAATTGCGGTGACAGTTGCTAATGCCCGGGAATTTCCTCTAACCGTGCTGTGTACCAAGATCAGCAGCGACAGCCGTCATAATCAATGAGTACGGGCCATTAACAAGCATTCCGGAAACAAAAATCAAAGCTGACATTAGCCAACATAGATAGGGGAAGAAAGAGGCGGGAGATCCACTTTAGAGTGGGGGACCCCGCAATGTCAATCCCGTATTTTCTTTCTGTCGAGAAGATAAAGACAGAAAATTATGGGGTCTCACGATGGTGAAGGTAGACACCACGTTAGGATTTCGATCCTAACTGCTGCCGAATAGGCAGATATAGTAGCTTCTCGCGTCTAGAGTGAGTGAAGATGGGTGAAATGCCTTCCGTGTACCCGGTGTAAAACAAGGGCCGCATTGATAGGAACAAGAATCCAATTGAAGTAGCAGCTCGAGCTTCGATTTTACCATTAACAAATCCCGCTAGAATTCCATCCAGAACTCCCCCGATGTCAAATATCGTTGAAAGTATGCCCGCAGTTTTGTGTGACAAATGCACTCCAGCAAAAGCTGAATTTCCATCAAATTTCGCAATGAGCAACTATCAAGTCAAGTGCACCAATTAAAGCAGAAATTCACACCAGTGCAACGCCTTAGCCATTCTTAAAAAACCGTGCAAGTTGCAAGCCCAGGCTGCGGTTTTTAGAGTACTTGAACTCATACACACAAAATCACGCTCTTACATGAAAAACAATCAAAAGGCAAAGTTCCAAAACACAGATTTTGAAGCACAATCCCCACAGAGTCAGTCCAAAGAGGCTGTTCGGTGTAGCATGGGCTGACACATGTCCACTTCAAACAATGCATGCACATGATTGAATGACTCATGAACTAGGCATGGGGAATCAATGCAAAAATATGCAAATTGTCATTCTTAAAAAATCTTTAGAACTACCTGTGTGCCCTATATAGAAGCGCAACCAATACAGAAACGTATAAGCAACAAGCTTGGAGAAGAAGAGGCAGAATGCAAATGGTACCACACCAGGCAATCTCCACGCCTCCAAGAAGCCTATTGCATCTGAAGACTCGACGCCCTTCACATTACTCGCGTTAAGCAAACCCGCCTCTTCAGATTCCAGCTTCTCTGAAGTTTCAATGTCCGCCGCTCCCATATTCATCTCAAACTCCTTACCTAGTGACTCAAATCGAAGATCCTCAGGTGCGACCACTAGAGAGAGAAAAATTAAGACACCAATCAAAATAACCAAAATCCCAGGCAATACAAAAGACCAACCCCAACCATACTCCAACACCCCAGATGCCACCAGCGATCCAATAATGTTACCAGCAGATGTATGTGAATTCCATACGCTCATAATCAACCCTCTCTTAGCTTGCTGCACCCCCACAAATTTCATGGTATAGCTATTTCTATTGAGGTTAAGGAACGGACCATAAATTCTTTATTCTGACAAAGAAAAGTAGATATTCCGTATGAACAGTAATTTCCAATAAATGCTTGAGCTAAATAGAAAAAGAACGATTTTTTCATCAGGAGTAGACTGATAATTTAATGAGTATTCTTACAAACAATCATCTTGTTAAGTGAAAGTCCAAAAATGAGAAATCCTCAAATACAGCTAGTCTATAAATTAAAAGACGATATTTCCTAAGCAAGCTTTTACGATTTTTCTTCTGTTCGGTCATTAGGCCTATTCGGAGCAAATAGAGCTAATCTACCTTTTTCTTCCCATTAGTCAATGATGAATTAGCGTAGAGAAAATTTAAATTATTCCAAAAATGAGAAATCCTCAAATACATACATAATTGGCCACCCGAAATCAAGAAAGTACTATTTTATCTTTATGGTTTGCATTTTTTAAATTAAAAATCATAACTATTCAATATTAATAATCATAATGATGTAAACTATATAGTTTAACACAGAATACTTGAATCTCACCCATCGGTACAAATTATTATTTTTATTAAATACCTATGTTGGTATAAAATTACACCTATTTTTCAAATCCATGCAAGTCAAGTTTTCTCGGGATGCTACCCGTGCAATGGCATGTACCTGGCTTTATTCGTATTCGACAAGACCACATTAGACGGAGAAACCTACTACTTAAATTAGTTATTGAACCATGCCGAATTACCAAACTCAAACGTATATTAGCTTCATAAAGTTTTAGAACTGAGCAAGATCCCATATTCGATTATTTTGGATTCTGTTTACGTGTATTCTTTTAATTGTGAATTTGTATGTAATTCTAGGGAAAAGTGCCAAAAAAGTCCTAAACCTTTTGGCTTTGTGCCGATTTAGTCCTAAACCTTTTTTTGGTGCCGATTTAGTCCTAAACCTTTTTATGTTGTGCCAATTCAGTTATTTCCGGCCAATTTTGGCCGGATTTTGCTGACTGGACGCCGGCCGGCTGACGTGGCATGATCGGCGCTAACGTGTACAATTTTTAATAATATTTTAAATTTTTTAAATTTTTAAATATTTTTATTTTATTTTTATTCTTTTATTTTTATTCTTTTTCTTTTTCTTCTTATCTTCTTCCTCCGGCCGGTCGCCGGAGCCGGGCGACCGGCCCGGCGACGGCCGGCGAGGTCGACCTCGCCGGCCACCTCGCCGGGGCCGCGAGGGCGGCCTCGCTCGCCCGCCCGCGCGAGGCCGCCCTCGCGGCCCGGGTGGCGAGGCTCGCCCTCGCCGGATCTAGCGAGGGTCGGGCCTCGCCCATGGCCGGCGAGGGCGAGCCCCGCCAGCTCGGCGCGAGGCCGGGGACTCCTCCCCCGCTCCGTTCTCCGATCCCAATCTCGCCCTAGAAATTTCCTCCCTCCTCCGCTCGTTGTCGTCGTCGTCTCTAGGGTTTACGGGAGCTCGGGGTGTCTTTGGTCGCGCGGCTCCGGCACCGGATGTTCGCCTGTTTCTCCGCGGCGCGATTCGTCGGGGGTAGGGGTTTTGTGAATCGGGTTCTCCGAGGCAGGCGGCCTCGCGCCGAGCTCGAGGGGCTCGCCCTCGCCGGCCATGGGCGAGGCTCGACCCTCGCCCCGGATCCGGCGAGGCCGAGCCTCGCCCGCCCGGCGCGAGGCCCCTCGCGGCCCGGGTGGCGAGCCTCGCGGCCACTTGGCGAGGTGGCCGGCGAGGTCGACCTCGCCGGCCGTCGCCTGGCCGGTCGCCCGGCTCCGGCGACCGGGCTGGGGGAAGAAGATAAGAAGAAAAATAAAAAGAATAAAAATAAAAATAAAAAGAGAAAAATATTTAAAAATATTTAAAAAATTTAAAAATATTAAAATATTATTAAAAATTATACACATCGACCGATCAAAGCCACGTCAGCCGGCCGGCATCCAATCAACAAAATCCGGCCAAAATTGATCAGAAATGACTAAATTGGCACAACATAAAAAGGTTTAGGACTAAATCGGCACCAAAAAAGGTTTAGGACTAAATCGGCACAAAAGCCAAAAGGTTTAGGACTTTTTGGCACTTTTCCTGTAATTCTATGTTAGAATATGCTGTTCACTTGGGTCATTAAAAATAAAGCACCATGCAATAAAGTAAAAGAATAGTACGTAACAAATGTAAATAAATTTGATTAACAAATACTGGTTGAAAAGTGAAAAAGACATATGATATCAATAATTAGTTCTCATTATTGACTGATAATATGAAGTACTTCTCGAGTTTTTGCAGCATGTAGAATGGGAATTGTAACGTATCCCTTGTTACGGATAATGAAATTAACCTTTTTTTAATAAAAGGAAAGATGATCAGCGCCAAAAATATTTTTGGAAACAAAAACGATGATTATATCATGAAACATTGTCAAAAAATATTTGGATGAAAAAATAAGTCATAAACAATGGTACTAGTTGCAAATTTTCTATAAGTACATTATTTGAACTTTTTCTAGCGAAATTCATGAAGATCAAGGCTAAATTTCTTCTTCCAACGTGAACTTCTCATCAATCCTAACACACCAACCATCAAAGACTCTATTCACCGACAATGCCCTCATAACTCTACCGAGCTTGAAAGAAGCGCACGCGTCCAAGCAGCCATACTCAATTTGACAATCCGTGAGCTCCTACCTATTCAATCCTTCAACTTTTCAAGTTTTTATGGACGATCTTGGATAGTTTTTTGAGACTCATGTATCGCCACAAGTGGTTAATCAACCTCTGCTACCGGTGCATGGATGTCGATGTTGCATGACACGTCAACTCTGTAGTCCTTGGTGAGCTTCTTCACGTCTTCAACACAATGTACTTCACGTTGGCGAGGAACGCGAAGAGCAATGTGCTAATTCACCGGGATTGGAAGATAATGCCCAGAGCTAGAGAGTTGCAACTCGGTGAGCATCATTATTGGGCTCAGAACTAGAGCACCACTCGGTATCGAGGCTGACAATTAACCTATTGAGCCTACGATGATCATTATTGGGCTCAGAATTCAAGCACCACTCGGTATTGAGGCTGACAATTAACCTATTGAGCCTACGGCGGTGAAGGTGCTCGATTTTGCAAATCCAATGGCTAATGACAACAGGCTCATCAGTGACTCATCTTGTAATTTTATTGTTGTGGAAGAGAATCGTGCAAATAGAAAACATATTGCCTTAAAAGATAGATCAAAAGAGCCTAGGGAGTTGATGCGAAGAAATCATGAAACATATATAGAGAGGATTCAATTATACCTAAGTTGACTAAAAATAGGAAATATTATCAATTTAAGTTGTGTTGAATTAGAAAAGTTGAGGTTGAGTTAGGAAATATTCACATTATTTTTGCAAAGCAAATCATTATCAATTTAAGTTGTGTTGAATTAAGAAAGTTTAGGTTGAGTTAGAAAATATTCACATTATTTTTGCAAAGCAAATCACGAAGAAAAAGTTTTAGAGAGAGAAGCTCTTGAGATAATGGAACTCTATTACTGAATGTCTGGATGAATATAATGAGTAGGGAAAGCTCCCCTTTTTATACTAGAGACCCTTCCCTTACAACCGTTGATAGACCTTTGATTTGACGAATGAGATTGTATATATTGGCCTCCCAACTACCGAGAGAATTCTAGAACTTAGGATAATTACTGTTTTGCCCAACCCTAAGAACATTCTCAAAGCTCCAAGAGAAACCCTAGGCAATCTTGGGCATAGTCCTTTAATCCTATGAACCTTGAGACTGTGACAGAAGAATCAGGGCAAGAGAAAAATTGTTAAATGTTCAAATGAATGGTGCATCTTTTGGTAATTTCGTGGGTTCCTAATATGTACATGGTTCATCTAGAGCTAGACTTCTTTTTGTACATCAGTTAAATGATTAGCCACTATCGAACTATTGATTCATGAAAGTTGAATCATCTTGTAAGGTGTAAAGGCATTAGTAATGCTCTCTCTTCTTGTCATTCTATTTGTCGATCACCGTTTGTTCGACATAATTACATTTATGATATCATGCATTTCGAACTATTGATTTTTACATCGAAATATAAGTCAGCCTCAACTAAGGAAGAAACTTTATCTACTTTGAACTTTCCCTTCACAGAATTGCCCAATTAGTGCAATCTGGGAAGATGAGGAGCTGAAATTTTCAGGATCGAATCTTGACCACGAATAAATTTGGGAGAATCGATCACCAACTCTCTCAAATCTCTTGATCTAATTTTAATGTGCTTGAAGCCCCAGTGGCCTCTTAACTCAAAGAACTCTAGAACAGGGCAGCCGTTCAAAACTCTCGTGATCGCATTATCCTCCAACTCCGCATCCTCAATGCGCAATCTTTTGAGTGAACACCAATTCACAGCGCCCATCATCGAAAAACAGCAGAGGGACACGTGAAAACTCACCGAGGTGCAGCGGAAAAGGAATTGCGGCAGCGTATAAATGTTATCGTTGCGCAGGGTGATCGACACCTCTTCGACTCGTCTTCGACAGCAAAGCGGAGCCACCTATCATTCCTTGACTGGTGGAAGGAGGGGAGACGGGGAGCGCAAAAGAGGAAGCTCTTCATCTTTATTGCAGGGCAGCGTAACAGCACCGCGTCCCAAATAGCCACGAAACACCTCAGTTAAATGCCAATTGATCACTCACTTCTAGCATACCCTATGCATTCCCTTCTTTGTTTTAATGGACGTTATTGCAATTGAGACGTTTCTAGTAAGTTTTGATTTTTTTATTATTATTATTATTTAAAGGATCCCACCAAGTGGAATTTGACTGAAGCACGGTGCAAATTGATTTCAACCATTGAGGGTAGCAATTCTTGTCGATTTTCATTTCTATGTCCAAGAACCTTCGATTGCACGAAAAGAATTTGGAGTAGATGATAATTGCATACATGAACTAAATATCACATGTAAATGTCCCAATTAGAACACTTATATTCATGAACGTAGCGTATGAGATAAGAGAAATGTAACGTCATTAGCGAAATGCTTACTTTTCAACACGTTAGGATGATTGTTCTAGGATATGGCGACTCAAATAGTGATATAAGTGATTAATGCATTCCCATTTCTCTTTTATATATATATAATGAAACGAGTGAAGTTGTATATAACATTTGCGACTATTAAAGCACATGATAACAATATTTATGCTCACATGATATCTATCAGTGAGAACAGTACTTGTGGGATAAGTGATTCGTTAATAATACACATGTTAAATTAATCGGGAAGGACACAGACCTAAACTCAGCCCAATTAGATCCACTCAAGCATTGGATAAACCCACGATGCTGTTAACCTAGAAACTGGATTTCTATAAACATTTTTAACTTTTGACACAAAAATTGTGATTGGTCATGTGTTGAAGCCAGCAGTGAAATAGTATTTTCAAGGACTACTTTGTGCAGAAGAGTTTTTTCGAGCAAAACATCTGTGCTTTCTTTTGCTTCCATAAATGTAAATGGGGTCCCGCTAGGGGTGTGCATGGTCCGGGCGGGCGGTTCCCGACCTAGAACCGGAAACCACCCGCTAAGAACCGGTTCCGAAAAATTGGAACCGGGATCCACCCGTTTGTTGGTCCGGTTCCCGGGTGGATCCATGGAACCAATCTTGACGCGAAATAATGTTGGTTTTCAACATAGAACAGTCGGGTCTATGAGTTGAGAAGGAGGGGAGGAGGTCTATGGTTGGGTTTTCAACATAGAACAGTCGCGGAACAATTTTCCGCAGCTGTGGCGGGTGGTGGCCGACGCTAGGGGGCGAACAAAAACAGCAGAGGAGCAGCGGCGGCGGCGTTGACGTTCAGGGAGGAATCGAAATGGCAATAGGATTAGGAGGAACCGAGGAAGAGACAAAGAGAGAGAGAACCGAAGATGAAGGGAGTGAGGAAATGAGATCTAATTTAAGATTTCTTTTAGTAATTTTTTTTTCAATATTAAAAATTCCGGTCCGGTCCGGGTGGGCGGATCCGCCCATGGAACCGGGAACCGGACCGGTACCCACCGGTTCGAAAAATGGAACCGGGAACCGGACTGGTTCCCTCAAGAACCGCCGGTTCCGGCGGTTCCAGTCCGGTTCCGGGCGGTTCCCGGGTATTTTACACACCCCTAGGTCCCGCAATCCGCCCCACCCACGCTTGCCGCAATCATTAAGAATATTGTGACCCACCCGCTCTTTCGAAGACCCTCTGAACCCTCTGATGGCCTCAAAACCCGAGTACCCACAAATATAAAAAAATCAGGTAGGTGAACTCTTTACGTCGAACAATAAAAATGTTGACGGTTATTGTGGCTCTGTTTTCTGAGCTACCAAAGCATAGACATGTACATGGTCGTCGTCGTCATTACGCCACAGACACCAGTGTGTCGCCGCTTCCATCCTCGTCAAGAACAGAGAACATCATTTGTTATTGTTGTTGCCTCAATAATTTCTAAAAACTCGACATTGTTACTATTTTGGAAATCAATTGCTAGAAATTGAAGATTTAGCCCCTAAATTTTCATGTTTGTTAGGTAAATTTGTGTTATCAAGGCCAACCATTTTTTTCCTCCGAGGTACATATGAACATTTTTTATTATAACCTATTTATAGTGTGTTACTGTTCACAATTCTTGCATCCAAATTCATTCCTTCTCTTGAGATCCAGTCAAATTGAATCGGGGAAAATCATCTATCAACGAGTTCCAATCAATTGGAAAGTGAAGCAAGCAAAGCACTGCAAAGTCGCCGTTACGGTGGAGTTAAAGTTGCTTTCTGGCCATCCATGGATCACGTAGCAATTATTAAGCTTAGTGTCATATTAACTTCACATTGCCGAGCTTCGCTAACTTTGAATTCCCAACAACTAAATGACTCTCGAAATAATTGTTCCTCTCTTTCTCTCCCTTCCTTTACGTCTCTCTTTATTTACATTTCATATTTTGTTGAGTTGTGAGCATTTAAATGTTCATCAACATGAAATAAGATATACAAAAGGAAACTCGATGGAACTCATCTCTTTCAAAATATATTGGTGGTGCTCAACTAATACTCTTGCGTCCGCAATTAACGCCTAGCACCCCCAGCCCTAGGGACCACCGGAAGACCCTCCACCGTTTATTTGTTTAATTAGATCCCAAGCCATCACAACATGTCTTTCTAGCACCTACAAATTTTTTTTTAATAACTTTTTTTTTATTTCATTGCCGCTCTCGAGAACAAAGAGTCACCTCTTTTTTTCTTTTTTCATTCAAGTATTGTAAATGATAACAAAAGAAGCAATCCATCCTAAAAGTAACTTTTAGCTTTGCAGGCCCCTAATGCCCGTACAATAATGATCCTAAACTGCGAAGTACTTCCCAAGGGAATAGCAAGCACAATGCCCATACCCCTAGCTTTGGAGGCGTCTCTCTGTCTCTCTCGGATGTCAGCAAAGATTATGTCAACATCCATTCGCTCTCATTCCCATTTGACCCTATTATTTTCTTCCCAACTGAATAGCAGGCACAACAATTTCCATATCGTGACACCCCCTTAGAATTGTAGGCCTCCAACCCCTTTCAATAATGATCCCAGGGATACTTCCCGAGGGAATAACTTACAGCTGACGACGAATATTGTAATTATCATTGTTTACTTTCCCAGCTAAGATCAACACAGTAGTCTTAGATATCAAGGCCATGATCAATTTCTAGACATAATAAATGTAAAATCAATATTAATGTATTTTTCACATTTATACACATTTTAATTTGAAGTAAATATAAATTAAATTAATGATAATTTAACAAAAGATGCTGAAATGAAAATTGAGTATATTCCTAATCAACTTATGCATACTATTTTCTTACTATCATTAATTTTTCTTAATTTGCTCAAATTTAAGTTTAGGTGACAATTCCTTCACATTTTTCTAACTTATGAACTCCCATTAGAAAAGATGATTATATGATCTCATGTAATTTTCATGTTTCCTATTAAATATCAAAATGTATAGTATAATATAAACCAATATACAAAACATTCATGCAACGATTATAATCAAAAGTAGAATTCAAGATGTAATAAAAGATCAACGATCTCCAATTATTGTTCGAGATTGTTTAGGAACTAGAAAATTACAAGTATGTTAAACCATATATATACTATTATTGAACCAAGCTCTACACAACCTGTATGTGGTCCCATAGAGAAATGCAGGTAAAAAGGAATAATCAATACACTTATACTTAAAAAATACACATATTTAGGGTTCAATACACATTTTTATACCTTTAAAAATTTCAACATGTAAAATAACTATATCACAATGTGGAGCACTACACCAATCATGCCCTTATCGAAGCTCACACGCGCCCATAAGCGCTAGTTGAGTGTGTGGCGCATGCGCCTAGCCAAAATCCAACTCTAAACCAATTCGACTTGTTCAACTAGTCGATTGGTTAGACTAATTCAACCGTTGATCGGTCAATTAGGTTAGTTGTTGAGTCATATCGAGTTGAGTTGCTGATTGAGTCGGATCTCTAATCGGATTAGATGGTGACATCATCGGGTTGGGCTACCAATCCGGGTTGCTGACGTCATTGATGACATCAGTGCCCTAGGCATCGATTCGCACGTGCCTGTCGACGCCACAACTTCTAGCCGCATGTGGAGGCGCATCTTGCATCTTCTAACAATGTGCCATTTGCTGGTTTGATCGTCTCAACGGGTTCTTTCATCCCATGTGATCAAAATTGATTTCCTCCAAAAAAAAATATTATATTTCGAGAATCAATCATAATAGAATGGTTGACTTCATCCTCCAAATTTGTTCTTCACATTTGGTTTGTTTTCAACCATTTATGTTGCAATTTCCGAGCAATAAACATGTAAATGATATGAAGTTCAACCTTTCGATCTCCATATCAAATAGCAAGTGAAAACTTGATGGAAAAACAAAGCAAAGATCCTAACCTGACTCTAATATCAAAGTTGAAAAAAAGTCAGCGAAAGAAATGACTAGCTTTTCATTACGCAACAAAAGTGATTACCCAAGAATATATGTTGAATCACTAGCGCACAATGATAAACCTATGATTTCACAATGTTCTGAATAAAATCAAAGATGAAAATATTCTCATTTCACAGTATTAACACCGATTGTCTTAAAAGCCTTTTTGTGTGTTGTTCTCTTAGATGGGAGGAGACAGAAAGAGGGAGAGAGAGGGGGGTGGGGTGACGTTCACTTTCTTCATAACATTCTTTCTTTTTGAGTTGGTTATCCCAATCAAGTCATGTGAGAAGTTATTTAACCTGCCCTTAATTGATAACTCTTCACACCTCTTAAAATTTGTATTTCCATCATATCATATTAAAATGAATCATTGCATCTCAATCGTATACTGTCATGGACGAACCATTGCAATATAACAGTAGGAAATGGGAATGAATGGAGTGCAGTGAATTCAACATTTTCAGACCAACCCGTATATAGCCAATTTTCAGATCGATCTAGTGCAACGAATTCGACATTTATCAGACCAACCTGTATTAGATGCGGGGAACATGCTAGGCCACCAACCAATTTTCAGATCACACTTCAATGCCATGAATTCGACATTTTCAGACCAACCTGGATTTAAATACTGGGAACTTTCAAGAGTTGATTCTGATCCTTCAACAATTTTTCTTTCAATTGCCAAAGTAAAATAGGAATTTTCACATTTTCCATGATTATTTTTTATTTTTGAATTATTATCCTGAAAAACCTTAAGTTAATATAAATTTGATAAATTTATTCAAAACTAATTTTTGGATTATAAAAAATAATTAAATTAATATATTTACAATAAATTTACTCCCGATTAATAACGTGGACTTGACGGAAGCTAATGAAGTTGATATATCAGTAAGGTTTAATTTAAGATAAATGTATTATGGATGCATTTTAAGTGACAGTAGGGTGGCTTTTGATCTGCACGAGACGGATGAAGCCCTTGAAGGGCGACGAAATTAGACTTTCGAGGTTGTCGTGTCGAATTCATTCATAAAATTCTCATCAATTCCTAAGCGAAGCTGGGCAGGCGGTGACGTTTGATATTACAATAAAGGAGTGTAGGACCGTACGAGGCTCAAATATATTTTCGTATTCTACTTGCCTACTGCTCCGTCTCAGTAAATTTGATGCAACTATATTCTTTAAATAATCATAAATAATGAATATAGGTCGTAAATCACTCTTTAGATTCGTAAATCCTTCAACTTTGTGGGTTCTAATTCATCAATAGTCATCATCACTCGTTTTTCTTCTTCTTCTTATAATTAGTAATTAGCCTTCACGAAAGATAATTTCACTATGGAGTACATTATTAACTAATGATAACCATCCCAGTGGCCACCTTTCCATCATGGAAGGGGGGTGAGTGGTTCAAATCCCCACATTCTCAGGGAGGGATGGGAGGGGTACGCGTAAGTTTCGAGTGGGTTGAAAATGTTAACATTATTAACTAATGAAGGAACTAGCACAGTAAAAGGCCACAAATTGTTGTGACTAACTATGCTTAGTAATTTCCCTCCAATAGTCATAATCTTCTTGTAAGTCTTTCTAAACGTCAAGTTAGTAATCATCCTTCAAACGCAGTGATTTACCTTAAGTCTCATAAGGTTAAATTTTCTAGTGTTCATAATTTCCGATAAAATATTGCAGTTAACTTAACTTTTCAGTAAATTACTTTTTACCCTATTCTAAGTAACTTAACGAAAAGTAACACTCTTTTACACTTCATAAATTCAAGGATCCTACTAGTGAGTACGTAATTGTCCTCGTACATCATCATTTTCCATAATTAATAGGAATATCGAAAATGTTGTATCGTAACTAAGAACTTACACTCATGAAGACATAACACGTCGAGACGAGTGGAAGGGTGCCAAGAAAAAGAGCCACAAGCAGCAAAGGAGCAAACGAAAAGCCAAAACAGAGGCAACAAAGCAGCCACAACAATGGCCACCAACAAGGAAAAAAGAGATCTCCCAAACTAGGTGAAACCGCAATAGCTATGCAGCATCAACCAGACAAACAACAGCAACAAAGAGGAGAAACCAACAGCCAGCGGCGAACCTATCAGCACGGAACCACCAACCTGCGAAGACACTGAAACATCCCCGAGCTTCACCGAACCGAACAGTCGAGCAGCAGTAGCATCACAAACCTAAAGCTGGCCCAACACCACAAAACGGGGAAACCAGAGACACGCCAACCCACAACCGAAGCTACGGGGCAGAGTTGGATTCCAAAGGAGCAAAAATAATCGGGTCAAAACCCCAGCAGCACTGCATCCTCCTATTTTGCAAGGTGTCCGCAACATTGTTGAAGGTCAACGCCTTATCCTTGACAACTTTGATGAGATGGTTCTTCAAGGCCGGACTGCTATCGCCTGCTCCCCGAAGAGGATGCTATTTCTCTTCTTCCAAATTACATGGCAAAGGGCTCCAAAAGAGAACCGAGCAATGCACTGTAAAAGTCATTACTTAGAGAGAAACTTCATAGCCCAAAGGAGGTTGTCCGCCCAAGTCCTGTTCTGCCAAGAGAGGTTGCATCCCGTAGTCCAAAAAGAAGCTAAACCAATGGTGATACAATACCCAAAGAATAGATGATCAATAGAATCTGGTCTAGAATTGCAAAAAGCACAAGTGATGTTGTCAATCCTTCCATAAGAAAGTAAAAGAACCTGGATAGAGAGCTGGTTCTTAACAATAAGCCAAAGATTAAATTGATACCGCGGAATGATCAAGTTGTTCCAGACAAAAGCAAACCAAGGAACCACACCCTTCTTTGCCCTAACTAACTCCCACGCAAAAGCAACCGAAAATAAACCCAAGGAGCTCTCCAGCCAGCAAAAGCAATCTAGGTTCTGGGTCAGAACCGGGAGGGGATAATCCCACTCCAAGACGGCCTTAAGAGCCTGGCTAGAATCGGAGGAAAGATTGGCCACCGTCGCATGCCTGGTCTTTTCTCCGATTCTGGCCAGGCTCTTAAGGCCGTCTCTTGAGTACTAAAATAAATTTGTAAGATAAATAGGTGAAAGTCTTTCTTTCTATTTGTAAGATAAATTTTCATTTTCTTTAGCCTTCCGTCTCTTGAGTACTAAAATTCTTCATTGTGTCATAAATAACTACTATAAGATAACTTTGAATCTTGTAGAATTGCCTCTCTCTATTTTCCGTAAGTAGTGATATTTCTTATCTTATAGTAAGTAATGTATCCAACTTGTAAGTTATCCTTTAATCCGAATGGTATAATAGCATCATTCGTTCGTAAATTACCAATTCTTAGTATATTTGTAGCAGAATACTTTACTCTACCGTGACTAAGTAGTAGCTTCATGAATTAATCTGTTCGTAAGTCACCTTTCTGTTTGTAAGAATATTTTCTGTTGTTTCATAAATCATATGCCCTGTTTGTAAATCAGAGTTTCTATGTACTAATTTTTCCCTTTTGTGTTGTAATAGATGATTAAAGTCCGTGTATTACCTTTCCTATTTGTAGAAGACAGGTCCGTTTCTCATTGTGATAAGCAATTAATGATATTTGTAAATTTTTCTTTCGACTTGTAAAATAGCGTCCATCCGGAATATAACATTTACTTCGTTTTTTTTTGGGGTCGGTTACATTTGCTTCGTTAATCACCGATAAATACCACGCGTAAATTACCATTCCATACTAAATTGCACGCACCTTTCGATGTAATAGAGGACCTTACTTTACCGTAGCGAAAATAGCAGACTCGTAAAATAAGTTCTCTGTTTGTAAAAATATTTTTTGTTGTTAGACAAATTGTTAAAAACTGTTTTCATTTTGTAAATCACCGTTTCTATATAAATCATTTATTCATTTCTTATTCCCTGCTAAATAGAGCTTTCTCAGTAGTCGTT
Source organism: Eucalyptus decipiens (assembly GCA_014182575.1). Lineage (NCBI taxonomy): Eukaryota > Viridiplantae > Streptophyta > Magnoliopsida > Myrtales > Myrtaceae > Eucalyptus > Eucalyptus decipiens. The sequence goes on from CM024611.1 coordinate 65,457,411, forward strand.
GTAAAATACCTCATCCGTTGTGAAAGAAGTTCGTTCTGACCAAAAATAAAAAATAAAAGAAGTTTGTAGATGTACATGTATAGGTTTTGTGCAAATGTCCGTGTATGGTTTATGAGTGTGCAAAAGAACCAAGAATTGTCTATTAGACCAAATCGAAACTGATGGTTCCTTGAGGGCCAGTTCGGTTCCCTGTTCCAATTTAGTATAATTGGTAAATATCGATCCGATTTTCGGTTCTAGGCATGGAATTGCCCACTTATCCACTTGGATTGGACTAGTATATATATTTAAAAAAAGAAAATTTATTTCAATAACTCAATTATTTTGTAGTTTTTCAACCAAATATATATGTTCATATATGTATATTTGTAGTTATTGGACATTATTGACAAAGTTTGTCTCTTGGATGTGAACACAATATTTTTCTTTTCATTTTAACAATCTATTTACTTACTTTCTCAACCAAAACAAAATAAACAAACATAGAGGAAGGAGAGAACTGATTGGAGATGTCCATAAGAGTCCATGGCTTATTTTAAGAGTATAATTAGGTCTTTCCTTAGCCATCTCATAATTAAATTAGGTTGACATTGAAAAAGATAAATCAAATGATTAATATTTGAATTTTGTGAGGTTAGGACTTTTAACATGAAGTCTAATTCTCCACTTGTTTCCAATGTTAGGAAACTTGAAGAGGACCACACTATGATCTTGGAATAAATAAAGTTTTAGCTAACAAGTATTGTCCATTCATTTTGCCGTATAGTTTTCAATTCTTAATCAAAATAAATGGCTTGCAATTCAACCCGAATATAAGGTTGAACAAGTTTTGTAGAGATTAGGTGCCGGTTCCATGGACTCACCTGGGAATCAGATCGGATTGATGGTCCAATTCCTAAAAGGATCTATGGAACCAACGAATAGGTCTTGATTCCAATTTTTCGAAATCGGTTCTTAATAGGTGGTTCCTAGTTCCAAGGTGAGAACCGCCCATTTGAACAATTCTCACCCCTAATATGGTTTTGTTTTCTGCACAAAGGACTGTAGAATGACCCTTTTAAAAGGTATCTCATGTGCTCAAGAAAGTAGTAATCTACATTATGGCCCAACATGAAAAACAAAATTAGCGAAAAAGACGTTTGTTTTCTGAAAGGGAAGAGGAAGAAAATCATTCTTATCGCACTCGACTTCTTTCATGGTTTCAATCAATTGTGCATACACCGGTAGCTCACAAATCAAACCCTTTGATTATCAACAATCTAATCTAGTCTAATCTAATCTAATCATACGACAAAAATCAAGCTCAATTAGGCCAAGACCATCTGAGATGGGAAACACGTTGGCTAACTACAAATTTGGCTTTTTTGATTCTTGTATTGAAGAATGAATTGCCAAATAATTACTTCAATCTTCCTAATTTCCTAAATCTTCCAATTCTCAACGGTGCAAGATTGGTCCCTTCTCTCAAGCTCTCTGCAAATGCCGATGAGTACTTGAACTCTGACATTTTAAGTCCATAGACAACAATACAACCGTGTGCCAAATGTACGGTCAAATAGGACGATCGCATTAGATAGAACCATTTTTAGAACGGGAGATATACCTGTTAAATATTCAATAATGTTATGCTGGAGTCAAGGAGTACAGGGATCTATAGTCATTTGAAAGCCAAATTTGTCATTCATGAATATAAAAGTAAGCAGGATTTTATCCCCTTTCGGGACCCTTTTTGGAAAACGAAGAAGAAATAAGAAAGCCGGTCTTCTTGTTTTCTTCTTTGCAACGGGTAATTTTACCATAACAATTTTAAAGTTTCTTATTCCAAAGACGTAACTAATAATGGCGGACGAGCTAAAAAAGACTTGCTATAAGAACTTGTTTTAGTAGATAATTATGTTGCGAGTTTCAAATGTGAATCAAAGAGACCTGCACATATTATTGTCAGTTCCTTCAAACATTCGATCCAAATTCTTTACATTTGTTTAAAATATGTTCAATGAATATGTTGGAATTATTGAATAGCGCATATTACATTTCACTTTGAAGGGTATCTCTCACATAAACTCAAACATGCATTTACTATACAAGTTAAATAAGAGTAGTTTCACAACAAATCGACTTGTACCTTGTTTTGTACTTTCTCAACTAAAACATTAGCCCACAAAAACCTTGCATAATTATTCATCAGAGGACTCAAATTAACAGCTATCACTCCTAGCCATAGAGACTACGAGACCCTCCATTGTTTGTCTACAATCCTATGTGCAGAAAACAAAACCATATTAGGGGTGAGCATTGTCCAAATGGACGGTTCTCACCTTGGAATTAGGAACCACCCACTAAGAACCGATTTCAAAAAATTGAAATCGAGACTTTTCCGTTAGTTCCGTGGATCCTTTCGGGAACTAGACCGTCAATCCGATCCGATTCCTGGGTGAGTTCATGGAACCGGCCTCCAATCTCTACAAAACTTATTCAACCTTATATTTGGGTTGAATTGCAATCCATTTTTTTTTATTAAGAATTGAAAACTATAGGGTAAAATGAATTAACAATACTTGTTAGCTAAAAACTTTACTTATTCCAAAGTTATAGTGTGGTCCTCTTAAAGTTTCCTAACACCGGAAACAAGTGGAGAATTAGACTCCATGTTAAAAGTCCTAACCTCACAAAAATTCAAACATTCATTGCTTGATTTATCTTTTTTCAATGTCAACCTCATTTAATTATGGGATGGCTAATGAAAGACCTAATTATACTCTTAAAATAAGCCATTGGCTCTTATGGACATCTCCAATTAGTTCTCTCCTTCCTTTATGTTTGTTTATTTTGTTTTGGTTGAGAAAACAAGTAAATAGATTGTTAAAATGAAAAGAAAAATATGGGGTTCACACCCAAGAGACAAAATTTGTCAATGATGTCCAATAACTATAAATATACATATATGAACATATATATTTGGTTGAAAAGCTACAAAATAATTGAGTTATTGAAATAAAATTTCTTTATATATAGCAGTCCAATTCGGATGGATGGGTTGGCAGTTCCATGCTTAGAACTGAAAATCTGAATAAAAATAATTGAGTTATTGAAATAAAATTTCTTTATTTTGCTTGGCAAATGACTCGGTTTTAAGCAGGTGATGATTTTTTGCTGGGGAGGGTGAACCGTTGCCTGAAATTAATTTTTCTTCTTCACCCTTGTTGGAGCTCATGGCAACAATATTATATGAAGATTAGAAATTTTGGAAACAAAAAATTCTAGCTCAATATGCAACACCACTTTTGAACTTTTAATTTGTTATCGTCCGTGAAATTTCCAACAGATTAAATTGAATATATATATAAAAAAATTCGAGAATCACTAGATAGTAAAATTCATTATTTATTTTTTTTGGTAAAAGTAAAATTCATTATTCATATGTGTTATTATTCCTTTTTCTTTTTCAGTGGGGACCAGTAATCGAGTTAAGCAAGTATCCAGTAGTAGCCTAGAGCAGGGTCTGTTTTTCTTTCTGGTCAAAAGACCAAGGTCTTTTTGACTCGACGTCTCTTCAAGCTGCTTTAATGTTCACCATAAATGCAGCGTCAGCAGTCCATAGACCTAATATTTTCTCCTCGCAGTTGGATGATGAGATCATTTGCGTGATACATACAAGGAGCGTCTGCAGCGTCAGCAGTCCATAGAAGAGAGAAGGCTCGAACGTGGTCACGTGCTGGTCTCATGGGACCGGGACCTTCAAAACTACGTTGTCGCTAGAACTTACTATTTAGACGAGTTCAGATAGCCCGTAAACGATGCGCACCATGTTCTCAGAGAAAATCACGCTAGTGACCAGCTGCTCGAAAGATCAAGAGCTCTGGTAACTCCATCAGCTCTGTAATTTCTGCGAGTGAAGGCCAAAGGACGAGGGCACTAAAGGCTTGTGAAAACCTTTAGTGCCCTCGTCCTTTCGCTTCCCATAACAGGTGTGCTTCTTTGCGTCTCTGTGTGCCACCAGCGTTTTCTCATGAATCTCCTGATCTCTCCATGAACGGGCTCTCATGAATATCATCCTCTCTGCATGATTTTGTCTGTTCATCGACAATCTGTCTCTCGTCCTGCGTCTTTGTGTGTGTGTGCTTTGTGTGAAGAGTCGGAGTTGTGTACTGTAGATGCTGCTTTGTCGACTGTTGTGTTGCAAGCATTATGCTTTCTCTTTCTGTGAACGGTGACCAATTTGATCTCTTCTGCTAAGTACGTACTCCCCCTCATTTCTACGTATCTCTTTCTTCTATGCAGGTTTCCTGTAGCTGAGGTCCTCTCATTTACACCAAAGACTTTGTCCACTACGGTGTCTGCTTCACGGCAGTCCCTTTCATCGAAGGGGATGAAATTTGCGCAGAGGCCGAACTTCGGAACAGTGGGCACAAATTTTGTGGTTCGAGCGAACCATTTCCTTGTTAAAGCAGCCGACAAAGAGATTTACCACTATGACGCAACGCCTCCTCCTTCATTTTACATAAAAATTTTACCTGTAAAATTCTTGCTCAAATCATCACTGCTTTGTGCCTGTTTTGGTCGCCGAGGCCTTGTGATGTTCATGCGGCTTATTGTTGTTTTTATTTGATTGATGAAATAGTCCCTTTTTTGTTTCTCATTGTTTTCTATATTGTATTATTCCTCATGACTTCGCTGTGTCCACTACTTAAAATTATTTTAATTGTGAGTCCCTTGCCTAGGAGTTTTGTTGTGCCATTTTAATTTTTATCGAAGTTAGGATGCTTTGAATTTGCTGACATCATTTTTGGCATTGATAACACATAATTGAGGTGTATTGATCCTGTGGTTACTTCCGAGAAAACCAATAGGGAGATATTAGGGGATCTTGTCAAACATTATGGTGAGTCTTATTTGGGTGGGAAGATGCCATCTTACGATGGGCGAAAGAATCTCTACACAGGAGGAACACTCCCTTCAAGACCAAGGTGTTTTCTATTAAACTGGTAAAAAATGAGAAAGCTGCCGGTAGTTCTTCTCAACCAATAAGGCGAACCTTCCTTGTTGTTTTTGGCACTAAATAAGCACTTTAGTTTTAATTTGGAAGCATCATGCAGGAAGGAGCATGAATTCAGGTGATTGTATCGCTGGTTGCCAAGATTGATCTTCATCATCTTCAGCAATTTATTCAGGGTGGACAATTGGATGCTACTAGAAGTTCTTGATGTGATCCTTAGAGCTTTTGCATTTGAAAAATAATTTACATGCAACTTGTATACATTAAATTCTTTAGGGGTAACTTGTGTGTACTTTTGCTTCCTCTATCCATCCATCTGTTGACTTGCTGAATTCATCACCATAGGTACACTACTGTTGGACGATCATTTTTCTAACCTGATTTAGGACTCAAAGGTGATCACGGTGACGGTTTAGAATATTGGAGAAGATACTACTACCAATCTGTAAGACCTGCACAGTTTGGGATCTCGCTCAATATAGGTACTTCGCTTGAGCAGCTAATTATCTTTGCATGTGTACATCAGTCAATCTTGCAAATCTGTCTCAATGGTACTGATTCACTCTATGGCATTTTCTCAAGCTGTAAACATGTCGGCTAGAGCTTTTTAGGAGCTTTAGATGTGTCGGCTAGAACTTTCTATGAGCCAATTCTTGTTACTGAGTGTGTTGCAAAACACTTAAACCATCGAGATTTGTCAAGGCCATTGTCTGATCAGGACCATATTAAGGTATGAGCTTTTATATTTGCAAATGAAGCCCATGTTGATTTAATTGATAGCAATGCCTTGATTCTGCAGTTCGACAAAAGGATCATAATTTAATTTCGGAGAGCAGAGATTATCAAGATCTTCTCCTCTACTTTATGGTTTGCAGAAGATATTTCTAGTCTATTTAGGCAAAAGTCCATCTATAATGCATTTCAAGTATGAAATTTATGCAGCTAATTCAGTTGACTAAGACATTTGATGCTTGGAATGAATTATGTTTGATGGGGTTTGAGCAATTTGTTACGAGTATCATTTTCGGTATATGTAATGCAAACAAGAACAGCTTTGAGAACCTGTTAATGCATGGTATTTGTTTTATCCATGTTATCCCTGTATGCGTGCGTGTCCGTCGGTGAGCACGTGTGTTTCAGGTGGTGCGGTAGAGGGGTATTTCTGTTTAACTTCTCTTTGGATGATTATTTGGTTTTGGTCCTTCTTCCTTTTTTTTTACGAAAATCTCGCGTTTTTCACATTGCCCTGGTCCTTTTTGGAATCTTAGATAAAGAAGGCTTTGAGAGGAATTAGAGTGGAAACCACTCATCTACGGTATCAAAGAAATTGCAAGATAACTGAATTGTCCAATGAGCCAATGAACCAAACCACGTGAGGACTTTTTTCTTTTGCATTGCTTTATCTAATCCTACCCTGATTTAAAATGCATGTATTGTAGCATAAAGTTTATTTTGTATTTGGGAAAGAAGATTAGATGTTGAAGACCCTAACATTTAATTTTGTATGGCATTGATATATCAGGAGCAAAACGCAATAACCTGAGATATTCCTGTGCCTCTCTTGTGGCAAAAATTGTGTTTGGGAATGCTTCATATGGATTGAAAAAATGGACTCCATTTTGGATGGGTTACCATTAAGTTATATGTTTCCACCTGCTATTCTGGCAAAGTAAATGTTCTTTGAACAACATCCCCATTTCCATATTCTCGACGGTCCCTTTTATGAAAGTTTCTTTTCAAGAAAACTATGATGTGACTCATCAAGTAAACAAAAAAACGAAGCAAACATTGATGTGAGATGATTTTCGTAAGAGCTGTTTTGACTTGTTTAACTTTTGAGATATCAAGGACTTGTTGCCTATGATGCGTGCTTCTCTTCATTCTGGTAAGTTGTAACTAAAGTGCCATCACTTGGTATCCTTAGACATGGTTGTTTTAGATGTAACGTAACCCTCACTGAATTTAGTACCTGTTCTTGTACTTCCATTATAATTATGACCTAGAGGAACTGTGTAACCTAAATTTTGAATTCTCACAGTAAGCTTTGCGTTTTACAAAATGTTCACAGGGTATGTGGTCAATCAGGTTAAATGATAGAAGTAAAGGAGGGTGATCCATCGTGGATTATTTTAAGGAGCGTTACAACATCTTTTCGAATCATCAGTCCTTGCCCACTCTGCAAGCGGGAAATAATACGAGACCTACTTATTTGCCCCCAGAGGTTTTGTTTTTAAATAATGAGAATATTTATTTCTTCAAATTCTCTTTTAAGGAGTCTAGCGTTTTTAGCACTGGTCTTGAAAGGTCTAGATTCTCTGTTTACAGCTTTATGGGATTGTTGGTAGGCAGAGGTACACTGAGATTGAATGAACGGCAAGTAATTGCTCCGTTAAATACTACCAACGCCCTCGTGACAAAGAAAAGAGTATCGGGGCAGGTAGGAAATGTTAGTTGGCTTTATATGTACATCCTTTAGATAAGGTTCTTCTAGGCGGTGCAGTTTCCAGGCTAAGCCATCGCATGCTTGTGCAAATAGCTGATGAAAATAAGTATGATGAAGAACTCCTTGTAGCTGAACATTTTAAAATATTGGTGGAAAAAGAACTCGCTTCCTTTGAGGCTCGTGTCTTGCCATCACCAATGGTGAGCCGTCGTACATCTTTGTCGTGAGAAACTGAATGCTTCAAGTAGTTGCATTCTATCTCTAGTTTCGCCAGCTCACGTTTTCCATTGTTGCAGCTTAAATATCATGGAAGTGATCAAGATGCACTTGTTCGTCCGTTGATGAGACAGTAGAATATGATTACTACTTCCATCTATTCTCAATTGACAATCATCAGATGTGCACTCAATACATAGTTGTAGTGATGGTTGATACAGAAAAATTCCATAGACAAACATTCCAATTTGTCTTTAGTTGATTAGTATAACATTTTGAGCATGATCAATTCTTCTTTTTACCATTTCTTGGCAGAAAATGGTCGATGGAGGTAGAGTGGATACCTTGTGCAAGCTTCTCAAGGGTGTATGGAAGTATGACTATCACTTTTGTGATGAATTGGTCAAGATGTGTATAAGTAAAGGGATAGTAGGTATCTACTGACAAAGCACTGTCATGTGATGTTATGTTTATTTGCACCTTCACAAATTCTAATCTCCTCTCAGGATTTTAACTGACGACCAGTACTCCCTATACGGGATGGTCAACCAGACCAGATTGAAGGAGTCCTTGCGAATATCAATAGAGAATCTCGGGCAAGAGTTGCAAACATGGATCTACCTCGAAAAGAACTTTAGGTGTTGGTAATTATTTTACCAGACATGACTAGATCTTGTGGTAAGTTGTCCTTTAGTTGTCCTCTTTAGAGCTCTTAGGGACTTTACACCTTCCCTTTTCTAATGACCATTTCCTTCGCAGGGAAGATAGAAAGAATATGCGAAACTGAAATGGAAATTCTCTCAGTGTTGCCGACCTAAGCAAGCTGCAAAGGTCAAGAGACTGGCAAGTTGGTAGGAAACTCGAAAACAGGTCCTCCTTGCTTTGACAGAAGACTCAAAGCATGCCACCAGTCAATGGGATGCGACTGCCAACCGGGTATTACTATAATCCTCACTGATGTTGCTTGCTTATCACCATATGACTTTTTTTCCTCTTTTCATCTAGTTATGTATTTTCTTTTTTTGGGTTGAAATCCAGTTATGTATTTAGTTATGATATGGTCCTTTTTATATTTGGGAAGAGGGAAGAGTGAACCAATGGAGATTCTTTTTGGGAAGATATTTGGATGGTTAAACACGTTGCATCCTACACCTGCTCGTGTTTCTTGTACTATCAAAATTCCCATGAACTCCTCAGCCTCTTGTGCCGTCATAGTATAGACAGAACTGAATCTGTCGTTCTCTAGTACCTCTGTGCTTGGTTGCTTCATGTGTAAAAGTAGACTGACCGTCAAACCAAGCTCTGTTATAAAAGGCAGAATTGCTTACGTTGTCGCATGAACAATAGAATTCAATTTCTTCAATCTAGAATTTTGTATTTGCTCCTGCCCTTTCTGTTTCTTGTGTCACTTGAAATCATCTGGAGCTTGTCGCTTGTGTTGGATAATTCCTAACCGATATGATAATGCTCTTGATTTTAAAAAAATCTCGGATAAAAATCCCTCCGTGAAAGATGACACACTGAAGAACGTTTACTAATCATCATGAAAAGACTTATGGCATGAGCTCCGGGTAAAGCAGACATAAGATGCACTACTGCTCTACTACTGAAAAGAAAAAAGAAAAAAATAAACTGAACCCCATAGATCAAAACCCAACTGGCCACCCACTGGACTTATCATCGATGGGCAACATCAGACTTATTAAATCTTGTATTCACAATGAGGACATCACAGTCAGATAGACCAACAAGCATGAATCAAGGACAGCACTATGGCTGGCGGTGGGTGAGTGTATACCCAACAGACAACGGTATATACCCAACAGACAACGGTCAAAAACCAATCAAAGATCAGATATGCTAAATATCATTATAAGGACATCTTCATTGGCAAGCATCGAATGTAGCAAAGAGAAGAAATGAGTGACAACAGAAGTCAGTTACATACCCAGTTGGACTGTCCTCAGTCAAAATCTGTCTCCTTTCCTTCAGCTTCTTTGGCAGCTTAGGCCGGACAATGCCAACATCACCAAGCTCACCAAAACTACTCTCCATGTTTAACCACTCTTCCCATAGCATTGCCATTTCTTCTTTAGATCCGCAAGCTGATGTTCTGAAGTAATTATGGCTCTTTCAAAGACTCCTGATGCATTTCCAAACAGGAAATAAGAATATATGAATACTCGAACCACAAAGGGGAAACACCTGAGTCAAATGCCAATTGATCACTCACTTCTAGCATGCCATATACATTCACTTCTTTGTTCCAACAGACATGATTGCAATTGATCTTCTGACATATCCGAATTTAAGGCATCCATGGTTGATGCCTCAAACTTAGCATGGCTGATCCACACTTTCAGGTGCTTAGTCCAATCTAGTAATCTCTCATCAAGCTCCCTCCCTCGTTTGTCGAAATTTGCCCTCACATATCTCAAAATCAATGTCTGCCTGTTATCAAAAGACAACTAAGTTACTACCGGATATTCTCCCAATTAGACAGCACACATCAACAGTAACTTCAAAATAATACAATTTTGTGAGTCATCATAATTGCCTCTGCAGTCAACAACTTGGAACGTTAGGATCCTAAAAATTTCAATATCATATCAAGGATATTGAGAACATCTCAAATATTGTACTGGCAATCAACTAATACAGAGAACATCATAATAAAAGGGGATAAGATGGGACTGAAACACCACCCTATGGATCCACGTAAAGACATATGTTTTTAAAGTGGTCGTGAGCCTTTAAAACGAAAAACAGAAAAATAATGACAATGGTAAACATGCATTAAGATCACATGGGCCAAAATCGATGGCGTGGAAAGACATGCATGAACGTACCCAAGCGAGTATGGAGACAAAATCAAGATCCGACGTATGTAATTATCATCCGCAGGATCATCACCGTGGCTTGCGGCTTCCACAATATCTACTTGGAGCTCTGGAGCCATGTTTCTTGCGACCTTGGCGAGGCCGATGCTTGTCCGGTCCTTGACAGGCCCCCAAGGGGCTTCACGGATCGTGCTTTTGAGACATCTTCACCATCCCCTCTTAGCCCTTGGCCCCTTACCTACCTAAAACACGCAAATAAACTAAATTAGTGACACTGGACCCAAAAGTAGCATCACTTGAGGAGGACCAAGTGACCAGCTTTCCAGTGATTTCACAAGACTCAAATCATTTTCGCGGTCGAAGTCAAGTCACCATGCTTTTACTACGATCAATCATGCAATGAACGAAGTAATCATCAATTATTTCACAACTACAGCCCATCATATGCTTCACTATGCTTAAATATGCTCAGGTGATCCGTCACCGAGGCAGCGGAACGGCATCGTCGCCCCGCCGGGCTCAGCTTCTTCGCTTTGTGTTTCGGTCTGTGAAAAAGTTTACTTCCCTTGCCCTTGACGCGCTGTTTCTGTTCCTCGGATCGAAGCGTTTGTTGCTAGTGGACGGCGATTTGGGCTTCTCGAGGTGGGGTCCACGTCGGGCTTCGGTTCTATTGGACCTAAAAATTAAAATGCCCGGCGTAATTAGAGTAGATGTGTTCGAGAATTAGCAGCAACAACTGCTGTTAGTCTCTTTTGTTTGAAACTTCCAAAACCAAAATCAAAATCATCTACTCTCCATCTCCTTGGAATTTCCTATAATAAACCTGCTTAAATTACAAATACCCCAATATGAAGAATTTACATATGAATCCAATGAGCTTGGTAATTAAAAAAATAACTCAATTCTAAAAGAATTATGTAGAAATTACACACGCATCCATAAATTATTGAATGATTCCAAGTGTTTCGAATTACTAATGTTGCGAATTTGCAAAATATTAAAGTTGATAGCTAAATGTAAGTATCGGTGAGCATATTAGTATAATTTATCAAATTTCATATAAATCATATATCTCGACTCCTCAGTTAGGAGATTGCAATTTTCTTTTTTTCCTCTTTTTTTTCCAATCTCAACCCTAATCTAAGTTTCTACGTCTGCCTCTAACCCTCTCAGCGAAGCCCATTAATTGTCAATGGCCCGAGTATAAAACTCTTGTAGAAAGCAAAATGCATTCAATCAATGCCAACAAAACTTGTAAGCGGAGTTCGTGTTTATGAAAAAGAAAAGGTAAACGCCAACTCTTTAATGGTCAACTTTCCTCAAATTCCAAATAAGAGTCTTTCGAGATCTAAAACTCCGTATTTATTTTGCAAATCATTATTAGAATTTTCTTCATGGGTGGCCCTAAATAACTATATCCAACCCCATTTCTACTAAAAAGATAACACTATCCTCAATCTTTCGATTGCAATTTATAATGATTGCTCCTTTCCTTTTCTATTTAGGATAATTACCATGATTAAACATTTCATATGTCTCATCTTTTAGCATATTAAAGAAAAGTACATTATCAGATACTCCTATAACTATTTTATATGCTCCGTGTAAATTTATCTCGCTAATGGTAAAGACATTTCTTGATATAGTATAAAATTGAAAAGTCTATTTTTCCTTCATTTGACTTTTTGCCATCGTTAATATCTAACATGTCTTTGTCATGAAAAAAATGAATGAATTACTCTTAAGACACTTTTCTTTTCTTCTGTCGCTATACGGATGTTCAATGTATAATTTTAAAGTCTTTTCAATTTTCCCCCTAATAAGGATATCCAATTGGTAATTTTTACATTCAAAACAATTTGGACAACATCACAATAATTAGAATATGTGAAAGTAACCACGATAAATCATTATGCAATCTTTCTTACGTGGATTGCTTTGTATATGTACCTCTCTATTTTTTGGTTTCGTTTTCTTTATGGTGATTTTCCACTTCTAAAACTCGAACAACGAGAGGAAGTGCTACATGTTTTTTCTCGGACACATGACCTCATCGAGAAGATCCGTTGGACTTGGGATTTTCTTTCTCGGCCAGATCGAATCATCCACTACTGCTCATTCTAAAATGGCACTAATTGGTTAATTAGCGTAATTAAGTCACCAACTCTAGATTGCATAAGAAGTGTATACTCCTATGTCTCACTTGATTTTTAGCTAACCCAATAGATTAGTGGCAACTTCTTTTCACGAAATTCTTAAGAATGCCCCAATGTCACGTGAGGTATGGCTTTGGGAGAGTTCGCGCTTAATCATGAATTTTATGCCATTTTTTTAGGTGATACCTCTAAACTTATTTCCTCTCCCGAGAGTAGGTCGCGATTGATACTACTATCCCTTTACTTGTTTCAAATTTGAAAAGTTTACACACATCCAAGTCTCCACTTTACCTCTCTTGAACATTTGGTGCAAAGAAATAGCAAAAAAAAGAATTGATTATGCTCAAAATGTTACGGCAATAAGAATTGATTGGCCTATGACACTAAATTAAACTTTATTTATTGAGATTCTAGCGATTTTTTACAAATATCATTTTCAGTATTCTTAATTAGACAAACTTAATATGTTAAAGTTATTTATAAAAATAGCTCTATGAACTTGTGAATGCGTCTGCATTGTGTAGAGGGAATAAAAAAATCAAACGGAAGAAGTATATATATATATATATGAAATTTGCGAGAACTGAAATATTATTTCTTTTATCTATATTATTTATGTACATGTGGACTTCTGCCTGTGAGCATGTGTTTCAATTGGTGGGAAATTGGTATTTCTATTTAATTTCTCTTTAGATAGTTATTTGGCGCATGTTTTTGTTTTTATTTTTATTTTTATACAAGTGGATTATAAAAATCTCTTATTTTAGACATTTTTCTTGCCCTTTTTGGGATTTTAGGTGAAGACTTCAAGTGGAATCAAGATGGTTATATATCATTTAAGATATGCAAGAAGTTAAAGATAACCGGATTGTCAAATGAGTCAGCCAATTAAAATGAGAACCTTTTTTTTTCTTTAGCATTGCTCTATCTGGTTGTACCGTAGTTTATAATGCATGTGTTGTCGGGCATAATTTATAATCTAATCATCTTTCCCAAATACAAAATAAATTGTGCTCGATAACACATACATTATAAACTACGATAAAATCAGACAAAACAATGCTATAGAAAAAATGTCATTACTTTAATTGACTCAATGGCTCATTTGACAATCCAATTATCCTCTTACTTCTTGCATATCCCAAATAATATGTAACCACTTAATTCCACTCAAAGCCTTATTCACTTAAAATCCCAAAAAGGGCAAAGACAATGTCTAAAATGAAAAATTTTCGTAATCCACTTGCATAAAAAAAATAAAAACAAAAACAAACACCAAATAACCATCCAAATAGAAATTAAACAAAAATACCCCTCACACCAACCGAAACACATGCTCACAAACGGAAACCCACACCTACATAAATAATACAGATAAAACAAATAACATTTCAATTCTCGTAGATTGCACATATATATATTTCTTCCATTTGCTTTTATCTTCCCTCTACGCAATGAGACACATTCACAGGTTCACAGAGCTGTTTTTATAAATGACTTCAACATATTAAGTTAAACAAATTAAAAATACTAAAAATACTTGTAAAAAATCGCTAGAACCTCAACAAATAAAATTTAATCCTAGTGTCACTGCTAATCAATTCTTATTACCGTAACATTTGGAGCATGATCAATTCTTCTTTTTGATATTTCTTTACACCACAAGAGAGGTAAAGTGGAGACTTGGATGTGTGTAAACTTCTCAAATTTGAAACCATTTGTGGCTTGTAAAATTCTTGACCAATTGGTCAATATGTGTATAAGTAATGGGATGGTAGGTATCGGTCGCGACCTACTCTCTCGGGAGAGAGAACAAGTTCAGGGGTATTGCTTAAAAGACAAGTCTAAAACCCATGATTAGGCACGAGCTCTCCCAAATCCATACCTCGCATAACATTGAGGTATTCTTAAGAATTTCGTAAAAAGAAATTGCCACTAACCTATTAGAATCGGCTAGAAATGAAACACAAAAATATGCCACACTTTCTACGCAACCAGAGAATCTAGAGTTGGTGATTTAATTACGCTAATTAACCAATTTATGCCATTTTGGTACCTAATCTTATTCATTTTAGAAAAAAAAAAAAATTTCAGTCAGTTTGAATTGATTTTATACATATCCACTAACATTTGAAGTAATCATGCAAGTACGCAATTATTAAAATAACAATCATGGTTACCAAAACCCTAATTGCAGTAAAATCAATCACATGTAATTAAACATTCACAAACATAATCAAATATGTGAATTAAACATGCGACATAATTAAGGTGTAATAAAATAAATGTCTAATTATATTAAGAAGGCAAAATATAACAATTCATAACCAAACCCTACATATTTTTGGGTTTTTAAAAATTATTTTTAAATATTTTTTAAATATTTTAATCTTTTTTAATTTTCTAATTTTTTAAATATTTTTTCTACATTTTTTTATTTTTTAAATATTTTTAAAATTTCTAATATATTTTTTAAATATTTTTAATTTTGTTTTAATTTTTTAATCCTTTTTCTACATTTTTTGGATTTTCGAAATTGTTTTAATTTTTTAATTAATTAATTAATTTTTAGGGATGTATTTTTTTATTTTTTAATTAAAATATCATTATAATTATATAATAATACAAAAACGACCCGGTCGGATTCCCGGGTCGGGCCCAACCTAGGTCGCAGAAATCAGGGGCCCGGAACGGGCCCGAGGCGCGAGCCCGGCCCGGTAGGAAGATCCAACCCAACGTTTTAATTTTTGGCACAACCCAGCAGAAATTGATTTGTAAAAAAAAAGGCCCAACTAAAACCCAACAATCAGAGGGCCCGCCGTGATAGGCCCAAGCGGACAAAAACCATACCCGAGAATTGCACCCGGCCCGGCTCGCGCGACCCGGTTCGTGCCTCCTCTCTCCCCTTCTTCTTCGCGGCGCCGAAGGAGGCAGCTGCGACGGGCGGCGCCGGCGGGCGCTGGAGGTGGCCGGGACGGTGCCGGGAAGCGGCGGCTTGCTGTTGAAGGTGGCGGCGACGCGGCGAACGGCGGCAGCAGGTTGATCTCTGGGGTGGGCGTCAAGCTTGATGGCGTGGGGCTCGGACAAGAGACGGCGTCTGGTGGCGGAACAGCAGCGGCGGGCGACGGCGAAGCAGCGTCTGGTGACGAAACAGCAGCAGCAGGCGACGGCGGGGGAAGCAGCACGGCGGTGGTCGACGGAGTGCCTCGGCGAGGCAACAACGGCCCTGGCGGTGGATCTCGTGGTGGGTCGCTCAGGAACGGCGTCGGGACTTCTTCGTCGGGGACGGCGCCGTGGTTTTCGAGCTCGAGCGGCGTCGTTGGCGAGGCAACAGCGACTTGATGCAGCGATGGCGTTGGCATCCCGCGGTGGCTCGGGGCTGGTGCTGCGACGCAGCTGACTCGGCACGGCAGGGACCCAGGACGGCGGCAGTCGTCGGGGATGGCGGTTGCTGGAGAGGTGTGGTCGGTGGCGGCACAAGCGGCCCCTCCGGCTAGGGCCGCGACGGCGCCGCCTCGACTGGGCGAGCGGGGGCAAACCCTCGACCTCTGAGGTCGGGGGTTGCCGGCGGCTGCGGCTAGGACGTCGGTCCTGCGGCCCCTGCTCCGCGACTGGGTTCCGGAGGTGTTGGAGGCGGCAGCGAGGGTCGGCGGCGGAGGCGACGGTGCCGGAGACTCCCCATCTCCTCTCCGGTCCTCTCTCTCCCTCTTCCCCTGACCTCTCCTTCTCGGTCCTCTCTCTGGTTTTTTCTCTGGTTTCTTCTGCTGCTTTTTTCTTTTCCTCTGCCCTATGCTCTGCTGCTTTTGTTGCAGGTCGCGTGCCAAGACCCCCTGTCAGCTGCCATTTTCTCTTCTTTTCCTGCAAGATTCGGCGCGAAGATGGCACGCAGGAGGGAGAAAAGTTGGTGCGGGCCGGGCCGAAGGGGAAAAAGGCCGGGCCCGGGGTGAGATTTGGGGGGGAGAGAGAGAGAGAGAGTGACACGGGAGAGAGGGAGTGAGGACGGGCGCGGGGATGGATTTGTCTACGTGGAATTACCCTTTTTTGTGTGACTTATCACTGTTGAATGCCATTGGATTATGCGCAACGATGGGAATCTCCTCTTATTTTCTTTATTTCACCGAAAATAAATTATTTATAAATAGATCAGCATGTTTCGTTGTTGAATAGTCGTCCCAAAGAACTTTGCACTTTTAGTGATGAAATATTTGGTTGCTAAAGGGTCCATGTGTTTTTCACGCATCAAAAAAATAAAATCGTCCCTATTAGTATAATTAGACCACATTTTCTGGGGGCTATTTGCAATTTCCGAAGCGAAAATTGCATCGAAAATTGCGTTGCTAATGGTATAATTTGGCCCATTGTTTTTTCAAAGGCTAATACTGCTTTGCTGCGTATCCAAATTTGCTAGGAGTTTTCGTTGCTAAAAGTCACTTGCATATTTCGATTTTAAAATTCATGTTTCATTTGGAAATCTAGGTACTTATAATTCTATTTTTCCAACTATTTATACATAATAAATGAAGCAAATGAGGAAATATACAACTAAACATAACTTGATGCGGCATAAGCACAGAATAATCCATGCAGTTGACAAAGGTGCTAAAATTCAGGTGTCCAACTATACATCACATAGTGCATTAGAAAAGATACACACATAAAGTGGCTCCACCTTCCTCGATGATCAACCAAAAAAACAAAACTAAGATCATATCAGCATATAAAGGTGAAAACACCTTGATCAGTCCTAATGTTTTTTTGATTTAATAAAGACTATAAATAGTCTCATATACTGTTTTTTCAATTTCTTTTTATTTAAACTCAAGTTGACGTCTACACAACTTGAGTATAAAGGGGAATCATGAGATATTTAGGATAATTTTCATAATTCTCATAATTATGCATATATCTTGGAGATTCTACATATTGTTGTTTATGCATATCTTAATTAATCATACTTCATTGATTACCTTAATATAGCCTATTTCCACAATTCTTCCTTCCGCATATTTTTATTTTTAAAAAAATCCAAATCCAAATCACCCTATAAATGGCAGCCCAGCCTCAATAATCAACACAAAGAAAAAAAATTGAAATCACTAATAAGCACCTACAAAGAATACCATTGGAAGATCAATAAAAGATAATGCATGTAAAAATATAAATGAACTGATTTCGTTTATTTTGGAAAAAAAAATGAAAGATCTATAAAACATTTTCCTAATATTAATAGCTTATACCTCTTGAATTAATTAATTAATATTTTTATATTATTGACACCAATTTATTTCTAAATGTTCTCATGGACGATGAAATATTTTTTGTTTATTTATTTTGTAAGTAATACAAATAATCATTTTTTGGAAGATATTTTCAAACTTTTAATTTTTCGCAAAACAAATGAAGCCAAAGCTATGTCAATAGGGGTGTGCAAAGGAACTAGGAATCGCTCGGATCGCTCAAAACCAAACTGGACAAGACTAGAATCGACGGTTCCCAAGGGGATCAGTTTGGTTCTCAGTTCCTATTTATGGGAACTGATGGGGGTTTCTAATTCTAGGTATGGAACCATCCACCCACCCATTTGGACTAGACCGGTAATAAATATACTTAATTTTTAAAAAAATTTCCAAAAAACAATTTAAGAAAAATGAAAATCCTAAAATCCCTAATTTGAAGTTCAACACTATTGACTAAGTGCTCGTCTCATTTCACTCTTGCCTCATCTACACTATCTTTCTATCTCTCACTTACAGCCTCATCTCTTAAGTTCATCGTCCATGGATCCATGATCTCAACTCTAAACATTCAATATAAGCTCGATTATTTTTTTTTTACTGATCTTGCAATTAATAATAGGGCAATCTTCGTTCTTTACTTTACTTTGGCTTGTTAGAAAACGTTGCCTAAGTGGTGAAGCTTAGTGGGACCGGTTCTATGGACCCACCTAGTAATTGGACCAGATTGGCAGGTACAGTTCCTGAGTGGATTCATGAATGACCCGGTTCTAATTTTTTGGAACTGGCCTTTAGTGGCAGTTTCTAGTTATAGGGTGGAAAGTGTCCATCCGAACTGTGCTCGTCCCCAGCAGTATGTACGAAAATAATTATGTAATCTGTAAATTTGGCGTCCTCCTCGTCCAAGCCTGAGGTGCCTCCGGTCCAACCTCAACCATAGGAAGATTTTAAAAATGCATAATAAAGAGAAATTTGCAATAACCAAGCAAACGATGCACAGTGATAATAAAAGCAGTTGTCGAAAACCTACTCATATTCTCATCTCCATATGCAAGTTAATATAAAAAAGAGGTCCTTGGGACAAAACAACGTACGCAAATCATAGCATTTCTCATTAAAGAAGAAGCAGAAGATTATCTTTCCGAGCAAGCTTTGCAGGTGTGTCCGCAAATTGTGATTGTTCGTCTCCGAAAGGAAATAGACAAAGATCAGAAAATCTCGACGGGCATGGTTGCACATTAAAGAACATTACCTGAAGAATCATTTCCCGAGCTCTTTGATGTTCGTTGTTTCACATCAGCAGCTGATTTCTTAGGCTTCATGGTGAAAAACAAATCCAAAATGGCATGATTAAACAGCGGCCATAGCATTGTTAACAAATCCAGTAATGTTATCAACGCTACATGAACTGGTGTAACATGATGGAATATACTTGGACCATACTATAGCCATAGAATTGGCGGTATGGTCCAGGAAAGAATTGACAGAGCCTGTTCCGATGTGAACCGGAGACTTCTTTTCCCCGAGGCCACCCTTTTTCAGCTAACTCGTCTACATCCGGAGCGCTCTCTTATTCTCTTAGCCCCGAAGACTGAAGGTAGACTTCGTTTTTCTACAGGGTTATATATACTCTTTATACACAGGTGATATTTTCATTTATAAGCTAACTTTTGGATTAGACTATCTAACATGGTAATTTAGTTAGCTCTGCCCAATTGATTCTGCGCATATGGGCTTGCTTGTCACAAGTTTATTCTATAATCATGGTCTTTTAAAGTGTTTTTGTTGGGCTTCCTAACAAATAGAAACCCTGATTTTGCTAAAGCAGATTGTAAGCTAAAGATATAAAAGTCTAGTATGAGTCTTAGACCAAGAAGTTTTCGTTGAAAACATCTGTAATGTTGGAAACAATGATATGCAAAGAGCCATAGATACCACTGACTAATGAAGGCCCTTGTCGATAATTTCTAAAATGTCTAATTTTGATAACTTCATTAGTGGGTTGTCGATTCTCTTTAAATTGTCAAATGCTTTATACCTTGGCAACTTATAGTCTTGATCAAACTTTGTTTAAACTTCCTATTTGCCGATAAGATCACGAGTTAGTCATTTTCTAGTGTTAACATTGTCCTAACAAATTGTTGAGAGAAAAACCTACATAAAATACAATATCACTTGGAAACTTCATCCATGGCTAGACTTAATATCCAACCTCGCTTTTCCTAAAGTGCAACTTGGTCTCTTGTCCAATCGATAACTTATCGCTCTTGTTCGCCTCCAATGTGCTCAAACTATTGAAGCTACACATCCTCAGTCCTCCAATTTGTTCCCTATCACGTTCGAGATATACGGATACATCAGTAAATGGATACCTATACAGTGCCTTGAACGATCGAACACTTGCACATTCTAAAACACGATAAAGTAACTCATCTGACCCAAAATATGTTTTGTTGTCTTGCGAAATGCATATTATTATTTCTATAGAAGTAGCATCTGTATCATGTCAACTTTGAACAGCATATTCGAAGGTTCCCGTTGGTCCTTTAATAACAATTAATAGGTAGCCCGCCTACCTCTATTTTGGACTAAGCAAAGCAACCTATTGAAATATTCATTGGGTGGTTCGTGTCCGGGGCAGCGTGTATCCAGTCTTGAATCCAACACTGAATCTGGACTAGTGTTTAAAAATGAAGTCAATGATATACATCACAAGTCGCCAAGCACAGGACCAAGTCTTTCAATAATATTCTTGCACATCTATCTGCCAATTTGCCCCGCAAAGAGGGTTTCATAAAAAACCCAAACAAATTACATGCTCCCAGCATTATTTGATGCTTTCACACGGCGGTATGTTTTAAATTACTAATACCAATTGCGCCCAGAGTCCTTGACCGACCGCAGGAGTGAAGCTTAAGGCAAGTGGGTGGGAGGGCATCTGGCACACGAGGGAGGCGAGGTTTGGCAACTGTTGCCCGAAGTAGATCTTGAGCTCCAAGAAGGGCACGAGGTTGTGGGGGCTTTGGGTGAGGAGAGGGCGGCGTTGTGTAGGGCCCTAGTACTCGGCCCGGTTCAACAGACATAAGAGAATGGCCGTCAGCCAGGTGGTGTGGGACTTGAGGACGCGATGAGGAGGACACTGATCTTGGGCTTGGAAGTGGTCTTGGCAAGCCTGGACGCCGTCCAAGAGCTTTGGGCCAACCCGGAACCCTTGGTATTGGTAGGTAGAGGTGGTGACCCAGCTTTTTTGGTGAGGGAGGAAGGAAGGAGGTTTTGGCATTGTTAGGAGATGTCATCTTCTTGCAAGTACCTTGCTTGGGGAGGTTGAGTAGGTGCCATGGTGGAGGGTAAATCCATCAAACTATTGGGTCAGATCAAGTGGAAAATGCTCTTATCCATATTAATTCATTTTCATGTAATACAAATTTAAAAACACACGTCCGACTCAATTTATACTAAAAATATACCTGACCCATATTACTAAAACAATTTCTTATTTAACCCAAATTAGAAAAAATCATATCCAAACTAAGGTGAAAGCACATAATAAGTGAGCACAAGATCGAGTGAGGGAAGAGAATCATAAAAGTGGCTTGAGTCTTAATAAGTTGTGAACCTATATAAAACCCATATTATTTTGGGTTTTACTATCTTAAACCCATTTACTAACAACAACTAATACATATAATAATTCGGTCCGTCAAATATGGGCTTAAAAAAAGATTTATGATTCATTTTGACAGGTTGGAAGGGGAGAGGGAGAATTTCAGAGTAAAGGGTCATTATAGCAACTTAAGTCTCGGCAAAGGGACAAAAACGGAGAGGTTTATTGCTTGAGAAAATTCATATTGCGGGGTCCATTACTTCTCTTGAATAATGTATGTTTGGAATTTGAAAAGGCTTTAGCTAACTCCATTTTGCACTTATGCCGGGTGTTCCATAAATTATTCAAATATCTTACGGCTTTATGTAAAAATAAAATAAAAATGGAAGTACTTTCTGTATTTCACGCATCATCCGCAATGTTTAGCAAGTAAACTCTTGATTTAGGACAATTATTAGGTAAGACTCTGTCATAGTGCCACGTGATAAGACTAACCACGTATTCTTTAGTATAAATATAATGAGTCAAACAAGAAGGCGTACAGACTATCCTCAAATTTGGCAACAATTATGCTAGTGCTAGCGTAGAACTCTAATAGAATAACCTTGAAAGTACTAAAACTTACTTTAATGAAATCGGTTTATTAAGTCAAGAAGTAAATAAAACGGGTCGTATACAAATACCCAGCAAAGGCCTTGAACATCACTATCTAAAACAGATTTGCAAATTGATAACTCTATGTATAACGTTATTCTGTTGTACACAGTTTGCGACCAATTATCTGTTGCTTTTTTATCTTTTGGCATGCAATCTTATTTCAGCATTCGAAACCTGGTTATTCACAGTGATGACTGCGGGGCAGAAAAACCTGGATGCACCAAAATACATGACTGCATATACTAGCCAATGACTAGTTCAACTGTCTTCTGATTCTGAATGTACAAACTTACTGCGACCACATACATCACCACACTATAGTGCATGAAATATCACCTGAAGTCCGTGTTGTGGGCTGGTCGTGAGAAGTTGAGTAGGTGAGTGGACGTATGCAGGGGAGAGAGAGAAAGTATATCGCTGCAGAATCATCGAAAGAGCAATCTTCGCTTCCACAGTTGCGAAATTGAAACCCACACAAGTTCGAGGTCCCAAGCCAAAAGGGAAGAATGCCGCCAAATTGTTGTTGGTGGCTTTAGCAACCCCTTCAGAGAATCTCTCCGGCTTGAAAAGCTGTGCATCGTCACCCCAGATTTGAGGGTTGTGGTGAAGCTTCAAATTCGGGATGTATAGACCAATGTTGGCAGGAAGAACAAGCTTTCCAAGCCTAGTTTTTGCACCAACTTTCCTAATGAGACCAACAACTGGAGGATATAATCGCAGAGACTCGTTTATGATCATTCCCATCTATAGCGAAAAGAGAGCACATAGTATGTAAATCATTTCGCCATGCAGAAATGACAACAATAAAGGAACATTTTAGAACTAAATGAGATGAATAGAAATTACCGTTTTCAGTTTCGCAATACCATCAGGATCTGGATCCTGATTGCCGAACACGTTGAGCACTTCCTCTCTTGCTTCATCTTGCCAGTCTGGGTGAATCGCCAGGAGGAAGACAGTCCATGTAAGCATGCTATTTGAGGTATCGTGCCCAGCAATGTAGAAGGTCTTGCACTCGTCAACAAGATCAGTAATTGTAATTCTTCGACTCTCATCATCACTGTGAGAAGCCTTCACAAGCAGTCCCAGAAAATCATTCCCCAAATCATCCAATTCTCCGGCTTTCACCTTCTCTTCTCTTTTCCTAATTATCTCTAACATGGCATCACGTATTCCATTCTCAAGCTTTTCGGACTCAAGTTCATCGTTCGTCTTCCACAATTTACTGAAAAACGTAACCAAAACCCCCTCATATCAACTCGGTTCACCAGAATGAACAGAAATTCTAATGCCTAAGTATATTGTCGGACAAGTTCTGTATACTTTTGGTTTGACATTCTGCTAACAACCAACTAATTGGCTTATCAGACCAATTAAACTGAAAAATAGAAAGAAGAGAGAGTACCTGATTCCTGGAAACCTTATTTTGAAAGCGTTTCTGGACGCAATCAAGGTCAACTTCCTTAACATCTCGAAGATATTTCTTCCTTCCACATAGCTGCTCCCGAATGCAGTTCTGGAAATTATTTCTGAAGTCAATATTGTAAATTCTTGGTACACCTCGATCTCATCGCCGTGTAGATTTTTCCATATGTCCAGCATCATGTGGACGCTATCTACCATTGCTGGAAGCATAGCCTGCATTTGCACACATTTGATGAAATCAATTAAATTCTTCAGTATGGGCCAACAATTTTCAAGCAACATCGTGTTTCCAAATACTCAGTCATTCATTGTGTTCATTCATATCTCTACTATTCCATCTTTGGTGATCAAAGACAACATCGGATAACATTTCCTAGGTGAACATGTAAATTGTACCTTCAAGCTATCCCCATGGAAAGCATAATTCGCCAACTTACGCTGCTTTGCCCATTTCTCGCCTTCCGTTGTCACGAGCCCGTTGCCCAAAAGCTTCTTGACAAACCAGTCCATTTCAGGTTTCGGAAAGGCCTTGTCTTTATTGTTCAACACCTCTTTGATCAGCTCAGGCTCTGTCACAATCAGCCGAGGCAGAAGACCATACCAGCTCAGATAATTTGCCCCTACAACACCCACAGATCAGAAACCACGTAAAATTAAACAGATTGGAATTCCGAGACGACGAACATTACACGAATTTTCGCGACCTCACCGTATGTTCCAGTCCAAGTGGAGATGTGAGGCTGGACGCGAGGGAAGATGTCGTGCGAAAGGTTCAAGGGTCTGCTCGAAGCTTCATTCTTGAGCTGGAGGATCTCCCGGGTGTTTCCATAGAAGAGCTTGTAAGGAGGGCCTCTGATTCCTTGTGAGGCCATTGTCCTCTGGATGCGATACGGAGTCCACCATAGCTTGTGGAGAGCGATGGCGAGAGCTGAGAAGAGAAGTAGAAACAGAGAGGTCCAGAGCACGATCATGGCGTCTCCCAGAGAATCGAGTTGGGCTCTGAAAGGACGATGAACAACAAGAGGAGAGTGAAACCAGCTTCTGGGTTAGTGAAATCAACGCAACTCCTGAACTCCTCCCTCAGCCTCGAGTTCGAAGTTTCTTGGTTCTTTCTTTATTTTCAAATTATTTATTGATTTTGCATTTGTCTTTGTATCGTGGGAATCTTCTGCGCTTGATAGCGGACAAAAGTGCTTTGTCCTGATCTTCATTTCAGGTGGGACTGATCCATCCGTGACGTCCATTATATACACACAAATATGTGTCATGCTTATTTAAGCTACAAAGAGGCTCTACCTGATGCTATTATAGAAACACTTTGGGGGAAAACTTTTGGAGAAATGCAAAGGAGATTAGGTAAAAGGTTTTTTCTTTTTTTTTTTTTTTAAATGCAAATAATATTTAGCAAAATGTAATTGAAAAATAAATTGTAAAGCAATTTTAATGTAAATGGCGATTAGAAAAGAAAACTATGCATTGTGAAGGATTTTTGCCAATTTGTTTTAGAGTAAAAAATCTCAAACATTTGCCATTGGCAAGTTAGATTTGGTGAAAGCCAACCGCTTGCGAGCTAGATTTGGCTACCAACAGTCTTGCCTAAGGTCACATGACCCAAGGCAAGGCGGCCTAAGGTCTCGCAACCTCAAGCCTTATTGCCTAGGTCATACAACCCCTGGCGTCGGTTGCTGAGGTAGCGTGACCTCCAGGTGACATTTTAGAAAAGCAAATGATCGAATAATAATAAAATAGATATGAATAAGAAATTAAATTAAATATTAGATTTAAGTTGTTTGATCATAATAACCTATGTCCACACAAAAAGCAACAACAAATTCCAATATAAATTAAGCGACATAACTAATATTACAATCACACTCGAGTAATTCAAACATTGTTTGTGTTTCTCAAGTCTTGATTACATTTAATAACTTACATGAAGTTTAGCCCTATAATTCCTTGCTAAAGAAGCTCTACAAAAGAATTATACATAAATTCTTATCACGAGAATTTAATTGGTTTCAACACTAGCACCCATATGTAATTATCTGAATTTTGAAACCTCACAATGAAGTCTTCTATACATCCATAGCTGCAACAAGCACTCACACAAAAGCGACGGCGCTTCAAGAAATCTCTGACAACGTGCCTTTTTCTCCACGGATGGCTGAATATATGGTCTTTAGGTCCACAATGGACTTTCCAATTCTTGAAAGTGACTCCCATGTTGATTAAGAAAGAATATTTGTTTCCTCTTGTAACTTGGACTCCAATCTTAACTTCTTTGTTTTTTACAGTCAAAGTCTAATATCACGTTTGACTCCAACACTAAACAGGAAACTTAGATTTGTGTATATCTCCCTTTTTCGGCTTTACTTGGTAGCAAATTTTGCACGAGCACAAAGTCCTTTTTCATTATTAATATTATTATTTCTAAAATTCAAATTTTTGCTTCAAATTTAAACTCAAGACATATTTCAATAATCTCCACTTTGGCTTGATATTTGAGTCAAGTTACAATTATTTGGTTAAAAAATCTAACTCTATTGCTACTCTCCGACAACCCCCAATGGGCTCAAATGCCACAAATATTTTCTACGTTCAAGCCTCACTTGAATTTCGCTATAATTGAGGATCCCGTTAGAACACCAACTCCACACACATGCTTAACTACTTCGCAAGGATTTTTCAACTCAACCTCCTCAACCACGAATAAAGCAAAACCATTATTGCCTCCATACTTATTAGGAGACCAAATATATACCTTGTTAATATTAGTAGTTAGAACAATTATTGGCTCTATATGCTCACCTCGCTATAAGCATCTTGTAGTGATTACTTCGCTAGTATCCGCTGCCTTAGGAGTTTCTGGTTGCAACTCCATCTCAAGTCCGTATAAAAACTGTTATAATCAGTCCTAGCTAGAAGTATTGGAGACTCGTCAAATGTAACTTCTCTACTGATAACGGGTGAATCTAATTCTGGACACCACAACCAATAGCCTCGCTCACCTTGTGCATAATCTAGGAACATGCACTTTCTTACCCTCTCATCGAGCATACCATCACTCACTCAAGCATAACATGGACAATCAAATATTTTAAAAATAGAACAATCGACAACGTTACCTAATCACACTTCTTTGGGAGTCAAACATCAA
The DNA here is from genome assembly GCA_014182575.1 of Eucalyptus decipiens. Taxonomy (NCBI): domain Eukaryota; kingdom Viridiplantae; phylum Streptophyta; class Magnoliopsida; order Myrtales; family Myrtaceae; genus Eucalyptus; species Eucalyptus decipiens. The sequence continues at coordinate 65,484,139 of CM024611.1, forward strand.
ATTACAATTGATGGGGATCTATTCATCAAGTAGCTCGTTGTACTAAGTATATCCGCTAGGAATCTCTTAATCATACTAGCACTAGAGAGCATTTTATGCGTTATCTCTAGAATTAAATCTCGAACCTCATGAAATGTTAAGCTTGTTGACCCAAAAGAATTACAAATAACAATAACAGTGATATTCCAACTATCAAGTAATGAAGATAATAGAATCAAAACACATACCTCATTTTCAAAGTCAATCTTAACTGAACTTAATTAACTAATAATCACATTGAATTCATTGATATGATGTGCAACTACGCACCTTCGCTCATCTTCAAGTTAAATAAACATTGTATCAAATAGACCTTATTGATCACAAAGGGCTTTTCATACATATCCGACAAGATTTCATTAAACTTGAGATGGCATTCTCTTTCATGGTGTTGAACACAATGTTACAGGCCAACGTCAGCCGAATAATGCCCAAAGCTTGTTTATCTAGCAATTCCTAATCAGTTTGCTTCATCGTCTCTAGCTTCTCCCCTAATAGAGGCAAGTGCAATTTTATTTGGTAGAGATAATCCTCAATCTATACCTTCTAGAAATCAAAATCATTTCCTTCAAATTTGTAGATTCTCACTTTTCCTTCTTCCATCATCATCTATTCACTTCAACTCAAATAAATTGCAAAAGCAAGCAATTGAACAATAAAATAGATAAAAGAAATAGATTCGATACATGATTTATGTTATTCATATGTCTATGAGGAGAGCAGTAATGAATTTCATTATAGATCGAACGATACAAAAGAGATTATAATCATACTCGAATAACTTAACATTCTCAGTGTTTCCACGTCCTAATTACACCCAATAACTCAAGCGGTGCTTAGCCCCACAATTATTTTGTTGAAAATTTATCAATCTCACGAAGGAATTATATACAAATTCCTACCACAAAAATTTAGTTGGCTTCAATACTAGCATCCGAATGTAATTATTTGAATTTTGAAACCCCAGATAAAGTCCTTTGCACATCAACAACCACAACAAGCCCTCACACAAAAGCAGCAGTGCTTCAAGAAATCTCTAATAGCGTGCCTTCTTCTCTATGTATGGTCAAATGTATGGTCTTCAAGTCCACAGTGGACTTTCCAAATCTTGAAAGTGCCTTCCATGTGGATCAGGAAAGAATATTTGTTTCCTCCTGCAACTCCGACTCCAACATTAACTTCTTCGTCCTCTTTTTTCATGATCAAAGTCTAATATCATGTTTGACTTCAACGCTGAACAGGAAATTTAGATTTGGTCAAATGTATGGTCTTCAAGTCCACAGTGGACTTTCCAAATCTCCTTTTGGATCAGGAAAGAATATTTGTTTCGGCAAAGTTTTCTTGTTAGCAAGAAGTCCTTTTTCATTATTAATATTACTATTTCTGGAATTCAGCATTTTGCTTTGAATATAAATTTGAGACATATTTAAACATAGAGTTTATCCACCTCCATCTAACCCCTCTGTGCAAACCGTGGGGAAAATGAACTGTCCAAAAGTGAAATGAAATAATTATTAAATTCAAGTTATGTATTTCAAGAATGCCAAATATCCATACTACATTCGGATCTGCCTTAGGCTGGGGCCTTTGGAAATACAATTATGTGGTTCTTGCATTTAGCCAACAGGCTTTGGAGGCCCAAGGGGCATTGGGGAAGTGTTCCCAAACACACCTAGCTTTAATCGGTGAGTTCAACCTAGAATTTGTTCATGACAACACGGCAATGAATGGTTTAATATAGATATAATCTTGAGATGTTTATTATTCAACATTTCCTGAAAATTGCAATGTGCGTTCATAAAAGGTTCGAATTTTTTTGTGCTTTTGGACAAAGAGATATAACACAAAGTATCTCAAAAAATTAGCGATTTTCCTCATTTAAAGGATCCACCGCCAAGAGAAGCCGTGGAAATGCTTGACACGAAGGATCGAATGGCAATTCATTTGAAAAGACTTCACAAACCCAGAAGCTGCTGTCGATTAATGGAGTGCGCATCGATTTTGGGCATTCCTTTTGAGGTTCGTTTTTGAAGTAAAGATGACATGTGCAGAGTTTTCAGCAGCCTTGTGAAGGTGTTGGAGTCCCCATTCAATTGTGGGGCTGTGGGACGTAGGAAGGATCATTGGCCGGAGCTTCAAGCGAGGGAGGATGGTTCGACCGGATGCACCTCCGACCGCAGTGCTGCTGGTGGAAATTCAACCATTGAGAGCTGTAAGACAGTAGAGAGCCCCAACTAGAAACAAGTTTCAAATACTAGGAAACCAGAGGTCGATGGTGGGTATAGCGAATGGATGCTTGTTTCGCCCAGAAAGAGTAGAAACCTCCAAGCATTTCAATGAATGGTCGTGCAGCGAATGGATGGAGCTCGGGACTAGAGACGGTGGAGGTGAATGAGGGACTAGCTGCAAACGCTGCCATAGTCTATAGATCAGGTATATCGATCTCATCTTTGAGCCCAAAGTGATCAACAGTTGAAACTTAAAATGAACTTGGTTTATATGATTTGTAGATTAGGTCAAATAAGTCGACTGATTTTGATAATTCTTGTCATCCAAACATCGGTCATTAGACATTCATTCTTTGCCTTAGTCCAGTATACGCATTAGCTATACTTCCAGAATGTTGCATTTATTCGGTAAGAAATATGGTAAATCATTATTAAGTTCCACTAGACATGACCATGCACACATATGAGGTACGTGCCAAAAAAATAAAATAACTACTTACGAGAACCAGAACACAAGATTGTACACCATGAAGAGTCTTGGCAAAGCGAATACACCGCACAATAGGAATAGTGCTTCTGAAATTAAAAGAAAGACAACTTGATACCTACAAATATCACATACCTTTGGAACCAAGAATTCACAGGCCATTGTTGCATGGATCCATGGAGGCATCCATGCACATTGGTGACTGAACATCATGCGTTGATGAACTACTGCTGTAGAGGATGAAACCTGATTTGAAGTCCATGTTGAGGGCGGGTTGTCAGGAGCTGACCTGGGCAGTGGATATACGTCGGGGACAGCTTGAAGGTGTAGCGCTGGAGGATCATCGAAAGGAGGATTTTCGCTTCTGCCGCCACGAAGCTCATCCCGACGCAAGATCGAGGTCCGAAGCCGAAGGGGATGAACACGATCGCATTGTTGTTGGTAGCCTTAGCTATGCCTTCTGAGAATCGCTCCGGCTTGAATTCATGCACATCTTCCCCCCAGATTTCAGGGTCATGGTGAAGCTTAAGGGTCGGTATAAAGATCTGACTATTAGCAGGAAGAACAAGCCTCCCTAACCTCAGTTTCTTGCCAACTTTTCGAGTCAAGCCGACTACAGGGGGGTACAAACGCAGAGTTTCGTTCATGATCATGCTAATCTGCACATGAAAAAGGGAAAATGTTTAGTTAGTCGTCATGTCTAACCTACAATTCGAGTGAATCAAAAAAGGTTGACCGGGACCAAGACTTGAGTTGTTTTCTATACCTTCTTAAGCTTTCCTAGTCCATCGGAATCAGGGTCTTTATTCCCAAATACATTGAGAACCTCCCTTCTTGCTTCCTCTTGCCATTCTGGATTAATCGCTAGGAGGAATAACATCCATGTCATCAGTGAGTTGCCAGTTTCTTGTCCGGCAACGTAGAATGTCTTACACTCATCCACCAAATTATCTACTGTGAATTTTTTGCTCTTGTCCGTATCGTGCAAAGCCTTCACAAGTTGTCCTAGGAAATCATCCCCAAAGCCATCTTCTTCACCGGCCATCACCTTCTTCTCTCTTCTCTTGATCATCTGTAAGATGGAATTGCGTATGCCTTTCTCAAGTTTCTCTGCTTCGACTTCATCAGCCGTCTTCCAAAGCTTTCTGCCAGCAGGATTCAGAACAAATTCCATAATTAGTTAGGCCTAATTAAAACGCTGGTTCTAAGACGTGAAATGTCCTAAGTCTTTTGAGGCTTGAAGTTTGCATTTGCACTATGAACAAAACTGTTGCCCGACCATCGTCACAAATTAGCAGCTTGCTAAGTGTGATCTCACATCAGTAATTTTAGTGATAAGAATGGTTATCAAAAAACAGTGTGCCTCCTTCGAATGCATTTACTCACCTGGAAAACTTGTCAGAATAATCAAGTTCAGATGTCTAAAGTTCGTTCTAGAAGTGATAATCATTGTACTTTCTAGCTGCTTCATCATAAAAATGGTCAAAACAAAATTTTCCTAGAAAAAATGTGCGATACCTTATTCCCGGTAACCTTATATTGAAAGCATTTTTGGATGTCAACGTAACCAATCCTGTCAACATCTGAAAAATGTTCCTCCCCTCAACATAGCTGCTCCCGAACGCAGTTCTTGAAATCACTTCGGATGTCAATAACTTAAACTCTCCGAACACCTCGATCTCTTTCCCTTCTTGATTCTTCCATTTTCCTAGCATAGAGTGAACACTCTCCACCATTGCCGGTGCCATATTCTGCAATTTCAATCCCCCCAGAATAATTAGTAAAACCTCAAATCAGACTATTCTCTTTTTCGATTGAGTTCAACTACCTTCAAACTTTCCCCATGGAAAGCGTGATTGGCGAGTTTACGCTGGTTTGCCCATTTCTTGCCATCGACTGTACTCACGAGCCCATCTCCTACAAGCTTCTTGGCAAAGTCCTTACTTCCTATTTTTGGGTATGTTTTCTCTCTGTTAAGCAGCACCTCCTTAATAAGATCTGGCTCTGTGATGACCAGTTGAGCTTGAGGTCCATGCCAATTCAGGTAATTCCTCCCTACAAAGTTGCTCAAAAGTTCAATATCAGAGCGTCATGACACTAATGAAACTTAAGTTTAGTATTCCGGTAATTACCGTATGTGTCTATCCATGTGTTGACTTGAGGGTGAATCTTGGGGAATATGTCGTGAGAGAGATTGTTCATGGGCGTGTTCCTGATTTCCATCTTCATCTTGATTGTTTCCTTGGTGCTTCCATGGAGGAACCTGTAAGGAGGGCCAGAGATCCCTTGTTGGGCCATCATCCTCTGTATCCTGAGCGGGTTCCACCATAGCTTGTGCAAGAGCTTGGCAAGAGACCAGAGAAGAAACAGAAACAGAGAGCTCAGGAAGATGACCGATTGCATGGTATAATAAGGGGATCAAACGATAAAGAAAATGAAAACAGTGAAAATTATGATACTGGGTTTCTCTTATGAAATGAAAAGGTTCGATTGATTTAGGTATTTATTGTGTCTTTCGGAGGATTCTCTGAGCCGGACGGCGCCGCGATCAAGATTAAACAACCTTTGTTGGGAAAATGTCGGGAAAGTTCTTTCGGTCCACCTTTGACATTTTGGCTCCATTTCAGAGGACACGTACGATAGGGACGAACTGATTAACGTCATGCGTGACTTCCTTGCCGATCTGGAATTATTAAAATCAATCCAAATCGTGATGAACAAGTTGTACATGCACCCGGTTCTCCTCCAAGCCCACGACAGGATGGCGCCTCGAATGTGCGCAATCTGTCGAAAAGCCCTTTCCAAAGCCAAACCTTAATGAGACTTCGATGAATAGAGAATTCATCGAACTTTTCAATTAGAGAGACGGGTCTCGATTCGTTTTTCATTTGACCAGCGTTACATGACACAAGCTGTCTTGGCCGTCTTCTCGACACCGAAACTGTTTCTTAGCAAATAATCTCGCTTACAAGACGCGACGTAGATGGATGAAAAATTCGAGGGCCAACGTATAAAGGACACAATCGTGAGCACGGGGATGACATTGGACGTGACGAGGAAACACCAAGACCAAAATGGCAGATCCAACACAATCTTTAATGGCAGATCCAAAAACAAACTTGGCCTTCTGTTTCCGTTGCTTTATCACCACACCCATATAAAGGTTGCCTAGCCGCCACATAGTCGGTCAAATCAGGAGGGTACCTCAGGGGGATCAAACCACGAATCTAATAGGACTTGATGAATGACTTGACCGCTCGTTAGATCCATCAGGATCAAAACATAAATTGGTCAATTGTACGCGGTCCAGCAGATAATTATATTTCAAAAAATTTGGAATGGACATCTAATGAATACGTACCTGATCCAAAACACAGCTTGTCTAATCCGTTAAGTTAAACGTAGGTCAATCCAACCTAATTGTGACCCAGAACACATATTTGAATTAAAATAAAACTTCAATAGGTTTTTCATGAAACTAGAACCCACAAGCTCACGAAGGCATTAAAAGTAGTCTCTGTACGTTGTTATCTCAGCATTAACTGGGACATATATGCTGATTAACAAGCTACGGGGGATGAAATGCAACTTGAAGTCCGTGCAAAGGGCGAGTCGTGACGATTTCAACTGGACTGTGGATGTACCCTCGAGACAGTTTGAAAGTGTAGTGCTGCAGAATCATCGAAAAGACGATTTTCACCTCGTTCATCACGAAGTTCATTCCCACGCCCATTCGAGGCCCGAAACCAAAGGGAAGGAACGTGATTGAGTTGTTGTTAGTAGCTTTAAGGATGCCTTCCGAGAATCGGTCCGGTCTAAAGAGGTGCACAACTTCTCCTCAGATTTCAGGGTTGTGCTGAAGCTTGAGGTTAGCTACGTAAACTTGAATGTTAGGAGGAAGAACAAGTTTCCCTAGCCTAAGTTCCTAGTCGACTTTTCAAGTAAACCCAATCCCAGGAGGATATAATCGGAGCGCTTCGTTCATGATCGTGCTGATCTGCACGCAAGAGAAGACATTACTTGACAACACGTACTACTCGGAATTTAGAAGGACTATTTCATTGTTTCGTTCCCAATAGAACAATTCTTTCCTGTCCTTAGTCAGTATACGAAAGAGTTGTCAAGTGTCAAAAAACTGTTGACAGACATTGGTCACGTAATTTCCCAATGACTTTGTTGGTAATTTACGACACTTTTATCAACTCATCAACATTTCTTACATTTAACTAAATTTTATTTGCCTTTCTTGCTAATTCTTTTAACCTTTCAATTTCTATATGAATTCATCAATTTTAATTTAAGTGACCCATCAATTAATTCTGATTAAATTACAAACTAGTCTTGAATTACTAACTCACATTTGAATTTATGTTATTGTTTACCAACTATTATTTGTCATTCTTAAAAACGCCTTATAATTATCAAGTCTTACATAAAGTTACCAATTTTATTTGTGTAACTTACCATTTTCACCCATTGGATTACCAATTTAATTTACTAAATCTCATTTAAGTTGTTTACCTGCATTTATTTAATCTTTTTTTTAAAGAATTTACCAATTTAACTACTGAGTTACAAATTTCTATTTACCTTACTTATCGACCTATTAAATTTACAAATATTTTTAGAAATCACCAAGAGTGCTTATCTGAAGCTCCTCCTTTACATCAGTAATGATCCACTTGCTCCAAAAGAAATGATATGTAAAGACAGTTCAAAGCGTTGGTAGGTTATGCAATTAAAGGGCCTATTTATATATATTATTTTACTTTTCCTGCCAAAAATTTAAAGTATTGTTCAAATTTGAAGAATTTTTAAAAATTATGTATTGATTCTACATGTCAACATTTGGGTGTCATGAAAGTTCTAAGGGTTTTGAATTCAAACAGGCAATATGTTGAGGTGCAAGATTTAGATTATTTTAGTAAAGAGTAAAAGGTAAAAAATCAATCCAGGTAGATCAAAAAATTGGTAAAGTAATACACTATTGGTAATTCGCAACCTACAAACCAAGTCGATAATTTCTTAAAAGTGCTGGCAAGTTACGTAAAAACTTACTAGCCTTTATTTACTTATTTTTTACCAACAAATTTTTTACAATTACTAATGGTTGAGCATCAACATTTACTTACAAGGGTGTTCCTCAAACAAAATTGCAAATGGTATAATTCTAGTAATATAGAGTATCAATGAGTTTGAGTTTTGGACTTAAACAATCATGCATGCTAATATGTTGTTAGGAGGATCATTTCTAGTCTACCAAATCAATCAAGACAAAGATCAGTTCATTGTAATATCCTTAAATTGGCAATTCCATCGAAGTCAAGGTCTTCATTCCCTATTTTGGCCTCAACTAGTAGGCCAAAGCCCGGTACATCAAGGGCAAGACTTGGCCATGGCCGGCCCGAAGGCCGGTCATGAGTCAATTGGCCATTCAGGATCGGTAACCAAATGTTCAATTATAGAGTATTCAACTATAGAAAGGTTATTCGATCATAAGAATTAGTTGTGGGACGATCACATACCATCACAGATCAACGGACGATCATGACTTGATTTCCGCCTAGTCAATGCACCAATCGTGAATGATTTTGCATGGTCATTGAACTGGCCGTGGACGACCATGAACTAATCCCATGCGACGTGAGTTGGTAAGAATCAATCAATTCCACATGATTACATAACAACCGATAATTGACCATGGATCGAATGAACTCAACGTGGTTTAATTTCGGACTGACCAAGATTCATGGTGTAGAATGCTATACTAGTCACAAGATCGGCTACAAGATGGTCGATTGGCTCAAGGATTAACCACAAGACCAGCCAATTAGAACTGACCCATGGGCTAGCCCATGAACCGGTCAGAGGATTGACCAACTAGGCTAGGACTTAGCCAGCAAACCTAGCCGCGACTCCTTTTCTCGATAAAGGGGATTTCGAACTCGGTTTGGCCAATCAAGCCAAGTTGCATCTGATTTTATTTGGGCATGGCTTAGGTATAAACCTTAGGCCAAATAAGGTTATCGATCTTGATCAAGCTCAATTAATCCATACCCAATGACAAGGCCTTTAAAATGTAGATATTTTCCTAATGTGTACTCAATGCCTTTGACTTGTAGTTAATTAATGCACATTGACTTAGGATGGACACTTGGCATGAAAAGTTCTTGCCTTGGAAGACAAGTTTGAAACTTGGACTTTGACTCTTTAATGAGGAGACACCTAGGCCAAATCTTCCTAGAAATGAGTGTGAATGAGTGTGGGTGAGTGTGAATGCAATAAATGAAGATAATGAATGTAAAGACTTATGTGTCCCAAGTGATTAATTAAGGGAGGATGACTCAAGATCTAAGAGAATAATGGCAAGTGACCTTACAAGCCAAGAAGGGTGCCACTTTTCCTTCATAGACTTGCCACCTTTGCTCTCCTAGGTTTTGACTTCTTAGTTTTCGAAACTACTGGACCTTTCCTGTTTTCCAATTTTAGAAGAGCTCTTTGTGGTTCAAATTTGGAGAAATTTCCTTCACAAAAATTGTTCAAAACATCTTGGCCTACAACATACTTAAATTTCAGATTTTTCTAAATTGATATGGTTGAGACGAAGACCCAATCATTTACCATCTTGAATATGCTCAGTGTAGTAAAAACAGTGACCAGATTATTTTCTCAAATTTGTATAATTTTTTTCCTTTCAAATTTAGATACACTTGCTTCACAAAATTTTAAATGACATTCATATCTACAACATATTAAAATTTCAAACAGTTTTATAAATATTTGAATTTCGAAATAGGTCTTTCTCTCTAACCGTTGAATATGTTCAATGGATGAATTATTAGGTTATGTTCAGTGATTTGGTTCTCTTTCCACAAAACGAATTTTGCTAGGGTTCCTCATAAATTTTTTTAATTAAGATCTTTCCTACAACATATTAAAATTTCATAATTTTTAAAGCCCGTTTGATAGGGTAATGATACTGATTTTCGGAAATTGCTTGAAACTATTTTCCACCCTAGGATAAGAGAGTCACTCGCCCGACTTGGAGGTAAGGGTGCTGCACGCCCAACTTGAGGAGCAAACCAATCTAGAGTCTTTTTGGAATAGGATGATGATGCATTAAATATCTTTGGACTCTAGTTTTTCAATGCCAAGTTGAGGTGTCCCTTAGAGGAATAGGCCATAATGCCTCATAATTTAAAAACTTGGAGAGCAAGTTTGTGATATGAACATATCTAACCTAATGATTACTCAAAATCCAAACATTAAATGAGGAAGGCTTAGTCATTGGCTTATGTGTCCCCATAATAATTACATGTAATTATTCCATGATGACTCAACCTCTTAGGTGGACTAATGGAAAGATGAGCAAGTGCCGTCCCTAAAAACTAAACTTGTCACCTTCTCAACCTAGATTGTCCACCTACATGAAAATAATTGGTCCATTTGGAAAGATCATCATGAAGGGTTTGCCTATAAATTGAGGAATTTCCCCCCTCATTTCCACACCACCTCCTCTTCCTCCTTCATTCTCTCAACCTCACCGTCGCCCTCTCTCTTTCTCGTGGATGCGCCTCTCTTGCCCATTTGCTCGCCCGCGCGTTGCTCGGTCACCTAGGCCTTACATTAATTCGATCTCAAAATATGCATTCAGCGCTTATTAATTGCATGAAATTTTATTAAGATTGAGATTGTTGAAGTAATGAGCTCTATCAAAGCTTAATTACCTTCAAGCTTCCCCTGTGGAAAGCATGATTAGCAAGTTTACGCTATTTTGCCCATTTTTCTTCGTTGTTTGTGATCACAAGCCCATCCCCTAAAAGCTTCTTGACGAAGTCCATAGCTAGTGTTTTTGGATACATTTTGTCTCTATTAACTAATACCTCTTTGATCAATTCTGGTTCTGTAATGACCAGCTGAGCTTGAGTCCCATGCCAACTTAAGTAATTTCTCCCTACAAAAGTCACAAAAGATCTAATCAACAATTTAAGGTTAGATCATCCCACGACGGTTTTCATTAGGGACATTAATTAGAGCATAAAATTGAAACTAAAATGTAGGACTTAATTCATTTACCATATGCGTTAGTCCATGTGTATATTTCAGGCTGAATCTTGGGGAATATGTCATGAGAGAAATTATTCATTGGTATGTCCCTGACCTGCGTGATCATCTTGAATGATTCCTTGCTGCTTCCATGGACGAACTTGTAAGGGGGACCTTTGATTCCCTGCACTCTGTATCCTATGCGGTTTCCATCATAACTTGTACCAAAGTTTGGCAAGAGACAAGAAGAGAAACAGGAATAGGGAGCTTGAGAGGATGAGCACTTGCATGGTTTCTTTCCAAGCTAGAAAGGGAAGGAAGTGGAGGAAACTAGATATCCAAATCTCGGATTGTGAAGTGATGATGATCAAGCTTTTAGTGGCTTCGGCCGGAGAAATTCGGTAGCCGGGTGATAAGGTTAAGCTCAAAATGACAGCCTTTCGGCATTGATTGATAGGGATGGCTTATACTAACATTAAAAATATCGAATCTGCCGACTCTAGGATATTCCAAGAAATCATCCCTCAAGATAATCAAAGCAACATGATAAAGCTTCATTGTGGGCTAGAATGTTTCTGTGTGTGAAGTTGTCCTTTACACAGGCAGAAGTTGAGTCCCATTTCTCTTCATCCTTTTACAGCTTAAACAAGAGCGGCCTTACTATACGAGTTAAATAAGAGCAGTTTCACAACAAATCGACTTGTACCTTGTTTTGTACTTTCTCAACTAAAACATTAGCCCACAAGAACTTTGCATAATTATTCATCAGTAGACTCAAATTAACAGCTATCACTCTTAGCCATAAAGACCACGAGACCCACCATTGTTTGTTTGTCTAATTAGGTCCTAAACCATTGTAATTTTAATTTCTCACCCTTCAATTTTTTTTTAAAAAACTTTTTTACTCATCACATAACCAAAGAAAAAGAATTACCTCATTTTACAATGCTTGCAAGTTTGAGAATTATTTTGAAGGTGCGGTTGGAAAGAATCACCGCTTTTCCATGACTTACTTTGGTAGATCTGCATTGGTCAAATCTTTTACAAGTGACAATTGTCCAGGCAATCGACATTTGTGTCACGGGGTGACTGCAACATCCTTGCATTAAAGCTGCAACACTTCGGGATTTCAGGTTTGGAATTCTCGTTTCTAATGATGACTTCATTTGCCTCCGTGCAAGTGTCAAACCTCTCTAGCTGACCAGATTCAAGTGCAGAATGTCATAACTTGGGGACAAAATACCATCCAGAAAGGAATCTGAAAGATCGACAGATGTAGAGGACCCAAATTTTCTATCTTGGCTTCAGAGAAGTGTCCATTTCCTTCCATGGCATGAGGTTCCTAAGGATAAGCCGTCACGAGTAACTTGGGAAAGAAAGACAAATGTCAATATACTAATGAAAAATTGATCTCTCAACAGGCTCTCTTATATTGAAAGCGGGGCATCAATACTTTGCCCTCGAGTCCCCGCTTACCAGGGTTAAGTGTTTTGCTGCTGTTTCACTCTTAAGAGAAAACATCGTTGAGAGCTCCCTCCGTGATCTGTCAATTGAATGCCCATAGAATTTTACAAACCAAATAAGTTCCACCTGTCAAAGTTCGAGGAATTTTCCTTCAAAGCTGCGACTTCAATTCTGAAAATTTTATGCATTAAAAAAAGAATATGCTTTCGAAAAACTCTTCCATTTTGAGAGCTTTAGGTACACAGTGTAATTTCAATTCAATGTTTCAAAATGTAACGTTAACTTTGAAAAATTGCCTAACAAAAAGTGATTTTAGACCCATAATTGGAAATTCCGACAAATCATTTGTTCTAGAGTTATTTGCTCAAGCGACCATTCTAATAATCATTGAAAAGACAGTTTAAATACATTATCTTTTCAACCATCAAAAGATTCATCAGTTAAGAGCAGGGGCTCTCTCAGCCCATATCTCACGTGGCACAGGATGTCTTTTATATTCTTAACAATTTAAGTATTTTTAGGAATCACCACTAACCATTTGAGATCAGCAAAAAAACCAATTGAGACATGGGAGCGACGTCTTAATTCTTGCCAAACCAAAGATTCCAGTATTGGAAACTTGATTACACTATTTATCCAACTATTGTCATTTTGATACTTAAATTTGATTATTTGTCAACTAAAGTATTCATGTAGCATTTTTTCCAATTATGAGTCCAAAGGTTTTTATCATGTCCATGCAATCTTTTCATTGAGATCCAAGATTTATCCTAACCATATTGAAAAGAAAAATAACAATATATTAAAAGTGCGCAATCAAGCAAAATCAAAATCGGAATGCACAAATAGCATTCTAATAATTGTCTCTAAGAACATCCAAAAATCCTCAAATCATTTTATAAAGCTCTTAGAGCTTGTTCAATTTTGAGTTCAGTTTTTTATCCAAAGATTTTCAAATTTTTTAAAATTTTAATCGAAACCTAAACTGTGAATTTTAATTTTAATTTTTTTTTTTTAAATTTTGAAAAATGAGGACTTGGATCGGGTCGGGGAACCCCGTCAGAATGTGCAGGTCTGAAATTTGGACCGCCCCTTGGGCCCTGTCCGAAAATGTCCAAATCTAAACCAGTTTCACTTAACTCAAAAACTTTCAGCCCCATGAACTCCACCCAGCCCAGTCTTTTAACTCCCCGCCCGGCCTCTTTTTTTTTTTAAAAATTATATTTATTTATTTTTTTTTTCTCTATTTTCGATTTTGTTTTCTATTTCTATTTTTTATTATTTCCTTTTTTATTTTCTGTTTTCTTCTTCGGCGAGAGCTTCATCGAGACCAGCACAAGCGTCCCATCCCTATCTCCATTATGCATTTCTATCCTGGGTGTTGTTGCAGGTACTGCCATACTTTTAATCTTTTACTATTCTTTCGCGATAGAGTTCTGGAATTTTACATCGATAAGAAAAGGTTGCCCGTTTTCGTCGCTACTATCATGTGCTTTAAGAGGGTTTCAAGATTCTTTTACTTGGCAAATCACTGGGCTTTAAGCAGGCGATGACCTTTTTGCCGGGATGGTGAACCATTGACTGAAATTAATTTTTCTTTTTCGCCCTCGTTGGAGCTCATGGCAAAAAGATCAGAAATTTTAAGAATAATGAATTCTAACTCAATATGTAATATCATTCTTAAACTTTTAATTTATTGCGATCTCTAAAATTTTTATATGATTTATAAATTAAATTGAAATTAAAAAAAATTCATGACATCGTAGATGTATAAAAAAAAATTCATTATCTGTAGGTATTATTATCCCTTTTCTTTTTCAGAATTCTTTAAGTATCTAGTAGTAGCCTAGAGCAGGGTCTGTTTTTCTTTCTGGTCAAAAGACCAAGGTCTTTTTGACTCGGCGTCTCTTCAAAGCTTCTTTAATGTTCACCATAAATGCTCGCAGATGGATGATGAGATTATTTGCATGATACAAGGAGCGTCTGCAGTGTCGTCAGCAGTCCATAGAACAGAGAAGGCTCGAACGTGGTCACGTGCTGGTCTCATGGGACCGGGACCTTCAAAACTACGTTGTCGCTAGAACTTAGTGTTTAGATGGGCTAAGATAGCCCGTAAACGATGCGCACCATGTTCTCAGAGAAAATCACGCTAGAGACCAGTCACTCAAAAGATCAAGAGCTCCGGTAAACAAAGGCTTTCAGAGAGAGAAAGCAACACCTAGACGCGTCCGCAGAGGTGAAGCCATTGTTGCTCTCGTCCTTTCGCTTTCCATAACAAGTGTGCTTCTTCGTCTCTCCGTGTTCCACCAGCCTTTTCTCATGAATCTCCTGATCTATCATCCTCTCTGCATGCTTTTGTCTGTTCATCAACAATCTGTCTCTCGTCCTGCATCTTTGTGTGCGTGTGCTCTGTGTGCAGAGTCGGAGTTGTGTACTGTAGATGCTGCTTTGTCGACTGTTGCGTTGCAAGCATTATGCTCTCTCTCTCTCTCTGTGAACGGTGACCGATTTGATATCTTCTGATACGTGCGTACTCCCCCTCATTTCTACAAATCTCTTTCTTCTATGCAGGTTCCTCCGTTCCTGTAGCTGAGGTCCTCTCATTTACACCAAAGACTTTGTCTAATACGGTGTCTGCTTCACGGCAGCCCCTTTCATCGAAGGGATGAAATTTACGCAGAGGCTGAACTTCGGAACAGTGGGCAAAAAGTTTGTGGTTCGAGCGAACCATTTCCTTGTTAAAGGAGCCGACAAAGAGATTTACCACTATGACGTAACGCATCTCCTTCTTCATTTTACATAAGAATTTTACCTGTAAAATTCTTGCTCAAATCATTGCTGTTTTGTGCCGGTTTTGGTCGCCGAGGCCTTCTGATGTTCATGCGGCTTATTGTTGTTTTCATTCGATTGACGAAATAGTCCCTTTTTTGTTTCTCATTGGTTTCTATATTATATTATTCTCATGACTTTACTGCGTCCACTACTTAAAATTATTTTAAAAGTGCGCCATTCATATGAGCGTGACCACACGGCATCACCATTAATCATCATCCTATATTAGAAGGGAAACTCTTACGTATTGTGCATGTCATAAGACGAACAAACGTTAGGCCAGTTCTATTATATGTCAACCAAAGTGACCGACTAACACTTTCATTTTCTTTTATGTATATAATGTTTTCTTATATCTATCATCTACCCATAAATAATAAATCAAAAAGAATATTGTAAAAAAAAAACTGTATCATATGTTACCCTCATCAGCCTCTCTCCTCTCACAAACCCTAAAGATCCATTCCAATTCCAATTCCGTCCAATTTCTCCTTAATGAACATGTTGCTTAAAGTAATAGTGCAATCACGAGAAGACAACATCCGGGCTGATGTAAAAATCACATTTAAGCACGCTTGCAGAAGGGCATGCTTGGGAGGGATAATTAAGAATGACTTTCAAACTGGGAGAACGATCTGGGTGTGATAGAATTATCCGAGCCACTTCGAGCAGCACCCACAGATTAACCGCATCGAACACTCCGGAATCGTTACTATTGATCTCTATGTTGTCCAGCGAGGGTGCCTTCTGGAGGAGAAACTTGAGCATGGAAAGAACGGGTTCCCACGCCAGCCAATTGGCACCGGGATCAACAATCTCGACATTCTTGAGATGCATTAGACGCTGATGGATCCTCCACTTTGTCGAATTCCGAAATTCTTCTGCCTCAAAGTTGCCACGGCCAACATTCTCGCCAACGAACTAGAACACCATGGCAAATGATGAGCGATATAATTGGAACTACAGGAGATAAATATCGAGATTTGAAGGGATAAAATAGCAGTTGTTACATTAAATGAAACATAAATCGCTGGAGTATCCAGAGAATCAATCAAAATGACAGAGGTATAAAGACATTTGTCAATCACGGGAAGAAAAGAAATGAGAGGATTATATGCGGCCCAAGGCTGAAATCCACACGTTATGTATGTTCATGCAAGTCTGCTGTTAAAAGTGAACTGGTAGGGTTCTAGTAATTGTTTACCGGAAAACTGGGCGTGCAGGTCATTTGTAAGAATAACTTCTCCAGGCGCGGCGAACTTTCGAGTATTTTTGCTATCCCAGGAGCTCCCTCATGGTCCGCTGCGATGGGGAACATCAGATGCACACATTCTAAGGATGGAAAAAACAGTCCTGTTGCCTCCGTTAACGATAGCACCTAGGCATGTACGTCGTATTGGAAGAAGCAAAAATTAATCGCTTTTACTTCTTCAAGGTTCTCTCACAATAGCCGACAGACCAGATAAATGAGCAAACAACCAGTTAATGCTTCTCAGGAAATTCTTTTATTACACATCAGATTGCTGCATCCATCAGGTTATGATGTGTGTAAGTCCTATCCAGCAAGAATTGGTTTTTTTAACAAAGAATTTATGAGCATGATACCATCAAACACCCATAAACAATATCACAATCTATCTTAAGCAAATGGCAGAATCTGTAATGAATGTCCACAACAACAGAGCTCATAATTAAATGAATTAGCTCGCACCTGAAGACACCAGCTCCCCATTACCAATTTCGTGACATGATACATACTCTGGAGAAGTCCCTTGACAAGTTTGCAGTGAGCCTGAAGTTGACTGGTGTTGACACCTATTTTTAGCAAATCTAAAAAAAAAAGGAAAATAAAAATTGCATTGGAACGAATAAAAGGAAAAAATGAAAAAATGGGGGAAATTTATTTGATTGAATTATGCAAGGAAATATGGAATTCGATGGATGTCCGGATTTTGTTAAATGCAGAAATAATTTAAAAATCAAATGAATAAAGGGCAAGAATTTTTATAAAACGGAATAAATCGGAGCAAAATCGAGTTGATTGCGAAATCGCTTTGATTTGTAGCCTTGATTTAATGCGACGGAAGATGGAAACTCGGAAAATACCATACAAAGTGGCCGTCTGGAACCGCTATAAAAGAAGCCATAATTTTCATGAGCCGGGGGGAGGAATTTCGAAAAGTTTGGAGCAACATAGAGGCCACACAGATAAAAGACACCGGAAGGAGAGAGAGAGCTTCAAAGAATACACGACAGCCGTAATTGAGAGCATTGAAGAGCGAGCTTCACCCCCCCCTTGGAGGTTCACCACTTTGCAAAAGATGCCAAAAGGAGTCTTCATCGTATGGAGAGATTGACGAAAAAAATCCATCAACTTCGTGGTGTCCAGTCCTCGCCCGACGATCGGCAACAGCAGCTTGTTGCACCTATACATGTTCCGCTAGTTGACTCACAATTTGGCTTTAGCAAGTTTTGTTTCTTTGTTTCTTTTGCAGGTTACACAATTGCAATCGGCGCCTCCCCGGCTATTCACAAGCCTGCGATTAAGATATCGCCGGCAACGCACGTCTTGGACGTCCAGGGGAGGATATGATGAGGTCTTCAAGAAATTGAGTGGGGTTGAAGACTCAGTCAAACAGAAAGATACCAGATTGCGAGTGAAAAGAATCACACGTGACCTCGCGAAGGGGGGAGGAAGACGGTGGATGTTGCTATCTTTTGGTCTTCGTCCACACTCGACGAAAGAAGACAGCAAAAGTTGTGGTTTTTGTGGCCTCGCTTAATGCAAGCAAAAAAAAAAAAAGGAAAAAAAAAAAAGCATATTGCAAAGCCTTGATGCCAATACCTGCAGATGGAACAAACAAGCCCGCAAGCCCCTTAGCAAAAACCAGCAAATTATTTTTACTTTGTTTCTCAGCGTACTTCAATTCAGAGAGTTCTTTATCGCTCTTCTTTGTGCAGGTTTTCCAGTGATTGTCCATGCACCAAGGAGCCCCAATAATCCCAAAGGTCTTCTGCGTTCGTTGTCGCCCAGGTCTGCCCACTGTCGCTTGTCCTTGCTAGCGTCACCTTCGACGGCCGTGCCGCGAGTTTTGCCGGCCACCGATTAGCTCGAGGCGAGAAGTCCACACCAATATGAGCAACTGCTGCTGTGAGCCAATCGTCCACCGCCGTTCCCAATTGCGACCCCGATCGCGTTAGGCCCGAATTCGGAAATTATCTTCAAATTTAGGTAAGATACTCGTGCCTAATTTATTCGCCGCCTAATATACGTCTATTAGAATATAACATGCACATTTATAAGTGATAGACGTATTTCTTGATTAAGTCGCAACCGCACGCTGATTTTTTATTCCATCTATAAGGCTTTAGATGAAATAATTAATCAAGCGGGAATAAAATTGATATCTTGATCTTTAAGGCTTAAGATCAATTTATCTATTTTATTAGCGAGATATTATCCCTTGATCTGAGCAATGTATGATACCTTTGGTGATTGCGAATGATTTGGTGTTTTATCATTTAATTGCTTTATTTATCCCAAAATACAAAAAAATTGCATTTGCATATCATGTAGATTAGAATTGATTTCCTATATAGAATTGCATGATAGAGTGGATTCTTTTCTAATTATATTAAAATGCATGTTTAGATGATATCTAGGTTAGATAATATCTTTGAATTAAATTGCATGTCAAGATAAATTTCTAAGTTAAGATAGGATTCAGATTAGTCTATTTCCTAACTTAAAATAGATAATATCTCACTTCGATTAGATTTTTATTGTTAGTTATTTTAATTACGAATTTTATAAAAAAAAATACAAAAAAATCATGCACATGTCATATAGAATTAGGTTCATGAAATGCATGTCATTTAGCGATTATTGCTAGGTCCATTTAATTTGAAAATTGCCTACCATTAGATTAGGTCATTTAATAAACGTTGCGTGACATATAATTCACATGTTAGGTTGCATGTTGCATGTCATTGTAGTTAAAAATTTTGTATGTCATTGCATTGCATATTGCATGACTTTCATTAATTAAGTGAAAACAAAAAAAATTGCGTGTTAATTAGAAACCATATCTAGGGTTGTTGATGTGGATTTTAATTTAACATTGCAGATGCTTTCGTTGCTTTGAGGTAAGTTTTTGCAATTTATTGTTTATTTGTGTGTTAAATTGATGGATTGCGCACCCACCTGATCACCTCGCATGTTAGGGAAATAGATTTAAAATCAATTTAAGCTGCCTGCAAAAAACATTTTTCAAAATAAAAGAATGGTACCGAAAGGGCATTAGAGAAATCTAGTGTAACCAAGTCTCCGTACCCATAGTCTGGTTCGTAGGAGTAAAGTGAAACTCTCGTTACTTTACTTGGGTTTCTAATCGACCCACCAAAAAAATAGATTAGTGGCGACTCCTGATTAAAAAATAAATTGCATGTTAAAAACTTGAACTTAAGTCGCGAATTGGTATGGGCTTGGGAGAGCCCGACTAAGTCTAGGCTTAATATCCATTAGCCAAATTTTAGGTGGTTCACAACCCGAAAAAAATTGGTCGCGACAGCTTGGCGACTCCGCTGGGGACTTGTGATAAAACACTTAGTGGACTTAAGCCAATTTTTCTTTTTCTTTCAAAATGAAAAAAATGTTTTGTTTGGCAGCAAGGACACCAGGTACGTCCCTAACATTTCTAAGGTGTTAAATGTTTTTGCAGATGGGAGGTATAAGGGGAGTAGTCTATGCTAACCTTTGTCTTGCAGGTTGAAGTATGGGATTAATGATTTATTTTTCCATAATTAGAAGTGTTGTTTGCATTTAAATTGTTGTGCATGTTTTACTGTTTTTGCACTACACTATTGCACACACAACCTGTGGCCGGACCTGGGCCGCACTAGGATATTTAGGATGGTATTGAGTTGGATACGACTTCGACCGCGAGGCCGCGTAGTAGAGGTTGCCCAACTCAATCCCGAAAGTTTCTTTCTTGGTGTCAAGAATGTTTACCTCTGCCCGCAAGGCTGCGTCGCATTGGGGTATCATTCTTGACTAAGCCGGAGTTAGAAGGACTTGATTTAGTATGCGAGATTGCAACTAAGTCATCCCACCCTTTTAACTCTATTTTGCTAAGCCGTCTAGATAGAAATTGAGCCTCACATCTCATGTGCATGTCTATGTGATTGCCGTTAATTTTCCTTGGTGAAGTAAGTCTTCTATCCCTATACAATGCAATTTATTTTGTCGTATTCTTGGGTCGGTCCATGACAATCTAGGTCAATCATTGATTTGATTCGTTTGTCAATTGGAAATGAAATGAGAGATTGCTAGAGAATGATGCATTTGAAAAAAAAAGAAAAAAAAAAACTTTGGAGAATTTGTTTTTGCATCATGTCCAAAAAATCTGGTTTTACTAGGATATCCATTTTTTAGGAAATTTCCTTCTTGCATAGACTTTTCATGAATAAATAAAAAAAATGAAAAAAAATCGATTAGATCATTGTCATGGGTTGACTCTCCATTTACACCTCATGCTTACATGTTCTCGTTTATTTCCTATAGGTGATTATGGAGCGATCTCGCTCACCCATCCGTACACAGCCGAGAGCTAAAATGGCGAATCAAAATGAGCAAAAGGGTCGTAATGATATAGGTACTCTATCTTCAGTAAGAAACTATGACTCGAAGAAGAGAGCCAAGAGGACTTTCGAACCGTCCTATTTTCTTGAGGTAGCTGAATTTGATGCCACTATGAAGAGACTAGTGACATATCTAGAAGGAATAATCTCTGACCTGAAGGATTTACATCACAAGATCAAGGAGGATGAAGAACTCAAGCACACATGAATCATGATCCTAAAGACGGTCTTGTAACATGTGAAGGTGTGGAAATGGTCCAATTCAATTCTGGAGCCTAAGGGGAAGTTCGCTCCAAATTACAATGGCCCGTATGTGGTAAAGAAGATACTTCCTGAATGTGCCTCGATCTTGGCAAAAATGCATGGTCATGAGTGTTTCACTCTAGTTAATTCTGATGTTGTCGAGAAGTATTATCTATGATAGAATTTGCCATGTCATGTTTTGAACTGCAAGCATTTCTATGATAAGTAAATTACTTCAAATTTGTTGCAAATTTTGCACATTTTCCCTGATGAATTATGTGAGATGAACTGAATGTGTCAAATGGGATATCTTGGAATGATGAAAGGCAAGCCTTATTCCATACACTGTTTCATACACTAATCCCTGGTGAGTTGTGTGGAAAAATTCCATGCCGGCAAGGAAAATGGTGATCTCGCAAAGCGGTACGTCAACCAAAGTGATGAGAGGCATTTGTTCCTCTATCCCAAACACTACAGGTGATCCATTGCTCAGCCCCTTTGAGCCCCATACACTTATGGAGATTTTTTTAAAAATTATCCCTGTCAAGAATCATCCCACACCGGGGCAAATTTAAAATGAATGATAGGAATCTTTTTGCTCACACTTGCATCAATCTTTGAGCATCGCTATTGCAGTGTAACTTACGCGGTAATTCAAGTGCCTTAGGATGACGAAGAGCAATTCTTTCTTTATCCTACACACTTTTGACTATTGCATAGCCCACTTGAGCCTATAAATTCATTTCATGTCAAACCCAGTTGGTGATCATCCCCCACATTGGGGCAAGATGAAAGACAATCATTCAAGTAGCATGGTCTAAAATGCTTATAAAAGAAGACTGTAAGTCCAAGGAGAAGAAGTGCAAAATAGGGGCATGAAAAGCAAAGGTGTGCTGGTAAAAGCAAGGCCAATCCCCAAAAAAAGAAAAATCAAACACTTGAGTCGTATCGCCAACAAGGTGGTACCAAAAAAAAACCAAGCACTTGTGTCGTATCCCCTACAAGGAGGTACCAAAAAAAAAAACTCTGAAATGCCGTTGCAATCAATGGAGTTGTGATAAAAAATCTTCGACAGTGGAGAAGGAAAGTGGTGGAAATGTCAAGATGATCACCAACTTTAACCCCTCTAAACACTTTTTGAGCCTAATGATCCTTTCATTTCTCAACCCATGAACCAAGCCTATGTTACGTCCCTTACAAAATCTCTTCAGATTAGGGCACTTGAATTAACCTATGGGTTCACATGTCTTAAGCATCGCTCGAAGAAGTGCGAGCAAGATTATTTCTTTCTCATTTTGCAGGGTTCTTGACTCGTAAACCCAGAAATGATTACAGAATATCATTCATTCTTTCAAAAGCCTTGACTCAAAGAGTCCCTCTTGTTAAGCCATTGACCAGGCCCACATTACGGTCCTTGTTCAAGACCTCTCTGATTGGTGAGATCGTACCACTTGCGAGATTGTTCAGACCTTTGTGAGATAGAGTGATTGCTAAAATCCTACGTCAAAGGTCAGGATGAAACAACCCTTTTGATAAGGATGAGAGAAAAGTCCTTTCAGACCAAAAGATCTCTCATTTGACACATCCATGACAATCATGTGTTCAGATTGAAATATTCTTTTGAAATATTTCCCAAAGGAAATTAGGTAATGCAAGATTAATGGAAATAATCATGAACTCAATTATATTGATGCATGTTTATGATTACAAATGCATGTTGCCTCTCCTACGACCATGTTTTGCTGAGACGTATCCGGGAGATCGGAGATGTTACCAGGTAAGTATATCTCTATCCATACCTTGAATATTTGTCATTGCACAGGTATTCCCTTTTAAACATACCGACACTCAATTGAGTTGTCCCATAAAGATTTTTTCTTCAGATTCAATATGATTAAGGCGACCGAAGAATGGTTCGGGTCCTGGTCGGATGATTTCTGTCGCAAGGCTGGGCGACCGAAGAATGGTTCGGGTCCTAGCCAAGCAAAACCTCGATCTAGGCGACCGTAGAATGGTACGGGTCTTAGACAACATTAAAGATTTTTCCTCCGATTCAATCGATTAAGGCGACCGAAGAATGGTTCGGGTCCCGGTCGGATGATTTCGTCGCAAAGCCGGGCGACCGAAGAATGGTTCGGTCCTAGCCAAGCAAAACCTCGCTAGGCGACCGTAGAATGGTACGGGTCTTAGACAACATTAAAGATTTTTCCTCAAGATTCAATCTGATTAAGGCGACCGAAGAAAGGTTCGGGTCCTGGTCGGATGATTTCTGTCGCAAGGCTGGGCGACCGAAGAATGGTTCGGGTCCTAGCCAAGCAAAACCTCAGTTTAGGCAACCGTAGAATGGTACGGGTCCTAGACAACATTTATTGCTCTAACAGGCGACCGTAGAATGGTACGGGTCCTGGAAAAGTAATTTCCCCATTCAGGCGACCGTAGAATGGTACGGGTCCTGAAAAATCAATTTTTCGTCAAGGCGACCGTAGAATGGTACGGGTCCTCGACAGCACCGATTCCCTATTTTAGGCGATCGTAGAATGGTACGGGTCCTAGAAAGTGAATTCCCGTTTGGGCGACCGTAGAATGGTACGGGTCCTAGACAAAAACTATTTCCCTATTCAGGCGACCGTAGAATGGTACGGGTCTTGGAAGGTAAACCTCAGTTCAGGCGACCGTAGAATGGTACGGGTCCTGGAAGGTAAATCCCCATTAGGCGACCGTAGAATGGTACGGGTCCTAGACACAACCAAACACTGTCATACTAGGCGACCGTAGAATGGTACGGGTCCTGGGAAAGCAGTCATTTTGTGAAGTCATGTTATTATTCTAGGCGACCGTAGAATGGTACGGGTCTTAGACATGTAACACCAATCTATCTTGAGTTACTCTACCATCCCCGAAGGTAAGTAATTCCAGGTAAGTTCCTTTATCATTTGCATTAACATTTCTATGCATCATATAAATTTCATTTCAAAATTAGAGTCATTTTCCAAAAAAAAAAAAAATCATTTAGTACATGAGCATAATTAAAATTAGGTCTCAATTTGTCTTTGAAGGCAACCTCTATGAGCTCACCTTCAAAGAGGGGCAGCTGTTGACACCTATTTTTAGCAAATCTAAAAAAAAAAGGAAAATAAAAATTGCATTGGAACGAATAAAAGGAAAAAATGAAAAAATGGGGGAAATTTATTTGATTGAATTATGCAAGGAAATATGGAATTCTGATGGATGTCCGGATTTTGTTAAATGCAGAAATAATTTAAAAATCAAATGAATAAAGGGCAAGAATTTTTATAAAACGGAATAAATCGGAGCAAAATCGAGTTGATTGCGAAATCGCTTTGATTTGTAGCCTTGATTTAATGCGACGGAAGATGGAAACTCGGAAAATACCATACAAAGTGGCCGTCCTGGAACCGCTATAAAAGAAGCCATAATTTTCATGAGCCGGGGGAGGAATTTCAAAAGTTTGGAGCAACATAGAGGCCACACGGATAAAAGACACCGGAAGGAGAGAGAGAGCTTCAAAGAATACACGACAGCCGTAATTGAGAGCATTGAAGAGCGAGCTTCACCCCCCTTGGAGGTTCACCACTTTGCAAAAGATGCCAAAAGGAGTCTTCATCGTATGGAGAGATTGACGAAAAATCCATCAACTTCGTGGTGTCCAGATCCTCGCCCGACGATCGGCAACAGCGGCTTGTTGCACCTATACATGTTCCGCTAGTTGACTCACAATTTGGCTTTAGCAAGTTTTGTTTCTTTGTTTCTTTTGCAGGTTACACAATTGCAATCGGCGCCTCCCGGCTATTCACAAGCCTGCGATTAAGATATCGCCGGCAACGCACGTCTTGGACGTCCGGGGAGGATATGATGAGGTCTTCAAGAAATTGAGTGGGGTTGAAGACTCGGTCAAACGAAAGATACCAGATTGCGAGTGAAAAGAATCACACGTGACCTCGCGAAGGGGGAGGAAGACGGTGGATGTTGCTATCTTTTGGTCTTCGTCCACACTCGACGAAAGAAGACAGCAAAAGTTGTGGTTTTTGTGGCCTCGCTTAATGCAAGCAAAAAAAAAAGGAAAAAAAAAAAGCATATTGCAAAGCCTTGATGCCAATACCTGCAGATGGAACAAACAAGCCCGCAAGCCCCTTAGCAAAAACCAGCAAATTATTTTTACTTTGTTTCTCAGCGTACTTCAATTCGAGAGTTCTTTATCGCTCTTCTTTGTGCAGGTTTTCCAGTGATTGTCCATGCACCAAGGAGCCCCAATAATCCCAAAGGTCTTCTGCGTTCGTTGTCACCCGTGTCCGCCCACTTGTCGCTTGTCCTTGCTAGCGTCACCTTCGACGGCCGTGCCGCGAGTTTTGCCGGCCACCGATTAGCTCGAGGCGAGAAGTCCACACCAATATGAGCAACTGCTGCTGTGAGCCAATCGTCCACCGCCGTTCCCAATTGCGACCCCGATCGCGTTAGGCCCGAATTCGGAAATTATCTTCAAATTTAGGTAAGATACTCGTGCCTAATTTATTCGCCGCCTAATATACGTCTATTAGAATATAACATGCACATTTATAAGTGATAGACGTATTTCTTGATTAAGTCGCAACCGCACGCTGATTTTTTATTCCATCTATAAGGCTTTAGATGAAATAATTAATCAAGCGGGAATAAAATTGATATCTTGATCTTTAAGGCTTAAGATCAATTTATCTATTTTATTAGCGAGATATTATCCCTTGATCTGAGCAATGTATGATACCTTTGGTGATTGCGAATGATTTGGTGTTTTATCATTTAATTGCTTTATTTATCCCAAAATACAAAAAAATTGCATTTGCATATCATGTAGATTAGAATTGATTTCCTATATAGAATTGCATGATAGAGTGGATTCTTTTCTAATTATATTAAAATGCATG
The DNA here is from genome assembly GCA_014182575.1 of Eucalyptus decipiens. NCBI lineage: Eukaryota > Viridiplantae > Streptophyta > Magnoliopsida > Myrtales > Myrtaceae > Eucalyptus > Eucalyptus decipiens. The sequence goes on from CM024611.1 coordinate 65,510,040, forward strand.
TTTAGATGATATCTAGGTTAGATAATATCTTTGAATTAAATTGCATGTCAAGATAAATTTCTAAGTTAAGATAGGATTCAGATTAGTCTATTTCCTAACTTAAAATAGATAATATCTCACTTCAGTTAGATTTTTATTGTTAGTTATTTTAATTACGAATTTTATAAAAAAAAATACAAAAAAATCATGCACATGTCATATAGAATTAGGTTCATGAAATGCATGTCATTTAGCGATTATTGCTAGGTCCATTTAATTTGAAAATTGCCTACCATTAGATTAGGTCATTTAATAAACGTTGCGTGACATATAATTCACATGTTAGGTTGCATGTTGCATGTCATTGTAGTTAAAAATTTTGTATGTCATTGCATTGCATATTGCATGACTTTCATTAATTAAGTGAAAACAAAAAAAATTGCGTGTTAATTAGAAACCATATCTAGGGTTGTTGATGTGGATTTTAATTTAACATTGCGTATGCTTTCGTTGCTTTGAGGTAAGTTTTTGCAATTTATTGTTTATTTGTGTGTTAAATTGATGGATTGCGCACCCACCGATCACCTCGCATGTTAGGGAAATAGATTTAAAATCAATTTAAGCTGCCTGCAAAAAACATTTTTCAAAATAAAAGAATGGTACCGAAAGGGCATTAGAGAAATCTAGTGTAACCAAGTCTCCGTACCCATAGTCTCTGGTTCGTAGGAGTAAAGTGAAACTCTCGTTACTTTACTTGGGTTTCTAATCGACCCACCAAAAAAATAGATTAGTGGCGACTCCTGATTAAAAAATAAATTGCATGTTAAAAACTTGAACTTAAGTCGCGAATTGGTATGGGCTTGGGAGAGCCCGAATTAAGTCTAGGCTTAATATCCATTAGCCAAATTTTAGGTGGTTCACAACCCGAAAAAAATTGGTCGCGACAACTGGTTGCATGAGTTTCTATATCGAAATTTAACTCGACCTCAATCAAGGAAGAAAGTTTATCTACTTTAAACTTTCCCTTCACGGAATTACCCAGTATGCGCAACTTGAGAAGATGAGGAGCAGAAATTTTCAAGATGGAATCTTCTGGTGAGGTGTCAATGTTTCCTCTGGGAAGGCTCAAGATGGAATCTCGATGATGAACAAACTTGGGAAAATGAATCACCAATTCTCTCAAACCTCTTGATTCAATTTTAACGTGCTCGAAACTGTAAATTGCTAAAGGGAGAAGAGATGAGGCTGAAACTTCATCTTACGTACTAAAGCAACCAAGTCTTTTACAAAAGACAAAACATATCACGTAAAACACACCATAACTACCCATATTCTCCATAAAGCACTTGCCCCACTAACACCTAAAAACTAGGATAACCAACACATATGACTCCACTAACTCTAATAACTGAAAAACCAAATCAGCAACATGTGAAAAATAAAATAACTATTTTATCAACAATCCCTCCCTTAAATTGATGTTTGCTAACATTCAGTTTAAAGCTTTGACTTCTTTCACCGTGCAAACACCTAGTAACTTTCTGAGCTTCACAAATGACTCCATCTTGAGGGCCTTGGTGAATATATCAGCAACTTGATCTTCACTCCTGCAATAGATTAGATCAATTGTTCCATCATTGCTAAGATCTCTCAAGAAATAAAACTTCACATCAATGTGCTTGCTTCTTCCATGTAACACCGGATTCTTGGAGAGTTTTATTGCTGAATTATTGTCACAAAAATTTTAGTAGGTCCTGGTTGCTTGAATTGTAACTCCTCAAGAATTCTCCTTAGCCAAATAGCTTGACAAGCAAAGTAGCTGTTGCAGCAACAAATTCAGCTTCTGTACTTGACAATGTGACAATTGGTTGTTTTTTGGATGACCACGAAATAGCACCTGTTCCAAACATAAAAGCACAACCCGAAGTGCTCCTCCTATCATCTTGATCTCCTGCATAGTCACTATCAAGAAACCCCAACAAATCAGACTTTTCACCCTTCTTGTAAAATAGCCCAAAGTCTCGGTTCCTTGCAAGTAACGAAGGATTCTCTTGGCAACTAACAAATGCATTTGTGTAGGATTCTCCATATATCTACTGATTAAACTCACAGAATACATTATGTCTAGTCTTGTTGCAGTTAAATACATCAAACTGCCCACAATTTGTTTATAAAGTGTGCTGTCAACCTTCCTTCCTTTATGATCTTTGTATAACTTTAAGCCAAACTCAACTGGAGTGTTTACGGGATTACAATCCTTCATCCGAAACCTGTCCAAAATTTCTCCCACATATTTCTTTTGAGAAATAAAAATCCCATCATCCGATTGTACCACTTCTATGCCAAGGAAGTAATGCATCATACCAAGATCGACATTTCAAACTCATCCATCATAGATTTCTTGAATTCTTCAAACATGCCATCACAAGTTCCAAGAAATATAAGATCGTCAACATACAAGCGGTGCAATAAGCATTTTCCCTTTATCTCCAATCTTGACAAAAAGCGTATGCTCATAAGGACATTTTGAAAAACCAACTTTAAGAAAATAAGTTTCAATACGACTATACCAAGCCCGAGGGGCTTGTTTTAGCCCATAAAGAGCTTTCTTCAATTTATAAACTTTATGCTCATTTCCAATCTTGACATAACCAGGGGGTTGCTCGACAAATACCTGTTCCTCCAAGTACCCATGCAAGAATGCCGATTTGACATCTAGCTGGAAAATAGGCCAAGAATTCTGTGCTGCCAATGCAACCACCAATCTGATCGTGTCATGTCTCGCAACTGGAGAAAAAACCTCTGTATAGTCGATCCCATATTGCCGCTTGTATCCCTTAGCTACCAAACATGCTTTATATTTGTCAACCTCACCATTTTCTTTCGCTTTGTTTTAAAGACCCACTTTACACCAATGGTTTTTTGTCCACCCGGAAGATCGGATAGCTCCCAAGTATCATTTCTTTCGATGGCATTGATTTCATCATCCATCGCTTTTCGCCATTTTTCTTCTTTGACAAAGACTCTCAAAAGTTGTAGGATCATAGTCTGAAAATAAGGCAAAGTGAGTAATTGAATCTCCAATTCCAGTTACCTCATAATCTTCCATCCAAGCAGCTTTCTTCTAACGCGCGAAGAGATTGGGCTTCTTCTTCATTGACTTCAGAGCCTGTTGGTGAAATTTCAGCAGCTGTAGAAGTCGTTTGGGGCATACAAGGTGCTAAAATTTGCTCATGTTCAGAATCATTGTCATAAAGAACTTGGGTAGGCTGCTGCCTATTCCAATCCCAAGTGTTGTCTTCATCAAAAACAACATCCCTGCTAGTCACAATATTCTTTGTTAGTGGATTAAATAATTTATATGCTTTAGATGCTTCACTTACACCAATAAAGACACATTTTTCAGCCTTGTCATCAACTTTCTTCCTTTTCTTATCTGGGACATGGGCATATGCGATGCATCCAAAGATTCTGAAGTGATCTACAGCCAGTCTTCTCTCACTCCAAGCCTCTTCTAGTGTCATATTTTGAACAGCAAAAGTTGGACTTTTGTTCAAAACATGAATGCTTCAATTTATTGCTTCTAACCAGAAAGTCTTTGGAACTCTTCCTCTTAACAATAAGCTTCTCACCATGTTGAGAATTGTTCTATTTTTCCTCTCGGATACACCATTCTCGTCGTGGTGTATATGCAGCAATAAAGCTCTTTTCGAATGCCATACTCGCACAAAAACTTCAAATTCTTTTGAGCAATATTCACCACCACGATCTGTTCGAAGAGTCTTAATGGTCTTTCCCGTTTCATTTTCAACACGAGCTTTGAAGCTTTTAAATGTGGGGAAAGCTTCTGATTTTTCCCGTAAAAAATAAACCCAAGTTTTTCTGGAAAAATCATCAATGAAGGTAATTAAGTATCTTTTACCTCCATTAGAAGATGGATTTATGGGACCGCATATGTCCGAATGCACCAGCTTGCAAAACATCATTTGCTCTCCATGACTTTTCTTTTGAAAATTGAGAACGATGCTTGTTTGCTAACAACACATTCTTCGCAGACTTGGGAAGGAACAAGAATTTGAGGAAGACTCGTCACCATGTTTTTCTGTTGGAGAGTCTTCAATCCACCAAAACTCAAGTGACCATAGCGAAAGTGCCAAAGCCATGAGGGATCTTTCTTTTCAGCCATCAAACAAGACTGAATATTTTCAATCTTTAATGGAAACAAATCTATTTGAATTCATAGAAACAAATTTAATAGCACCTCTAACGTAATCATAAATTTCACGTACACCACTCGAATGGTGATTACATAACCCTTTTCTTGTAATTGGCCAGCACTCAATAGGTTACTTTTCAAGTCGAACATACAACACATTAGAGATCGTTTCCACAAAACCATTCTTGGTTCTTATCTTAATATCACATTTTCCCATCACTTTCACGAGAATGATCCCCAAAACTCACAAAGTGGAATGAAAATCTTCATTTAGATGAGAAAAATAAAACTTACTTCCACTCATGTGGTTACTACAAACTGTATCCACATACCAAATATCTCGACTCGCGCTCCTTTTTATCTTGAACAGCCATCAAACGTTTCGCTTCCTTTTCTTCAACAAAATTTGAACTCTCTGCCTTTTCTTTATTATTAGGCAGCCTAGTATAACATTCAGATGCATAATGAGCAAATTTATGACATCTAAAACACTCTACCTTGAATTTGTTAGGATCCCGTCCTCTGCCTTTGCCTTGAAATTGGTCATTATTGGCTTTAAAATTCCTGCCAACATCTCTATTTCCTTGATCTCCTTCCTCTACCTCTACCTCTACCCCTTCCTCTGAAATTGTTGGAATGAGTATTGGTAGGAGCCTTCAACGCTTGCTCCTCTACTGTTGAACTTCTGTTCATCTTCTGTTTATGGACCAATAAGGAGCTTTGCAATTCATCAAGAGAGAGCGCATCTATGTCTTTCGACTCTTCAATTGAGCAGACAACATAATTAAACTTTGGTGTCAAGGAACGCAAAATCTTCTCCACAATGGTAACGTCGTCCATCTTCTCACCATGGAATCGCATCTTGTTGCTGATCTCCATTGTTCTGGCACAATAACTAGTGACAGATTCTCCATCCTTCATCGCTAGTGTCTCAAAATCTCTTCTCAAGGCTTGAAGCTCGTGCACGCTTCACCCTAACGAGCCTTGATATTTCTTCTTCATAGAACCCAAATATCCTTGGAGGTTTCTTTGCAAAGAATAGTTTCCAAGATAGAACGATCGATAGCCCGAAAAATAATTTTTGCCTTCGGTCTTTCAACTTTCGAGCTTCCACTTCTGCTTTCGGGGATCTGTCAAAGCCATGCCTACCGGTGGCTCTTGAATTCCAGATTCGACAACCGACCAATACTCCTTTGATCGTAAAAAATTCTCCATCAACATACTCCAATGGTCATAGTGACCATCAAAACGTGGAATTGCTGGTTGAACAAAATTATCGGTGGCCATTGGAAATATTGTCTGCTGCAATTTTCTCACGAAAGTTTTTTTTTTTTTTTTAAAACTCTCTCACGTTTCTCTCGGCTCGATACCACTGTAAATTGCTAAAGGGAGAAGAGATGAGGCTGAAACTTCATCTTACGTACTAAAGCAACCAAGTCTTTTACAAAAGACAAAACATATCACGTAAAACACACCATAACTACCATGTTCTCCATAAAGCACTTGCCCCACTAACACCTAAAAACTAGGATAACCAACACATATGACTCCACTAACTCTAATAACTGAAAAACCAAATCAACAACATGTGAAAAATAAAATAACTATTTTATCAACAGAAACCCCAGCAGCCTTTCAACTCAAAGAACTCTAGAACAGGACAGCCTTTCAAAATTCTCATTATCACATTGTCCTCCAATTTCGCATCATCAATGCGCAGTCTTTTCAACGAAGACCAATTCACAGCGCCCATAGTTGAGAAACGGCAACGGGATACGTGAAAACTCACCAGCGTGGTGCAGTGGAAAAAGAATTTCGGTATCCCATAAAAATTGTCGTTGCGCAAGTCATCGATACCTCTTCGACGTCGTGTTCCACGGTGAAGCGAAGCCACCTATCAATGGTTGGCCCCGCGACAGAGCGGAGCCAGCCTGTATGACTTGACTCGATAAGGCAGTCGAGACGAGGGGCATAAAAGAGGAAGCTCTTCACCTTAATTGCAGTGCAGCGTAACAGCACCGCGTCCACAATAGCCATGAAACTCCGGAACATCCTTCTATTATCGCATTCGGGCATGGAGAAAGATATATGTGGGTTAGCGGTCCAAGTGGAACGCCATCGCTTGGACAAGACACTGGTTTTGATGGCGTCTTTTGTGGTCAAGAAGGAGAAGATATGAAGGATTATGGCGACCGGCACTTCGCCGATGTAATCGACCGATGAGTTTCGGGTTTCATCTCGATCGGAAGGAGGTGGTCGTTGTGGATGTGGATGTTTCGGTGGGTGAGTTGGATTGACGGAGAACTCGATCCGGGCGATGGATGGAGGATTTTCAAGCTTTTGCCTTTGGCTGTTGACGCCGATGAAGCCTTCAGGTTGGCAAAACAATATACATATATATATATATATATAGCTCAGATCGGCGTAGAGAGATTAAACCCCAAAAGGCGCTTATCTTCAAAATTCAAAGAAGTATATATATATATATAGCTCAGATCGGCGTAGAGAGATTAAACCCCAAAAGGCGCTTATCTTCAAAATTCAAAGAAGGAAATTGCTATGGATAAAGATGGAAATAAATCTAAATAGTTTCCGATGACTATTCCCAAAAAGCTACAAAATATTATTGCCCTAGCTTCCCTACGATGGTGGGATAGTGGCAACACAATTTCCCCCTCTTTTTTTTTTCTTTTTCGTTAAACTATCTATCAACTTTTCTTAAATATTGATGTCGATAGTTAAATTTTGGCCACCTCATTGAATCATTCATTGTATAAGAAACTTAGGAGCTAATCCCAACCCCTAAACATATATATTATATTATTAATTTGCATATTAGGAGCATCATTATTCAGTAGTGATGAACCCATTATAAATTACATTATCATTGGATAGATTTAAGCAGGTAGGCTCTAAGCTTAATTAAATTAATTGGACTAAGCCAAAGCACAAAATCTAGCCAAAGCAGAAGAGGTTTGTGTTCTTGTGTCATAACTTGAAAAATAGGTGGGCATCTTCTTTGAGAATTTGGTCAGTCGGATACAAAAGGCGAAGAGATTCTAATTTCTCAAATAGAAAAGTCTTATCAGGAAAGGAATGGATTATTACCATCTTATAAAGGTGGAAGCTAAGGTACTTACTTGTTAGGTAATAACCTTTTTAGGCACATGTGATATGCCCTGGCCTTAGCATGAGATAACCTACCCAACCGAAATATCATAAGACTTGGAAGAAAAGCAACAAATAAAATTCATATCCGGGTAAAATCACTATAACGACTATAAAATTGGAACTTTACGTAGCATTTGTAATTTTTGAATTGATTCACCACAAGGAATAAGAGAAAGTTTAGTATTTTCAATTTTTATAATTGGAAAGAAGGGATAGAAAATCACTTACTTTAGCCATTTGAAGAATATTTCGAGAAAGATTTTTATAACCTTTCCCCGAATAGACCTCCTCTCACTCCTAAAAACCTTAACATCCATTCCATTCCATATCCATCCAGTTTCACGGATGTCGAGCATCAAGGCCGCCGCTAAGAAGAACTAAGAAGCCCCATCTCAGTGCCTGACGAGCTCATCGACATTAATGTAAGAGTTTTTCTAATTATGGACTACATTAATTGATATTGTAATTTACCGTTTAACGTTTACCGTTTTACGGGGTTTGGTCTAAGGTGAGATAGAAGGTTTCTTAATTAGTCTAATATGGGCTGGCTAGTGTGGGCCGAGTTGAGCCCGGCCCGTAATGAGGGGGACTGGCCGGAAACTCTATAAATAGTGCTCAAGTCTCTCCTCTAACCCTAATTCTCACCGTATCATCACCTAAGGGGCGTTTACCTAACGCTACACGTGAGGGGGCCGCCTCATTGAGCCAGTGATACGGAGGGCAATAGAGGAGAAGGACTTGCGCGTGGAACATTGTGTTTTCGTTTCCGCCGTCAAGAACAATGGATTCCAAAACAAAGTTCGTCAATTCTTTCTACTCAATCATGCATGTGCTTGTTCTAGTTATGGAGATCTTGGGGTTTGCGCAATTTGCGTCTAACATGTGGTATCGTAGCCTCCATAACCCTAGAACACGAACACAATTGATTTTGCCCTAATTTGTACGAATTAACCCTAATTAGTACGGATCTTGCCAAAATTTGTGATTTTCGAGACTTTTTGGTTAATAAAAATAAAATTAAATCACAAATTTGGACTGGGCTCGACGAGCCGAGCAAAACCGTGGGCGGCGCGTCGCCGGGGGAGGCCCCACGCGCCCCCACGCGCAGCCAACGCGCCGCCGGGCGTCGAACACGCGCTCCCACGCGCGGGTACTGCTCGCGTGCGTGCGGCGCACGCGGCGCCGACGTCACGATGACGTCGGCGACCCGGATTCGGATTCCGGACGCGCCGACGTCACGATGACGTCGGCGACTGATTCCGACCCGGATTCGGACTCGACCCGACTGGAGACCGACCCGACCCAACCCGGACAACTGTTGACCGGACCGGTCAATCGGTCGGACCGGGAGGCTGGACCGGAAGGTCGGACCGGGAACCGGTCGGACCGCCACCGGTCGGACCGGTTTTTGACCGGATTTTGACGCCGCGCGTGACTCCACGCGCCGCGCACTCAGGCGGCGCGTGCGGGCGCGTGGAGGCTCCGATTCGCGCGTGGCCGGTGGCGGTGGACTCGTATGGTTATTTCCTACGTCATGGTATATTTATTTTATATTTTTGATGATTTTATGGATGTGAAAATACATACGGAGTCCTAAATACGTGCTTTTTAGTGTATTTTCTGCGTATTTTTCTTGTATTTTTCCTGTGTTTTTGAAAATACAGGTGCCGGGATACGGTATGTTATCACATGAACTTTATGAGTGTGATTCATTAATAAAAATTAAATTTTAAAGATTTTATTAATGAATAAAGCAATGTAATTAGCATGATATGTGATTTTAGTGATATGATGCCCCTATCACTAATGTTAAATCACATGTATATGATGTATGTGAGAAGTAAAGTTTATATCCCTGGTATGAGAGAATTTCAATAATACAATTGAGTAGTGACTGCCAAAGTGGCACGCTTGATTGGGTTTGAGAAATTTCGGTCTCGTATGATGATTGAAATGTCTCCCCGATCTAATGCATAATTATACTCCCAAAGGAGGTAATTGTGTATTAGTTCATGGAGGGATACATGATAGTGTGGTGGAGGAGTGACCGATACTAATGGTTCATATACCCAAAGGTGATGAATTCACGAAGATTGGAATATATTCTCATAACCCTTATCATGTGGGGAGTGTACAATTGCTTGTCATGTATTCTGCCCAAAGGTGATTATGTGATTTTGCATGTAGCTCTCTGGATGTGTACTTGTGCGTCAAGTTACACAATGCTCACATGATGCTAATTATATATATACTGCTTGTCTTTCGGTCACATTTTCTGTAAATGGTAACTCCGTCACCATTGAGGTTCTTGCTGGTTCGAATTTTAAGAGATGGAGAGAGGATTTTCTGTTTGCTATGGAGATGGCAGATGTTCATATGGCTCTTACTACTGATCGGCCGGCGCTTTGACTCGCCGAGAGTACAGAGGCTCAAAAGGCAAATTTTGCTGCATGGGAAAAGAGCAATAGAATTTGCTTGTTGTCTATGAAGCGTTCCATTCAGAACACTTGAAAAGTGGTTTACCCGCAGACGCAATGCTAGGCAAATGATGGAAGCTTTGATGGCTAGAAACCGTGTGTCGCCTAATGCTTTGAGATAGGGACACATATGCAAACACTTTTACTATGAAGTATGATGGTTCTAGTGGAGTCGAGATTATGTTCGAGGATGGTTGATTTGCAAACAAAGCTTCAAGCTCTTAATGTTGAAATTCCAACCGCTTGCATTGTCCATCAAGCTTTAAATACTCTTCCTCCCGATTTTGGGATTATTAAGACCAATTATAGTTCCCAAGATGAAACCTGGTCCGTTAATGACCCGATTGCAAGGTTGGTGGCGAGAGGAAGAGAAATTGAAGAAAGATAAAGGACATATTGCTCTTTATGCTTCTAGTTCTGCTAGTGACAAGGGTAAGAAGGTGAAAACTTATACCCATAAAGGCAATTCGAAGTTGCTAGTCCTTCCAACAACAAAGGAAATTCTGAAGGAGCAGGTCCTTCTAACACTTTGGGTCCTAAGAAAGCAATCACCAAGAAGGATGGTGTTCTTTGCTATTTTTGTAGGGAGAGCATGATTATGACATAGGCTGTGTTGTTGATCCCGTGACTTATACTGAAGCCATCTCATGTCCTCAATCAAATTTGTGGTTAGATGCAATGAAAGATGAGATGCAATCTATGAAACACAATGGTGTTTGGGAGCTTGTTGAATTGCCCGATGGTTGTAAACCTATTGGCTGCAAATGGGTATTCAAGACTAAAAGGGATTCCAAAGGAAAGATTGAAAAGTTTAAAGCCGACCGGTAGCTAAGGGTTTCACTCAAAGAGAAGGAATAGATTATGAAGCAACATTTTCTCCAAAATCTTCTAAAGATTCCTTTAGAGTGATCTTAGCATTGGTAGCTTATTACGATATGGAGCTACACCAGATGGATGTTAAGACTGCTTTTCTAAATGGAGACCTTGATGAGGAGGTTTATATGGTGCAGCCTGAAGGTTTTGTAGCAGATGACTCAGTCAACTTGTTTGTAGATTAAAAAATCTATTTATGGCCTTAAGCAAGCTTCCGAGACAAAGGGTATTTTAAGTTTCATAGTGTTGTTACTTCATTTGGATTTATTGAGAACAAAGTAGATCGGTGCATATACACCAAGGTCAAAGGGAGGAAATATATTTTTCTCATACTTTATGTAGATGATATCTTGCTTGCTAGTAGTGACATTGGTTTACTGCATGAGACAAAGCGGATGTTATCGAAAATTTTTTACATGAAAGACCTTGGTGAGGCGTCTTTTGTTCTTGGCATTGAGATCCATAGGGATCGCTCATGCCGTTCATTGGGTTTATCTCAAAGGGCGTATATTGATCGCGTTTTAGAAAGATTCAATATGCAGGATTGCAAACCAGGAATTGCTCCTGTTGTTAAGGGTGATAAATTGAGTCTTTCACAATGCCCTAATTCAGATTTTGAGAAAGCTCAAATGAAGGATGTACCTTATGCTAGTGTGCTAGGAAGCATCATGTATGCTCAAGTTTGCACTAGGCCAGATATTGCTTTTGCAACAGGACTTCTAGGCAGATATCAGTCTAATCCAGGACACAATCACTGGGTTGCTGCCAAGAAGGTTTTAAGGTACTTAAAGAGAACAAAAGATTATATGCTGATTTATAGATATGTTCCGGACACCGCAACTAGTCGGGTATTCGGATGCAGATTTTGCCGGTTGTCAAGATGATAAGAAATCAACGACCGGATACATATTTATGTTGGCAGGAGGTGCAGATCATGGAAGAGCGAAAAACAGAAATCCATATCTTCTTCAACCATGCAAGCGGAGTTTGTAGCGTGTTTTTCAACTGCTACTCAAGCTATTTGGCTCCGGAACCTCATTAGGGAGTTATCGCTTTTGATTTTGTGGATAGACCCATACAGCTTTATTGTGACAATAACTCTGCAGTGTTGTTTATTAATAACAACGAAGTCTCAAGGGGTCTAAACACATGGAGGTCAAGTTTTGACTATAAAAGAATCAGTACGTAATGGTGATGTTGCAGTAGATTATATTCATACAGATGATATGGTTGCAGACCCACTAACTAAAGGCCTACGCCCGTGTGTTTTTGATTGACATGTCATTAGTATGGGCCTAGAAGCGTCTTGGGATGCTGTTTTTTAGTGGGAGCTGTGTTTTATTCTTCTTTGAATAAAGTTTACATCTGTTTTGTTACAATTTAGTAACAGTTTGATATATATATGTCAACTTTTGCATTCAATAAAATGTTTTTGAATGGATTGTTATTATGTTGATATATATTGTTAAAAGTCTCAGGGTATTGTTTAAACCTTGAGTGAAGGCTAGGGCATCCGGGCATCCGGTTATTAGCCTTGCGCATTTGTCTTGTGATACATAAAGAAAGGTTAACCATAAAGACAAGACATATGTGGGTTCATTGGAACCATAAAGCATTCTCTTGTGGCACAAATTTTTGTGTCGCCTAAGGTAAGAGAATGGTGATCGACAAATGGGATCTCTCTATGAGAGATGTTATCCATTTGCCACACTACCATATTGAATCCATATCAATAAAGTTGAGAACATTCGTGACCATGGAAGGCTGTGTGTATACATACGCTACCGCCATGATTCGGTGTTTAAGACTTTATGGGATAGGATTGACTATTAAGAATTATCTCTGGACCAATGTGCGCACATATTGGTACGATTTCAATTAATATAGTCCAAGTGGGAGAATGTAAGAGTTTTTCTAATTATGGACTACATTAATTGATATTGTAATTTACCGTTTAACGTTTACCGTTTTACGGGGTTTGGTCTAAGGTGAGATAGAAGGTTTCTTAATTAGTCTAATATGGGCTGGCTAGTGTGGGCCGAGTTGAGCCTGGCCCGTAATAAGGGGGACTGGCTGGAAATTCTATAAATAGTGCTCAAGTCTCTCCTCTAACCCTAATTCTCACCTGTATCCTCACCTAAGGGGCGTTTACCTAACGCTACACGTGAGGGGGCCGCCTCATTGAGCCAGTGATACGGAGGGCAATAGAGGAGAAGGACTTGCGCGTGGAACATTGTGTTTCCGTTTCCGCTGTCAAGAACAATGGATTCCAAAACAGGTTCGTCAATTCTTTCTACTCAATCATGCATGTGCTTGTTCTAGTTATGGAGATCTTGGGGTTTGCGCAATTTGCGTCTAACAATTAAACCCCAGCAAAGCAATAGAGTATTTCGATCGGACTCTTTGTCGTCTGAAGAGTCCCACCAGGGTCAAACAAAAGGATGCCGGCACGGATTCAGGTGATGATGAGGAAGCAGAGATGTTGTTTGTGGCATTCGCGGAATTTGAGGAGCTTCGTAAGGTGACCCAGGGGGCGAGATGCATATTCCTAATGGAAGGGCAGAGGAATTGTACAGAAAGTTGGTAGCTTTTGAAAAGCAGCATGTGGATGAGGTCAGAAAGAATCCGTTGAATTATTATTCATGGTTTGATTCCATTCGCTTGAAAGAGAGTGTTAATTTGGGCAATAAAGAGAGGGCTAGGGCGGTTTTATGAGTTTGCGATCACCCATGTGTCCATGTGCCACCAGCTGAGGAGAAGCTGTACTGGCAACGCTATATCTATTTGTGGTGGGTATATATTTTTGAAATGGTATACTCATATTTGCTTTTGAGATGAAATATGCCTCACGCTGTTTCCATTGATGTTTCAGGATTAATTATGCATTGTATGAGGAGCTTGATGCTGAAGATGTGGAGCGTTCTCGGGACAAATACAGGTATGTATGCCCTTGTGTTGTGGAAGTTGCATTTTTCGCCTTTTCGACTGGGATGGGATCTATCTCGCATCCTTCCTGTTAGTGTTCTCAAAAAGGATCAGGGTGATTTCTGTTGGCTTATAATAACTTTCCTGTATATGTTAAGGAATGATGAAGTGGTTCGTCGAATTATGCTACCCTGGAGATTTGATGCTACTTAGAGGGGCTTGTATTGGCTAAACTGATGACGTGTCATATTCTCTTCTCCTGATGAGCTTCATGACTCGCTTAGTGGTTGGAGATTGTGTTTGTGGAGGCTTTACCGTGGTTGAAAGTTTTGGTCCGGGATTTAAGTTTGGGCAGATGTCGTCTTTGCAGGACTAAGATTTTAGCGGTACTTTCATGTGTTTTGATGTGTAGTTGTAGTTCTTGGGGAAAGAGTTTATGCCCTTTTTTTCTTTTTCTTTTCATTTTTGGTTGGCTCGATTTATTTTTCTTGCCAGATGTGTTTTGTGTGTCACAGCATTGCCTTTTCTATGATAAATATAAGCTGTCGACTCAACGTGAGACTGGTCCTAGCTTATACATCTTTCAATTATTTAACTTGATTATGCACACGCGCTACGTTGGATTTAGAGTGATTTTAGTCTTTGTTGCTTTGTTGCGAGATAGACATTAGAATTGTTCTCAAACCAATTCACGTGCATACAGATAGAAGAAACCCATGGTTCAATTCCAATATATAGGAGTTGGAAGCTTTTATTTGTGGAGACAGTTCTAGCCGGACTTGGAATATGGATGAGCATGCGTCGGTGAAGAGTGAGGGTGACCGTTAATGCGTAATTGAGAGGGAGAGCGATGGATTAGATGCATTTCTTCACACATGCGGTCCTTAAATTGATTTGCGTTTTCAGCCCCAACTGGACACAATATATATGATTTATTTAAGAATATTTCTCGGAAGCTACTAAATGCGAGACGAATCCCACTTTTGGCTTAAATCTATATAGATATGATGTAATGATTATGAGGGGTTGAATGCATGTGCCCCAAATATTCATCGCATCTTTTTGTTCCCTCTCTTTCCAGCATTAAAGACTAGTCTTAGTATAAAAAGCATCGATACTCTCGAAAAGCTCTTACACTCTTCGACACTCGGTCAACAAGTGTCAGAAAATCGGATACCTGATTAACTTTCTCGACACTTTCCGACATGCAAGTTTCCGACACGTGATTCCAACGCACAAGATTAATTTTAAAAAATTTCAATAAATGAATGGTCAAAATGTATATACGTGAAAAAATAAAAAATAATAATAAAAATAACAAATTTGGAAAGAATAAAACCCTAATATTCTTTTCTCCTTTTTATTCTCATTTCTTGTGATACACAATTCACTCCCTAAGTTTTTTTTCTTTTCTCTTACGACACGTATTCAAATTTTATGGATTATTGGAATAGAGTTGAATTTATCAAATTGAAACAATGACTGATATTAATAAATTGTGGATTAACGTTTTTAGTGTAAATTTATTGTAATTTTTATTTATTTGTTTGTTTTAATCAAATTAGTTTGATTGAAATAATTATAAAATGATAATTTATTATGTATATATAAAAATATACATTTAATATATAACGTGTCCTAATGTGTCGAAATTCTTTGTTTTTGAGAAATGATGTGTCGACTTGTTGTATCGTGTGTCGTGTGTTGCGTGTCGCATGTCGGTGCTACTTAGTTCTCATGGTGAAGCTTTCTCATTCAATTTTGAATCCTCCCAAAGAGTTTCTCAAGCTGATTCCTCACCAGAAATTCTCATTTGCCTAAGTTTGGCCCTTAGCGGTTCAATTTGAGATAATGAATCTTACAGGTGCAAGGCAGATCCTAGGCAATGCAGTCGGCAAAGCTCCTAAAGATAAGGTAATATGGATTGGATAAAATTTTTACTGAGAGAGAATAGTCTCTAAGTCGGTCTCTTTCATTCTTGTCGTTTAATTTTTCCTCCCTAACTTGTTCTAAACAAGTTTTTTGCTTGGTTATTAACAGATATGTAAAAAAGACATCGAGATAGAGCTGCAACTTGGCAACATAGATCGATGCCGCAAAATATATGAAATATACTTGGAGTGGTCACCAGAGAACTGTTAAGCTTGGAGCATGTATGCTGAATTGGAGATATCCTTGGGTGAAACCGACCGAGCTAGAGCCATATTTGAATTAGCGATAGCACAGCCTGCACTTGGCATGCCTGAGTTGTTGTGGAAGGTAAAGGCCTGCTTTTATCTTACTTACCTTAAAAATGTACCACTGGAAGGTGAAAGGGAAAAAAATTGTTGTAATATAAAAGAATCATGAAAGCTCATAGCTTCAAATGCTTTCTAATGTACACATCCGCGTACTTTTAAAATTTGATGTGTCCAATGTTGGGCAAAACAAATGCAAAATGCAACATGATACCTAAACAAGTAAAACCAAAGTCATTCGAAGCCCACACTAATACACAATTGAGTTAGCCTACGGTTCTACTCTCAAACTTGTGGCCTTTACTTTATCTTGTAAGGAAGCCATGCCATCGATTTTGCCCCATGTGATCTTGATGCATGTTTACCATTGCAGTCATTATTATTTTTCTGTTTTTCGTTTTAAAGGCTTGCAACCACTTTAAAAGCATGTCTTTATGTGGATCCATATGAAGAGATTAGGACAAGACGATCTAGAGCTGGTAAGAGCAAATCAGAATCGGATAATCGACAGAAGAAGAGAACACACCCAAGTTTTTGGCATCAAAAAAGGAGGGCGAAGATTCCTCAAGTTGCTCGCCTCTCGGTTTCTGGTATTTCAGGTAGAGAGAGAGAGAGAGAGAGAGAGAATTCAGACTTTCTTCAATTTCTCAATTGTTAATTTCAGAATTTCTCTTTTACCGGTCGAGCATTGGAATTTGAATATGGCATGCTTCTCCAATTGTCAATATATTAAAAAAAAAAAATCATTGTTGAATTTTATATTCCATTTCTTTATGCACATTTGGATCATGATGTCGACCGATCCTATCAAAGTTACTTCCGAGAGCCGTGGTGAACAAAATTCTTCAAAAAAAAAAAAAAAAAATTGTATTGTTACCATTTCATTTCTTTTGAAGCATCAACTCGGTTAATTTTTCTCATGCAAACTATACGTCCATGTTAAGATAAATTGACCACTTGAATTGAACTCAGGATTGTCTCATCGGTACAATTTTATTTCCTCACCACAAATCTATTAACCACATATCAAGGTCATAACATAAAAGATGTGAACATGTTAAATATGCATAATTTATAAGAATATGCATCGCTTTGATTGAACTAATAAAGTTGCACAAAATTCATAGAATAAAATGAAATTCACGATAGAACCAAAAAAAAAAAACTCAAAAGGATTTAAGCATCTCTGGCATTGGGAGAATTCATAAAATAAAATGAAATGTCTTATTACTGTTTGATTGACTATTGCTGCATCTCGGGGAGCGTATTGTCAAAGTTGCAATTTAATTCTAAGATTTGTCAAATTTGTACAATGGAGTCATTCTACTAATTCTGTTGAATTTGACTACGAAAAAACTGACATATGTGTATTTTTTTTTTTTTTTATTAGTTTCATAAGAGAAGGGGCGCTGATGTGGTCGGTCATTTTAGGAAAAAAAATCAAAAAGAAATTAAATGAAAAACTGAAAGGAAATATTGAAAAAGAAAAAGAAAGGAAAAAAAAATAAAAAAGGAAGAGTGAATTTGATACTCTTCAGTGGACGGCGGTAGATCTTTTGTCCGGGCGGCAGTGACACCAAGTGGATGACATGGTGGGCCGAGCTCAAATGGTCTCGCATGGTTGGCATGGTCGAGGAACAAGCTCATGCAAGGGTCGGCGAGGGCCAACAGAACAACAATTCTCTTCACTTCCACTCTCGCCATGAACGGGAGCTTGCTCCAGGAAATCACAAATCTCTTGACATCGCTTTCGACTCGCCTTGAAACCCCCAAAGTCGGACCTCTGCGATGAAGGAAGACGAGGATGAGGAGAGATCATTGGAGGAATCGGAGGCAAGAAACAAAATCCAGAACAAGACACAGAAGTCCATCGAAGGGCGCCGAGCAGAACAAATGAATAAGGATGGAGAATGCTGCGCTCGCTCTTCCAAGCAAATAATAGCAAAACCTTTCGACTTACTCCCGATGAAATAGTAACAGTTTAACAATATAACAATGCGAATATTTCCTAATTCTGACTTTCCTAATTCAGACTTTCTTCTTCCCTAATTCGACTTTCCTGACTCGACATTTGATAATATTTCCTAATTTAACTCAACTTAGGCCATCACTTATATATTTCATGATTTCTTTCGTGTTAACTCCTTGTGTCGCTTCTTCACTTGATCTTTTGAATCAATATGTTTTCTGTTCACTCGATTCTCTTCCACGAAGAGAAGATCACAACATGGGACGCTGACCAGCCCGATGTCGTTAGCCGTTGGATTCGGAAGATTGAGCGCTTTCACCATCGTAGGCTCAGTCGGCTAATTGTCAGCCTCGATACCGAGTGGTGCCCAAACTCCGAGCCCAGGAACGATCCTCATTGAGTTGCCATCCTCCAGCTCTGCGTCGGTTGTAAGTGCCTCATCTTCCAACCCCTTCACGCGATGTACATTCCCACGTCACTGTTTGTTGGAGTCGGCGTGGATGAAGATGCCAGGAAACTCACCAAAAACTATGGACTCGACGTGTCATGCACCATTGATGTAGGCTATCATAAAAATAGGAAATATTATCAATCTAAGCTTTGTTGAATTAGGAAAGTTGAAATTGAGTTAGGAAATAATTGTGTTATTATTTTTGTAGAGGGGTTTGTTCATATTTTTCAATCAAGAGATCGAAGGAAAAAGAGCAATTTGAATTTTCTCCTCCAGTTGGTGGGGTTAATTTGGGCATCACGTTTCCTAGCGACAAGTGGTAAATATTAATTTATGATGAGATATAATAATGGACCTTGCTCACTCACTTATCCAAATCGTAAAGAAATTTTTGCTCACTCTCTTATCCAAATCATAAAGAAGTTTTAGAGAGAGAATTTCTTAAAAAAACAAAACTCTATCATTGAATATTTGGATGAATACAATGAGTGGGGAGCACCCTTCTTATACTAGAGGCCCTCCCGTTATAACCGTTGATAGATTTTCGATCTAGTGGACAAGATCATATCTCAACCTACCAACTATCGGCATTTATGCCTAGAGAATTCTAGAGCTCAACGCAATTACCATCTCGCCCATCCCTAAAAACATTCCAGAAACTCGAGGGAAAACCCTAGGCTAGTTTGGGCAGTCATCATCCATCCAACAAGTCCTTTAATCACTGCAACCCAAGGCTGTGACACAAGAATCTGGATGAGAGAAGATTTGTTAAATTCTTATATGAATGGTGCATCTTTTGTAATTTTATGCATCCCCAATGTGTATGAGGTTCCATCTAGACCTAGACTTCTTTTTGTACGTCAATTAAATAATTAGCCACTCTCGAACCACTGATTCATGAAAATCGGATCGTCTCGTAAGGTGTTAAAAGCATTAGTAAAAGGCCAAAACAACAATGCTCTCTCTTCCACTCATTCTATCTACCGCTCACCGTTTATTCGACACTAATCGATATCGCACCTTTCGAGCTTGATGCCTGGTTTATACGCGAGGTGGGGCGCCGGGCGATAAGTTGCGGTACACATCGATTACAAGTTAACCAAGTTTCCCGATAGCTCACCTGACATTTCAAAGCATAATATCTTCACACGGCAGATGAGCAAATAAGCATTTTTTTTTTAAATTTTTTTTATTATTTGCTTTCATCTACTGCATCACCGGTCCTAAAAGCTTGCGTACATGGGACTCCTTCGGCTCTCCATTGACTTACTCGAGGATATGGCTCAATAAAGAAGGTGATAATGATAATAAAAATAAAACAAACGATAATTCATTTATTTTGTTGATTTTGCCCCCTATGGATTTGTAGTCATTGTTTTTCCATTTTTCCATTTTTTTTTTTTTGAAGGCTTATGACCACTTAAAAAGCATACGTCTCCATGTGGATCCATAGGGTGGTGTTTCAATCCTATCTTTATCCCATTTTATTATGATGTTCTCTGTGTTGGTTGACTGCCGGTACAATAGTTGAGTGGCACAATTTCTTATCTAATAGAGCTTTTACTTAGCCTGTCCTTGATATGATATTAAATATTTTGGGGCTCTAACGTTCCAAGTTGTTGACTGCAAAGGCAATTATGATATTTTGGGAAAGAAGATTGTTGTATTGCTTGCTTTTTATCCAACGGTATTTAATCTACTGGCTCATGCTAACTTTCCTATATACGTTAGGGAATGATGAAATGGTTCGTCGAATTATGCTACCCTATGGGATGTCTAGGGAGAGTTGATTTTACATAGGGCTTGTGCTAGCTAAACTGATGGCATGTGATTTTCTCTTGTCCAAAGCTTCACGACTCGCTTAGCAGTTGGAGATTGCGTTTGCGGAGGTTTTAGTGGTTTTTCTGCATGGTTGAAAGTTTTGGGGCTGGGATTTAAGTTTGCGCAATATCAGTCTTTGCAGGATTTTAGCGGTGCTTTGACGTGTAGTTGTGGTTCTTGACGACGCTGGAGGAGCGGCACTGCCCTGGGGTGAGATTTGGGGAGGAGGGGAGGGGGGCGGACTAACAAGTAGAGGTGTCAAAATGGGTGGACCCATTTTTTAGACTCATATTTTATTTATATAAGTTGTATATGGGTCAAAGGCTTTTAAAAATCTAACTAGAAATGGGTCAAAAAAGTGAGTCTGATTTAAATGGGTTTAAAATGGATCAAAACTTGTGACCCATTTCCAATCCATTTAAAATATCAAGTTGGTTGGAACCTTAAAACCCATTTCTAAATTTCCAACCCAAGCCCCACACTATCTTTTTCTCTTTAACTTTATAAAAATGTGTTTTTTTATTTATTTATAAAAATCGAAATTATAATTATTTTTCATATTTCAATTTTCTTTTCTTTTCTTTTTTTCTTTTTTCTTTCTTTTTCCTCCTTCCTAGCCGATGGTTGGCAAGGCGACAGCCAGCAACAAGCCAAGTGAGGCTCAAGCTCACCGGCGTGTGAGCTCGTGGTCATCGACGAATGGCAAGACTCGAGCTTCGCGGGATCTAACGAGACTATTCTCTCTCAATGAAAACTTTATCCAATCCATATTACCTTATATTTAGAGCTTTGCCAATTGCATTGCCTAGGATCAACCTTGCACTTCAGGATGCTCGGATGATCTTGCTGCCCTTGTATCCTTACACCAATTGTGTAGAATGCAATCAACTCGTCAATTTGCTTTGCAGCACTAGCATAAGCATCAAAAGCCATGACCCAATCATGGTACTCCATATTGAAAAACTTATCGAGCAAAACAGCCAAAACCTCTCGGATATCAGCATATACCCGAAAGCTCTCCTTCACAATAGGGTACAATGCGACCGAGATCGACCAGGTATTCTTTGCCAGACCAATGGGCCTACACAACAAGAACCTGCCCAAATAGTCCCTTGCAAGTGGCCCATTTTGCCAAAAATCCTTTCCAGCTTCATTTCCCTCAGGGGAGCCACTACATTTCTCTCATGTTTCCCTCCCTTCACAGCCACAACATAGCTCATATCCCCACATTACCTCGACTTTCTCATACCACCATAGTTTCCATAGTCTCCTCTATAAGCATTGTATAATCCTGATCATACCCTCTGGGCAGTGGGGACCGAAGATGGTCTCTACTCCCGTACCTGTCCTTACTGTGAACACTAGCACCACCATGAGCACAGCACTTTTACTAGGACCACTGCCGACGCCGCTCTTTCTATCAAACGGAATCAACTTGAGTCTCTGTTGAAAAAATACATACCATAAGACCTTACGGGAGCCGAGTGGTCCCATGAACTAGAGGGAGCCTAGTGACCTAGCACCACGCCTAGTCGTGTAAGTTATCTCCTCGTGTAAAAGTGGGTCTCCATCGTTCAACAGAGAACGGATGACCACTAGGGATTTGAGAGCCACAGCATATCCACGTGTGTTGCTCAGTTGGCTGCAATGGCGCGGAAAGACATGCATGAACGTACCCGAGTGAGTATGGAGACAAAATCAAGTTCCGACATATGTAATTACCATCCGCAGGATCATCACCGTGGCTCGCGCTTCCACAATGGCTACTCGGAGCTCTGGAGCCATGTTTCTTGCAACCTTGGCGAGGCCGATGCCTGTCCGGTCCTTGACAGGCCCCCAAGGGGTTTCGCGGATCGTGCTCTCGAGACATCTTCACCATCCCCCCCTTGCCCTTGGCCCCTTGCCTACCTAAAACGCACAAATAAACTAAATTAGTGACACTAGACCCAAAAGCAGCATCACTTGAGGAGGACCAAGTGACTAGCATTCCGGTGATTTCACAATACTTGAATCATTTTCGCAGTCGAAGTCAAGTCACCATGCTAATCATATGCTTCACTATGCTTAAATATGCTCCGCCGAAGTTAGACCCACCAGTGAGCCGTCGTCGAGGCAGCAGGACGGCATGCTCGCCCTGCCGGGCTCCACTTCTTCTCTTTGTGCTTCGGTCTGCGAAGGTTTACTTCCCTTGCCCTTGACGCGTTGTTTCTGTTCGTCAGATCAAAGCGTTTGTTGCCAGTGGACGGCAATCTGGGATTCTCGAGGTGGGGTCCACGTCGGGCTTCGGTTCTTCTGGACCTAAAAATTAAAATGCCCGGCGTTAATATAGTAGATGTGTTCGAGAATTAGCAGCTTTCATTTGAATCTTCCAAAACCAAAACCAAAATCATCTACTCTCCATCTCCATGGAATTTCCTATAATAAACCTGCTTAAATTACAAAATACCCCGATATGAGGAATTTACATATGAATCCATGAGCTCAGTAATTAAAAAAATAACTTAAGTCTAAAAGAATTATGTAGAAATTACACATGCATCCATAAATTATTGAATGGTTCCAAGTGTTTCGCATTACGAATGTTGCGACATTTGCAAAAATTTAAAGTTGATAGCTAAATGTAAATATCGATGAGCATATTAGTATAATTTATCAAATTTCATATAAATCATTTATTTCGACTCCTCAGTTAGTAGATTGCAATTTTCTTTATTCCCTCTTTTCTTTTCTTTTTTTCCAATCTCGCCCCTAATCCTTTTTTTTTTTTTTTTTTTTTTGGTCTGAATCTCGCCCCTAATCTCAGTTTCTACGTCTGCCTCTAACCCTCTCAGCGAAGCCCATTAATTGTCAATGGCCCGAGTATAAAACTCCTGTAGAAAGCTGAATGCGTTCAATCAATGCTAACAAAACTTGTAAACGGAGTTCGTGTTTATGAAAAAGAAAAGGTAAACGCCAGCTCTTTAACGGTCAACTTTCCTCAAATTCCAAATAAGAGTCTTTCGCAATCTAAAACTCCGTATTTATTTTGCAAATCATTATTAGGATTTTCTTCATGAGCAGCCCTAAATAACTATATCCAATCCCATTTCTACTAAAAAGATAACGCTATCCTCAATCTTTCGATTACAATTTATAATGACGGCCCATTTCCTTTTTTATTTATGATAATTACCATAATTAAACATTTCCCATGTCTCATCTTTTAGCTTATTAAAGAAAAGTACATTATCAGATCCTATAACTGTTTTATATACTCCGTGTAAAATTATCTTGCTGATAGTAAAAACATTTCTTGATATGGTATAAAATTGACAAGTCAATTTTCATTCAAATGGCTTTTTGCCATTGTTAATATCTAATTGGGAGCACACGTCTTTGTCATGAAAAAGATGAATGAATTACTCTTAGGACGTTTTTCTTTTCTTCTGTGTCGCTATACGGATGTTCAATGTATAATTTTAAAGTTTTTAAATTTTTCCCCTAATAAGGATATCCAATCGGTAATTTTTACATTTAAAACAATTACCGTAATTTGGACAACGTCACAATAATTAGAACATGTGAAACTAACTACGATAAATCATTATGCAATCTTTCTTACGTGGATTGCTGTGTATATGTACCTCTCTATTTTTTGGTTTCTTTTTCTTTACGGTGATCTTCCACTTCTAAAACTCGAACAACGAGAGGAATTGCCACGTGTTTTTCTCGGATACATGAGAACTTACTTAGACCTCATCGAGAAGATCCGCTGGACCCAGGATTTTCTTTCTAGGCCGGACAGAATCATCCACTACCGTTGATTTTATAATGTCTTATGTGGGCCCCACAGGTGCCACGATAAAAGTAAAGACTGTGAGTCACCTGGTTCGGTGCTTCTGGGTTTAGACAAGTATTTCCTATCGATCGACAAAAGCTCGAAGGTATCATGGATGAGTTTGAACTAGGGAGATGCAAAGCCCAGCCCTGGGCCCGAGCTCAACGAATAAGCTTAGGACAATCTGAAAAAAGTGTCAAATTCGACAATGGGTAGCGAAGGCCCAACAACAAGTTGGGTCTGAATTGAGCCTATTCAATCACCATCTCTAATCAAAATTTGAAAGTAGAGGTGATCAATGGGCGGGTGGCCCCACCTATACACGAAAAATAAAGGGGGCAAGTTTGGGCATGTGCTTACCTGCCCTGCCACAACATTGTCTGGAAACTTTAGTTAAAGGCAGGCTTGGGCAATTCAACAGCGAGTCTAATCCTACTTGAAGCCACTCAATAATCACCTCCAATTGCAATAATCGAAGTTGGAACCCATGAGTTATCCATCCCTATAAATTCAAAGTCAACATGATTTGTGAGAAACACTAACTAGCATATCATTATTATAAAGAGATTCGGCACGTGACTTCTTTCCCGCAATAAATCTCTTGTAATTTGTTGACGTACATCGCCGAAAGTAGCAAGAATCCATTAATCCGTACACAAATGTTCGAACGAGCAAAGAAACTAATGGGAACGAGTATCTCGAGACAAAACATAAGGTTCAATTGATAAGCAAACAATCTTCATGTTTACATTTACAGTTATGGAAAGAAATCCCTTACAAGACGACATACACATAAGCAATTTCTTGGATATCTGCTACATAGAGAACATTCTTCACGTGAACTTTTCTTTAGCTATATGATGATCGGATCGTTCGGTCACGTGGCCCAATAACCTTAGCAGATAGCGATGGTGCCAATAGTTGCCTTTTCCGGAAAATTACGTGTCCAATGATTTAATTTTAGTAAAATAAAATATGAAAATGAATGTCTTTTTATTACGTAAGTCTTTATAGATTCCCACTTTTGGGTTAGAAAGCAAGGAATTATTTTGCATCGCTGGGCGACCCAGAGGAAGGTTTCGTGTCTCTCGCTGTTTTGGATTTAACACAATAGATGCCTTTTTCGTAATCCGTTGTATTTTGCTAAAAGTCGTTATTGCATTCGCGGAGAGCATGGGTTCATATACACTTATACTTATGCAAATCATAAAAACTCAATTTCGCACCCAATGAGCAATAAACATCAAAATGATTCAAATCCCATCGACCGTGATAGTCAAAAATCAAGTCGGTGAGCAACAGCATAATCTCCACATAGATTTATTTCGTAGATATAATAAGAAATTCCCATCATTTCTTAATTAAAGTCCAAAAAAGAGAAAAAGAAAACTCCCATGGCAAACATGCGGGTTGCATGCAAAGATAACGTGACTGTAAAAAAGCTCTGTTCATTTCAAAAAGTAAAATGAGCGATCCGCAAAATATTTCAAAAAGTAAAATGAGCGATCCGCTAAATATTTTACTGAGAAAGATAACTTGTATTTATTTACGTAAATGAATGAACGGAAAATATTTTCATCGTTCATGAAAATATTTAGACAACAAAATCATTTTTTATGTACTAATTAATTCAAGCAATTATTTTGAAGAAAATGTATCTATTACAAATGAAACATTTACTGCCCTTTAACCGTCAACGACGGAACGTCCACGTGGGATCAAAGGCACCAAGTGAGAACAAGCAAAGGCACCAAGTGAGAACAAGCAAAGGATGCCCCATCAAACCACCAGTATGCACGGGAGAACCAAACCAATCTAGCGGAATGGTGTTGACGTCACAATTTAGTGCCTCTAAGCCCCAACACGTAAATACAATGGAATCTACATAAGATTATCAATAATTTAGTATTAATATATATCCAACACTCAAGTATCATTTTCATATTGAAAAGGGGTGGATACCATGAAGAAGTCTAAATTACGTCAATCAGGAGGACCGCAAAGACTTCGATATAAGTTGAGCCTTTTTTTTATTATTTTAGCGCTTAATAATCATTCTTTAATTTGATTTCTTTATTCTTAACTTGCTAGTACTTTTAATTTCTTTATTCTTAACTTGCTGAATTAAAAACTATAAGTATCCTAATGTTGGAGGGTTATCCTAATATTGGAGGGTTATTTTTCACAGATGATTTAGAGGATGATTTCCTTAAGACTTTGGAAAGGATCCACTAGTCTCTAAGATTTAAACGGTGTGGGCTCTCATTCAGCATAGGTAATTAGCTTGTGCAGCAAGTTATTCTTTGCTTTTGTACCTTAACAAATATTGCATATCTGACGTGTTAGTTAGCTCTCTGAGGAAACTTTTGTTATTGACTATTTGAAAAAACTCTTAGGCTGTGAAGATTTGTCAACGCGTGCTGCAGTGGAAAAAGAATTTCGATATCCCATAAAAATTGTCGTTGTGCAAGGTCATCGATACCTCTTCGACGTCGTGTTCCATGGCGAAGCGAAGCCACCTATCAACGGTTGGCCCCGCGACAGAGCGGAGCCAGCCTGTATGACTTGACTCGATAAGGCAGTCGAGACGAGGGGCATGAAAGAGGAAGCTCTTCACCTTAACTGCAGTGCAGCGTAACAGCACCGCGTCCACAATAGCCATGAAACTCCGGAACATGCTTCTATTATCGCATTTGGGCATGGAGAAAGATATATGTGGGTTAGCGGTCCAAGTGGAACGCCATCGCTTGGACAAGACACTGGTTTTGATGGCGTCTTTTGTGGTCAAGAAGGAGAAGATACGAAGGATTATGGCGACCGGCAATTCGCTGATGTAATCGACTGATGAGTTTCGGGTTTCATCTCGATCGGAAGGAGGTGGTCGTTGTGGATGTGGATGTTTCGGTGGGTGAGTTGGATTGACGGAGAACTCGATCCGGGCCATGGATGGAGGATTTTCAAGCTTTTGCCTTTGGCTGTTGACGCCGATGAAGCCTTCAGGTTGGCAAAACAATATACATATATATATACACATGTATATATATATAGCTCAGGTCGGCGTAGAGAGATTAAACCCCAAAAGGCGCTTATTTTCAAAATTCAAAGAAGGAAATTGCTATGGATAAAGATGGAAATAAATCTAAATAGTTTCCGATAATGATTCCCAAAAAGCTACAAAATACTATTGCTCTAGCTTCCCTGCGATGGTGGGATAGTAGCAACACAATTTCCCCCTTTTTTTTTTTTTTTTTTGTTAAACTATCTATCAACTTTTCTTAAATATCGATGTCGATAGTTAAATTTTGGCCACCTCATTGAATCATTCGTTGTATAAGAAAATTAGGAGCTAATCCCCAACCCCTAAACATATATTATATCATTAATTTGCATATTAGGAGCATCATTATTCAGTAGTGATGAACCCATTATAAATTACATTATCATTGGATAGATTTAAGCAGGTAGGCTCTAAGCTTAATTAAATTAATTGGACCATGCCAAAGCACAAAATCTAGCCAAAGTAGAAGAGGTTTGTGTTCTTGTGTCATAACTTGAAAAATAGGTGGGCGTATTCTTTGAGAATTCGGTCAGTCGGATACAAAAGGCGAAAAGATTCTAATTTCTCAAATAGAAATGTCTTATCAGGAAAGGAATGGATTATTACCATCTTATAAAGGTGGAAGCTAAGGTACTTGTTAGGTGATTTGTCAATAACCTTTTAGGCACATGTGCTATGCCTTGGCCTTAGCATGAGATAACCTACCCAACCGAAATAGCATAAGACTTGGAAGAAAAGAAACAAATAAAATTCATATCCGGGTAAAATCACTATAACGACTATAAAATTGGAACTTTACGTAGCATTTGTAATTTTTGAATTGATTCACCACAAGGAATAAGAGAAAGTTTAGTATTTTCAATTTTTATAATTGGAAAGAAGGGATAGAAAATCACTTACTTTAGACATTAGAAGAATATTTCGAGAAAGAATTTTATAACCTTTCCTCGAATAGACCTCCTCTCACTCCTAAAAACCTTAACATTCATTCCATTCCATATCCATCCAGTTTCACGGATGTCGAGCATCAAGGCCGCCGCTAAGAAGAACTAAGAAGCCCCATCTCAGTGCCTGACGAGCTCATCGACATTAAACCCCGGCAAAGCAATAGAGTATTTCGATCGGACTCTTTGTCGTCTGAAGAGTGCCACCAGGGTCAAACAAAAGGATGCCGGCACGGATTCAGGTGATGATGAGGAACCATAGGGTAGCATAATTCGACGAACCACTTCATCATTCCTTAACATATACAGGAAAGTTATTATGCTACCCTATTTCTCCTGAGCTTCAATGCTTCATGACTTGCTTAGTGGTTGGAGATTGTGTTTGTGGAGGCTTTACCATGGTTGAAAGTTTTGGTCCGGGATTTAAGTTTGGGCAGAAGTCGTCTTTGCAGGATTAAGATTTTAGCGGTACTTTCATGTGTTTTGATGTGCAGTTGTAGTTCTTGGGGAAAGAGTTTATGCCCTTTATCTTTTTCTTTTCATTTTTGGTTGGCTCGATTTATTTTTCTTGCCAGATGTGTTTTGTGTGTCACACAGCATTGTCTTTTTTTATGATAAATATAAGCTGTCAACTCAACGTGAGACTGGTCCTAGCTGATACATCTTTCAATTATTTAACTTGATTATGCACACGCGCTACGTTGCATTTAGAGTGATTTTGGTCTTTGTTGCTTTGTTGCGAGATAGACATTAGAATTGTTCTCAAACCAATTCACGTGCATACAGATAGAAGAAACCCATGTTTCAATTCCAATATATAGGAGTTGGAAGCTTTTATTTGTGGAGACAGTTCTAGCCGGACTTGGAATATGGATGAGCATGCGTCGGTGAAGAGTGAGGGTGACCGTTAATGCGTAATTGAGAGGGAGAGCGATGGATTAGATGCATTTCTTCACACATGCGGTCCTTAAATTGATTTGCGTTTTCAGCCCCAACTGGACACAATATATATGATTTATTTAAGAATATTTCTCGGAAGCTACTAAATGCGAGACGAATCCCACTTTTGGCTTAAATCTATATAGATATGATGTAATGATTATGAGGGGTTGAATGCATGTACCCCCAAGTATTCATCGCATCTTTTTGTTCCCTCTCTTTCCAGCATTAAAGACTAGTCTTAGTATAAAAAGCATCGATACTCTCGAAAAGCTCCTACACTCTTCGACACTCGGTCAACAAGTGTCAGAAAATCAGATACCTGATTAATTTTCTCGACACTTTCCAACACTCTAATCAAAATTCCAACATGCAAGTTTCCAACACGTGATTCCAACGCACAAGGTTAATTTTAAAAAATTTCAATAAATGAATGGTCAAAATGTATATACGTGAAAAAATAAAAGATAATAATAAAAATAACAAATTTGAAAAGAATAAAACCCTAATATTCTTTTCTCCTTTTTATTCTCGTTTCTTGTGATACACAATTCACTCCCTAAGTTTTTTTTCTTTTCTCTTACGACACGTATTCAAATTTTATGGATTATTGGAATAGAGTTGAATTTATCAAATTGAAACAATGACTGATATTAATAAATTGTGGATTAACGTTTTTAGTGTAAATTTATTGTAATTTTTATTTATTTGTTTGTTTTAATCAAATTAGTTTGATTGAAATAATTATAAAATGTAATTTATTATGTATATATAAAAATATACATTTAATATATAACGTGTCCTAATGTGTCGAAATTCTTTGTTTTTGAGAAATGATGTGTCGACTTGTTGTATCGTGTGTCGTGTGTTGCGTGTCGCATGTCGGTGCTACTTAGTTCTCATGGTGAAGCTTTCTCATTCAATTTTGAATCCTCGCAAAGAGTTTCTCAAGCTGATTCCTCACCAGAAATTCTCATTTGCCTAAGTTTGGCTCTTAGCGGTTCAATTTGAGATAATGAATCTTACAGGTGCAAGGCAGATCCTAGGCAATGCAGTCGGCAAAGCTCCTAAAGATAAGGTAATATGGATTGGATAAAGTTTTTACTGAGAGAGAATAGTCTCTAAGTCGGTCTCTTTCATTCTTGTCGTTTAATTTTTCCTCCCTAACTTGTTCTAAACAAGTTTTTTGCTTGGTTATTAACAGATATGTAAAAAGACATCGAGATAGAGCTGCAACTTGGCAACATAGATCGATGCCGCAAAATATATGAAATATACTTGGAGTGGTCACCAGAGAACTGTTAAGCTTGGAGCATGTATGCTGAATTGGAGATATCCTTGGGTGAAACCGACCGAGCTAGAGCCATATTTGAATTAGCGATAGCACAGCCTGCACTTGGCATGCCTGAGTTGTTGTGGAAGGTAAAGGCCTGCTTTTATCTTACTTACCTTAAAAATGTACCACTGGAAGGTGAAAGGGAAAAAAATTGTTGTAATATAAAAGAATCATGAAAGCTCATAGCTTCAAATGCTTTCTAATGTACACATCCGCGTACTTTTAAAATTTGATGTGTCCAATGTTGGGCAAAACAAATGCAAAATGCAACATGATACCTAAACAAGTAAAACCAAAGTCATTCGAAGCCCACACTAATACACAATTGAGTTAGCCTACGGTTCTACTCTCAAACTTGTGGCCTTTACTTTATCTTGTAAGGAAGCCATGCCATCGATTTTGCCCCATGTGATCTTGATGCATGTTTACCATTGCAGTCATTATTATTTTTCTGTTTTTCGTTTTAAAGGCTTGCAACCACTTTAAAAGCATGTCTTTATGTGGATCCATATGAAGAGATTAGGACGAGCCGATCTAGAGCTGGTAAGAGCAAATCAGAATCGGATAATCGACAGAAGAAGAGAACACACCCAAGTTTTTGGCAGCAAAAAAGGAGGGCGAAGATTCCTCAAGTTGCTCGCCTCTCGGTTTCTGGTATTTCAGGAGAGAGAGAGAGAGAGAGAGAGAGAGATAGAGAATTCAGACTTTCTTCAATTTCTCAATTGTTAATTTCAGAATTTCTCTTTTACCGGTCCAGCATTGGAATTTGAATATGGCATGCTTCTCCAATTGTCAATATATTAAAAAAAAAAAAATCACTGTTGAATTTTATATTCCATTTCTTTATGCACATTTGGATCATGATGTCGACCGATCCTATCAAAGTTACTTCCGAGAGACGTGGTGAACAAAATTCTTCAAAAAAAAAAAAATTGTATTGTTACCATTTCATTTCTTTTGAAGCATCGACTCGGTTAATTTTTCTCATGCAAACTATACGTCCATGTTAAGATAAATTGACCACTTAAATTGAACTAGGATTGTCTTGTCGGTGCAATTTTATTTCCTTACCACAAATCTATTAACCACATATCGAGGTCATAACATAAAAGATGTGAACATGTTAAATATGCATAATTTATAAGAATATGCATCGCTTTGATTGAAATAAGAAAGTTGCACAAAATTCATAGAATAAAATGAAATTCACGATAGAACCAGAAAAAAAAAAAAATCTCAAAAGGATTTAAGCATCTTTGACATTGGGAGAATTCATAAAATGAAATGAAATGTCCTATTACTGTTTGATTGACTATTGCTGCATCTCGGGAGCGTATTATTAAAGTTGTAATTTAATTCTAAGACTTGTCAAATTTGTACAATGAAGTCATTTCACTAATCCTGTTGAATTTGACTACGAAAAAACTGACATGTGTGTGTGTGTTTTTTTTTTAAAATTAGTTTCATAAGAGAGGGGGCGCTGATGTGGTCGGTCATTTTAGGAAAAAAAATCAAAAAGAAATTAAATGAAAAACTGAAAGGAAATATTGAAAAAGAAAAAGAAAGGAAAAAAAAAATAAAAAAGGAAGAGTGAATTTGATACTCTTCAGTGGACGGCTGCAGATCTTTTGTCCGGGCGGCAGTGACACCAAGTGGATGACATGGTGGGGCGAGCTCAAATGGTCTCGCATGGTCGGCATGGTCGAGGAACAAGCTCATGCAAGGGTCGGCGAGGGCCAACAGAACAACAATTCTCTTCACTTCCACTCTCGCCATGAACGGGAGCTTGCTCCAGGAAATCACAAATCTCTTGGCATCGCTTTCGACTCGCCTTGAAACCCTCAAAGTCGGACCTCTGCGATGAAGGAAGACGAGGATGAGGAGAGATCACAGGAGGAATCGGAGGCAAGAAACAAAATCCAGAACAGGACACAGAAGTCCATCGAAGGGGCGCCGACCAGAACAAATGAATAAGGATGGAGAATGCTGCGCTCGCTCTTCCAAGCGAATAATAGCAAAACCTTTTGACTTACTCCCGATGAAATAGTTGTTGAATATCTCACAGCTTTGGTAACACTCTCACAAGAGAAGCTCTTTAATGAAGGAGATGGATATACTACTTGCTGAAAAATATTTTCACTGAGGGGGAGTATTGAATATATCACCGCCTATCTCTCGTGACTTTTCGTGTTTTGATCGAAATGTTGTTCAGTTTCCAATGGAAGCCGTTTCGACACACATATTAAAGTGTCCTTATTACTATTTATTTAGACATGTTGTCTTTCTTACTATTTATTTAGACATATCTTTTCATATATCTAAGGATTGTCAAGAGTTGCATTTTAAGCCTATATATAAATGAGTATTGTAATCGTTTTTAAAAGAAGAGTGAAAATATTTTTCAGCAAGTAGTATATTCATCTCCTTCATTAAAGAGCTTCTCTTGTGAGAGTGTTACCAAAGCTGTGCGACTCTGATATTCAACAATAGTAACAGTTTAACAATATAACAATGCGAATATTTCCTAATTCAGACTTTCTTCTTCCCTAATTTGACTTTCCTGATTCAACATTTGATAATATTTCCTAATTTAACTCAACTTAGGCCATCACTTATATATTTCATGATTTCTTTCATGTTAACTACTTGTATCGCTCCTTCACTCGATCTTTTGAATCAATATGTTTTCTGTTCACTCGATTCTCTTTGACGAAGAGAAGATCACAACATGGGTCACTGACCAGCCCGACGTTGTTAGCCATTGGATTCGGAAGATTGAGCGCTTTCACCATCGTAGGCTCAGTCGGTTAATTGTTGGCCTCGATACCAAGTGGTGCCCAAACTCCGAGCCCAGTAATGATCCTCATCGAGTTGCCATCCTCCAGCTCTGCGTCGGTCGTAAGTGCCTCATCTTCCAACCCCTTCATGCGATGTACATTCCCACGTCACTGTTTGTGTTCCTCGCCAACGTGAAGTACACTTTTGTTGGAGTCGGCGTGGACGAAGACGCCAGGAAACTCACCAAAAACTATGGACTCGACGTGTCATGCACCATTGATATCCGTGCACTAGCAGCGAAAAGATTGGTGAATTACTTCTGGCAATTCGTGGGTCTCAAAAGGCTATCCAAGTCCATCCTCGGTAGAGAGCTCGAAAAGCCTGATGAGATAACAATGAGCAAATGGGACAATAAGACGCTCACGGATCGTCAAATCGAGTACGCTTGCTTGGATGCATTCGTTTCTTTCGAGCTCGGGAGAGTTTTGGAGGCATGGTCAGTGGATAGACACTTTGACGGTTGGTGCGTTAGTATCGATGCGAGGTTTGTATTCAAGGAAGATAATTACCTTTGATTTTCTTGAATCTTGATAGAAAAAGTTCGAAGGATGCGCTTACGGAAATCTTAGTACGATTGTTTATGACTCATCTTTTCGTTCAAATATTGTTTGACAGTGTTTCATGAAATAATCCTTGTTTTTAGTTTCCAAATATATTTATGGCATTGATCTTCTTTTCTTTTACGAAAAAGAGGCTAATATCATTGTCCACAAACGGTATACGTTACAATTCCCGTTTTGCAAGCTGCAAGAACTCAAGAGAAATACTTCAGGTCACGTTACAGTCAAGTTCTCCAAACAAAAGAAGCAATGAAAACTAATTATTGATATCATATTTCTTTTTCACTTTTCAACCGTAGGCTGTCAATCAAGACTGGGAAACAAGATTCGACCTTTAGGGAGATATAGTTGTGCATCTTATATCTGCTTTATCCCAAGCTCATGCCGTAAGTCTTTTCATGACGATTAGAAATTGTTCTTCAGCATCATCTTTCACCAAGGGATTTTCATCCAAGATTTTTTATAATCAATGGCATCACCACTGTTTAATCTGAATATCAGAATAGCTTATATAGTCATAATTCAATTCAGGTCCAAGTATTCCCCTCCTTCCCTATCTTTCCAGCTTCTTCATTCCTGTAGCTCGAGGTTAAGAGGAAAGAGAATAGCAATAAGCTCCAGATGATTCCAAGTGACACAAGAAACAGAAAGGGCAGGAGCAAATACAAAATTCTAGATTGAAGAAATTGAATTCTATTGTTCATACGACAACATAAGCAATTCTGCCTTTTAGAACAGAGCACGGTCAGTCTACTTTTACACATGAAGCAACCAAGCACAGAGCTACTAGACACCGACAGATTCAGTTGTGTCTATACTACGACGGCACAAGAGGCTGAGGAGTTCATGGAAATTATGATATTACAAGAAACACAGGCAGGTGTGGGATGCAATGGGTGTAACCATCCAAATATCTTTCCAAAAAGAATCTCCATTGGTTCACTCTTCCCCAATACAAAAAGGATCATATAATAATACCGGTTGGCGGCCACATCCCATTGACTGGTGGCATGCTTCTAGTCTTCTGTCAAAGCAAGGAGGAGCTGTTTTCGAGTTTCCTCTCAACTTGCCAGTCTCTTAGGGCGCGCATGACAATCATTATGTTCAAGAAATAGTTTAGAACGAAATAGATTTTTCTATTTTTATTTCTAGAATAGTTTCTAAGCAAAAATAACTGTTTGATAAAGATACAAAATTTCTACTTAAAAATAGAAATTTTGATAATGACACAAAATTTCTTCCTTTCGGACGGCGGCGGCGACAACCGCCTTTAATATAAAAAATAAAAATAAAAATGATTTAGTAACAAAAAAAGAATGAATAAAATAAAATAAATCATAAAAAAATAAAATAAAAATATCACTTTATTTTAAAATTAAAATATCATTTTATTTTAAAATTAAAATATAAAAATAAATTTATTTTATTTATTATATTTTATTTTACGAATAAATTTATTTTAAAATGAATAAAAATAAAAAATAAAAATAATTTTATTTGGCAAAACACTCAAGGCAAATAAAAATAAATTTATTTTAATAAAAATAATTTATTTTTATTTATCATAAATAAATTATTTTTAATAAATTTAATAAATTTATTTTTAATAAACTAAAAATAAAATGATAAATAAAAATAATTTATTTATTTTAATAAATTTATTTTTATTTTTAAATGAATACAATGAATATATTTATTTTTATTTATTTTTATTTTTAATAAAATAAGGAGAGGCGGAGGAAGAGGATGAGGCAAAGACGTAGAGGAGATGAGGGAGGACTCACCGAAATTAGGGTTTAGTGAGAGAAATTATTTCTGATTTCTCTTCCACAAATCAGAAGTAGAAAATTTTAGCTTCTAATTTCTCTTCCAAACCTATTTCTGGAATAGAAATCTATTCTAGAAATAGAAAAACTAAATAGGTTTATCAAATGGATTTCTCTTCCAAAGAACAGAAAAACTATTTCTGGAACAGAAATTTTGGGTTGTCATGCACCCCCTTAACCTTTGCCTGTAAAAACAGGATAAAACCTGAGTCATGCCCACGTACATGACTACAAATTAAGCGAGTGGCACCATGATACAAATATAACCTTTTCCATAATGCAGGGTTGCTGCTCATCTCAGCCACATCGTCCTTGGCAAGAACGATCAAGTTTTTCATCCCTTTCCACCGGAAGATGCCATCGTTAAATAGAACCTGTAACACAAAGAAAACTTTTTTCAGTAACACCCTTGGTGCAAGTTTCCATTTTGCGAGTCATTCCCAAGAGCTGACATGCATCACCAGTCAGTAGACAGTTGTCGTAGGAGCCTAACATGGCCAATTGGACACCCAGTGTTAAGAAGGGCACAAAAAAAAAAAAAAAAAAAAAAAAAAAAGCAGCGTGCCTTAGGTTTGCATCTGAGATTCACAAGAGTGCTCATCTAAGAGAGGCAAGGTGAAGTTGCTTTCTGGTAGACGCCTTGCAAAGGACAAGCGTATTATGTTCCCAAGTGAACAACCAAATAAATAGCACTATCCAAGAAGCACAAAGATAGTAAGTGAATGACAATGCTTCTTAAAAGATACAGAAAAGGGATCGTTAAGATTTTGACTAATATTTACTAAATATATGTTCTATATAGCTAGACAATTTTTACAGATGAAGAAAGGCTCAGCTAAACACACACTAAGAGTTAAGGATCTTAATATTCGCATTTATATTTGATTACAAGAAAATCCATCCTATTTTAGGACAGCAGAAATGCGTATATACCATCAACTAGAGCTGGGACATGAAGTCACACAGCTTGCCTCGTCATTGGAACTATGCTTGCTTGGAGCCAGAAGCCTAGATCATTTAGAGTCAGTGTAGGGCATGCAAAACATTGGGGTACCATGAGATAGAAGTTAAAGGACACACTTCGTACGTACGTGCAGGGTCTATAACACAAGCATGCCAATATTATCCTTTTTATTTTTATTTATTTATTTTTGTGTCAAGAACTGCAACTTCAAAGAATCATGTGGAACATGCATGATTGAAACTATATTGGGCGCTTCCATAGTGCAGCATTTGGTCTGTCCGAAGAGAAAATGACATGTCGTCAGTTTAGCTAGTAGAAGGCCAAAGTAGCATCAACAATCCCGAGACATCCCATAGGGTAGCATAATTCTGACGAACCATGATTAATCCGGAGACATCCCATAGGGTAACACAATTCGGATGAACCATGATTAATCCCGAAACACCAATGGAAACACCGTGAGACATATTTCATCTAGAAAGCAAATATGAGCATACCATTTCAAGGATATATATATACCCACCACCACAAATAGATATAGCGTTGCCAGTACAGCTTCTCCTCAGCTGGTGGCACATTGGCAATCCCAAGCTCATAAACCGCCCTAGCCTCCCTTTGTTGCCCACAGTCACACTATCTTCCAAGCGAATGGAATCAAACCATGAATAGTAATTCAACGGATTCTTTCTGACCTCATCCACCTACTGAAACCTCCTCTTCCCCCACAATAGCAACCTAAATCCCTTCCCTTATCTCCATATACTGCTTTTCAAAAGCTACCAACGTTCTGTTCAAATCCTCTGCCCTTCCATTAGGAATATGCATCTCGCCCTCTGCGTCT
Source organism: Eucalyptus decipiens (assembly GCA_014182575.1). Lineage (NCBI taxonomy): Eukaryota > Viridiplantae > Streptophyta > Magnoliopsida > Myrtales > Myrtaceae > Eucalyptus > Eucalyptus decipiens. The sequence goes on from CM024611.1 coordinate 65,547,282, forward strand.
CCTTAGGGCGCTCCTCCAGTTCCTCGATTGCCACAAACAACATCTTTGCTTCCTCATCATCACCTGAATCCGTGCCGGCATCCCTTTGTTTGACCCTGGTAGGACGGTTCACACGGCAAAGAGTCCTATCGAAATACTCCATCGCTCGCTGGGGTTTAGTGGCGATAAGTTCGTCTGGCACTGAGACGGGGCTTCTTCCTCAGGTCGCGGTCCTCCTCCTCCTCCTCCTCCGCGGCGCCCTCGATGCTTGATTTGGGACGTTGCTCCGGCCGCCGGACATCCGTTTCACCTGATGACATTGTAGGTCCTACGGAGAAATTGGACATGGAATGGAATGATACGAACGAGGTCATAAAAATCTTTCTTAATATATTCTTTTATTGGCTAAGTAAGTGATTTCTATCTCTTCTTTCCAATTATAAAGATTAAAATTACTAAACTTTCTCTTCTTCTCCTTCTTGAATCAATCCGAATATCAAAATTCCATTTAGAGTTCAAATTTTATAGTCGCTGTAGTGCTTTGACCCGAATATGGGTTCTTTTTGTTGCTTTTCTTTAAAATCTTATCATGTTCCCATACTAAGTCTAAGGCATACCACATGCCTTGAATGTTATTTACAAATCGCCTATCAAACCGAACTGTTCTTAATTTATACAAGTGAATACTTTACCTTCATTTTATTAACAACCTCTCCTTTTCTAATATGATTTTTCCATTTGAGAAATTGTAATCTCTTCGTCTCTTGTATCCGACTGACCAAATTCTCAAAGAATATGTCCACCCGCTTTCCAAGTTATGATATAAGAACACAAATCTTTCATGATTTGGCTAGATTTTGTGTTTCAGCTTAGTCCAGTCAATTTAATTTAAGCTCAAAACCTACCTGCTTAAATCAATCATATCCATCTTTTAACGGGTTCATTACCTCTAAATAATGATGCTCCCAATATACAAATTAATAGTATATATGTTTAGAGGTTGGGTTTAGATCCTAATTTTCTTATATGACAAATGACTGAATCGGGAATTTTAGTGTCGATATCAATATATAATAAAAGTGGATTGATAGTTATAAAAAAGGGGAGGGGGATCAAATGCTACGGCGTGTTGCCACTACCCCCACTATCTTTGAGAAGTCTGAGCAATATAATATTTAGTTACCTTCTGGGAATTATTATCAGAAACTATTTAGATTTATTTCCATTTTTAACCATAGTAACTTTCTTTTTGGAATTTTGAAGATAAGCGTTTTTAGGGTTTGATCTCTCTTTGCCCATCGGAGCTTATATAGAGTTATATACGATCCTCTTTTATTTTTGCCAAACCCGAAGGCTTCATCGGCATCAACAGCCAGTGGCAAAAAGCTTGAAAAATCCTCCATCCATGGCCAAGATCGAGTTCTCCGCCAATCCAACTCACCTGCCGAAACATCCACATCCACAAACATCACCGCCACCTCCTTCCGATCGAGATGAAACCCGAAACTCAGTGGATTACATCAGCAAATTGCCCATTGCCATAATTCTTCATATCTTCTCCTTCTTGACCTCAAAAGACGCCATCAAAACCAGTGTCTTGTCCAAGCAGTGGCGTTACATTTGGACCGCTAATCCACGTATATCTTTCTCCATGCCCCCCTGCTATAATAGGAGGATGCTTCGGAGTTTCACAGCTATTGTCGACGCGGTGCTATTACGCTGCACTGCGGTTAAGGTGAAGAGCTTCCACTTTGATGCTACTCGTCTCTTCTATAATAGTTGGCTCCGCTTTGCCGTCGGGCCAACCTTTCATAGGTGGCTCCGCTTTGCTGTCAAACACGACATCGAAGAGGTGTCGATGTTTTTAGATCACGACATTTATACGTTGCCGAAGTTCTTTTTCCGCTGCACCACAATGGTGAGTTTTCACGTGTCCCATTGCCATTTTTCGATGATGGGTGCTGTGAATTGGTCTTCGCTGAAGAGATTGCGCATTGATCATGCAAAGTTGGAGGATAATGCAATCACGAGACTTTTGAAAGGCTGCCCTGTTCTAGAGTTGTTTGAGTTGAAAGGTTGCTGGGGCTACGAGCACATTAAAATTGAATCAAGAGGATTGAGAGAGTTGGTGATCGATTCTCACAAGTATGACTTTGTTCATGGTCGGATACTGAAAATTTCAGCTCATCTTCTCAAGTTGCGCATATTGGGCGATTGTGAGAGGGGAGAGTTCAAAATAGATAAAGTTTCTTCCTTGGTTGAGGTCGAGTTAAATTTCGAGTTATCTGGCCAATTACAAGCTCAAGGCGATCTTGTCAGGAGGCTCATCCAGAGTTCGCATCATGTCACGAAATTGGTGATGGGGAACTTGTGTCTTCAGGTGCAAGCTGATCTATTTAATTTTGAGTCCGGATATTCGTTATAAATTCTATCAATAGATTGTGTTATTGTTTATGGTTGCTTGATGCTCATAAAATTCTTAGTTCAAAGAAACACGGTCATCTTATAAGCTTTAATGGAATTTTTGGTAGACAGACTTTTTTTTCGTTCTTTTTGTAATAGGACTTACACTCGGCTTAACCCCATATGGCGATCCAGCAATACAATCGAACCATAAAAGAATTTTCTTGAGAAGCATTTTCTGGTTGTTTGCTCATTAGTCTAGTCTCTCAGCTATTGTGAGAGATCGTTGGAATTGCAAGCATGTCTTATGAAAGATCTTTTTTAGTGCTTGAAGAAGTAAAACTGATTAGCTTTTGCTTCTTCCATCACCACTGACGTGCTTAGGTACTGTACATCCTTAGAATGTCGACATTTGGTGTTGCGTGTTGCAGAGAACCATGAGGGGGCTCCTGGGATAGTGAAAATACTCGAAAGTTCGCCGCACCTAGAGAAGTTATTCTTACAAATGGCTTGCAGACCCACTTTTAGGGTAAACAATTGCTAAAACCCTCAGTTCACTTCTAACAGCATATTTGACCGTACATAATTTGTGAATTTCAGCCTTAGGCCACACATAAACCTGTCATTTCTTTTTTTCTCGTGATTGACTATGTCATTTTAATCGACATTATGGATTCTTCAGCGATTTATGTCTCTCTTAATGTAGCAACTGCTATTTTATTTTGTCAAACTTCGATAGTTGTCTCATGTGGTTCGAATTGGATTGCTCATCATTTGTCATGATGTTCTAGAGTGTTACCGCGAAAGAATTTTGGGATTCTGCCAACCAGAGGATCTACCCGTGTCTGGTGCATCTCAAGAATGTCGAGATTGTTGATCCCGGTGCCCATTGGCTGGCGTGGGAACCTGTTCTTTCCCTGCTCAAGTTTCTCCTTCAGAATGCACCCTTGCTGGACAAAATAAAGATTAGTAGTAGTAACAATTCCAGCATCTACCACAAAGTTAATCCATGGGTGCTACTCGAAGTGGTTCCGATTATTCTGTCGCACCCAAACCGTTCTCCCTTCTTGAAGGTCATTCTTAGCTATCCCTCCCAAGGATGTCCTTCGACGAGGGTGCTCCTCTCCTCCTCTTTGTACACCTGAACTTTAGCCTAGCATTTATAGGAGTTCTGTTGCATGTGTTTAGGGTACAACGGTCCGGCGCCGAAATTTGAAGCATCGTCTCTTTGTATTTGCTCAACTTTGACTTTTGGCTCAGCTTAATATTTGTCCCATGAGGTTACAATGTGCTTTTATCTCATAAAGCTGCCAATAAGTTTGTTTAGCACACAGCTTTTGATTAATTAACGTTCGTTTTAACGATGTCCGCTCTTCTTTAATCAAAAGGAGGTCAAATTAGGCTGAGTGTTTTTCACATTGCACCATCTCAGCCCGATGCAACCCTCGCGTCAAGCAATCTTCTCACTCGTTCTTCAATCCGATTTTACTATCTACCCCTCAACAAGTCGGTTTGATTTTCTGTGTTTTGTTTTATATAGGGTGCTTTATCCTTCACTTTTCTTCTTTTGTCATTGTGGCGAAGAATTTTCTCCATCTAAATTATTGTGCTTCGAGTTCTTTATGCATGCATGAAATTGATTACTTCATGACGCATAGATGGGATTACTAAAGAATCTGATGGTGAAAACTAATTAGAAAAAAATTGGTGTATGTGATACGGTAAGCCACCCGATATATATCCTCCCACTTTCGAAAATTTTCAGTTTGAAAAGACCCAGGTTTGACAAGATAAACAACCCCTACACCACTTCCCAAACTCCAATTTTTCTCACCATCTCTGTCTTCCGCCACACCGATGTCTATCTCTCTCCCTCCCTCCCTCCCTCCCTCCCTCTCTCTACGCTCTGGCCATGGCCATTGGAGCTCCAAAAGTCAAACTCAAGGCCATGGCCACAAGCTCAAAGGTCGCGCTTGCACTCATTGCCTTTGAGTATGACATGTAAGGACTAGGGTTAAGTCCCAAGGACATCGAAGTAAGCACCTCCGTTACTGGGGATAAAAAAGAAAAAAAGAAGCAAAAAGATCAAGGTCAGATAGATAAGGTTGAACTCCATAAGCGATACCAAATAACCATGAAGCCCTTTTCAGTTGTCTGAGTATTTTCTGCTTTATTCCAATTTGCAGGATGCATTGGAAGTACCCTGTAACTTTTCCAAACTCTATTAATCAATTTCAGCGTTGCTTTCAGTTCCACTGTTCAATCATTTTGTTAGAGGTGTAAATGGTTCAGTTCGGTTCAAGTTTTTTGGAAAACTTAACCGAAATCTGACCTGAACATAAACCGAAACGAATTGAATCGAACGGTTTTTTGGTTTTTACTTTTGCTTTTGTTTTGGTTTATATATATATATATATATATATATATATATATTATAAAATTAATTTTCCAATCAAATTGTCTTTTTCTTAGAAGATAAAAACTTCATTGGTTTTCGAAAGAATTTCATTTTGTTTAATTAGGCGAAAAATAAATTCAATATACTATTATTACTTTTTCAAATGAAAATAATTTTGCAAATGCTACCACGTGAAAACAAATAAAATGCAATATTAACAATTAAATTTTTATATACGCATTGATTATCTCACTGAAACAAATTGACACACAAATTGTCTAACATAATCTGGATTTGAATAAGAGAATATGGAGAGGGTGAATAATTACCTTAGCCATGGACAAAATGTCAGCTTCTATTATTTAATATGTAAGAGGATCTGAAGGGAAAAACCAGGCCATTAATTATCAGATTGTAGCTATACCCATCTTTACCTACACAGGTATTAGCTCATAACACCTTCTAAACAGTTTTCCACTTACATTGCCCGAAATTAAGTAAAGACTAAGGCTTCGTTCGTTTCACGAAAAATATTTTTCGGGAAAACGTTTTCCGGTTTTTCGACTTCGTTTCATGAAAATGAATTCCGGGCAAAATGTTTTTCATTGAAGGAAAAAGTCTTCTAAATTAGGGAAAATGTTTTCCACTTTTGAAAAGTGGAAAACATTTTCCTCACTTGATCTCTCTTGTCTCACACCTCTACAAATCCTCACTTCCTCCTCCCCTTTCTTCTTTTTCTTTTCTTTTTTTATTCAAATTATTTTTAAAGTAATTTTCTTTTTAATTCAAATTACTTTTAATTTTCTTTTTTTTTTTTTTTCTTTTTCTTTTCTTTGTTTCCCATCTTCTTCTTTCTTGGCTAGTCGTCAAGGCTGTCACCAGGTGAACCTCAAGCTCGTCGATCTCAAGCTCACGCTCATCGATCTGGTGAGCCTCAAGCTTGACGCTCACGCTCGCCAATCTAATAAGCGGAAAATATTTTCCTTACCGAACACCGAAAAATATTTTTCGAAACATTTTCAAGATTTAGCCGAACACAAAAAAATATTGTCATTTTCCTGGAAAATGACTTCTAGGAAAATATTTTCCGGAAATGGCCCATTTTTCGTGAAATGAACAGACCCTAAGAGAAGACAAAACCGATCCAACAAAACTCCAGCTGAACTAAATTGTCTAGTGCAAGTATCTTAGCAATACATCATTGTTCACTCTAAAAAATCCATTTAGACAAATTCGACCATCTCCGTGATGATCCCGTGCTTGGATGATCGTAGAATTGCGGTGTGCCTCAGAAAGAGGTAGACTAGCATGAATACGACAAGGAAAGGAGAAAGCAAGAGCTTTATGGCTGAATCAAAGACAGCACTATGGCTGGCAGGGGGTAAGTTGATACCCAGCAGACGACAGTCGAAAACCAATCAAAGACAAGATATGCTAAATTCACTACAAGGACATCTTTGTTGAAAAGCATCGAATGTAGCAAAGAGAAGAAATGAGTGTTAACAGAAGTTAGTTAGATACCCAGCTGGACCGTCCTCGGCCAAAATCTGGCTCCTTTCCTTTGGCTTCTTTGGCAGCTTGGGCTGGACAATGCCAACATCACCAAGCTCACCAAAACTGCTCTCCATGTTTAACCACTCTTCCAATAGCAATGCCCTTCCTTCTTTAAGTCGATAGGTTGATGTTCTGAAGTACTTAATGGCTCTTTTGAAGACTCCTAATGCATTTCCAAAGAGGAAATAAGAATATATCGGTACTCGAACCACAAAGGGGAAACACCTCAGTTAAATGCCAATTGATTACTCACTTCTAGCATGGCGTACGCATTCCCTTCTTTGTTCCAACAGACGTTATTGCAATTGATCTTCTGACATATTTAAGGCATCCATGGCTGATGCCTCAAAATTAGCATAGTTGATCCACACTTTCGGGTGCTTAGTCCGATGTAGTAATCTATCATAATGCTCCCTCCCTCATTTGTCAAAATTCACCCTCAAATATCTCAAAATCAATGTGTGCCTGTTATTGAAAGACAACTAAATTACAACCGGATATTTTCCCAATTAGACAGCACGCATCAACAGTAACTTCAAAATAATACAATTATGTGAGTCATCATAATTGCCTCTGTAGTCAATAACTTGGAACGTTAGGATCCTAAAAATTTCAATATCATATCAAGGACAAGCCACATAAAAGCTCTATTAAAAAAGAAATTGTGCATCTCAAATATTGTACTGGCAATCAACTAATACAGAGAACATCAGAATAAAAGGGGATAAGATGGGACTGAAACACCACTCTATGGATCCACGTAAGGACATATATTTTTAAAGTGGTTGTGAGCCTTTAAAACGAAAAACAGAAAAATAATGACAACGGTAAACATGCATTAAGATCACATGGGCCAAAATCGATGGCATGCATCCATTACAAGATAACCAAAAGGCCACAAGTTTGAGAGTAGGACCCTAGGCTAACTCAATCGTATATTAGCATGGGCTTTGAATGACTTTGGTTTTACTTGTTTAGGTATCATGTTGCATTTTGCATTTGTTTTGCCCAACATTGAACACATCATATTTCCGACCAAGAAAAAAAAAAGAGCACACCAAATTTTAAAAGTATGCGGATATGTACATTAGAAAGCATTTGAAGCTGTATGCTTTCATGATTCTTTCAAAACGTAACAATTTTTTTTCCCTATCACCTTCCAGCGGTACATATTTTAGGTAAGTAAAATAAAAGCAGGTCTTTACCTTCCATAACAGCTCAGGCATGTCTGAGTGCAGGCTGTGCAATTGCTAATTCAAATATGGCTCTAGCTCGGTCGGTTTCACCCAAGGATATCTCCAATTCAGCATACATGCTCCAAACATAACAGTTCTCTGGTGACCACTCCAAGTATATTTCACATAGTTTTCGGCATCGATCTATGTTTCCAAGTTGCAGCTCTATCTCGATGTATTTTTTACAGATCTGTTAATAATCAAGCAAGAAACTTGTTTAGAACAGGACAGGGAGGAAAAATTAAATGACAATAACGAAAAGCAACCAGCTTAGAGACTATTCTCTCTAATTGAAAACTTTATCCAATCCATATTACCTTATATTTAGGAGCTTTGCCAATTGTATTGCCTAGGATACTTTAGGGTGCTCGGATGATCTTGCTGCCCTTGTATCCTTACACCAATTGTGTAGAATGCAATCAACTCGTCAATTTGCTTAGCGGCACTAGCATAAGCATCAAAAGCCATGACCCTATCATGGTACTCCAAATCGAAAAACTTATTGAGCAAAACAGCCAAAACCTCTCAGATATCAGCATATACCCGAAAGCTCTCCTTCACAGTAGGGTACAATGCGACCGAGATCGACCAGGTATTCTTTGCCAGACCAGTGGGCCTGCACAACAAGAACCTGCCCAATTAGCCCCCCGCAAGTGGCCCATTTTGCCAAAAATCCTTTCCGGCTTCATTTCCCTCGGGGGAGCAACTACATTTCTCTCTTGTTTCCCTCCCTTCACAGCCACAACATAGCTCATATCCCCACATGACCTCGACCTTCTCATACCCCCATATTTTCCATAGTCTCCTCTCTATAAGCACTGTATAATCCTGATCATACCCTCTGCGCAGCGGGGACCAAAGATGGTCTCTACTCCCGTACCTATCCTCACTGTGAACACTACCACCACCATGAGCACCGCACTTTTACTAGGACCGCTGCTGACGCCGCTCTTTCTATCAAACGGAATCAACTCAAGTCTCTGATAAAAAAAAATAAAAAAAATACATATCATAAGACCTTACAGAAGCCGAGTGATCCCATGAACTAGAGGGAGCCTCATCTCTAAAATCAGACAAATTCAAGCGACCTAGCACCATGCCTAGTCGTGTACATTATCTCCTCGTGGAAAAGTGGGTCTCCGTCATTCAACAGAGAACGGATGACCACTAGGGATTTGAGAGCCACAGCATATCCGCATGTCTTGCTCAGTTGGCGCCGGTTGCACGTAAAGACATGCATGAACGTATCCGAGCGAGTATGGAGACAAAATCAAGATCTTACGTATATAATTATCAACCGCAGGATCATCGCCGTGGCTCGTGGCTTCCACAATAGCTACTCGGAGCTCTGGAGCCACGTTTCTTGCGACCTTGGCGAGGCCGATGCCTGTCCGGTCCTTGACAGGCCCCCAAGGGCTTTCGCGGATCGTGCTCTTGAGACATCTTCACCGCGGCCCCCCACCCCCACAGCCCTTGGCCCCTTACCTCCCCAAATCGCACAAATAAACTAAATTAGTGACACTGGACCCAAAAGCAGCATCACTTGAGGAGGACCAAGTGACCAGCTTTCCGGTGATTTCACAAGACTCGAATCATTTTCGCGGTCGAAGTCAAGTCACCATGCTTTTACTGCGATCAATCATGCGATGAATGAAGTAATCATCAATCCTTTCACAACTACGGCTCATCGTATGCTTTACTATGCTTAAATATGCTCCGACGAAGTTAGACCCACCAGTGATCGGTCGCCGAGGCAGCGGGACGGCATCGTCGCCCCGCCGGGCTCAGCTTCTTCGCTTTGTGCTTCGGTCTGCGAAGGTTTACTTCCCTTGCCCTTGACGCGCTGTTTCTGTTCGTCGGATCGAAGCGTTTGTTGCCAGTGGACGGCAATCTGGGATTCTCGAGGTGGGGTCCACGCCGGGGTTCGGTTCTTCTGGACCTAAAAATGAAAATGCCCGGCGTAAATAGAGTATATATGTTCGAGAATTAGCAACAACGACTGCCGTTAGTCTCTTTCGTTTGAATCTTCCAAAACCAAAACCAAAATCATCTACTCTCCATCTCCATGGAATTTCCTATAATAAACCTGCTTAAATTACAAAATACCCCGATATAAAAGAATTTACATATGTTACCATGAGCTCTGTAATTAAAAAACAACTTAAGTCTAAAAGAATTATGTAGAAACTACACATGCATCCATAAATTATTGAATGGTTCCAAGCGTTTCGAATTATGAATGTTGCGAAATTTGCAAAAATTTAAAGTTGATAGCTAAATATAAGTATCGATGAGCATATTAGTATAATTTATCAAATTTCATATAAATCATTTATCTCGACTCCTAGAGATTACAATTCTTTTTTTTTTTTTTGGTGAGGTAAACGTCGCAATTTTTTTTTCCCTCTTTGTTTTCCCAATCTCGCCCCTAATCTAAGTTTCTACGTCTGCCTCTAACCCTCTCAGCGAAGCCGAATTGTCAATGGCCCGAGTATAAAACTCCTGTAGAAAGCAAAATGCGTTCAATCAATGCCAACAAAACTCGTAAACAGAGTTCGTGTTTATGAAAAAGAAAAAGGTAAACGCCAACTCTTTAACGGTCAACTTTCCTCAAATTCCAACTAAGAGTCTTCCGCGATCTAAAACTCCGTAATTATTTTACAAATCATTATTACAATTTTCTTCATGGGCAGCCCTAAATAACTATATCCAACCCCATTTTTACTAAAAAGATAACACTGTCCTCAATCTTTCGATTGCAATTTATAATGATAGCCCCTTTCCTTTTCTTTTCTTTTTATATGCAAGTGGGTTACGAAAATCTCCCATTTTAGACATTGCCCTTACCCTTTTTGGAATTTTAGGTGAAGAAGGCTTTGAGTGGAATTAAGGTGGTTACATATCATTTGGGATATGCAAGAAGTTGGAGGATAAGTGAATTGTCAAATGAGCCGCTGAACCAATTAAAGTGAGGACTCTTTTTCTTTAGCATTGCTCTGTCTGGTTGTAATTAGTTTATAATGCATATATTGTGGGGCACAGTTTATTTTGTATTTGGGAAAGATGATTCGATGCTGAAGACCCTATCATTTAATTTTGTGCGGCATCGATATATTAGGAACAAAACAATGACTTGAGATATTCCTGTGCCTTTTTTGTGGCAAAAATATAAGTGTCGGAATGCTTCATATGTATTGAAAAAGTAGTCTCCACGTTGGGAGGCTTACCATTAAGTTATATGTTTCCACATTCTATTCTGGGATAGTAAATGTTCTTTGAACAACTCCCCCATTTCCATGTCGACGGCTTGTTTTTTTTTTTTTTTTTTGGTTATGAAAGTTATTTTCAGGAAAACTTTGACGTGGCTTGTTAAGTGAAAAAAAAAAAAAAAATAAGACGAAGAAGAAGGAAACTTTGATGTGAGATGATGGCTTGTAAGAGCTGTTTTGACTTGCTTTACTTTTGAGATATTGAGGACTTGTTGCCTGTGAGCTGTAAGCTGCCGTTGCATGGTTCCTTTGACATATGATCGTTTTAGCATCTTCTTGTACTCTTTTGTTAAAATTGTGACCTAGAGGAACTATGTAACCTACTTTTTGATTCTCATAGTAAGCTTTGTGTTTTACAAAATGTTAACGATGGGTCTTTGGTTAATAAGCGAAGGAGACATTTATATTGTGCAATATTTTAAGGAGAATATGAGTCATTGCCCGCTTTCCAAGGTAAACAAGGATCCCATACCGGACCTACTCATCTGCCTCCGGAGGTTTTGTTTGACATAAAGAAATTGTCTATTTTTTCAGATTCTCTGTTCAGAAATTTGGCGTATTTAGCTCTGGTCTTGAAAGGTCTAGATTCTCTGTTTACAGGTTTGTAGGATTGCTAGTGGGCAGAGGTACACTCAAAGATTGAATGAACAACATGTAAGAGCTTTGTCAAAGCGGTCCTGCCAACTCCCTCGAGATAGAGAAGGAAGTAACAGGCAGGTAGGAAATGTTAGCCGGCTTCATGTGTACTATCTTCTTCTAGGCAGTGCAATTCCTAGGCTAAGCCACTACATGCTTGTTCAGATAGTTGATTAAAATAAGTATAATGAAGAACTCCTTGTAGCTGGGAATTTGGGATGCGGGTGAAAAAGGAACTTGCTTTTGTTGAGGCTTGTGTTTTGCCGCCACCAATGGTAAGCCGTTGTACATCTTTGTAATGAGAAACTAATCGCCTTGAGTGGTTGCATTATATTTCTTCTAGTTTCGTCATGGAAGTGGTCAAGTGTGTCCATGGAGGCGAAAGAGGAGGATGAATGATGAGGTGAGCTACTTCCATCTATTATCAATTGACAATCATCATTGGGTGCTCGCTCAATACATCTTTGCAATGATGGTTGGTACAGAAAAATTCAATAAACAAACATTACAGAGTTATCCCTTGTTGATTACCATAACATTTTGAGCATGATCAATTCTTCTTTTTGCTATTTCTTTACACCAAATGTTCGAGGGAGGTAGAGTGGAGACATGTCTAAATTTCTCAAATTTGAAACCAGTTGTAGCCTATAAAATTCGTGACCAATTGGGCAATACGTGTACAAATAAAGGGATGGTAGGTATCCCCTAATAGAGCACCATCATGTGATGATATGTTCCTTTGTTTCCTTTTCTGGTGATGTTATGAGGTACAAATTACTTGCGCCTTAATATATTCTAATCTCGTCGCAACATTTTGAGCGCAAACCAGTACTCCCTATCTAGAAGGGTCAAGTTGACCAAGCAGTCCATGAGGAAATTGATGCAAAGTGTCGGGAAAAACTTGCAAAGAAGCAACCTCAAGAACTTCAACTGCTGATAATTATCTTACCAGAGAAGCCTGGATCTTATGGTAAGTCGTACTTTAATTGTTGTGTTGTCTTACCATCCTTCAGCTTTCCAAGCTTTTTTATGAAGGATCTTTCGGACAACTTTTGGACACCATGTATCACCACTCCTACTTACATGCCCATCCTCGGTACAAGGTGGTATCTACCGCATCTATATGGTGGGCGTGACGCAGCAAAGGCGTGTTGCGATTTTCATCATGGAAGAGAATCATGTGAACAAAAAACATATTGGCTTAAAAGATAGCGATGGAAAAAGTTGACACAAAAAAATCATCATATATATTAGGCTAAGGAAGATTGTGTCTGTGGGGGAGGTGCGGGGAGAAAGAGAGATGGCAGCAAAATACCTCAAAAAGACGGTTCAAGACAAGAAAGAGCGAGATATATTAGGAAATAGTTGCGTTATTATTTTTGTAGAGGGGTTTGTCCATATTTTTCAATCAAGAGATGAAGGAAAAAGAGCAATTTGAATTTTTTTTCCTCCAGTTGGTGGGGTTAATTTGGGCCTCACGTTTCCTAGCGACAGCTGGTAAATATTAATTTATGATGAGATATATAATAATGGACCTTGCTCACTCACTTATCCAAATCGTAAAGAAGTTCTAGAGAGTGAATTTCTAAAGAAAACAGAACTCTATCATTGAATATTTGGATGAATACAATCAGAGGGACCCCTTCTTATACTAGAGGCCATCCGGTTATAACCGTTGATAGATTTTCGATCCGGTGGACAAGGTCGTATCTCAACCTACCAACTACCGGCATTTATGCCTAGAGAATTCTAGAGCTCAACGCAATTACCATCTTGCCCATCCCTAAAAACATTCTAGAAACTCGAGGGGAAAACCCTAAGCTATCTTGGGCAGTCTTCATCCATCCAACAAGTCCTTTAATCACGGCAACCCAAGGCCGTGACACAAGAATCCAGATGAGAGAAGATTTGTTAAATTCTCATATGAATGGTGCATCTTTTGTAATTTTATGCATCCCTAATATGTACAAGGTTCCATCTAGACCTAGACTTCTTTTTGTACGTCAATTAAATAATTAGCCACTCTCGAACCACTAATTCATGAAGATTGGATCATCTCGTAAGGTGTTAAAGCATTAGTAAAAGGCCAAAACACCAATGCTCTCTCTTCTAATCATTCTATCTACCGGTCACCGTTTGTTCGACATAATCGATATCGCACATTTCGAGCTTGATGCCTGGTTTATATGCGAGGTGGGGCGCCGGGCGATAAGTTTTGGTACACGTCAATTACAAGTTAACCAAGTTTCTCGATAGCTCACCTGACATTTCAAAGCATAATATCTTCACACGGCAGATGAGCAAATAACCATTTTTTTTATTTCTTTTATTATTTGCTTTCATCTACTGCATTACGGGTCCTAAAAGCTTGCGTACATGGGACTCCTTCGGCTCTCCATTGACTTACTCGAGGATATGGCTCAATAAAGAAGATGATAATGATAATAAAAATAAAACAAATGATACTTCTTTTATTTCGTTGATTTTTGCCCCCTATGGATTTGTAGTCATTGTTTTTCCGTTTTTCCTTTTCTTTTTCTTTTTTTTTTTTGAAAGCTTATGACCACTTAAAAATCATACGTCTCCATGTGGATCAATAGGGTGATGTTTCAGTCCTATCTTTATCCCATTTTATTCTGATGTACTCTGTGTTGGTTGACTACCGGTACAATAGTTGAGTGGCACGATATCTTATCTAATAGAGCTTTTACTTGCCTGTTCTTGATATGATATTAAATTTTGTAGGGCTCTAACGTTCCAAGTTGTTGACTGCAAAGGCAAGTATGATATTTTGGGAAAGAAGATTGTTGTATTGCTTGCTTTTTATCCAACGATGTTTAATCTGTTGGCTCATACTAACTTTCCTATATATGTTAGGGAATGATGAAGTTGTTCGTCGAATTATGCTACCCTATGGGATGTCTAGGGAGAGTTGATGCTACATAGGGCCTATGCTAGCTAAACTGATGGCATGTGATTTTCTCTTGTCCAAAGCTTCACGACTCGCTTAGCAGTTGGAGATTGCGTTTGCGGAGGTTTTAGTGGTTTTTCTGCATGGTTGAAAGTTTTGGGGCCGGGATTTAAGTTTGAGCAGATATCAGTCTTTGCAGGATTTTAGCGGTGCTTTGACGTGTAGTTGTGGTTCTTGACGACGCTGGAGGAGCGGCGCCGCGCCGGGGTGAGATTTGGGGAGGAGAGGGGGGGAGGGGGAGAGACTGACAAGTAGAGGTGGAAAAGTGCCAAAAAAATTCTAAACATTTTCTGTTTGTGCCAAAAAAAGTCCTAAACCTTTTTTTGGTGCCAATGTAGTCCTAAACATTTTTATTTAGTGCCGATTTAGTCTTTTCCAGCAAATTTTGACCATATTTTGCTGATTGGACGCCGACCGGCTAATGTGGTTTAATCGGTCTTGACATGAACAATTTTTAATAATTTTTTAATATTTTTTAATTCTTTTTCTTTTTCTTTTTTCTTTTTTTTTCTTCTCTCCTCCTCCCTCCAGCCGCTAGCCGGACCAAGCAACGGCCAAAGGTGACGGCCAACAAGGCTCACCGGCCACCTCGCTAGTGGCCACGAGAGTGGCCTCGCGCTGGGCGGCGAGGCTCGCCCTCACCGCCCAGGCCTCGATTCGGCGAGGTCGAGCCTCACCGGCCATGGGCGAGACTCAACCCTCGCCAACCAGCGAGGTGGCCTCACGCCGGGCTGGCAAGGCTCAACCCTCACCAAATCCAGCGAGGGCGAGCCTCACCACAGCCGCCCAGGCCGCGATTCGACGAGGTCAAGCCTCGCTGGCCATGGGCGGGCGCATCTCCCCTCGGTGTTGGAGCCACGCGCAAAGGATCCCGTCTCCCCTACATCGTATCGACCTCCCCAACTGTGTCATTTCTAGAAAGAGAGAGAGAGAGAGAGAGAGAGACTCGACTTCGAGCTTCGCACCTCGCGACGACGACGACAACGACGCCATGGGGCAGATTTTCGACAAGCTCCAAGATACACTGACCCGCCATCTCTCTCCCTTTCTCTCTCTCTCTCTTGCTCGCTCGATGTCCGATTCGTCGTCGTTCTGAGCAATCAGGACCTCGCTAAACACCCTCGCCGGATCCGGCAAGGGCGAGCCTCGCCGCCCAGCACAAGGCCACCCTCGCGGCCACTAGCGAGGTGGCTGACGACCTGGCCGGTCACCGTGGTCCGACCAACGGCCGAAGGGAGGAGGAGAGAAGAAAAAAAGAATAAAGAATAAAGAATAAAAAAATTGAAAAATATTAAAATATTATTAAAAATTGTCCACATCAGCACCGATTAGGCCACGTTAGCCGGTGTCCCAAATCAGCAAAATCCAGCCAAAATTGGCCGGAAATGACTGAATCGACACTAAGTAAAAAGGTTTAGGACTAAATTAGTACAAAAAAAAAATTTATGACTTTTTTGGCACTTTTTCCCAAGTAGAGGTGTCAAAATGGCTCCATGACCCATTTCCGATCCATTTTATTTATATAAGTTGTATATGGGTCAAAGGCTTTCAAAAATCCAACTAAAAGTTGGTCAAAAAAAGTGAGTCTGATTTAAATGGATTTAAAATGGATGAGAACTTGTGACCCATTTCCGATCCATTTAAAATATCAAGTTGGTTGGAACCTTAGAACCAATTTCTAATTTCCAACCCAAGCCCCACACAATCTTTTTCTCTTTAACTTTATAAAAATGTGTTTTTTTTTTATAAAAATCAATATTATAATTATTTTCATATTTCAATTTTCTCTTCTTTTCCTTTTTTTCAACAGAAAAGAAAAGAAGAGAAAATTGAAATAGTTGCCTTTTTAGGAAAATTACATGTCCAATGATTTAATTTTAGTAGAATAAAATATGAAAATGAATGTCTTTTCATTACCTAAGTCTTTATAGATTCCCACTTTTGGGTTAGAAAGCAAGAAATTATTTTGCGTCGCTGGGCGACCCAGAGGAAGGTTTCGTGTCTCTCGCTATTTTGGATTCAACACAATAGTTGCCTTTTTCGTAATCCCTTGTATTTTGCTAAAAGTCATTATTGCGTTCGCGGAGAGCATGGGTTCATGTACACTGATACTTCTGCAAATCATAAAAACTCACTTTCGCACACAATGAGCAATAACCATCAAAATGATTCAAATCCCATCGACCATGATAGTGAAAATTCAAGTGGGTGAGCAACAGCATAATCTCCACATAGATTTATTTCGTAGATATTATAAGAAATTCCCACCATTTCTTAATTAAAGTCCAAAAAAGAGAAAAAGAAAACTCCCATGGCAAACATGCGGGTTGCATGCAGAGATGACGTGACCGTCAAAAAGGCTCTGTTCATTTCAAAAATAAAATGAGCGCTCAGCAAAATATTTTACTGAGAAAGATGACTTGTATTTGTTTACGTAAATGAATGAACGAGAAATATTTTCATTGTTAATGAAAATATTTAGAAAATAAAATTATTTTTTTATGTACTAATTATTTCAAGCAATTAGTTTTAAGAAAATGTATATATTACACATGAAACATTTACTACCCTTTAACCGTCAACGACATGAACGTCCGCGTGGGATCGAAGGCACCAAGTGAGAACAAGCGAAGGATGCCCCATCAAACCACCAGCATGCACGGGGAACCGAACCAACCCAGCGGGATGGTGTCGACGTCGCATTTTAGTGCCTCTTGGCCCCGACGCGTACATACGATGGAATCCACATAAGATTATCAATAATTTTGGATTAATACATATCCAACACTTAAGTATCATTTTGATTTAGTTGATAGCAAAATCTTACTTTTATAGTTCAACATAGGCAAAAGTCCGTCATTTCAAGTATGGACTACATGCAGCTAATTCAGTTGACCACTTGTCCCCTCCTAGGCACGGCTCTGGAATCGATGGTCAAAAGATCGAGGTCAAAGCCAACCATTTTTAGACCTATGTTGAAAATGCATGATACGAGTTATGTCACTATGAGGCAAGTGTTCATCATCCTAGTTGTTTGTTGTTTGATCTGCTATGAACAATTTATCTATTAGTTCATTGAATTAGTTTTAAGTAAATATGATTTAAACATAGATTTATTTGGATTTTGATTGTGGCAATTTAGGTATCTATTGAACTGATTTCTCTAAAGAGTAAAAGTAGCAAAACCCCGAGGGAGGTAATAGAGGCTAATGTCTAGAGACATAAGACGTTTGAGTTGATAACAATATATTGATCTACGACGGTAGAGATAGTTTGTACACAGCTAGGCTACTTCCCTTCCAACAAAGGAAGTTTAGAGTTAAGTTTCAAGACCATGAAGACATCGGTATAAGGTGAGCCTTCTTTATTGTTTTGGCACTTAATAATCACTCTTTAATTTTTAATATGGAGGCATCTATCTTGCAAGAATGAGAGAATGTTCACGGTGATTACTTTTGGTTAGTACAATTTTCATCCTCCGCAACGGGTAGACAATTGAATTGCCCGCCATAATTAATACGGGTTATTGATATAGACTTTAGGGCCTCTTCACTTGAAAAATAATTTTGCCTTCAACTTTTATGTAATATTTTGTTTAGAGGTAACATGTGCGCACCGGTACTTTTGATTTCTTTTTCCTTAACTTGCTTAATTAAAAACCATAAGTATCCTAGTTTTGGAGGATTATTTTTCACAAATGATTTAGGAGATAATTTCCCTAAGACTTTGGAGAGGATGCCACTAGTCTCTAATACTTAAACAACGTGGGCTCTCATTCACTATAGGTAATTAGCTTGTCCAGCAAGTTATTCTTTGCTTTTGTACATTAACAAATACTACATATCTGTTTGAATGGTATTAATTCAGATTTTTTTGAGCTGTAGACGTGTTGGCTAGAGCTCTCTGTGAGGAAATCTTTGTTACTGAGTATTTGGAAAAACTCTTAGAGTGTGAAGATTTGTCTACACTGTTAAGAATTTGTTAAGGTACTATCTACAGATATAATCTATATTGATTTAATTGATAGCAAAATCTTATAGTTCAACATAGGCAAAAGTCCGTCATTTCAAGTATGGACTACATGCAACTAATTCAGTTAACCACATGCCACCACCTAGGCCCGGCTCTGGAATTGATGGTCAAAGGATCGAAGTCAAAGCCAACCATTTTTGAACCTATGTTGAAAATGCATGATACAAGCTATGTCACTACAAGGCAAGTGTTCATCATTCTAGTTGTTTGTTGTTTGATCTGTTATGAACAATTTATCTATTAGTTCATTGGATTAGCTTTAAGTAAATATGATTCAAGAGAATATTTATTTGGATTTTGATTGTGGCAATTTAAGTATCTATTGAACCGATTTCTCTAAAGAGTATAAGTAGCGAAACCCCAAGGAAGGTAATAGAGGCTAATGTCTAAAGACATAAGACGTTTGAGTTGGGTAACAAGATGTTAATCTATGATGATAGAGATAGTCTGTACACAGCTAGGCAACTCCCCTTCTAACAAATGAAGTTTAGAGTTAAGTTTCAAGACCATGAAGACATTTGTATAAGCTGAGCCTTTTTTTTATTGTTTTAGCACTTAATAATCACTCTTTAATTTTTAATTCGAAGGCATCTATCTTACAGGAAGGAGAGAATGTTCACGGTGATTATAAAGTAGGTTGGTCAATACAATTTTCATCCTCTACAACGGGGTAGACAATCGGATTGCCCACCATAATTAATACGAGTTATTGATATGGACTTTAAGGCCTCTTCACTTGAAAAATAATTTCGCCTTCAACTTTTATACAATATTTTGTTTAGGGGTAACCTGTGTGCACCAGTACTTTTGATTTCTTTATCCTTAACTTTGCTAAATTAAAAACTATAGGTATCCTAATGTTGGAGGGTTATTTTTCATAAATGATTTAGGAGATGATTTCCCTAAGACTTTGGAGAGAATGCCACTAGTCTCTAAGACTTAAACAGCATGGGCTCTCGTTTACTATAGGTAATTAGCTTGTCCAACAAATTATTCTTTGGTTTTGTACATTAGCAAATATTGCATATATGTTTGAATGGTATTGATTCAGATTTTTTTTTAGCTGTAGACGTGTCAGCTAGAGCTCTCTGTGAGGAAATCTTTGTTACTGAGTATTTGGAAAAACTCTTAGGGTGTGAAGATTTGTCAACGCCGTTAAGAATTTGTTAAGGTGCGACCTTTTATATAATCCATATTGATTTAGTTGATAGCAAAATCTTACTTCTGTAGTTCAACATAGGCAAAAGTCCGTCATTTCAAGTATGGACTACATACAACTAATTCAATTGATCACATGCCCCCTCCTAGGCCCGGCTCTGGAATCGATGGTCAAAGGATCGAGGTTAAAGCCAACCATTTTTGAATTTATGCTAAAAATGCATGATACGATTTATGTCACTACGAGGCAAGTGTTCATTATTTTGGTTGTTTGTTGTTTGATCTGCTATGAACAATTTATCTATTAGTTCATTAGATTAGCTTTAAGTAAATATGATTCAAGCATAGATTTATTTGGATTTTGATTGTGGCAATTTAGGTATCTATTGAACTGATTCATCTAAAGAGTGAAAGTAGCAAAACCCCTAAGGAGGTAGTAAAGGCTAATGTCTAGAGACGTAAGACGTTTGAGATGAGTAACAAGATGTTGATCTAGAATGGTAGAGATAATCTGTACATAACTAGGTCACTCCCCTTCCAACAAAGAACGTTTATTGTTAAATTTCAAGAGCACGAAGACATCGGTATAAGGTGAGTCTTCTTTATTGTTTTGGCACTTAATAATCACTATTTAATTTTAAATCTTGAGGCATCTATCTTGTAGGAAGGAGAGAATGTCTAGGGTGATTATAAAGTAGGTTGGTTAGTACAATTTTCATCCTCCGCAGCAACGAGGTAGGCAATCAGATTGCCCGCCATAATTAATACGGGTTATTGATATGGCTTTAGTGCATCTTCACTTGAAAAATAATTTCGCCTTCAACTTTTATGCAATATTTTGTTTAGGGGTAACTTGTACGCGCCAGTACTTTTGATTTCTTTATCCTTAACTTGTTGAATTAAAAACCATCGGTATCCTAGTGTTGGAGGGTTATATTTCACAGATGATTTAGGAGATGATTTTCCTAAGAATTTGGAGAGGATGCCACTGCAGCTCTCGTTCACTATAGGTTTAGCTTGTCTAACAAGTTATTCTTTGCTTTTGTACATTAGCAAATATTACATATCTATTTGAATGGTATTGATTCAGATTTTTTTGAGCTGTAGACGTGTCAACTAGAGCTCTCTGTGAGGAAATCTTTGTTACTGAGTATTTCGAAAAACTCTTAGGGTGTGAAGATTTATCAACGTCATTAAGAATTTGTTAAGGTACGATCTTTTATATCTACAGATGTAATCCATATCGATTTAGTTGATAGCTTCTATAGTTCAACATAAGCAAAAGTCCGTCAAGTATGGATTACATGCAGCTAATTCAGTTGACCACATGCCCCCTCTTAGGCCCGGCTCTGGAATCGATGGTCAAAGGATCGAGGTCAAAGCCAACCATTTTTGAACCTATGTTGAAAATGCATGATACAAGCTATGTCACTACGAGGCAAGTGTTCATCATTCTGGTTATTTGTTATTTGATCTGTTTTGAACAATTTATCTGTTAGTTCATTGGATTAGCTTTAAGTAAATATGATTCAAGCATAGATTTATTTAGATTTTGATTGTGGCAATTTAGGTATCTATTAAACCGATTTCTCTAAAGAGTAAAAGTAGCAAAACCCGAGGGAGGTAATAGAGGCTAATGTCTAGAGACATAAGACTTTTGAGTTAGGTAACAAGATGTTGATCTACGACGGTAGAGATAGTTTGTACATAGCTAGGCCACTCCCCTTCCAACAAAGGAAGTTAAGAGTTAAAGTTTCAAGACCACGAAGACATCGGTATAAGGTGAGCCTTCTTTATTGTTTTGGCACTTAATAATCACTCTTTAATTTTTAATATGGAGGCATCTATCTTGCATAAAGGAGAGAATGTTCATGGTGATTATAAAGTAGGTTGGTCAGTACAATTTTCATCCTTTGCAACTAGGTAGACAATTGAATTACCCGCCATAATTAATACGGGTTATTGATATGGACTTTAGGGCCTCTTCACTTGAAAAATAATTTCACCTTCAACTTTTATGCAATATTTTGTTTAGGGGTAACCTGTGTGCACTAGTACTTTTGATTTCTTTATCCTTAACTTGCTGAATTAAAAACCATAGGTATCTTAGTGTTGGAGGGTTATTTTTCGCAAATAATTTAGGGGATGATTTCCCTAAGACTTTGGAGATGATGCCACTAGTCTCTAAGACTTAAACAACATGGGCTCTCGTTTACTATAGGTAATTAGCTTGTCCAGCAAGTTATTTTTTGCTTTTGTACATTAGCAAATATTGTATATCTGTTTGAATGGTATTGAGTCAGATTTTTTTGAGCTGTAGACATGTCAGCTAGAGCTCTCTATGAGGAAATCTTTGTTACTGAGTATTTGGAAAAATTCTTAGGGTGTGAAGATTTGTCAATCCCGTTAAGAATTTGTTAAGGTACGACCTTTTATATCTACAGATGTAACCATATTGATTTAGTTGATAGCAAAATCTTACTTTGTAGTTCAACATAGGTAAAAGTCTATTATTTCAAGTATGAACTACATACAGCTAATTCAGTTGACCACATGCCCCCTCCTAGGCTCGACTCTGGAATCGATGGTCAAAGGATCGAGGTCAAAGCCAACCATTTTTTAACCGATATAGAAAATGCACGATACGAACTATGTCACTACGAGGCAAGTGTTCATCATTCTGGTTGTTTGTTGTTTGATCTACTACAAACAATTTGTTTATTAGTTCATTAGATTAGCTTAAGTAAATATGATTCAAGCATATATTTATTTGGATTTTGATTGTGGCAATTGAGGCATCCATTGAACCGATTTTTCTAAAGAGTAAAAGCAGCAGAACCCCAAGGGAGGTAGTAGTGGCTGTTGTTGAGAGATGTAAGGCATCTAAGTTAGGCAACAAGATGTCGATCTATAATAGTAGAGATAGTCTGTATACAACTGGACCACTCCCCTTCCAACAAATGAAGTTTAGAGTTAAGTTCCACGATGACGGAGACGCCAGTATAAGATGAGCCTTCCTTATTATTTTGGCACTTAATAATCACTTTTAATATTTAATCTAAAGAGTTGGGGTTATTATTAGGGGTACCCCAATGAGACACCTACATCTCTTGACAATAATCCCTACTACCTCTCTCTGGGTTCAGCTGCTTTTACTCTAGAATAGTAAGTTCAAAAGATACCTAAATTACCACAATTAAAATCCAAATAAATTTATACTGAATCATATTTACTTAGAGCTCCCTCTAGGAGCTAAAGTAATATTTTGGGTACACATTTTTTAGGGGAATTTTTTTCTCTGACAATTCTTTTTGACAAATGCACATACATTGACCATCTCCCCTGTTTTGTGCTCAAAAGCGTCGTCCCTAAAAGCCTCACTTGATCATTGTTTTTATGCTAAGAGGCCAAGAAAATTTTTTATTTTAAATATCCTATTCCACTCAAAAGAATCAAGTAAGAAATTGGAATTTAGGATTTAGAATAAAATAATCAAAACTATCATTGTTATATATGTATATATACATACACAAGCAATGACACCAAAAAAAAAATAGTAAATTTTGTTTCTGACACATGATTGGTTTCATGCTCTCTCTCTTTTTGTGTTCTAAAGTAAAGGTAAAATGAATTCCTATTTTCTAGTGTTGCATTTTCTTCAAAAGCTTAATGTGCAAGATTCGTGCAATGGACATTAAAAGATTCCTCATCCAACAACTATGGAAGGAAGGGACAGGTACATGCTTCTTACAGTCAAGAGTTGGAGGAGGATGTTTCTTTACTTCTGGTGAGTGAACAACAACTTTCCGATAGTAAAACCAACTTCGAAATGACAATTTTATCCCTCTTGTCGTAGTTTGTGTGTGCGCTCCAAGTTAGACTCATTACTACTGCGACCGAGTTACATGAACGATTTGACTGGGTGTATTTCTTCTGTAAGTCAAGATAGGCCCAGAGCTCCAAATCCCCAATCTTGACACATGTATCTTCCAACGAAGGAGGCAACGAGGGGCACAATTCCTCTCACAACCCCGGAATGACCACGTTAGCAGCCGATCGTGGCATCTAATTGTAGCGACGGGAATTCAAAAACCTTCTTCTTTTTCATTGTCAACTAATAGACAAACTGTTTTTCAAGAAATAGTTTTACAATCCTATATTTGGCTTATCTCTCAAGAATCTCGTAGTTCGAGCCTCACAAGTGAAACCCACAATGTGACTGTAGGAGATCAAACAACCAGAATGATTAACACTAAAAAGAAAAATGGGTAAAAGATAAATAGCAAGAAGTGTTAAGATTTAGACTCTTAAAATGTGCCTCGGCACTATGTTGATTTTTTTCCTCAAAAGCCTTATACTATGGAGAAATGGATCTAGTAATTATTATTGCAATATATTTATCAACATAAACACCCTCAAATTTTTATTTTCTTTCTTTTGATAATACAATCCTATCTGTGCTTATAGCATCAAGACATGCACAACCTTAATCATGAGTAATATAAGAATTATTTTCTAACTTCCCCTTGAGCTTACAAAGACACTCACCCAGATTCAGACGATAAGAACAAGAACAAAAATGGAAGAAATGAATTATTGCGTAATGACACAGCTCATATTGTGCGGATTCTATATCTGACCAAAAAAAATTGGTTTGCTTTGACCTCAATTCTTCAAACCTTAATTCCAATGCCAGGCCTAGGAGGAGGAGGGCGTGTAGCCAGCTCTGACGAAGGCGGCGACAGAGGAGTACTAGGGACCGTTCGACCCTCAATTCAAATGCCGGACCTAGGAGGAGGGCATGTAGCCAACTCCGATGAAGGCAGCGGTAGAGGGGTATTAGGAGCCATCGGCAGATGGATGGGAGAAGCGGGTCCGGTAGGAACCGGAGACGCATGGTCCTCCCCGCGTGATGGAAACCATAGGGCTGGCTGATCAGCATGATGGCTCGATCATCTGCCTCATGCGCCGTGGCCACAGCCAGGCTAACATTGCCGTTTGTCATCGATCATGCTATCGAAGAGCCGAGTGTGCAGGGGGAGTGTGAGAGCGAGGGAAAGATGTGGAGCTAAAGTAACATTTTGGGTACAGGTTTTTTAGGGGAATTTTTTCTCTGACAATTCTTTTCTGACAAATGCATATACATTTACCATCTTCCTTGTTTTGCCCTCAAAAGCATCATCCCTAAAGCCTCACTCGATCATTATTTTGATGCCAAGAAGCCGAGAAAAATCTTAATTTTAAATATCCAATCTCACTCAAAGGAATCAACTAAGAAATTGGAATTTATGATTTAAAATAAAGCAATCAAAATTGTCATTGTTCTATTGTATCTATACATAAACAAGCGACGACACCAAAAAAAAAAAGTAAATATTGTTTCCGACACATGATTGGTACGTATACATAAACAAGCAACGACACCAAAAAAAGAATCCATGCGTGATCCGTGCAATGGACATTAAAAGAATCCTCATTCGACGACTAAGGAAGGAAGGGAGGGGTATAGGCTTCTTAGGTCGAGAGGAGGAGGAGGAGGAGGAGGAGGAGGAGAGTGTTTTGTTGCTTCTCGCGTTTGAACAACTTTGCGACAGTAAAGCCCAATTCGAAATGACGATCTTATCCGTCTTAGTTTGTGTGTACGCTCCAAGTCAGACTCAAAGTCAGACTCACTATTGCAACGACTGAGTTATGGGGACGATTTGGCTAGGTGTTTTTCGGCTAGGTCTTTTTCTTCTCCGATACCGAAAGGGAACTTTAAAGGGACAAACTGAGATATGACACCGATAAAATTAGCCTGAAAGTCGGTAGAAAATACAAGGCACAAAATTACAAAATGAAAAAAGAGGAACACAAAAAGTATGACCATCCGGGGATTCTCCATTTATACAATATGTATAAGACCAAAGAAAACCACAAGCTATTGAGCCACTATGCCGTATGCAAACCATTTCCTCTCACTCAACTTCTCTTTAATTTCAGTTCTAGCTAGGCGTATCAAGAACACTGCCGCAAACAAAATAGAAATAATAAGCATAAAAAATACACTGTTCCATCCTCTAGTAGAAATATATCCTGCCAAAAGTGGGCCAAGAGCTGCTCCCACAGAACCTGTACCATCTATAATTGCAGTGACAGTTGCCAATGCCCGGGAATTTCCTCTAACCGTGCTCTGTGTACCAAGATCAGCAGCAACAGCCGTTGTAATCAATGAGTACGGCCCATTAACAAGCATTCCGGAAACAAACATCAAGCTGACATTGGCCAACATAGATATGCTTCCATATGCCCGGTATAAAACAAGGGCGGGCATTGATAGGAACAAGAATCCAATTGAAGTAACAGCTCGAGCTTCAATTTTATCAGAAATAAATCCTGCTAGAATTCCACCCAGAACTCCTCCGATGTCAAATATTGTTGAAAGTATGCCCGCAGTTTTGTGTGACAAATGCACGCCAGCAACAGCTGAATTTCCATCAAATTTCACAATGAGCAACTATCAAGTCAAGTGCACCAATTAAAGCAGAATTCACATCAGTACAACACCTTAGCCATTCTTCAAAAACCATGAAAGTTACAGGCCCTGGCCACGGTTTTTAAAGTACATGAACTCATACACACAAAATCACACTCTTACATGAAAAACAATCCAAAGGCAAAGTTCCAAAACATAGGTTTTGAAGCACAATCCCCACAAAGCCAGTCCAAAGAGACTGTTCAGTGTAGCATGGGATGATGCATGTCCACATAAAACAATGCATGCACATGATTGAATGACTCATGAACTAGGCATGGGGAATCAATGCAAAACTATGCAAATTGTCATTCTTAAAAAATCTTTAGAACTACCTGTGTGCCTTATATAGAAGGGCAACCAATACAGAAACGTATAAGCAACAAGCTTGGAGAAGAAGAGGCAGAATGCAAATGGTGCCACACCAGGCAATCTCCACGCCTCCAAGAAGCCTATTGCATCTGAAGACTCGACATCCTTCACATTATTCGTGTGAAGCAAACCAGCCTCTTCAGATTCCAGTTTCTCTGAAGTTTCAATATCTGCTGCTCCCACATTCATCTCAAACTCCTTACCTGGTGACTCAAATCCAAGATCCTCAGGTGCCACCGCTAGAGATAGAAAAATCAAGACACCAATCAAAATAACCAAAATCCCAGGCCATACAAAAGACCAACCCCAACCATACTCCAACATCCCAGATGCCACCACTGATCCAATAATGTTACCTATAGATGTATGTGAATTCCATACGCCCATAATCAACCCTCTCTTAGCTTTTCCAAACCAGTTCCCCACAACTGCCACCACACAGGGCCATCCAATAGACTGAAACAACCCACAAGCAATCTGCACCCCCACAAAATACCCTAACAAATGCACATCAAACCAATAGCCTAGACCAAAAGCAATAGTCAACAAACCACTACCCATCATTCCAAACACAAGAAACAACCTCAAATCCATTCGATCGCCGATGTGTCCCGCGAAGTACATGCCAACAGCATAAGATGCAAGGAACGCAAGATCGAGCTCGCCAAGCCGATGGGTGCCCTGAGGACCATCGAATGGTTCCCACCCAGAATCCGTCGCATTAGAATCTAACGAAACCTGGGTCCAACTAGATCGAGATTCGGTCAAATTGGATTGAACATTGGGCCCAAGCACGCTCTTGACGATGCTCTGGGGCTTCCTGGAGGCATGGAATGAGGCGTAGGCCAAGAACGTGAGGATCAAGACACAGATTTGGTGGAAAAGTAGGGTTCTGTGAGGGGGTTTAAGGGTTGGGAAAAGAACTAAGATGGGCGCTAGGGTTCGGGAACTAGGCTGCATTTTCCACGGTCAATGGACGGATTCAAGCTCTACCCAAGATTCTTGATCCCCAAAAAACCGAGACTTTCCCATCAAGTCCGGGTCTTGAAGTCCCCGAATCAAGAACCCGGCATCAGGGTCCCGAGTTTGGCAGGGCGAATCGTTCGAAAGAAGGGGAACCCAAGAAAGTCGAGGAAAATGAAGAGCTCAGGAAGTAATCTCTGCGGGTCAAAGTTCGGAATTGATACCGTCGATCCGTCGAGCACGTATGAAGGAGATTAGGACAAGACGATCTCGAGCTGGCAAGAGCAATTCAGCATCGGATGATCGACAGGAGGAGGAATGGCAAAGCAACCCGAGTTTTGGCAGCAGAAGAGGGAGGACGAGGCTTCTGCAGTTTCTCCCCGCTCGGTTTCTGGTATTTCAGGTACAAAGTTTCGAGTCCACGAAAAGTCGAGGAGTCCCTACCAAATACTCAAAAAGAGAGAGAAACAGGGAGAGGAGAATTCAGAGCTTCTTCAATTTGTCAATTGTTGGTTTCAGGATTTCTCTTTTACCAATCGAGCATTGGAATTTAAACATGGATGCATCTCCAATTTTCAATGTATTTAACGAAATCATTATTGAATTTCACGTTCCATCCATTTATTTATTTACGTACATTTTGCATTATGATTTCGATGGCTTCTCGATCCTATCGATATTATTTTTGAGATGTGATTAATAATATTTTTCAAAAAAAAAATTAATTGTACATTTGGCGTCATTTCATTTCTCTCAAAGCCTCAACTCGATTATTTTTTCTTATGAAAACTATCAATCCATAATAAGATAACTTGATCACTTGAATTTTATTTGGAATTATCTCGTTATCTCTTTAAATAAAAGCACAATTTTACTTTATACCACATGATCAGTTAACCAAGCATTCAAAATATAAAAGTTGTGGATATACCAAATATGCATAATTTATAAAAATATGAATCACTTCAATTGAAACAAGAAAATTGTATAAAATTCAAATGATGAAATGAAATTCACAGCAGAACCAAAAAAAAAAAAAAAAAAAAAGGAAGAAGAAGAAGAAAGGCTTTGAGCGTCTTCGGCTTCTGGAGAATTGTTTGATTCACTTACTCCTTTGTTACAATTGAGAATTTTCGACTTTGTTACTTAAACAATTGATATTGAAAGAGCAAATGGTAAAAAGACTTCATGAGGATTTTACTTACGTACGATTCTTTTCCCCCGCACGATACCTCCGTTGACTTTTGGGTGAGGACATTTTGGACATCCACGGTCTTTTATGTGATCCGAAGAAGACCTCGTACATGAATGCTTGACTTGCAGCTGCACATACGTGCTAGTAGGTAGCTACGCGTATACATACGACCACATTGCCCAAAAAGAAGACAAACTAAAATAGGCAAACATGCCTTATGATGCCTTTGCCTTTCCCTCAAAGTCATCAGACGAAAAGGAAAGGAGACCTAACTCCGAAATAAACCTCCGTCCCTTATGATTGCATCGCAAGGTGACTACAGAAAGAATATACCGAAGCTTCTCATCACGAGACACTGAAAAAACGTACATAACCAAGAATTCCGGCGGT
Organism: Eucalyptus decipiens; assembly: GCA_014182575.1. Classification (NCBI taxonomy): domain Eukaryota; kingdom Viridiplantae; phylum Streptophyta; class Magnoliopsida; order Myrtales; family Myrtaceae; genus Eucalyptus; species Eucalyptus decipiens. The sequence goes on from CM024611.1 coordinate 65,576,351, forward strand.
CCACTCTCAACTTAAATCAATAAAAAAAAAACTGATACAACAGTGCTAAGGCAGCTACATTGTGCCACAGATGTTTAAGCTATGTTAGAAGAGGATGGTACTGAAGGAAAAAAGGAGAAAAACCTTCCTTACGGTTGCCCTACAGAAGCAATTATACAGAAATCTTTTCTAGCAAAAGCTCAGCTAACACAAGTGCAACGTCACATAATTACATAGGCAAGTGCCAAGAGATTGCCAATGCGAAGCCCCAGGAGACTTTAGAGGCAAAATGCTCATATGCCCTCCATCTTCTGTGGCAGTGAGGAAATCCTTGAATCAAATCATCTGATATTGATGATCAGCTGCATGCTGAGCTAATTCCACCATCATTGCCTCGTCAAAGAATTTGTTGATACTGACATCCTCACTCATACCCTGTATTAAACAAGGCACAAGGTACTTCCGTTACTATCCATTGAAACAGATGAGAAGCAAAGAGCAAAAGCTTGCAAACGATTGCTGTTGGTGTTTCCAGCATCATTCCATTGCATTGCCAGAACATTAAATGCAAATAAAGGAACACGTTGCACTTCTAACTGATGGAGGACGAAGACTTTCATAGTGCAACTTGCAGATACAATGAAGGAGGGATGTTCCATTCTATTGGCGCACGTATCTCGCTCAAATTATATTTTCCTTTCCCTTAATCCTACTGGCAATGCCCTTTCTAACTGTTTCTTTGCCAGAATGGGGTTGAAAATCATGCAGAAGTGATCTCAAGACTCCATCCTAATCTGATAGAACCAAAAGACACAATCCTCCTGAAAGCTTTATTGCCTCTTATAAAGAAAGCAGTTCAGAACACGATCTTAACCTGTGATTCTCTAAATCCTCTAGTGTGTCAAAGAAACTAGATTAGACAGACGGAGTCTTTACCTTTCTACGCCTGGTCTTCACCATGAATTCTCGTGCAAGGTGCTGAATTGGGGCAGGCTCCAGAGGCCGCAAGACTATGCTCTTGTCAAGAGGATCACCAGGAACTATAGCCCAGTGGTCAAAGACCGAAAGGCAAAATGCTTGTCCTTGAGTATGATATCTCAAGTCTGTCTCAAATCCAAATGACTCTATCACAGGTAAAAATGCCTGAAACCAACAAGAGATTGCATTCAATTGGTATATAGGTACACATTAAAGCTAACCCTTCTTTAATTGACCATTCACGGATGTCCTCTTATTATATGGTAGTTATCTAGGTCAGTATCTTATGCGACAGTGTAGCAGATTATCTCCAAAATCTAACTCCCTGCAAAATTGTCACTCTCATCTATTGAATGCAACCATACCTCACTAGAACACAATCTTCCATTTGTTAGCTAGCAATGGAGCTGTCAGCCTGTTACCAAGTTGATAAAAATATTTCCAGCTTCTAGGTATCATCTTAGCCAGTCGTGAGAGTTATCTTTGCAGATCATCTAACAAGTCATGAAAGCATACATGCAAATACAAAGCAAGCCAAGATCCAAACCTTAACAGTGTAACTTGGGGTCCCTGGCTGGGGGACATCAGCTGTCACATGTCCACGCCTTCGAGATAACACCGTGTAGATTGCAGAGACACAGTCTATTGGTGTTTGTATCTGGAAACAAGTGACTGTAGTTAGGTATCACCCAACCTATCTAATAATGTGGAGAGATAATACACGCGATAAAGATAGAGAATCAGGCATTAATTACCCTCCATTTGATAATCACAATTACCAATTGGAGATGTAACTTTGGAAAATCCTGATAATCCTCGAATTTGATGAAGTTAAAAGCAAGAAATGAAAGAGTCCAACTTTACACTCAATACTTGAGGACCTAAATTCAATTTGCTCTGCAATCATGTGCACAAACATAGGAAGCTCCATGGCAAGGTGAAGGCCATAGTTCAACCACAGCAAAAGGCACAAGACAAAGCCCCTGTATCCCAACTCCACCATCTGCCCTCATACTACCTTTGATTCTAATTCTCATCAAATGCATCATATAGCATCTAAGATCACCCTAAAAAGGGGGACAAATTATGCAAATCCTCTATTGTAATTTTACTCAAGAATCATTGATTGTCCACAGAAAGCAATCATAACTAATTCTTACGGTCATATCAACTTCAAAATCAAATGAAATCACTTTGAACCAAAAAAGTTGTGCGATACCGAAAGGCACTTTCATGCTAAAGTGACCAACATAGCTAAGTTCTGCATTGAGGAGGCTTTCTTGTTCATCATGAACGGAAGAAGCTGATGAGGCAACAAAAATGGATGATATTCCCAGGTATATGTTATTGGATGCAAAACATAGCAGTCGGTTGGTCTTCTTGGAGAAATAAACCTAATGGCAAGTGCTAACCTCCACATAATATACTGGCTCCATGAGACGAGGAGTTGCCATGAGAAATGATGAATAAGCCACACGTCGAGCAGTAGGAATGATCTGCCCTGATCCGCGATGTAATGGTTCAGGTGCTATCCGCGCATCAACAATTTTGAACTTCACATTTCTGATGGGTTCATCACACAAAGGCCCTTCCCGAGCACCCCATTGAAATCTGTCCAGAATCACCATAAATGAGTATAGCAGACAACTCCAAATAGAGAAAAGCCCCCCCACCCACAGATACACTCACCCATGGAGGGGGCAGGGGGAGACAGACAGACAGACAGAGATGGGCAGATGGAAGCACAATACCCCTGAACAATAGAATCTTTGACAGAATTTAGCAAGCTCTTATCCACTTCACTGGATAATGTGTCATCCAACAAAATATTGGGTCCCTGCAAGAAACGGCCATTATCACATTATCCGGCATCCATGTATCTGGAAACAATATATGAAGTGGAATATGTTCACTCATAATTCTTAAATTGGAAAATCCAGACATCGTCATGATTATGGACAAAATAATTTAACATTTGTCATCTAAACTTTCTCATGTTAACATGATCAGCTGCTAGTTCACCTGCTTATCAGGCCCAAACGCCCATATGGACCGTGCAGCAAGCAGATCCCAGTCATATTTTTTCTGAAAGAATTCCCCAAGTTCCTTCTTTTTCCAGTCAATGCTGACAACTCCATTTTCAATATCTTCAGCAAGTCCTTTTTCCAAAGGCTCTGCAACCTGAACCAGAAGGAAGCATCTAAACAATCCTGATCTAACTTAATTATGTGAGTAGGAATGAACCAACAGCACTTGGAACAACAGCAGAATCAAAAAGCAAAGTCACCATTGTTATCTTATTCTTTTTGTTAGGTGTCTCAGCAAAGCATCTCATAGATGAAGACTCAACCACTGTTTCAGAGAATGAAACAACAGGGTCGGCCACCTGCACCAATAAGAACATGAAAATAAGTGTGCATCCAAAGAAAAAGCTAAAGAGGGACAAGATGAAATATCATTCAACCGAAGCTGAAACATAGAGAAGCTTGAAAGAAATGGCACCTTGACTTCCACCTCCGAGTAAAGCTCTCTCAGATCCTTCATAATTGAATCCAGATACAATTCTCCAGTACCTAAAATAGTGTGCTCCCCGGACTCCTCAACTTTCGTGATGGCCAGAGGATAGCTCTTGCTTATCTTCCTGAGACCCTCCACCATTTTTGGAAGCTCACTAGGATTTAGAGGCTCAGTAGCTGTTTTAACAACAGGAAGTGTATTGAACTGAAGAGGCCGGAATATGTAGACATCCTCATCATAGTCAACGTTACAAAGGGTGGCAGTTTTCATGATTGAAGCATCAACTCCTTCAATTAAGACCCATGAACCAGGAGGGGCCTTGGCTATGGGTATCCGATATCGAGCTTGATAGATCCACAATTTTGTTACTTCTTTCACTGTCATATCCTCTTCATCATCCGGGGAATAGCCTTCTCCAAGAACACGTAAGGTCTGACCTGTCTGAATCTCACCACTATAGACTCTACCAAATGCATCAAACACGCTGCAATCAGACTTTGGATATAATTTAGTGACATTTACCATTAGCGGACCAGAGGGATCACATTTTTCCATAGCCTTGTAGATCATTGAATCTTCAGGCCCAGTGTAAATATGTTCAACCTTCTTGCTGGCAGCATCTTTGGCTGATGGAATATGTCGAACCAGCATATCTGTAAAACCTGACGCTGAACCAAAAACTGAACTGCAAGCTAGCCGAAGCAAAGGTCTCACATTCAACTTGTAAGCGGCATTGCTGAGAGTGACCCCTAGTTCTGCAAGAGTTGCCTCCACACTTTTCTTATGCTCCCCAATTACTTGACTGTATATCTTGTACAGGGGCTCAAGCACAAATTGGACAAACGACCTCTCCCCTCCACTAACTGGAGCTTTTTTCCTAAACACCCTGGTATCTGGATGATAGTAGTAATCTCCCCAAAGACGGGAAGCAAACTTATCGGCATCAAAAGGGATACCGTGGAGTTTGACATATAGTTTAGCAAATGACTGCAAAGTGAAGGACCATCCTGCTGTCGCACTTGCAAAACAAACATTTCCAGCCACCGGATCTATTACCTGGACACCTCCAGCAATCGAAGAGGCTGCAGAAATGTGGTTGTTAATTATTTCAATGGTATGCCTCAGCTTGTGATAAGCATCCTTTGGTGGCAACTTAAGCTCTGTTATCAGTCTGTCAACCTGAAACAAAAATTTCCGTGAATAATAGCACTGGTCAAATTATCACAAGATACCTTTTAGCTGCAATACACTTACCTTGTTAATCACAACAACTATGGGAAGGCGCTCTTGGATAGCATGCCGGATGGCCCGTTCTGTATTTACCTGTCAATGAGAAAATGTCAAACCAGTTCGTCAGATTTTTTCTTGGGGTTTTTTTTTTTTTTTAATTTTATGGGGGGAGATCTTGACTATATCATACAGACATGACTAGATATCCGACATGGTAATATCTAACATACTTCACCAATACCCATCAATGTAAATTCGCATCACTTTAATGCAATGGTCATGTAGGACAAAATGACATCCACTAAACCCTACATCCAAGAAAATCAGGAACCTGGGCACAATAACCATCAATAAAAACCCACTAGGAGAACTCCAGAACCTATTTCATGCAAAATTTTGGTGAGAAGCAATGCTAACTATGATTCCATATACAAGATGTAAGCTTGATTCCGGTCTAGAGAAGCTGCAACAAGAAGAAAGGACAGAGTTTTTACCAAAACCCCTTCAGCAGCATCCACAATCAGCACAGCTCCATCGGCGAGCCTAAGAGCAGCCGTCATTTCATCAGAGAAATTGACATGCCCAGGCGTGTCCATGATGTTACAGAGGTACGATTTCGAATTACTATCCTCCAGCACAAGGGACATCGGAATGGCCTTAATCGAGATCCTCCTCTCCTGCTCATCAATCCTCGTATCCGTATACCTCATGTGCTTCTCATTGTTGACATCAAATGTGGAGTTGTGGTGCGTCTGCTCGACCAACATGTCCATGAACACCGTCTTCCCGTGATGCACGTGCCCCACGAGCGCGACGTTCCGGACCAAAGCCGGGTTCGACATGAGGCCGATGAGGAACTGCGTCGACACGTAAGTGGAAGAATCCTTCACGCCGACCTCGAACTTGACGTTCCGGACGGGCTTGATTATCGGCTGCTCGAGGGGCTGCTCGTCCTCGTCCATGACCAGCGTCTCGACGTCCTCGCCGTAGACTTCCTCGGCGGTGGGGTAATACTTCTTGTCCTCGGCGAGGACGACCTGATTCTCCATGTCGACGTCGGTGGAGGCGGTGATCCACCCGTTCGCGCCGGCGCCGGCGGCCGCGTCCTCGCCGTCGGATTCGGCGGGCTCCTCGCTGCGCTTGTCCGGGAGGTCCTCATCTTCGTCCTCCTCGCCCCCGGACTCTAGGTCGGATTCGATTTCGGGTCCGATGTAGTTCCCGAACTCGTCGTACAAGCTATCGTCCATTGCTCACCTCGGTTCCGACGGCAAGTCGGCGAGCTAGGCCCGGCGGCGGCGGCGGCGGCGGCGGCGGCGGAGGAGGTGGCGAGATTCAGGAGAACGAGACCGGCGGAGAGAGAGAGAGAGAGTTGGAAGAGGGAAGAGGCAGTGAAGTGAGGGATACTTTTGTAAGGAGGCAAGGGTTTTAGGTATTTCCGTAATATTGGCAAATCGTAAGGATTCTTTTGTAAGGAAATGTTGTTTTAATTAGTATTGATTTGCACCCGAAAAAAAAAAAACTTAGTATTGACTTAAATTATTAAATTTAAGTAAAAATCGACTAAATTTGATGAAGAATGAGGGGTTGTTTAATTCGCTTGATAGAAATATAATTGAGGTAATTAAAATTTCGGTAAATTTATTTGAACTTATGAGTAATTGTAAGTTTTCTATGCTTAGTAAAAAATTATTGATATTAATAATCATAGAATAGCCTATTGATCATATGTTTAAAAATTCATATTGAAAATTAATACTTTTTCAAAACTTTCTTTCATAAGTAAACCAAATCACCCAATATAAAATAGTTCTCTTCCTAACACCTTTTTAAACATCACCTAAAGCGAAACTTAGCAACAAAAATAGGCTTATTTACTGGTCTACCGACACTAGGAGCTTCTAATTGCATCACCTTTTTGATCTAATTACAGGTCTCTTGTCATTGTAGTCGGTGGGCATGATTTCGAATTACAAAAGAAAATTAGGAATATGTTTCTTGAACAAGATGATCAAGTCATAATCATAATGATTTTTCTTTGTGATTGCGCAAAAACCTATTTGCCAATCAAAGCTTTGACGAGTCTAAAAAAATCACTGTGTAACATCAACTTCAATTTTTATCCGGCATGGTTAAATTTTGGTACTCCAAGGCTTTGTGACATGAGAAAAAAATGAAGAAATTATTACACCTATGCTAACAACAAGATGACACTAGAATGGTGTGGGGGCAAGCACTTACTAGCAACTTAGCAATTCATCGATTTTTTTACGAATTTAACCCCCATCTCTTGAAAATTTTGTTCCCCAGAATTTAGAATCCTACGCTCGCATCAGGCTCAGTTTTTCTCTCTCCTCCAGCTCGCGCGGTGGTCTTCAAGGTCGCCGGCGGGAGCCCGAAGCTCGATTCCCGGCGTTTCGCCGCCAGGCCGGAGGTCCCTCTCTCTCTCCCTCCCTCTCTCTCTCTCTCTCTCCCCGTTCCACCCGGCGATTTGCTCTCAGCTCCGGCGTAAAGCGCCGGCTCTGTGTTCGCCTCTCTATCGTTGGGGTTTCGATTCTCTGTCGAAATTTTTCCGGCGATTGAGGCAAATCTCGTGCATTTCCGAGCTGTGCGGCTCCTGTATCCCTGGAGCTTCCCTGTAGATATCTGCTCTTTCGTTATCATTCGATCCGCTGATTTCGTCTAGTTCAGTATAGCGAGAAGGAAGACGCTTGGTTTTGTGATGCAGCGGCGAGGAGCCGCGGGGCAATGTCGTTTGCCGTCCTTAATTGGGACTCGGAGTGGATGTAGGCAGAGACGTCGGTCGATGAAGGGTTTGGCTTTCCTGGGCAATGAAAATTCATGCCTTTGTAGTTTGGGATAGAGGAAAGCTTTGATCTTCGCTTGTATCGGCAGGAATTTTAGTTTGGGATGCGCACTATGAAGTTTTAGTAGGGGTTACTGTAGAGGAAGTCCTTTTTCGCCGATTTTTCCCTATATGCATTTTGTAGTTGCAGCCCTCATACCAGATGCTACTCCTGAAGAGTTCTCCGTAGGAGATGCTATGTGTAGATGCAAGCTTGTGATAATGCCGTTAGCTAATTAGTTGCTCTATTTTCGATCAGCCTTTTATACCTCAAGCTGATGAAGTTTATTGGAACAGTTGGTTTTCATTCTCTTGGGCAGCAGAGTTTCTAAAACATTATGATGATTTCTCTTTGTCATGGGAAATAAGTTGTTTGTCATTGGAGAATGAAGTGCAGGCTGGAAGGTTCTTGTTTTTGTGCAGAAAAAATGAACTTCTGTGCATGGTCCTTCTATCTTTGTTACGTAAAGTCTGGAGGGAGAAATGCAAAGGCATGGAATGGGGGAAAATATCTGTCGGTAAATGGAATTGCTGGTTATTCACCGGAAAATTCATGTTTCTAGCACGAGACCTCGTGTGGATATCTTCATGAAACGGGGAATTTATGTGGATGACATGCTAGAGATAATGAAATCTTTGTTTGTAAATGAATTTTGTATTTGGACTGGCACCTCCTTGTTGCTATGTCGATCAAATTTGTTTTTACAAAAGAAAAGGAGGCCCTTTATAGTTTTGTATTTTGCATGATGTTTAAGACCTTTCTGAGGTTTTGTTATATTTGAGTGCTCCAGTTCTGATGGCTTCTTGTATGCATTTTTTCAGGTGCCATCCTTTAGGAATATTTGCAAATGGCAAGTTGTCTTCATGATAGTCTGCTGGAAATTTTCTTTTGATTGGGATGAAGTGCTGCTGCTTAATGCACAATGGATACAAGAGATGGGGTGCAAAGTGGTGCAGGGGAGAATATGGTCAGCAGCACGGATGAAGTGCAGAATAGAGGTAGTGACTTCACTCCCTCTGAAACGGCTGTTACAGGGTTTGAAGGTGATATTGATTTTGAACCACGCAATGGTATAGAGTTTGACTCCAATGAAGCAGCTTATTCGTTTTACCAGGAGTATGCCAAGTCTATGGGATTTACCACCTCAATAAAGAACAGTCGACGTTCAAAGAAGTCGAAAGAATTTATAGACGCCAAATTTGCATGTTCTAGATATGGGGTCACACCAGAGTCGGAAAGCGGTAGTAGTCGACGGCCCAGCGTGAAAAAGACTGACTGCAAGGCCAGCATGCATGTAAAGAGAAGGACAGATGGGAAGTGGATTATACATGAATTTGTCAAAGATCATAACCATGAACTTTTACCAGCACTGGCTTATCATTTTCGAATTCATCGAAACATAAAATTGGCTGAGAAAAATAACATCGACATCTTACATGCTGTTAGTGAACGAACAAGAAAGATGTATGTTGAGATGTCTAGGCAGTCTGCTGGGCATCCGCATGCTTGTGCTCTCCATGACAAAAATGACCATCAACCTGATAAAGGGCGAAGCTTGACATTAGATGAAGGGGATGGTCAAATCATACTTGAGTACTTTAAACACATTCAGAAAGAGAATCCGAGCTTTTTCTATGCAATCGATTTGAATGAGGAACAGCGTCTGAGAAACTTGTTGTGGGTTGATGCTAAAAGTCGGAATGATTATGCCAGCTTCAATGATGTTGTATCTCTCGATACGTCTTATGTCAAAAGCAACGATAAGTTTCCATTTGTGCCATTTGTTGGGGTAAACCATCATTCTCAGACTATGCTGCTTGGGTGTGCATTAATTGCAGATAAAACTAGATCAACGTTTGTTTGGCTACTGAAGACATGGCTACGGGCAATGGGCGGAAACTCTCCTTCTGTGATACTTTCTTATCAAGACAAATGCCTCAAGGAAGCCATTGAAGAAGTCTTTCCACAAACCCGTCATTGCTACCTTCTTTGGCATATATTGGAAAAGGTCCATGAAAATCTTTCTCATGTGATAAACAATCATGAGAATTTTCTGTCAAAATTCAACAAATGTATCTTTAAATCATGGACGGATGAACAGTTTGATATGAGATGGTGGAAAATGGTGACAAGATTTGAACTGCAAGAAGACGAATGGGTTCAGATGCTCTATATGGAACGGAAGAAGTGGGTTCCTGCTTTGTTGGGGGAGAGTTTTCTTGCTGGAATGTCTACAGCTCAACGTGTGGATAGCATGAACTCCTTCTTTGACAGATATATTCACAAAAAAATAACTGTTAAGGAATTTCTGAGACAGTATGGTGTCATTCTCCACAATAGGTGTGAAGAGGAGGCGGTAGCTGATTTTGATACATGGCACAAGCAGCCTGCTCTCAAATCACCTTCACCATGGGAAAAGCAACTGTCGACAGTCTATACGCATGCAATTTTTAGGAAATTTCAAATTGAAGTTTTAGGTGTAGTTGCATGCCATCCCAGAAAGGAGAGTGAAGATGGAGGGACTGTAATTTACAGGGTTGAGGATTTTGAGAAAAAGGAATACTTCATGGTAACGTGGAATGAAGTGGAGTCAGAGGTCTCTTGCTTCTGTCATCTGTTCGAGTATCACGGATTTCTTTGTAGACATGCAATGGTTGTTCTTCAAATCAGTGGTTTTCCCAGCATCCCATCTCGGTATATCATGAAGAGGTGGACAAAAGATGCAAGGAGTAGGCACTCACCAGATGAAGGAACCAAAAAGATGCAGACAAGGGTGCAACGTTATAATTACTTGTGCCGACGAGCTATTGAATTGAGTGAAGAGGGATCAATATCTGAAGAGGCTTATGCCATTGCTTTCCGCACACTTGTGGAGGCTCTGAAGAATTGTGTAGATGTGAACAATTCTAATAACAGCATGAGCACTAGCATTTGTGGTCTTCGCGAAACGGAGTCAGAGAATCAGGGAGTCACTGTTAATAAAACGAGTAAAAAGAGAAACACAAATAAGAAGAGAAAGGTAATAGCCTGGCGGCTGTTGAGCAGTGCTTGACATCAGGATTCCACTGATTATTACTGATGAAAACCCCTCACTATTTCAGGTGCAAGAAGAGTCAGATGTTCTACTTGCTGAGGCGCCAGACAGCTTGCATGAAATGGTTTGTCTTTGGCCTTTTCAATTTCTTGGAGAAAGTTACATAGAACTTCTGCCATGATTTCAAATACATTTTACCTTTTCCTGCATGTACCACTATAAGATCATAATTCAATCCTCTCCTAATTGCAGGAAAACTTAAACACAGATGGGATCACTCTAAATGGGTATTATGGCGCCCAACAGAATGTGCAGGGACTGGTAACATGGGATACCTTTTATGCATTTGAAGAAAGTTAAGACTGATTTATTTTGGCAGATTTAGTGATTCTTCAGAGGTGTGAATTTTCAGGTACAATTAAACTTAATGGAGCCACCACATGATGCATATTATGTTAGTCAACCAAGCATTCAGGGGCTGGTAAGTTGTGCTGAATTGGCACCCATCCCTTTATTTTTCTTTCATGCAGAACCAAAATTATCTTTGGGATAGGCAGACTATGTTCTTATTGTTTTCAGTTGCCGTACCTGTAGGGGCAGCTGAGCTCACTGGCACCCAGCCATGACGGATTTTTCGGGACCCAACCGGCCATGCACGTGCTGGTATGATATTGTTACTGGAGTTACATTGCAAAGATATATGGTCATCAAGAAATATAAAATTTTAGATTTGTGGAATTTCCTTTGATCAGGCTTTAATTTATACAGGGACAAGTTGATTTCCGAACTCCGTCGACTTTTAATCGCAGTTCGCCGGTAGAGGATGTTTACTTTGTAAATACATTGTAAAGACTACTTTAAATTGTTTTCTCATTTGTTGATGTTCTGTTCATCTGAACTGCAGGATCAATCGCACTTGAGACCTACACAAGTGCATGGCAATTCTTCAAGGCATCCTTGATACGAATACTTGTTTCATATATCTGGTACCGTATTTTCTGTGGGAACTATCCAAGTGGTCCAGCAATTTCTGGCATTGTATTTCCAATGGGTGTGTGATCAAGAATCATCAGTGAAAGTAAATATACACAAGCAGAAATAGAAGCATTAGGAAGAACCATAGCGCTGACAAATGTTTTAGGGATTTTTCAGATCGGATATCCAACTGGAACAAGATAGTAACACCGTCAAGATCTAAGTGCTGCATTTGGGATCCATGCGGCAGAATAGTCCTACAGTAAACTGTTACACCTTAACTTAGGTTTAGATGGATATTCATACTTACAAAACCTGTTCATGGTGCTGAAGATATTACTGTCCAGGATAAGCGCTCAAGACTGTTTTGGGGAGCTCATGGTTTAACAGATTACTTTGTGCACGGTCTTGCAGTTCTGTGCTTGAAATGGGCTCATAACCAAGAGATTGATGGACTTTATGATGGTTCCAAGGTACAAGATCGTGTTACATTTTTCCGTGTTACTTTTTCTAGGGGAGGAGATGACATGATCGTTGAAAGGTTTTGTTGAATCCAATATCCAGAAAGGTGGAAGCTATATTGTACATGACTGACCGTGGAAATAGTTCAAGAAAATTTCATGTTGCATTTGTTGCCCCTCTCTCGTTAATTTTTGGCAGTGTTGCTTTCAATCTCAAGTTAGAGGCAAATACTTAATTTCATCTGATGGAGAAGAAAATGCTTGTACCATCTGTACAGCTTAGCCAACACACTCTCCTCACTGTCAGTGAATATCAATTTCTTTCCATTCTATCATTTTCTTCTCTTTCTTTGCAGTTACCTCGGTGTCTTTCATTATGCTGTTTGCAGATGTGTTAAGTTGGCAGATAAAATCTAAACATAAAAATCCAGACGAGGCTCAAAACTAAACTCTCCTGTTCTTCCTTCTTGCAGCTGGTTTACAGTTCCTCCGCCGTTCTGTGTGCAGAATCATTTTACTTCTTTAATGTCGACCGTCTTATAGTATTGGACTAATTGGTGTCTGATTCCGACATATCCCGATGGTAATCGAGGGCTTAAAAATAATCACCTTCACCAGGACATGAACGTGCAATCGAGCTTCCTGAAGTGCACTTCAGTGTTGGGTCTCGATCAGCTCAATAACCCGTTCATTATAATCGAAAGGGCTACCGAAATGCTCAGAATTTGAAAAAACTTGAGTGTCTTTTTCGTCTCCCTTCTCAGTTGAGTAAGCACGAAGATTGTCATCACAGTTACGTCTTTCGAAATCAAGAAGGGGCGAAAGATTGAACACAGGACTTATTGGGGAGTTCATTATTTATTTATATGGAGTGCACACAGAAGCCATAGCCAAAGTGAGATTCCACCTAGTCGGCACGACTAACGGACTCGCAGGACATAGAGTTGAGCATAAATTAGAGCACAAGCTTCCAGCCGATATAAGTCTAAGGGTGGTGGTGGTGGTAAGGCTGAGGCGGCCCCAGAGGGTGATGGGGCGGCTGGTGCGGCGGCGTGGCGGCGGCGGCAAGTACAGGGACCCCAGTCCGTGGTGGAGAGGCCCTGGAGGCGGCACGTGCGGGGGCGGCGGACCAGGAGGACCGGGATGGGGGCGATGAGGGTCGTGTGATCTACCTCGTGGTTGGTTTTTGTATTCTGGGTGTGGCCAGGCAGTAGACAAGTGCAGAGAATTTTTAGTGTGGAGGCAAGCAAGAATGGGACATCAATTATTGGTAGAGATACTTTCTCTTGTCCCAAAAAAATGCATCGATACCAAGATATGGAAATTAAGAAGTACATGAAAAATATATATATAAAGGCTGGACCGTGCAATAATTCATCGATCAGCTGGAAATCTCTTTTGATATCAGAGATATAATTTCAAATTGGTATTTTTATCCTCCCTTCCATGTTCTGTTTATGTGGCTATGCTTGTCCCTAGGGATAAGACAGGAAAACTCATTGGAAGTGCATCCCAAGTTGTCCTTTGAGCAGGTCGCATATGTCTTCGTCATGTCGCGTCCCTTGTCCCCGTCCTTTCATCAACTGGCCGACCCTCGGTTGAGCAGTTCGGTGGATTTCATTTCGCCGGTCAAAAGTTCGAATCTTACAAAGTCTAAAAATTTAATTTTAAGCCGACCGTGTTGAACGGGGATTTGGATGAGTGATTTTGGCTCTCTTCAGAGGTAAGTCTGCAGCTCCGATACAAATTATTTCGGTAGGCACGATGTAACGTGGAGGCTCACAAATCAAACATTCTCCGTGTAATCCCAACACGGAAAATGTTGACCATTTGTTACCATTATTTTGAATTTTTTTGGTCTCACCTTTTCGTTTATATTTTCAAACCCTTCAAAAATTAGCGGTCCATCCTTTCTCCTTTCCTCTTTTTCCTCAAATCAATTTTTTTTTCCGATTTCTATTTAATAGACACCTTTTATTTTCGCAATATATTATATATCTACAGCTCTTTCAGCATCTAAATAATTGCTGCTAGCTGCTTCTTTTTCTTTTTTCTTTTTTCTTTTCTCTTTTCCATTTCCTGCTTTTCTTTCGCTTTAATTTTTCTTTCAATTTTTCCTTTAGTTGTCACCAAAAGAAAGATGACACGTACAAGATTCTTATAGCGTACGACTAGTCTTTAATGGTCAAGTGATCATCCCTATCGCAAAAACATCAAGAATGTTTTTTTTTTTTTGATCCAGGGAACCCCGCACAGCCGACAGCTGGGAGTAAATCTCTAGGGAGGCACGTAGGAAACCACCACCCACACCCGGGTAAGTCGCCAAGTGTCTCCACCTACCTCCCTACAACTTGCGTTGCAAGGGCTTTGAACTCCGGCCTCCAGCGTAGAGGTCCTGAAGCCTACCAGCAGAGCCACCCTCGCGGGTGGTAAAAAAAAAAAACATCAATAATGTTAGAACTACATAAGCAAGTGTCAAAATACCGCATTTCTGCACATTATTTTTTCTCGCAAATCAAGTATGAAAATACACAACTTATATTATAATGAAAATTCACAAATATTGCCGTAAGGGAGCTTACTAAAAGGAAAACATATGTTTTTGATATCGTTCAAATCAATATGATCAAAGGTTTGTAAAGCGAAAGAATGCAACGACCACCAACCGATGCATACGAATGAATTTTCAAAAGGGATACTTGAATGCTAACTATTTCTAGATGGGTCTTAACATAAACATTAACGAATCTTACCATTTTCTTGAGGGAAAAAGACCCAAACAAATTATGGATGTGCATAATGTGAGGATGCACATCGATCCATGGTTACAGATACCCTTTGTAGAAAATCTTGAGTACTGCCATTCAGCCATTTTTGCAGCTAATGATTCATAGGGTTTTGCTCATTTAGAAGGTTCTTGCAGGCATTAATGCATTGAAAAACTGATTTCCTGGCTCCTCTCTTACTTGGTACCCTTGCAAATCAAAGGTATCGGGCGAGCTGCTGCTATAAATGCAAGGTATCTTTTGTTTCATTTCTTCTTGAACAATCGCAAACACCTTTTTATTATGGATTACTTCAAGAAATACAATGCATAATCTTAGCATTCAATGTGTATTCTTGAAACCGACCAAAAAAAAATATATATTCTTGAATAATCTCATTTTTCAATTATTCAACCATTTCATTTTATCAAATTCAATGTTAGCCAAATTAGTCAACATTTATATGTTTTAATGCAACATGAAGATGTTATTTATAATAAGTTATTTTGTTGGTTGGTTAATCCATCACTTTTTTTTTTCATGAAATAGGTTAAATTGGTATTAGTCTAGATACAGTAAAACAATTCTATTTGATCAAATAAGTACCTTGTGTAAGAATTGAAAAATTCTATGGCTCGAATCTTTAGTAATGTCTTATATATTATTTGTGTTTACTATAGGTGACTACCTCTAGACTTTCCCTGAAGCTGGTATGACCGGTAGTTGAGCTTTCTTCACCGATTCTGATTCCATCTTTCTACACACATTCATAGTGCTAAACAACAACTGATGCGATTATCTTTCAGAAGTTCTGAGAGAAACCATCTTCAGATTCCAAGGACTCTGTTTAGTTTAGCCTGAAGGGATCTTTTAGATTGATGATCAATCTCCATCGTTCTTGATCATGGTATCCTTTAGGGTTTTTCGTCTTGCTTCCTCCGAAGGGTTTCGTTTCCAACAAATGATGTGTGTATCTTCCGCATTGTCATTGCAGGGAGGCTTTTACATTGATGTTACTTAATCTTGTTATTTTTTTTGTTTTGCATTGTATGTTTCTAACCAAAAATTTTGATTGTATGTCCATTTCTAGCCCTAGTGCAAGGCGATACGTGTTATCCCCGCAAAGTAAATACTAACATTTGGTTTTCGATTCTGACTTACCGAGTGGGCAACCGTTCATTCTAAAAATGTGAGTTCTCAAGGAACCGCGTCGAATATATCTTGAATTTTAAGACTCGTGACATATAGAGAAGTAGGGAGTCATGAATAGGCGATTGGCAAGCAAGGAATAAATAAAGGTCGAGACTTTTTGCCACGCGTAATGAATGGCGGAAGAAATATTACAAAGAACTTCAACAAAAGGACGGGGTGTCCCTAGTGCGAGGGAGCCGGACTCAACAGTACTCCCCCATAAACGCGTCTCGGTCACGTCAACCCGTCAACCCGTCAACCTATAATTTTGACGTTCTATGAGATTTGATAAGAGCCAAAAGCACGAGGAGATAGAAAGCCCGCAAAACGGGTGATAGGCGAGCCAAGAATCGAATCAATTTTCGAGACAACACTTTAATTATTTATATGGGCCAATTCCCTAGAAAACTCCAAATGTTAAGTTCATTCTCAATTTTACCTCATTTTTTTTTATCTCAAAAAAAAAAACCTTAAACTTTGGGTATAGTACCAAATCTACCCTAAATTTTGTTTTGTCTAAAAAAATCACCAACTTTTAATTTATTCTCAAATCTAACCCATGGTCCAGTCCCAACTTAAAGTGGCATTTTCACATCGGTAATAAGTATACATCGGCACCACGATATGGAAAATTATCTTCAAATAAAACAATTTCAGGATATAAAAATTAGAGACCACTAACTCAGACTTTTGGATAGAGGACTAAGGGGGGTAGATTTAGGACTAAAGTAAAACTTGATCATTTTCTTTTTGACAAAAAAAATTCGGTAGATTTAGGATTGGACCTAAAGTTTGAAATTTTGGGTTTTTTCTTTAGGGCACAATTAAGACTAGACCTAAAGTTCGAGGTGTAGAAAAAAGTTTGAGGTGCATTTGGTTCAAAAATAGAACCACCCGCAAGGTTGGCTCCGAGGCTCCAGGACTTCCACGTTGGAGGCCGGAGTTCGAAGCTCAGGGAAGTAAGTGGAGACACTTGGCGACTTATCCGAGATGCGTGGATGGTGGTTTTCTACGTACCTCCCTCTTAGATCGCGCATGCGGGGTTCCTTTGGGTCACCAAAAAGAAAAAAAAAAGGTTCAAAAATAGATTTAATATTGGACCTAAAGTTTGGGGTTTTTTTTAAGGATTTAGCGTTATATATATATTCTCTTTTATTTGTATTCAACGGTTATTATTATTAATAATTCTTTCCTTCAGTTTGACGGATAGAAGTGAAAACCGAGTCTCCCCACGACGCACATTAGTTTATTACACAAAAATCATTTCCCAAGTCAACACGGTCCTCTCTCTCTCTCTCTCTCTCTCTCTCTCTGCAAGAAGAAAATGGGTGCGAGCAGCAGTCGGGCCAGGCCCGCCCCCTCGCCTCCGTCGCCGCCGCCGCCGCCGGCGGTCAGCCGCCGCGCGAGACGGAGCAAGCTCTCGTCTCTCGTCTGCGGCTGCTCCCCGTCTCGCGCTCCCGCGGAGGTAAATCGCGATCGGCCTCCGTCCGACGCCCTTCCCCCTTCTTTTTCCTGTTTGCCGGTGCTGGTCGCCGCCGCCGCCGCCGCCGCCGCCTGGTTTTCCGTCGTCCTTCTTCTCCGCGACGATCGATTCCCGTCTTTCGGTTCCGGATCGCTAGGGTTGAGGAGATCGTCGACGAATCGTTGGGGTTTGATTTACGCGGTTTCCTTTTGCTTTTACGAGAAATTAGGTTAACCCCGTACGGCTTCCCTCTGTCGATTTTGGGATGAATAGTACCGTGTTAATTGCGCGGCCTTGCGAGTAAAGATCGAGGTGTAGATGCAGATTTGAGCATCGAGTCTAGCCTAAAGGAGCCTTTTTGCGTCTCTTGTGAATAGGGAAAAAAGAAGCTGATGTTCCATATGCATGGGTTCGAGCTTTGCTAAGCTCGTTGTTGAGTCTGCCTTTTTGAAGTGAGCATGCCGGAATTGTTTGTTGACGGTGTCAAAAGGATGTACCGCATGAGTAGTGTAATTTGTTCACTTCGAGCTACAAATAATAAGCCAAGTGGAACTCATTGATACTCCTTTGCCTTTGCTATCCTGTTCAACGGTGGGAGATAAACGTGTGCATGGAGCAGACACTAAGAGAATTAAGTCAAACAAGAACCTCGCATGGGGCTAATTAGCTCAAGTATGATAAAGCTTACATTGAATGTAATTATTGGGCGAGGGTTCCTACCTTAAAGCTCCAGCTGTTTAGTGCTCTCGCGACAGTAGCATCTTCCATAAGTTCTGTTTCAACCTCATACTGAGCAAAATGGGATGACTTAACAGAGGCCCAAACAGCCACATGTGATGCTCATGTGAGTTTTCCTTGCTCTTATTTTGGTGGTTGTGTTAAGCATTGGTTTGGAGGATGTGCACTGGTTTGGTGTGCTGAGTTGGGGCGCTTTACGATGGTGTTGGGTGTCGTTCGTGTAAGAGATACGAGAACCCATTGTTTAGTTAGATGTCTGCTGGAGTCTACATTAGTGTCATGTCATGACTCAGATTTCAAGTTGCAGGCAGCTCAACCTATATTATGTCAGGGAATGCTGGTAAATGTGTAAGTCGCCAAGCAGAAGATCTAGAGTGGCGTTCATGATTAGAAGCTTTTCTTAACTTTACAAGTGAGGATGTTTGGTAGTACGTTTTATAATGGTCACAGAACTATGTTATACTGCATATGGGTTCTCAAGTTTGTGTTGATGCCTCGATAGAATCTTGAGAACAACTGATTTACACGCTCTTTTCTTGTAGATGGAAGATTACCCAAATGAATGTTTGGTTAATTCTGCAGAACTTTGCGATTCCAGTGTTACTAAGTTTCAGGAACCCAATGAAGAGCACACAGTCTCTGTTGGAGAAATACAGCCACTGCTCTCTGCTACTGGAACCAGAGCCATGTCCACAAGTGAGGAAACTTTGGATGAAGTAGAAGGAATAGGTGTTGGACCAAAAAGTGAGGATAATTGCTTGTTTGAAAGCAAGGAAAATGTTCCTTTTTGTCGGGTAAGTGGATCTAGCACTGACGATTTTAGTAGCGACAAAACTAGTACTGCCTCTAGTACTTCATTTACAGAACAACAATCATCAGACATGGTCTCTGCAAGTGTATCATCTAACAAGGATGTAGTTGGTGATACTAATAATCCAGTGAGCGAGGGTGTATCAGAGATCCTCCCAGAGGTTACACATGCTAGAGGGTCATCTCATGAAAGAATCCAAGATGAGCATCACCACACTGAAGCTGCTGAGAATCAAGCGAGTGAACTTGCAGATGCCCATACTCATGACTCTGTGTCGCCCACTTCTGATTTTCCCTGGGCTTTCAACTCACGAGGAGATGAGTCTCATTTGCAAATGACACCTTCAGCCTTTGAATTCCTTCTGTCTGCTGGAGAACAAGGCCAAGAAAATGAAGGCGTAATTCATGTTGGTATTGTGAATATATCCTCCAGTGTATTGTCTGACAGTAGGAATGATACAGGTGTTTGGGACAGGAGTAGGAGTAGCAGAAGATTATTTTGGGATGTTTTTTCAAGAGACAGTTCTGTAGGGCGCAGTGATTCTTCTTCTACTGCATTCTCACGAGATGATCCTGATTATCTTGGATTTCATGAAAGATATGATCATTTCTTTGAGGGTGATCCGCGATATCTTGGGGGTAGAATTCACAGGTCACATCATCGACGTCGTCGCCCAAGATCTGAGGTAAGTGATTTACATTTTTGTGAGTGTTGTCATGCTTTTGTTCATTCTTTTCAATAACCTTGAGAATTGTGTAACCTAAGTAGGATTGAGCTACTAGCTTTGTGCATTGGTAGACGGGCATTATTTACCTTTCATACGTCCATTTGTACAAGCTTTCCTTGGTAACTCTACTGATTATTTTACTGCTCGTTAAGTTTAATATTTGCACTTTTGTAGTGTCCTCATCTTTTTGTCAACTATTTGCAGATCTGGGACAGACTCCGTTATGGTCTTAGTGAGAATGGTGGGCGAACGGCTTCCTGCCCTTCAGGGCTCCATCCTGATGGATTATGCTCGTGTGATTCATTTTCTGTGTCTGAGTCCAGTACTCATTCAAGCATATCACGCATAGTCATGCTTGCAGAAGCTTTATTTGAGGTTCTATGTCAAATCAGCTTTCCTTTATTTCACTTCTATGTGCTCTATTATTTACTAAATTTACTGCTTGTTTAGCATTTTACACTAAGTTTCATGGGGAACATGTGGTTTAATATTTTATTACTGCTCGTTTAGCATTTTACACTATGTTTCATGGGGAAAATGTGGTTTTAGGATTTCATCCTAACGGTTCGCAATAGGAAGGTCTACAGACTACAACAAATATTAACAGAAGATTGATCATAGAAACTGATTGCAGATCAAGCAAAGATGTAACCTTCGCTAGTATTAAACCCGGTGATATCCTCTCATTTGCATTATAATTCCACGTGGTCGCGTTTGTCTGAGTGCTATGTCTTATTCTACCTGTAATTGTTCTGTAAACTGCTTATTAGGCTCTTTCAATAGCACCAGTTCAGTCAAATTACTTACTCAGAAGGCCTTATGATGCAAAATGTTGAAAGTTGGGATACATGCAGCCATTGATCACTTAGAAAAGCACCTGCATATACAGCTTGATATGCTTGATTTTCTCTTCATCTGGCAGCACTTGTTTATGTTGATGGTTTCTTCACACTGAATGGTACAATTACAGCACCGAAGTTACTTTACAATTTGGCTTTGGAAACAATAGTTCTGCCTAGTTTGCTGAATAAAAGTATTACCATTTCCATTTTGCTCTTCTACTTTTTGGATTTGGATGTGATTATTCTGTTCCAACTGTGTACATTGTAGTCACAATGTTATGCCTTCTTTTTGAGAGGTGTGAATTAACATTTTTTGCTTATTGTTGCACAATGGTGTGATTGGTGACTCTGGTATTGGTCAATGTTTTCTGCAGCTGGGTATTCTTTGCAAATGTTTGAAGCTTTGATTCTAGTTTGGTATCTTACAGGTATTGGATGAAATTCATCGCCAACCAGGACCCCTTTCCTTGTCAGCAGCCTCGCCAGCCCCAGAATCAGTTGTTGACTCTTTTCCACTCAAAAATTACAAAAGAACCACCAAAGCTGAGGAAGGAGGGAATGGTGAACAGTATGTTACTGTCAACTAAATCTGCTATATGTTTCGCATGTTTGACTGCTTATATTGATATGTGCACTCTCATGCTGATCACGCATGGCCTGGATTAATAGCTAATCAATGTGACAAAAACAGTCTTAATGGCGAGATGAGTTAGTGTGGCCTATTTGTGGAGTGAATTGCACTCGGGGTTTTCATGCTCTATGTGCACTCTCATGCTGATCATGCTCGGGCTGGATTAATTAGCTAATCAATGTGACTGACAAAAACTGCTATGTGCACTCTCATGCTGATCATGCATGGCCTGGATTAATTAGCTAATCAATGTGAGGAGGGAGGGAGGGAGGGAGGGAGGGAGAAATCTGCTATGTGCACTCTCATGCTGATCATGCGTGGCCTGGATTAATTAGCTAATCAATGTGACTGAGGGAGGGAGGGAGAAATCTGCTATGTGCACTCTCTTGCTGATCATGCATGGCCTGGATTAATTAGCTAATCAATGTGACTGACAAAAACTGCTTTGTGCACTCTCATGCTGATCATGCATGGCCAGTATTAATTAGCTAATCAATGTGACTGACAAAAACAGTCTAGGGAGGGAGGGAGGGAGGTAGAAATCTGCTATGTGCACTCTCATGCTGATCATGCATGGCCTGGATTAATTAGCTAATCAATGTGACTGACAAAAACAGTCAAGTTAATGGCGAGATGAGTTAGTGTGGCCTATTTGTGGAGTGAATTGCACTCAGGGTTTTCACGCTCTGGGGAATCTTTTAACATGTGTAATTGGGAGAGAGAGAGAGAGATCTGGTTTGGCCTAATATAATTGATATTTGTAAGAGAGATTAATCACAATAAAAGCTTTTCAAAGGAAGAGAGAGAGAGAGAGAGAGAGAGAGAGAGAGAGAGAGAGCTGGTGTGGTCTAATATAATCAATATTTGTGAGAGGGAAGATTAATCACAAAAAAAGCTTTTCACAGTGGTAGAACAATTAAATATTAAACCATGCCTTTGCCTAATAGTTTAAGCTTTTAGACTAGTTGCAGTGGTCTCGCAAAATCTCACATGGTATCAGAACTTGAGGTTGTGAGTTTAAATAATTTCAGGCCTCATTTGCCTCCCCGATGAAATATATCTTCGCTTAGTGCTAAGCGAAAAGATCAAACTAAGTGTGAGAAAAAATGTTAGAATAATTGAATATTAAACAGCGCCTTTGCCTAACAGCTTAACCTTTTAGAACAATTGGCAGTGGTTCCACAAAATCTTACACATAAAGAGCGAGCAAGGGAGGAAAAGAGGGAGAGAGAGAGAGAGAGAGAGAGAGAGAGATCGATCTGGTGTGGTCAAATATAATTGATATTTGTAAGAGAGATTTTGTTAATGGGTGTCTTGTGCACTCTTTAAGTATCAAATTAAGAAAAGTTTGCTATTTCCAATTTAATGATGTCTATCTTATGTTTTGTGTAGTCAGTGTATTAGAAATCAAAATGTCTCCTTATTGAGTATGGTTAACAAATGTTCCATGGGCAATAGTTCACAAGACTCTTGTGAGAGAAATTGCTTCCTTGGTCATAACAGCATTTAGCTACTAAGGGTTCATGAAATTAAATAGAGGATGCAAATATTAGCTGGAATACAAATTCACTGGATCCAACCAGTACTTTTGAATATACTAGGTGTGGAATGCTATTAACTGAATTCTGTATGCTGATAGGTGCTACATATGCTTGGCTGAGTATGAGGAAGAAGACAAGATCAGGGTTCTTCCGTGCCACCATGAGTATCATGTGGCATGCGTTGATAAATGGCTAAAAGAGATACAGGGGTATTGTGCCACCATTATTTTTTTAAGAGTTCTCCCCTTTATCTATTCTATCTGGATTATTTTTCTATAGGTGATATGGAGAATTGTTGTTCCATCAACAATACCTCTGTTGCGATTTCACTTCATCTGATTGTCTTTTTTTTTTTTTTTGGTTCTCTCCAGAATATGCCCTCTGTGTCGAGGTGATGTTCGTGAAGGTTTCAACGAGTGTCCTACTTCCAATGCTGAAATATCCTCCCTGTAATGGTCTTTGTAACATACAGACGAATGTAAATAGTGATCCCCATCACAGCTAATAAAATCGTCTATATCTCACTTTTAAATATATATCAGAAATCTATATTTAGCAAATAGATGGAAAGATTAAAAGCATGCAAGTACCATGGTTTCTTTGTGATGCAGTTTTGCTGATGCCGAAGCCATTGTGTAGTTGTTGTTAATCTAGTATTTATATTGTCTCATGTAACTCAAACATCATCTGACCCCAACAACAATTAACAGTCTGTTGAAACGAATTCATCATGAGTGGAAATGTCATTTTGGTGGGGCGTTGTATGTAAAGTTGGCATATGAATGAATGTTAGTCTGAGGAAATTACCAAACTTCTAGGTGCTATGGCACTTGATGCATGGATATGCTAACTTGAAGTAAGTTCTTGATATCTCACAAAAAAATTGAGGGTTATACTGTGCATGCTGATAGCATTCCAAGTAAGAAGCTTGAGCTTGAGAGGAGCTTATTCCTTTTTTCTGGATAATTCTACTTGGTCTACAGATTTTCTTTCCCCTTTTTGGCCTGAAAACTACTGCGATTTCCTCACCCCCAATCCAAAAAAAAAACTGCTGTGAATTGATCGAGTCACTTTCATGTGAAAAAAGAAGAAGAAAAGGAAGCAGTAACTTTTTCTTTGGTGCCGACAGAAGATTTTTATACTGTTAGTCAGGTTTACAAGGCAATGCCCAGACATTGGGTATGAACACGAGTATTTTATCCTGAATCTAATCTCGCGAGCTTAGGGAGGGTGGGATTGTTGGTCAGGAATTGTTCTTTTTTGGTTGCTTTGTTAACATGGTTTTGATGTTTAAGTCAAATGGTATTTTAGGGTTACAGATTACTAGAAGTGATTGCGTTGTTAGTGGATGTTACACGGGATGACAGAACGCAGTTGTGCATGCAGTTTTTCGAGTTTTTGAGTATATATCAAGATTCGACCTTCACACGATGGCTAGTGTTTAGATCTTCTGTGTACAAGCAGCAGTGCTCTTGAGTGTTACATAGAGGACGCTTCAGTTTGTGTTGTCGTATCCGTGTCATTTGGTGTTTTATCCAAATGCTAAGACGAATCATCTTTTGGTTAAAATGGATCAGACCGTTAAGTACAGTTGCATCAATCTCAAGTTAGCCGTCCTCGTGTCTGTGTTAGGTTCGGATTTTGGCCGGTAGATGCGTCTAGTGCACTCATGTCGGAGTTAGTGCCATGGTGTCGTCTGCACTCATGTTGGAGTTAGTGCCATGGGTCGTCGATGGTCCTGGCATTGTCATGGTGGAAAATGACAGGTAAAGAAAGCCAAATGATATAGCTCTTGTGCTCTAGCTTTAGTGAAAGGTAGTGATGTATGGCGTCGGTACAAATAATTTGACAATACGACAGTTTGCCTTGGTGCCATCCACGCATAGTAATGGAAAAAGATGGCGATGAGGACGAGGAAACTTAGAAGACAAGGCGCGACACGTGAGGAACGGTGGAGAGTGGAAAGTGGAAACTTTAATTTGATTTCAAACCAAAGATTACAATTATGAGAAGACGAGATGAAGGAGATTTGACTCAAGATCGTAGTGCTCAAAACCTGCTTTTCTCCAATAATTAGGACTCGCACGAAGAAAAGCACCATCATGGGAAGTGACGAGGGTTTAGGAAAGGACAAGGACGTTCTAATCATCCTGCTAGGCGCTTTGCTTTTGTTACGATTTTCTTTTCTTGGGGCTTTCTCATGCCATCGGAGTCACCCATCTAAAGCAAGTCTTATCTCGCGATAAAGCTTGACTCTAGGTTGTCCTCCCCTTTAGTTCTAGAAGATAAGGGGGCCGAAACTGACCCGGCACCTAGCGAGCGGCTTAGTAATCTGATAACGACCTCTAATGAGCTAATGTACTAGAGGAAAAGGAAACCATTCACACTCGTTACGTCGCATTCTTTTTCAATTGGGCGGAGGCTAGACATGATTATAGGTGCAACTTGTTTCCCATGTATAATCATTGCTTTGGGTAAACAGATCAAGTGGGTTAGACAAATCAACTGCAATCCGACAGGAGTTTACCTCAGCAATTATCGAGCAGAGGACGGTTCCTTCGAAATTCAACGGCGGATGCTTGCTAGAGTCGTCGATGGATCCACCAAAATACTGTATAATAGAGATGTTTGATTGGATTGCGAGAAGCGGTGATTATTGAGTACTGTAAAGTGGAGGGGACGGATGCGAACCCTTAGGCAATAGATGTAAAAACGTCACCAAGCGTGATGGGCTGGCTACATCATTGGATTTGACCTTTGTAATCGAATATGGGGAAAAAAAAAATGAAGCCAAAACTCATCTTCTTCGAGTGAGAACGAGTGCAGGAGCCTGCTGTTAATGGAGGAGAAAAGAACCAAAAAAAAAAAAAAACTTCTAAATTAATTACACTTGTTTTAATTCAATCTTAAACTTCTAGATCCTTTGACAATTTGTCAACGTAGTCCATCCAACAAATCTTGACCATAAATTGTTGAGATAGATGTCCGCCGTTTTACGTGGCACGACTGGTACCGATTTTGATAAATTTTAATTTTTTTTCATTGAGGCCGACAAGGGTCGCCAACAACCCTCCCCCTACGGCCCTTGCTTCGCTTGGCCACGAAGGTCAACCTTTTGCCAAGTCCAGTGAGGGTGGCTCTCACTCAAACCATAGGATCGAACCCTCACCTGGGTGAGGCTTGCCCTTATCGGATTTGGCGAGAGCTTGCCAGCACTTTTAGTAGCAGATGCTGATCTAGTCGAGGGTTTAGTGGCCAGCCACAGTGAAAAGACTAAAGATAAAAACATGAAAAATTTAAATAAATAAATAAATTGTAAATTTTGTCCACGTCTACGCTAGTCGTATTACGGATGATGGCCGATGTTTATGTCCGCCCCTCCTTTTTTTTTGGCGGATTTGGTTCTCCATCTTCTTTTTCTTGCTTTCCTCCCGTTTTGAGGAGCTTTTTTCTATTTTTTATCTAGTCTGGATCTAGAAGTTTCTCTCGCCCGTTTTATCTCAATCTATTCTAAATTTAGGGTTCTTGTGCGTGCTTGATTTCGAGGTTTTGTTGGAAAGGGATCAAAAGAGTTTTTTAAAAATTTCGCTCTCATGGATATTAGATTTGTGCGCATTTAACCTTTGTTACTTTGAATGACCAGACTGTTGGGATGCCGAAAGCAAAGTAGTAGAACATATGGAAATTTCAGTATGTGCTCATTTATTGAAAGTAAATTCGGTGATCGACCATCAATTTTGATTTTGAGAAGTCACATATATATCTTTTGAGTGATCGACTTATTTTGATAATTTATCTTCTTATTTGGAGCTTGTTTTATTTTGGATTTGTCTCGGTCTACAGTTGAATTGCGTTATTTAGTGTATTTTTGTGAAAGTGAATGAAATATTTCTTTGACAAAAAAAAAATAAAAAATTCGGTACTTGAAACTTTTGAAACGCGTATTCGATGTTGAATATGAACCCGATAAGCATAGTCCAGGAAAGCGATTGCTTTTTGCGGGGCCTGTCAAGTCAACATGATATATTAACAATACCACAAATTCATTCCATTCTTTTCTTGATTCCTCACCGAGAGGGCAACAAAAGATTAGGGTATCCTTTTCTTCTTCTGCGTGAACAAAACGTTGTACGAGGCAAAGAGGCGGCTCGAGCAGCGTGGAGACATCCAGTGATACATGGGAGAATCAGAGTCTCTTCCTCTTTGCTGATGGAAAAGTCATCATCCCGCTAGAATCTAGCCTTTCTCATTGCAGCACATCGGACATATACCCCATTATCGCAGGCATCTTCCTCAGCAAGAGGGTCAATACACGAAAGACTCATTGTCGTGCAAAAGGCACCTGAAACGAGTGACCACACGAATTAATGCCATTGACAATCGCACGCTCCTGTACCTTCGAGATATGATGTTGATAGCCATTTTCATTGGAGCATTACATTGCAGACGATCGCTGTATCTCCAAGAAAAAAAAGTGTTGTTTTTGTTGATCTGCCGAGGAACGATGTCTTATTTTTGTTTCTGGAATCATGCGTGGACCAAGCAGATGCGTAAGAAAACATTTTGATGAGAAGATGAATCTTTTCACGGGAACCATCATGGGAAGTGACGTGGGTTTAGGAAAGACGACGACGGTCTAGTCATCCTGCTTAGTGCTTTGCTATTGTTGCGATTTCCTTTTTTGGGCCTTTTTCTATGGTATCGGAAAGACCCATCTAAGGCAAAATCTTATCTCGCGATAAAGCTTAGTTCTAGTTTGTCCTCTCCTTTAGGTCTAAAAGATAAGGGGGCCGAAATTGACTCAGCACTTGGCGAGCGGCTAAGCAATCCGATTACGACCTCTAATGAGCTGATGTAATAGAGAAGAAGGAAACCATTCACACTCGTTGAATCGAATTCTTTTTTAATTGGGCTGAGGATAGACATGATTACAGGTGCAACTAGTTCCCATGTATAATCCTTCCCTTGGGTTAACACATCGATTAGGTTAGACTGATCATTCGAAGATTCACTTGACATCATCCGTAGTGCTTGCTGCAGACTTTTGGACTGGGATTTCGTTTATATGATCAATCGCAATCCTACAGGAGTTTACATTGGATATTATCAAGCGGAGAACGGTCCTTTCAAATTCAACACCGATCCCCGTGAGTCGTCGATGGATCCATCAAAATGGCGTGTATATCGAGATATTTGATTGGATTTCGACAAGCGGTGATAATGACAAAACGTGACCGAGCGTGATGGGCTGGTTACATCATTCGATCTGACCTTAGTAATCAAAATATGGGGAAGATGAAGCCAAAACTCATCTTCTTCGAGTGAGAACAATTACGTGGGGCGGCTGCTAATGGAGGAGAAAAGACCCATAAAGGAAAAAAAAAATAATCTAAATATATTGCTTTCATGCCAATCTCATCTTAAATTTTATAAATATTTCCACAATTTATCAATCCAGTTTATTAAGTCAATTTTAGTTATAAATTGTTGAAATAGACGTTGATCATCTTATGTGACATGATTAATGTTGACTTTGACAAATCATAATTTTTTTTTTTTTAAATTCTTCTCATTTATTTTTCCATTTTGACCGATGAGGATAGCTAATGACCCTTGCCAGTCACTAACGAGGGCTACTGCCCTTGCTTGGCCATGGAGGTCAACCCTTTGCTAAATCAGCAAGGGTAACCCTTGCTCAAGCTATAGGGTCAAGCCCTCACTTGCGTGAGGGTTGCTCTCGTTAGATTTGGTGAGGGCTTGCCAGCCGTTGCAACAGGTGACAATGATCGAAGCTAGGGTTAATGGCTAGTCATAATAAGAAAAAAAAAATTATGAAAATATAAAAAAATTCAGAAAAGTTAAAAGAAATTATAAATTTTGTCAATGTCACCGCCGATTGTGTCACAGAGGACAATCAATGTTTATGTCGAGGATTTTCAAATAAATTACTTAAGTAAATCATTAAAAGGTTTCAGATTCACTTTCGTATTCATAGATTTTTTTCTCCTAACCTCCATGAAGAGAAGGGTTTGAGCTGGATCTCTGTCCCTCTCTCTCTCCTCCCTTTTTCCTTTTTTTTTAGCTAACTTGGTTTTCTATCTTCTTTTTCTTGCTTTCCTCCAGTCTTGAGGAGCTTTATATATATATAGCCTGGATCTAGAATTTTCTCTCCCAAATTTTATCCCAATCTAGTATAGATTTAGGGTTTTTTGTGTGCATGATTCCGAGGTTTTGTTGATGTACAAGTCTAATTTCGAAAGAGATCAAAAGAGCTTCTTAAGAATTTTGTTCTCACAGGTATCGGATTCGCGCATGTTTAACCTTGTTACCTAAATGATTATTTGTTGGGGATATTGAAAAGCAAAACCACAGTAACACATGGAAATTTCGACATGTGCTCATTATTGAAAACAAATTCTATGATCAGCTGTGGATTTTGATTTAGAGAAGTCACAAATGTGTCCTTTGAATAAGCGACTTATTCTAATGATTTATCTTCTTATATGGAGCTTATTTTGTTTTGGATTTTTTTGATTTGTAGTTGGACTACGCCATCTATTGTATATTTACCTTCACTTGGGAAGATCGCTAAGAGGAAGCCCAATTCCAAACTTGTTATTATATCTAATTAGACTCACCTCTAAAAAACTTAAGTCAATGAGTTATGGATACTGTTGTATGTCACATCAATTCTTTAATGTGGACTTTCTCTAACACAACTCATTTACATGTACATTCTACTGTTTAGGACTGAATCAGTATAAATACAACATGTTTAGGACCTTTTTATACTTTTTCTAAAGCCAGTGGATTGACGTGCTTAAACTTTTTCGAACGCGTATATAGCACAGTCCAGAGAAACGACTGCTTTTTGTGAGGCCTGTCGACTCAGCAGGATGCATTAAAAATACCACAAATCCACTTTCTTCTTGACTTCTCTTGATTCCTTTAACCGAAAGGGCAACAAAAGAATGAGGAAATATTCTTTCTTCTGCGGGAACAAGACGTTGTACGAAGCAAGAAGTGGGCCAAGCAGCGTGGGGACATACAGTGATACATGGGAGAATCAGAGTCTCTTGTTCTTTGCTGATGGAAAAGTCATCATCTGCTGGAATTCATCCCTCTTAATTGCAGCATATCGGACATATACCCATTATTGCAGGCATCTTCCTCAGCAAGAGGGACAATACATGAAGAACTCGTTATCATGCAGAAGGCACCGGAAACGAGTGACCACACGAATTTATGCAATTGACAATTGCACGCTCTTCTGTGCCTTTGAGATAAGAGGGTGAAATAGACATTTTTATTGGA
This sequence comes from Eucalyptus decipiens, assembly GCA_014182575.1. NCBI lineage: Eukaryota > Viridiplantae > Streptophyta > Magnoliopsida > Myrtales > Myrtaceae > Eucalyptus > Eucalyptus decipiens. Next base: position 65,606,390 of record CM024611.1, read on the forward strand.
GCATTACATTGCAGATGATCGCTGTATCTCCGGAAAGATGTCGTATTTGTTGATCCGCCGAGGAACGATGTCTTACTTTTGTTTCTGGAATTATATTGACTGGGCAGATGCATAGAAAACATTTTGAAGGGAAGATAGAATCCTTTCATGGGAAATGAATCAGTCGTCACGAACAATGTCTTATGCATTAAGTAAGCTTTTATGGTAGGAGATTTCTTCTCACTACAAACTCAAATACTAAGTATTCATCAAAATACAATGATTCCCCGACGCTTTTTGCGCAGTTGTGAACTTCAAGTGCCAGAATACACGCATTTTTGTTTTGCAGCGCAATACCATGTTGGCTAGACACTTCTTATTGTCCACATAATCAGTGCTTCATTATCTCCATCATTGATTATTGCGATGTGATAAACTTAATCCAACGGATTGGTATAAGCTAACTAATCCATTTCACCTTTACCGCGACCCTGCCACCGTCCCCTTTAGCATTGCCACCCTCCGATACAACGGAAAGTGGCAATACAACGGTGATGTGGCTGGCAGAGACGGTGGTGGCTGGAGGCAGCTCTTATTATCCTTGTGTGGCAACAAAACTGAGATGTACAATATGATATGCAGATGTCAGTCTCAAATCTCTATTCTACTTTTGGTGAAATATCAACAAGCATCGTTTACATCATCTCAGATTTGTTCCGCTCTGCAGACAAATCCATCATAAGTTCACCCATGATTACATGCCATACCATTCGGTAAATAGATTCAGCATGCTTTCTAAGAACATGCAGCAATCCTATCCGGCAAACTAAGAACACATGTATCGTATCTTGGGTCTTACTCGAAGGGGTCATGAAGAAACGGCCATTCTGCAACAAGGGCAGTGAGAGTGGCTCTCAAGCCATGGGACCAGGCACCTGGAGTGGAACCGGTGAGTGCACGGTAGGTGTATCAGGGTCTCGCCGGCCTGGAACAAGTCCAGGCAAACGGCGCACTCCTCCTGGTCCGTGGCCTTCCAGCTCAGCTTGCCCCAGCTGAACCTCTTCGACCCACCCTTCTTCAGGCCATTCCTGGAGACCACCTCTCTTCTCAACTGAGTATCCCCCTCTTGTTCTCTAGTTCTTCTCCCCTCTGCATTTGATCTGGCAAACCCCCATGTCCACATCAATGTTAGTTCATGCTAGAAACAACGACCATAGGCTTAGAAACTGAAGGGGGATAATTGAAGGGAACATCTATGAGCTGCCCAGAAATGGACTCTTGTGTGCAGCTCTTCCAATAATTCAGGATAATTCATTCATTGAAGTTCAGTTCCCAAAACATATAACCAGCACTTGGAACATGGAACCTTGAAAATTACTAGAAAACATATATTTTGCCAAGGCGCATCTATCCAAAACCTGAAGTTCTCTTAATTTTTTTCCGTCAAGAAACTCACAAAAGATCCAAACCGATTGCGGTTTTTCAGTCCGCTAAATCTCGAAGAAAGCACATTTGCAGGACATACATATTATGGAGATAATCCACATTTCTCACCTTCTGCCCTCTGATTTTATCCCCTGTGTCCTGAGCTTCTCATCGAGCCTCTCCTTGGCCTCTCTCGCCGCTCCTCCAAGCTTCTCATCCTCGCAGCCTCGGTTCATCATGCCCCTCTGCTGAATTCCCCACACAACAGCCCAATGAATCAGAGTCGCGGAAGAAAACACGAGGGCAGGAGAGGAGAAAAAAACAGAACGCTCTCAAAAGGGTCCTTACAAAATAGGAGCTTGAGCCGTGATGATGAGGCTCGTGGCTTCTCGAATGCAGAGGCAGTGAACACCGCCTGACGGAGCCATAAGCCGCCGTGGGCGGCGGATCCGACCAAGCCCCTCCGCCCTGGTGGAGCCTCCTCCTCCGGGCAAATTCAACTCCAGGAAGCATGCCAGCCATTTCCCACCTACCGCCTCCTCGACCGCGCTCACCTTTTCAGGCTCTGCTCCCCAAGAAAGTCAAAAAAGGGGACAAGAAAGCAGGGGGTGGGGGAAAAAGAAAGAATCACACGCGTCCCCAAAACAGGGCAGATTCACACGGGTTTCATCTGCTTTCAAGGGGAACTCAAATCCCCGGATCTGAGAAAGAACAGGGGAGGAACAGGACTGGAGGAAGGATCCTTTTCAAGAGAGTAGATGGGGGGAAGGACACGAGGAGCGATCAAGGCACAGGGAGGGTCTCCCTCGCTGTGTGAAGGGTCAAGAAAAGATTTGGTGCAAGTGGCCGACAGGAAGATTCAATCATTTTCCCTTCGGATGGTGCTCTGTCACAGTTTTAACGAGGGGGAGAGAGAGAGAGAGGGGAAGGTTCGCAGCAGGTCGCAAGAAACTACCGACGCACCTTCCGACAGTCGCCGGTCCACCCCCGTCGCGACCGGTGTGCCCCTTCCTACGTCCGGCCACGTGACCTACCCTCTCCTCTCTCTTTCTCGTTACGTTTAGGAAAGTAGTTCATAGGTCCGTCGCATGTTTAAGGTCGCGTTGTGACACGCCTTCCGTTTTGCGTGGGATTTGTTTTTGGAAATGCACTCGCTCCGGATCGATTCGTTACACCTCATGTCGGTCTCGTCCTATGTAACGTAGCCGTTATGTGAAACGTCTCTAGGGCCATGGTTTTTGGTAAGATGAAATCTACTAAAATATATATATATATTCTAGTGAGATGAGAGCAAGATTAGGTTTCTGACAATTTTCATTACCAGTTCGGGATAGATTACTATATAACCATGTTACGCAAAATTTGTAATTAATGGGTTCATTAATTATTTCCGAATCTTTTGGATTTGGTTTAATGTTGTCCTTGCGCAAATGATGCTTGGGATTCAGGACCGTCACTCAATTTATCAACCCTGCCATAATTCACCCCTTTTTTTCTCAGTCTTCTCCTTTTAAAGAAGATTTAGATTTTTATTTTATTTTATTTGGATAGGAGAAATTCTATCCTACCTTTTCTCACCTCTTAAGAAGGATAATTTTATTTGAACTATATTCAGACTAAACTTGGACATGAGCAATGCTAGACACTTTAAGAGATTTTACCAAAACTCTCATATTAAGGCTCTATTTGTTTTGTGATGTTTTCCCATTTTTTGACATTTGGTTCATTTATGAAAATGAGTTAATGGAAAATGTTTTTCTACCAAAATTTAAATTTAGGAAAATAATTTCTTCTTTCAAAAATTGAAAATGATTTGACCAAACATATGTTTCAACGAGAAAAGATTGCAAGAAGATATCAAAACTATACGTTTATTCGTACTCTAATCAACCATAAAATGTAAAAAGAAGAAGTATTATGCAACGTACCGAGATATAAGAGATGTTATGTGTATTCATTATTAATTTGATGAAATGCCACAAAATTTTGTATCTAAAACAGACATCCGACATGTTATCCAATTATGTCCCGATATATATATCGAACTAATAAAAAATTAAAGTGTTTTTATCTTGAGTATCATATCTCGAGCAAGACTTCTCCCGTACCTTCCAATTTCTTTCGCTCTTCATTCTGTGAATATTTTAGACTATTTAAGCCCGCCAAGGCCCGGGAGAAAATGATCGGGCTCGGGCTTGGGCCCGGGCCCGGGCCCCGACCTGTCCAACGAGTACCTCCAATTCAAATTACCCAAATAAAAATTTATAGTCGCTCGACACGAAGCTTTAGGGTTCAGTCGCGAGCAGCTGCTGCTGCTCCTTCCTCCTTCCTCCTTCGTCGTCGTCGTCGCGGTGTCAGCCTGTTAGGGTTTTGAGCGAGGTGCGGAAGCCGGAGCAGCAGCGATGAGCAGGAGCCTGGGGATCCCGGTGAAGCTGCTCCACGAGGCCTCGGGCCACATCGTCACCGTCGAGCTCAAGAGCGGCGAGCTCTACCGGGGCAGCATGCTCGAGTGCGAGGACAACTGGAATTGCCAGCTCGAGAGCATCATTTACACCGCCAAGGTTACTCCCCTTCCCTCTCCCCTCTTTCTCGATGGATAATCTCCTGCTGTAGTTTGGTTCTCTCGGTGGGTCGCGAGTGCATTGCTAGATCAGTCGAGGTGCTCGTTTTGCTAAAATTACGATGTTGCCATTGTTTGGGGAAAAGGGAGTACTGGGTTTGTAGATTGCGCAAGAGGCTATGGTGGGTAGCGGAAAAACAAAGAGCTTGACCTAGTCGAGTCGACAATTCGATGCGCGCGCATTCCGTATTCTTTTTGCGAAGCTAGCTCTTTTAACGGGATGATCTTGTGTTTGGCGAATGAGGGTGATGATGGTCCTCGTATTGGATGGAAGTATTTACAAGGCGTTATCTAAAAAGCTGAGGAGTTCCATTCGTGTTTCCTATGCATGCCCTGGTCTGAACTCTCATGATTGGGAGTCCAAAATCATCTTTCTTTATTACACTGTTCCTTTTTAAGAAGGCCCTGATGTTTCAATAGGGAGAATGATCCTGTCGAGGAGAGAGTCTTGTATTGTGTTTCGCGGTTTGCTGATCTTTTCTCACGCTACATGCCTGTGTATCAACAATGCTATGAGTGGCAAAATCATGGCAACAAAAAATTTCTGTAAGCAGTACTCTCAGATGTTTAGAAAAGAGTGATTCGGCTGCTTGATTACAAAAGAATAATGTCTCCGCATATTTGTATGTGTATGTGCTATGTAATTTGCATGAGTAACTGAACTTTCCTAAACACGATCTGATGAACTGTGCTCATGCCCTATTGTTTTGTCATTGCTATGTTGTTTCTGCTTTTATAGTCTATTCATTGTGATTTCATTAAACAGAAAGCCGGACTACAGGTTGAGAGATCGAGTTGAAATCCAGAGAAGAAGCCTCTTGAGAATCCTTTGATGGAAACCAGTGCTGGTAATCATGAATTTAGATTTTGTTTGGTGCTAAATGTCACATGTAAAAGTATATATTTTGATCTGTATTATATGATTTTAAGTTTTGTTCTTGTTTTGGATTGTGGGTTGCAGGAAAGAGGAAGCTTGTAGATGAGGCTGCATGCCAGCAACTTTATGCAAAGAGGGAGTATTGCATACGGGCATAAGTGCGTTGTGGACAGTTGGAAGAACATGGGCTTCGCAGAGAATGTCTGAGAAGCAAGCGTGAAGAATTTTATGGACATGATCCAAACATCCCAATACATTGATGCGTGGAGGAAATAAGCAAAATCTAGGTCATCTCAGATGGCCCAAGATCTTGTGTAGATTGTGTGGATGCTTGAGGACCGTCACGAATCTTTGTGCTCACTCCCGGACGGCTCCTAAACCTTGTGGAGGGAGCAAGCTCAGAGATGACCTAAATTTTGCTTCTATTTCCCTCCATGCATCAATATATTGGGTCGTTTGGATCATCTCTATAAAGTTCTTTGTGCTTGCTTTTCAGAAGCTCATGTTCTTTCCAACCGTCGACAATGCACTTATGCCTGTATGTAATACTCTTCGCGTAAAGTTGCTGGATTTTGGGGTCCTCTGTCAACCGTCGACAATGCACTTATGCCTGTATGTAATACTCTCCGCGTAAAGTTGCTGGATTTTGGGGTCCTCTGTACTTGTTGGAGTCTTGCATTGAGTGACCGTTATAGTCAAAATTTATGTCTACCCTCTATTGACTTCAAACCAAATATCTCACTTCCCAGATTGTGTGGATGATCGTCATGAATTGCGCTCACTTCCTGGACGGCTCCTAGACCCTGTGGAGGGAGCAAACTCACATATAGCTCATGCTGGCCCACTTGATTGCTAATCAAAATAGTTCTTGTACAATGTTTTGGCAATTTCAAGGGCAATTTGTGTTTCTGATTGCCAGTTTGAGTATGATATGTTCTTACTCGAATTTCTCATTCTCTCTTAAGCTTTTGGTAAAATAGGAAAAGTAGCTTGATGCTCGTGGCAGGTAATAGTCTTCTAGGAGACCACTCCAAAACTAGTCTGCTGATCAAAGATAGGAGAATCTCACATCAAGGAACAAAGGCACACAAATCCAGAAGTGGGTATAAACACAAGCATGCAAGCATATGTAAACACATATACAGATATACGGACAGGAGCAGGTACAAGATGTACCATAATTTATGAAGCTTGCTCTGAACTGTTCGATTGGTATTATCATACCACATAGTGACTTGGGTCCTCGCATTCCATTCATACTGAGACAAAAAATCAAAGAAGAAACAATCAGACACCCATCTCCTTTGTCGTGTGAAAATGCTTTTTTATTTATTTAGATACCATGCCCTTTATGGGTGTTGTTCGAAAGAAGCTTTTGCCGAGAGATCCATAAGGGAGAACACTTCTCCAAATTAATTGGCAGGGCAAATGACAACACAATTTTTGATCAAAGTGAACTTCAGATGTCCACACATTATCCACGTCGATACAGTTCCACACTCTGCATATTTGCTTCAATTATATTGGACGATTCAGCCAATGAGGACAATTACCAAGACTAACCTGCCTGATCTCACTAGAAGTTGCTGGTAATGCTTTGGCACTTTCAAGCCCTGACCGAGATGAAAGTTATCATCATAAGCAAGCAGCAAAGCGATATCCTTTATAAGTTAGAGAAATTTTTCACTATGAAAATGTAGAGCTTTAGCATCCTTTTGCTGAAAAGCAGTCATGGCATTTGCATATACCTTATTTACTAGCTTTAACAGTACTTGCTGTGTTAAGTCGACCAAGTCATACCTGTTAACATGGTACACTCCATAAGAATATCATTCCTACCTAGTTTATGGAAGAAGAATGACCTATAATTGTTTCAGCAGTGATCAATTGAATAAGCATTAGATCATCGAGTATTAAAGATTAATTAGCCACAATGGACATGAAGAAAGGTAGACACGTTAGATTAGAAGACTTGTATTGGACTTGCCCTTCAATCAAATGATTCCCATTCAAACAATTGAGGATAAGATAAATGAACTTTCTAGATTAACATGACCTTGCTAAAAGCAAAAATTAAATTTAATCAGCTTTGCCTTTCTTATTTAAGCTCATACACATATTTGCAAGAGGCAATCGTGATTTCCTAGTTACTTGTACCAGGTCATTCACTCTTTTTATGTAGAAAGGTGAGAAAATTTTAAAGAGCAGAGCTTAACAAGTCTGAGATTCTACCTAAATGGTAGACTTTCCTTGAGATGATTCCCAGCATGAAGGAAAAGCTCCAAAGCATTAACCATGAAATGAGTAGAATACCACAAATGTGCTTGAGGAAGAGCCTGTCGCTCGAGAAAAAAAAATCTTCTACTGGGGACAGATGAAAGGGCAATAGCATTTTCTCTTGCTTTCCAAAGCTAGATGTCAAGATTGTTGATGGGTCTCGATTCGGAAACTTGACTATGAAATCTGTATTATGGTTCGGAAGGAAAGAAACAATGTTTTTTGCCAGAAATTAATCTTAAAAACAGATATGCTCATTGATCTGGAAAAAATGCTGCTGGGCAGTACAAAAAGCCATGTCAAAATCATATGGTAGGAAACATTGGAAGCCCTACTGGCAGATAAAAGCTCACATTGGAAGATGCTATTGCAACCCAGTTCAGTTTTCAAGTGAACAATCTTATACATCTTTGAGTACCCGCTCAAAGATCATCTTGTGCATTGTAAGGAACATTCAGAAAAGCATAGGACTTTCTTTATAGCTAATATACATCAGATACATCACATCTTTGACATTGAGAAATATTGTCAACCAAATTTTTTGACTATCCTCTTCTAGGAAGTAAAACAATGCAGCCTGAGTGATGAAGCATTTCAAGAGCAAAATCTGGAAAACCGAAGAAGGTATATACTTAAAATGACAATCGATGGAAGTTTTAGGAGACATATGGCAATTCCATCCCAAGCTGCCTCAACTTGACGAACTGTCTTACCATAGCATCTCCGAGAGTAAGCCTTCATCCACTCCTGAACAAGAAATGAAGTCAGAAAAGTATCTTCTGGCAGCCATGTCAGCATGCAAAGCATAAGTTGGAGGCAACCAAAAAACAAGGCATTTGCAGAAGAAGACTTCCTTTCTTGAGGTAATAAGTTAAGCAAATATAGACACCAGTGTAGAAAGTAGAAGATGTGAAAATGTTCCTTCTTTCAAGTAATAGACGATATGTCATTCTACTTCAGAAAACAGCCAAGAAGCAAAAGATAGAAAGCCACAGTTACCGCTACAAGAATTTTTTCCCTCCGAAATGCCATTTCGGACATCAACTAATAAACAATGGGATTTCTTCAATGCCAAGGTGCATCTATCCAAAACCTGAAGTTCTCTTAATTTTTTTCCGTCAAGAAACTCACAAAAGATCCAAACCGATTGCGGTTTTTCAGTCCGCTAAATCTCGAAGAAAGCACATTTGCAGGACATCCATATTATGCAGATAATCCACATTTCTCACCTTCTGCACTCTGATTTTATCCCCTGCATCCTGAGCTTCTCATCGAGCCTCTCCTTGGCCTCTCTCGCCGCTCCTCCAAGCTTCTCATCCTCGCAGCCTCGGTTCATCATGCCCCTCTGCTGAATTCCCACACAACAGCCCAATGAATCAGAGTCGCGGAAGCAAACACGAGGGCAGGAGAGGAGAAAAAACAGAACGCTCTCGAAAGGGTCCTTACAAAATAGGAGCTTGAGCCGTGATGATGAGGCTCGTGGCTTCTCGAATACAGAGGCAGTGAACACCGCCTGACGGAGCCATAAGCCGTCGTTAAGCCTCAGCAATGCTTAGTGACCAACCAAAGGTGCAGGTCGGCAAGGCTTAAGCTCACCAAATCATGACCATAGTTGAGGCTCGAGCGATTGGCAAAGAAAGCAAAAGAAAGGAAAAGATGAAAGAAAAAAAAAGTAAAATTATTTAAAATTTTGATATTTTTTAATTATAAAATTATCCATATGCCACGGAATCTTTGCAAGATTTCTTAGTATATGTAGTATTTAATATCTGGACTATCATGTCTACCACCCTTGGTGCCAAACATAATGTAAAAGCTTGTTTCTTTGTTGTAGTATAGTTTTACCAAACATATGTTTCAACAAGAAAAGATTGCAAGAAGATATAAAAAATATACGTTTATTCGTACTCTAATCAACCATAACATGTAAAAGAAGAAGAATTATGTAACGTATCAAGATATAAGAGATGACATGTGTATTCATTATTAACTTGTTGAAATGCCACAAAATTTTGTATCTAAAACTGACATTCGACATGTTATCCAATTATGTCCGTATATATATATCAAATTAATAATAATTTAAGTGTTCTCATCTTGAGTATCATATCTCGAACAATATTTCTCCCGTACCTTCCAATTTCTTTCTCTACTCATTCTGTGAATATTTTAGACTATTTAAGCCCGCCAAAGCCCGAGAGAAAATGATCGGGCTTGGGATTGGGCTTGGGATTGGGCTTGGGCCCGGGCCCCGACCCGTCCAACGAGTACCTCCAATTCAAATTACCCAAATAAAAATTATAGTCGCTCGACACGAAGCTTTAGGGTTCAGTCGCGAGCTGCTGCTGCTTCTTCCTCCTCCTCCTTCCTCCTTCTTCCTTCGTCGTCGTCGTGGTGTCAGCCTGTTAGGGTTTTAAGCGAGGGTGCGGGAGCCGGAGCAGCAGCGATGAGCAGGAGCCTGGGGATCCCGGTGAAGCTGCTCCACGAGGCCTCGGGCCACATCGTCACCGTCGAGCTCAAGAGCGGCGAGCTCTACCGGGGCAGCATGCTCGAGTGCGAGGACAACTGGAATTGCCAGCTCGAGAGCATCACTTACACCGCCAAGGTTACTCCCCCTCCCTCCCCCCTCTTTCTCGATGGATAATCTCCTGCTGTAGTTTGGTTCTCTCGGTAGGTCGCGGGGGCATGGCTAGATCAGTCGAGGTGCTCGTTTTGCTAAAATTACGATGTTGCCATTGTTTGGGGAAAATATAGTACTGGGTTTGTAGATTGCGCAAGAGGCTATGGTGGGTAGCGGAAAAAAAAAGAGCTTGACCTGGTCGGGTCGACCATTCGATATGCGCGCATTCCGTATTCTTTTTGGGAAGCTAGCTTTTTTGACGGGATGATCTTGTGTTTGGCGAATGAGGGTGATGATGGTCCTCGCATTGGATTGAGGTATTTACAAGGCGTTATCTAAAAAGCCGAGGAGTTCCATTCGTGTTTCCGATGCGTGCCCTGGTCTGAACTCTCGTGATTGGGAGTCCAAAATCATCTTTCTTTATTACACTGTTCCTTTTTAAGAAGGCCCTGATGTTTCGATAGGGAGAATGATCCTGTCGAGGAGAGAGCCTCGTATCGCGTTTCGCGGTTTGCTGATCTTTTCTCACGCTACATGCCTGTGTATCAACAATGCTATGAGTGGATGGCAACAAAAAATTTCTGTAGGCAGTACTCTCAAATGTTTAGAAAAGAGTGATTCGGCTGCTTGATTATAAAAGAATAATGTCTGAACGGTCAACCTATTTAGGACTCATCAGATGAAAAATATCTGAATTTGGATTTGCAAATTGTTCGAAATATTAAATATCGCGTTGTTACCATCTTAGGTACTTATGAATTAGCAATATATCTGTAATACTGTATTGTAGGATTACAAATCATCTTAATGACAGAGTTGGTCTCTCATGGAATTTAAGGGCAAAAGTTTAGGTTAAAACTATTTTTAAATCTACTTTCTGATACTTACAGAGACAGAACTGGGTAATACTTTCGAGCCATAATATAACCTTCTCATTTAACGTAGAAATCACACGTTTGACTGGAAAGGGAACTTACACAGACATAATCCTAGTAGGAATAGTCCTTCTCATGGATGCCCACATTTTCCATATGAAACTCCCAAGACTGGATAATTCTGCTCCAGGAATGAACTTATCCAGTTGTCTGTTCTGTATTTGATGCGTAATTTGATTATGGCATACTTTCTATGCAGAGTTGGTGAAAAACAGTCGGATAAGGTTTTTTTTTTAATATCTTCCGATAACTGTTTTGACTGGAGGTCCGATGGGTCTTAGTTGGCTTTTTCAATCTTGACTTAATGGTTATTCATGCTCACAAAGTACTTTATACTTTTGATTTAGTTGGTCCATCGGTGATAGGATTTAGCAAGCACTAGTACGAAATAATCAGGATGATAATGAGTACTGAAGGCTTTGGCCTTTCAAACCCATGCCAAGCGGCTGTAGTACCTTGGTTATTATAGTAAATTAAGCAGTCAGCCTTATCAAGTACTTTTGGCATGATGAACTGTTGCTTCCCAATCGATTGAATTAAAAAGGCACTCTTTATAACTGAGGTGTGTTGTTTGACCCTTTTGAACAGATAAAGGCTGGAGATAGTTACTTCTCTAGATACTGAGTTTACCATAGCTATTCAAGCCTTAAAATATGTCTTATGGCATCACACCCTTGAGCCTTGCAGAGACTTTCTACTACCTCATGAACACTTCCCCCCCCAAAAAAAAAAAAAAAAAAAAAAAAAACGCAGGCAGTTAGGCATTGGTCTGGTATTTTCAGTTTCATTAGGGCTGTCCCTCTTTTTTAATTCTTAACTAAATTCTTGATGCGTGGGATGGTGATATACATGTTTGTCCATCGCCTGATTATTCCTGCAAAATCATTGTCTTTTCAAGATGTTTATAAGCCTTTCTTCCTTGTTCTCCTACAGGATGGAAAAGTCTCACAGCTTGAGCATGTATTTATTAGGGGTAGTAAAGTCAGGTAATTGCTTACTTCATCCAAATTCTAAGCTTAAGGTTGCTTGAAATGTTTTTTATAGATGCTGACATCCTGTATATCAATGTCATGATTTTCATAGGTTCATGGTAATACCAGACATGCTGAAGAACGCTCCAATGTTCAAGCGCCTGGAGTCCAGGATCAAGGTACTACCTTAGTTGATTAAGTAGCAGATTCAGTCAAATATAGATGTTTCCTACTTCCTTACAAATTGCCTCTTAATTCTTGAAGGGTAAAAGCTCAGCACTGGGAGTTGGCAGGGGAAGAGCTGTCGCGATGCGAGCTAGAGTAAGTGCTAGACTTCTTTGTACCTCCGGTTCTTGTTTTTGTTGTTGTTGTTGTTGTTGTTCTTCTTCTTCTTCTTCTTCTTGGGTTTGGATCTGGAAGGATAGTGACAATACAAGTAGATGCGGTTATTTGGTGCGTATGTTGTTGAATGTTGTCATATACTGCTGTGATGTCTTGAATGGAATGCATATGCATGATGATCTGTCTAAAAGTTTCACTGCATGAGGGAAGTACTGCAGATGGTTAGTGTATTGGGTTTTGTGTCCTCTCCTCTACTTGCAATCTCAGATATACTTATGGCATGTGGGCATATGAGTGATCCCAATCATATTGCAGGCTCAAGCTGCTGGAAGAGGAGCACCTCCGGGTAGAGGTGCTGTTCCACCTGTTCGGAGGTAAACAACTGTCCAGACTCCAGACGGTCTCCTGATCTCGATGTAGAGATGATGTGTCTTGGTTGCAAGCAAGAGTAAATCCTTGTGTTCGAAATACATTTGGGTTGGGATTTTATCTTAAAGTAAGAGAGATTTTGTATTCATGAGCTATCTCTCTTGTCGATCGAGCTTATGGCTGGGCATTTTCTGTTACTGAATGTTAGGATGGTGGTTGGACAGTCCCGGAGTGTAGTAGGGCCAGCTTAAAATCATTTTTCTTGGGCGACCATGGATTTACTTCTCTTTAACCGAAATGAATGATCTGTGATCTGTGCAAGTAGAACTAGAATCTCTAGTATTCCATGATTATGAAGTTCAGCAATTCATTTCCACTTCTCTGCATTCATCAGCAGGGAGAAAGCCCTTGGTACTCCATGTTTAAGTGCCACGTCCATGGGATAAATTGCATTACTGTTATGTTCTGTAGGGTGAGGATGGGACAATGCGTACATGGGTTATAATGAATGTCTATTCCTATAGCAAAAGAAAGCAATATGGAGCAATCTGTTTCCCAAATAGTTTAGATTCGATGAAAATGAAATGCTATGAGGCCTGAATGGTGATTGATAAGTTGCCGCTGGCACGAGAAATTATGGTGTGATTTAGTTGGCGACTGAGGAGAGAGGCGTTTGCATTGAAGAAATCTAGATGAATGAGAGGAAAGGGGCTATCGATGGGTAGCAGATGAGATGATGTAGATAATCTATGTCTGATTGTAAGCAAATTTGGGAAAAAGTAAATGGCCATCTGAATAAAATGCTTTAACAACGCGGTACCTCCCTCCAACTTTAGCGTCGCTTGATCAAATTCATCGGATCTTTGATCAGTTGCCTTACAAAACTAATCTACGATGTCGTTTTATTTTGTAGAAGTTGGATTGGAATCCGTTCTCTCTATGTTATGCATTTCTAGGAGGGTGAAAACAAGTAACATAATATTGGATAATTATTAGGTCCGCCGTCAGCGTAACAAATTTATTACACTGTCGCATTGGATGATTAGGATAATTAGAATTTATACCCTTTTCACTTAAGGAAGAATACTATTTCTACCATATCAAGTATGAATCACGTAAATACTTTTTTGTAATCAAAATGGATGGAGAATATTATCTAAAAAGTTTGAAGCTTAATTGTGCGTAAGTGAATTTAATTCTAAATTTTTCAATTTGCTTGATGTAGTCTTCAATTACTTAACGATTTTTCAATGTAACCCATCTGACTAATTTCAATCAAGAGATTTTGATGTGGAGATTCAGTATACGCCGACCGTCCTACCGACGTGGAGTATTGATCTTCAAAATGATATTGTTTCCTTTTGACATTATTTCTAGAAGATAATAATGTGTTCCGCAATGTTTTTTGCTGTGTGTGGCAAGGGCTAATTTTGCGGAGAGAACAGCTAGTCAGCAAATGTTAGCAAATTTTTATTTGATAACATTTTGGCCAATTTTAATTTTTGTGTATGAATTAAAAGCTATCAATCGCAGGTTGAGGGAGAAAGAGTCCATGGAAAAGTCAGATTTTTAATTTCCCAAATTCTGCAAAAAAGAAGGATGCTCGGCATCATATTTTCTCATTTTTCTGCTCCAAACTCTCTCATCTTCTTCATCATTGACTCACCCTTTCAACACTGTCAACAGAAATGGAACCTACAGATTCTCTCCTCTCTCTCTCTCCCTCTCCCGAAAGCTCAGACACTCTCTCTGCCTCATCTCTTGCGTCCTCCACCACCACTGCCACCACCGGGAACGCTTCTCCTCTAACGAAACGCTGGCATATCACAAACTTAAGGCCACCATCCGCCTCGGTGTCACCAACTTATGCTTTGCAGCTGAAACCATTGTGTGCGCTCGAAGTTCCTGAATACAAGGACAAGTGCAAGCATTATCTCATGTTGCGCATCAGGAGGCACAGCCGCTGGAGGAACTCATTGGCTGATTTCAGGTATGACGAGACAAGTTACGCAATCGATGACCAGTTCCCCTTAAGAAGCTTCGCCTCAATATTGTCTCCGCCAAGAGGAGCAATCCTTGATGTAGTTGTGATTGTGTATGATGATCGATGGCATCGCCGGATCATCAGTCTTTCATGGTTCCTGGGCCTTCACCGAGGTGGAGTTGCATGTCACCAAATAAAAATAACATAGTTCAAAGAGAGGACAGAACTTTTCTCTTTAAGTTTGATAGCAACATGGATGCTGCTTCAATTCATGAACTTTTAGCTACGTACTTGTGCAATCTTTTTCACTAACTAAAACCAATTACAATCTGTATAGGAGCATTGTTGGAATTAAAATTGGAGGGTCATGAGCTACATTTTCTTAAGCAAAATCGATTTGAGTGACCAATATCTTCGTCGGACCTCTCTATCAGCCCTTGCCTCACCTCTCTCCTTCAACCATAGACCACGTACTCTCAAAAGATTTAATTCTTTGAGGAAGGGTATCGTGACCCAATTAATGAATCAATCGACATCTTTTTGGGGCAATTTATAAGAATCTATCTGATGAAATCAAGTTTCATAGTTTGATGCTTGCTTACACGTTTGGCTGGTTGAAACACGGTGACCGGCTACAGAACTGGTGCTCCGGTGGCTCCCAGCATATGCTGATCAAATATAGTGAAACTGAAGCTCCCTACTGATTGATACTACATGTAGCAATCACTTCGCTTGCTGCATATCACGAGGTAATACAAGTGACAAGAATTCCTTTTGTTTTTCTCACTGCCACTCTTCTCCGAGTACAAAATTTTGAAAAAAAATTTCGCATCAAGTCCAACAGCGTATGGGATGTACAACGAACATAACCTGATTCAATTTGCTGATAGAATTAAGGTAAACTAGGAGTCAGGGTAGGCTTCGACACTTTGATCTCTCCGCAATCCCTGATGTAAACAGTCTTGAGAGGCTTATTCCACATTGCACGGGCATTTTGCGCTCTTTCATCCCCAAAAAACTCGGCCAAGTCATTGAATTGGCGGATATTCTCGGAGGGTTTGTACGTAGGAATGGAAGAGATTGCAGTTATGACATCCAAGCCTGCAATTCAAACGTAACCAAGATGTGAACAGCATGAGAGAATGATAACACACAGCGGAACATACTAAGTGTTCTGTCATGTAACAGTAAGCATGTAAAATGCAAGGAAGGAGTCAAAATGCCTTCAAAGTAATCCCAGCCAAATGTCTTCAAGAATTAAAAAATGCTACTTTGAACCACGAAGACCTTTTTCTTCTGAAGTACTTGCTCAGTTTGATAATCCATACGATCCGGACTGTCCACATTTTGCAGTTAAAGAACTGCAAATGTCATAGAGAAAACAAAAGCTCCCACAGAAAAGTTACCTGAGAATTAAATGGCCGTATCGCTGCAATTTTCAGAGTTCAAATTCTCTAAAAGCGCAAGTTATGTCTTGGGAAGGAGTAGCAACTCTACTCTTGTACGAGTTCCATTTCGGAAACTTGTGCCCTATCGAATTCAATTGTTCATAGGAGTGCCACTCTGATTAGCCTATAATGGTATACTAGAGGAAGATTTATCCAAAGTCATGAACTTTCAGTAATGAGGATTGGAAGAGAGATGACATGCATGGGCACTTGCTTAGATGATCCAGAAAACAAGTCCATCTTAAAGCTCTTGGGTCTTCACTGACAGTGTGTATACTTAAGCTACCTATTGATACTGAGGATAAGAAAGTTTGCAATGCAAATGACAGAGAGGGACTTCTACTTGGTCATCAATAGCAGCAACCTGACCCAACGCTTGATAATGCGAATGCCACGGTCAGCATAAAAAAATTGAGATCTACCCATGTCATGTCAGATCAAGAATGAACTGAAAATGGCCAATCTGGCAGTGATATTGTTCTGTTAAATACAAATTCTACACTCAAGTGGCAGTTTCAGCAATTCGTATAGATTAACATTCCGATCACACGCCGCAAAATCGAAACTCAAAATTGCTGTACCAAACAGGAACAATCAAGGAAAAAGCAATCCAATTCACATACCGATCATCACACGGAACTTACCTTCAAGCACCGTCCCGAACACAATGTTCTTGCTATCCAACTGGGGACACGGACCAGGCCCTGTAGTGATCAAGAACTCCACGTTCCTGTACTCGGGGTCCATCTTGATCTTCTCGTCATCGTCGTTCTCCGACAAGGACAGCGAGACCACGCCGGCCCTCGAGTGGCGCAGGAGGAAGGCCCGCGAGTCCACCGTCTCGGTGTTGCGGGCCAGCTCCGACAGCGGCGGCCGCACCTCGCCCTTGTCCCGCCGGCCCTGGCGGCCGGCGAGGAAGTACTGGCCGGGGAAGATCCTGTTGACGAGGGTGTTGCGGTAGGAGGTGCCGGGGGCGGTGCACATGGACTTGAAGTTGGCGACGGTGAGGGGGACGAGGTGGCCGTAGAGGCCGAGGACGAGGCGGCCGAGGGGGACGGAGTCGGCGCAGAGGGTGGAGAGGTCGTCGGAGATGGCGCGGTCGGGGCGGAAGTAGTTGGGGCAGATGGCGAAGTCCATGAACACGCGGTCGGTGATGGTGGTGTCGAGCGGCGGCTGCGGCAATGGAAGGGAGGCGGCCGGGAGGACGAGGGAGGTGGCGGTGGTGGCGGTGGCGGTGGCGGTGGAGAAGAGGAAGGAGCGGCGGGTGAGGTGGAGGGGCGGGTGGGGGAGGGGGAGGGGAGGGGCGGTGGGGAAGGATTTGATCATGGAGGAGGTGATGGGGCGATGGAGTTGGACATTGTTTTCATTTTTGGTTGGATGGAGGAAGGAAGGAAGGAGGAGGATAGATAGATTTGGTACTTAGCTCGAAGTGGGGCCCTCGAATATCTAATTGGGTGATGAAGGATAGGCCAACGCAATGCTACCGATTTTTACAGTTACCAGTAAACTGTTTGACCAAAGGAAAAGTCAAGATGAACTACTATTTCTCATCAACCTCATGGGAAAAAAAGGGATTCATAAGGAACTAATACAGTAAAGAAAATGATAATTGAAATATGCATATATTACAAGTATTGTCCATCCATCGATTTCACCATCTCCAACTATTTGCTTGTGATTTTGATTGATGTTCTCTAATTCTTCTTCCTTTGTGCCGTCTTTCGTAATAATTTTTTTTATAGCCACATTGATTGATAAATCACCGCCCTTAATATTCACCATCTTCGGTGATCCAAAATTAAATGTATATTTTCTTTTGCATAGGCACATGTTTTCAAAGCACCTTTCAAAGAATGGATTGATGAACCAATTGACATAAGATATTGGAGGGATCATTTCTAGACAAGAAATGCTAATTGACGAGAAATTTAAAGTACGAAAACTAGAGGTAATCATGGTCAATCGTGTCATGTGAAATGTAAAGATAAAAAAAAGATAAAATTAAAATAAATGGTCCCTTGCTCAAATTACAATCCTAATACTTATAGCTATTATCAATGATTAAGAACAATTACCAAAAAAATAAGAAAAAAAGCAAATAATAACCTATGTCACTCCTATAATTTAGCAACATTTATTTACAAATGATTATCAAAAGACCCATTACTAGAACATCATGGCATCATCACTCAACCCACATCAATACTTTTGCAACTTTGCAATTCCTCTTCCTAAAAGTTAGGACAGTCCATATTTCTCGGCCATTATTACTTAGAGCTTTCAAGATTTTTGGCTCCAAAATCTGATGATCATGCTAGCTTCACAATTGAATGGGTCATTCTTCTCGACCTAGAATCGGGAACCGTTGTATGGATCCATCCGGGAACCGTCTTGACTAAATAATTTTGGTTTTCAAACATAGAGCGACTACGTGACATCAAAGCAAACCAAAGAAAGAAAAACCAAATTTAAGTACGTGAAGATGCGAATGGCGGGAGAAGTAAACGCTACGAATTTACAAATACGGTCCGACGATTCCCGGGTATTTTGCACACTTATAGAAGGGAGTGAGATGATATCTAGGATTTCTTTTAGTAATTTTTTTTTAATATTAAAAAGGTTCCGGTCCGGGTGGACGGGCGGGCGGATCCGCCCATAAAACCGGGAAGCTGGACCGGTACCCACCGGTTCCCATAAATGGAATCGGGAACGGACCGGTTCCCTCAAGAACCGCCGGTTCCGGGCGGTTCCGGTCCGGTTCCGGGCGGTCCGGCGGTTCCGGGTATTTTGCACACCCCTAGTTCTGGTCCTACCTAAGATTGTTGGCTTCATGATTCAAACCCTTACTCATTGATCTTCACTTAGCTTGTCGGCTAAACCAAGTCCCATTCAACAATATTCATGGCCCAATAGTTAGCCATTTTCTCTTATCACTTATCAGCAATTTCTTATTGCCTTTGTTGATTGCCTATAGTTGCCGACCAAAAGGACTTGGCAAATATTACCTCAACGTTGTCTTACTCGGTCTCTTCCCGCCCGAGTTAACTGTCGGACTTGAACATTTCTTTTTGCGTCATCAACACTATTTTTCATTTTTTAGCAAATTTTTTTCATTTAATCTTAATTTAAAAGGAAATGAAGGAGTGAAATGAGTTTTTGGAGTCATTCGAATTGAATGAAAAAACTGGACTTTTAAAAGGTCATTCGTTTTTTTCCCTTGAACAACTATTATATTTTGTATGTGAGAGAAAAAATGCATCAAGACCGCATATTTGAAAGGTGATTTGAAAGGGTAAAGGCTTTGTTTTACTTGGGAATAAAGAAAATTTACTAGTTGATCAAATTTATTATATGGCTCGAAGAGAACGGCATATAGCAATGGCATGATAAATTCAATCATACAATGTATACAGCCTTTTAAAATACTAGTATTATAGGTCTTAATAATCCACTATAGGTATGATAATGTAAAGACACAGATGCTGACGGTATATATTATTGAGGAATATATCAAGTTCTTTGTCGACTTGGTTTCCAATTCTTGTCATAATTGGTTAATAACTAAAAGGAGGCCTATAGGATTGTCTCGAAAGAAATGCCTTCACCAATATTCAAACTCATGAATACACTTTTTGAGACACAAATCAGTGTATTTCTTTATACAAATATTTGCTTCTTGAGTTGATTAATGCCATTCAATCAAATGAAACAAGTGTCTTCATTTGATTGACCCTTACTCGATGCAGCAATTTCTGCGGTGTCGACTATCCTTAGAAACTATCGATTTTACTTTTTATTTTCTATTCCACCTTTGATTACCCTTATCTGATGCCTTATGCCTAGAAAAAGCAACTTTAAGAAAGCACTCACGTCTAACAGTTAGACCAACGAGGACAATCTGCATCAAATGGAACAAAGGCATGGTACAATCACCGGCGAGAACAAGCAAATGACTCGCGTCGAAACTAGGTTGATAACTCATTTTGCCACCTCTACCTCTAACCCAGTGAAACTGTTGAAATTAATGTCTAAGAAACATCAATTCCAATCTCCATGGAGCAATTTCTACTTTGATGCTATCCTTTCGATCACTTGGTTGCTATTGATAACAATTTAGCCAACCCAGCTTATGTTACAGTACTCGGAGACATACAAATAATAATGCGATTTGGACGATAGCAAACTCGATGGAGAATAATTATTAGGCACTACCCAGAACCTTTTATTGCTCTTTTAGTCATCTATTCTTTATTAGAGAATTTGCATCTTAAATATTAATGCTCACAACTTATTAGAATACCTTCTCTTCAAGATAGGTCAGAAATACATTAACCCCTCAAATTGCCCACAAACCCTAAAGCCAAACTCTTACCTAAGTTTGTCTATCAACCTTCCTTGCGGGCAATCACCATCATCTGTTGCCTCCAGCCACCACCACCCGACCTCCGACTACCTTCATCGGGGACACAGCGAGCATTGCTGCCCTCGGGCTCTTTCTCTCCATCGATCACAGGCTTCTGTTGCCGTTGGCCACCCCCTCACGGCCTCCGGCTAATTTCATCAGCGGCATAGCCATCTCTCTCTCTCTCTCTCTCTCTCTCTCTACACCTCTCCGGTTATGCACACAAGCTACGTAGAAAATAGGAACGAGTAACCTTTGAACAAGTGAAAATGAAGTACTAATCAGAACAAATTAAGCACGCACAAGTATCAAAATATTTACATTTCTTGCCGCTGGAAATGATATGTCGTTGTCCATACACGGTCTGTTCGTAGAATTTGAATACATATTCTAACATGTGCAAAATAAATATATAAAGTTACACACTTCACAACACTTTAACTTGAGACAGTAAGCAAATGATCATGGATTGCCTATTCCTGGTGAAAACTACCATGGTTGATAACACGTCACTTAAGTCCGGAGACGTAGGGTTTTAGCTAGACACCTCTTCTTTCGCTTCCTCAGAATTGAAGCAACTAGAGAAAAGGTACAAACAACAGGTTTTCCACACGGTAGAACAAAAACTAATAATGCTTAGAAATGCTAGAACAGGTTTACAGAATTGGTTTATTAAGTAATACAACAAACTTATTTAGACATAAAAACATGCAGTTCACACTTAAATATCCAGCAAGAATTTGCCATTTTGCCTTTTAAACTAATTTTAGTATCTCTGGCATTTTTTCAAAAGGATACAGGAGTGATGGTCATATGTTGAGTGAAAAATAATCTGAATCACCACGACCAAGCATATTGATATCCGTCACCTATCTGCAGAGGCCTGTCCTGTTGTATCCTCTGTCCTTGTCAAAGAAGACATGCTATCGACCGAGAGAAGAGAAGATCGAGCAGAGGTATGGGAAGACGAGAGGGACAACAAGCAATCCGAGGACAACTCCTTCCATGGGAAGTACACCTTGTGGTTGTTCGGGCAAGTCTCAGGGCAACTGCTGCCGTCTTTGACCTTGTGTAGGGCGCAACCACAGTACCGATGGTATGGGCGGCGCTCAACCTCCACGTCGTTCAGCGACAAGCTGCCATGGATGACACACCGGAGCAACACCATGGAAGCTGCTACGGTGGCCATCCCCCCCCTCTCTCTCTCTCTCTCTCTCTCTCTCTCTCTCTCTCTTCCCCTCCCTCCCTCTCCCTCTCTCTCCCTCCCTCCTTGGTGTGTCCAGGTAAGTAGTCGAGAGTGTGCTTGTGCTGGTGAATTTACAGCGTATGGTTGATTAGGTGTTCAGTGTTGGGTTGGAAAATTGTGCCGGCTTTATGGGGTAGTAAGACAAGTCATAGGAACGTGAAGTGTAGGGTTCTCTTTAGAGAGTTTATCCTCTCGTTTGGATGAATTGGAGAAAACGATGCGATTTTCGAGACGTGTTTGTGCAAAATTTGATAACTATAACGTGTTTTCATGCGGAGAAAACGATGCGATTTTCGGGACTTGTTTATGCAAAATGTGATAACTAAAACGTGTTTTCATGAGGAACGTCTCTCCTCTCTCTCTCTCTCTCTCTCTCTCTCTCTCTCGGGTAGTCTTGAATGTGAAGCTTCCTAGGGGGAGAGAGCGAGACAAAAGTTTCTTGGCTTTAACTTAGAGGTTTGGAATTAGGGTGTTGGTCATTTGCTGTCTAGACAAGTCAGTCATTCAACTAATAAATCCTTTCGCGTTTTCGAGAGAGAGAGTTCGTTAAGCTGAATCTTTCTAACTGATCTTTCTTGTTTTAGTGGTACATCGACGATGCTGTCTATGAAGGGCAACTTGGATCTTAATTAATACTGTTACGTGCGGCCTCTCGTTTCTTCCGTTGACCCTATGTTTTGTCCGTCAGCCTGAATTTTTATTTGCTAAAGTTTGGCTGTAGCAACTTACGTAGTTTGGGGTCTTGTTTTCACGAAACTTCGTTCATTCAGAGCATGCGTCAGACGAATTCCTAATATTACCTGTTTTTTTCTAACCATGATCGACGATAAAAATATACCTGATAACCTAAGGAAAGATATTTAGATTTTTTAAAATCTCTTTCTGTTTTGAAAATTTTACTTCCATCTAGCATGCTTAATTTCTAACAAAATAAATACCCACGAAAATGTGATCAACACATTTTTGACCTATTCAAATTGGGTTGACCCTTTTTATTTCAAAAATGAGTTTTATTTCAAGTATGCGAATTTTATTTTATTTCTTTGGGTGAAGTATGCAAATGTTTACACGATAATTTTTAACATGCACAAAAAATGGAAAATTTATAAATTGATCACAAACCTAGGATAATTTTTAAGTAACTGCAAAATTAATATGCATGACTAGTCATGATAAAAAAACAAATGGAAGTTTGAAAACTCTATTTGATGTGTAATTTATCCTTTCATATTTATGGAATATGTATGTTATATGTTTATATAGTTTCCCCAATTTATTAACAAATGTCATTATCGGGAATTTGTTATAGGTTCACTCATAGCATTGCTCAATGCAAGAATGACTTGGGATAGGTGATATGGTCCTATGTTATTTTTGTTCGTCTGAGATGTTTTAGAGAGTTTTGAGTTAATAGACTTGAAACGAAACTTGTCAAGGATGGTCGGCCTACAAATTGACCGTTTTTACCGGGTCTCGTGTCAGCCCGTGTCCTCTTGACACACGACAACCAGCTATTGGCCGATGTCCCCCTGATACATGGCTGCCCATCTTCTGTTGATTCCTTACGCTAGTATTGCCATATGGGATAATCTTATTGTTGGCGCCCAAACTAGCTTATTGGGCTTCGGAAGGCCGAGGAGAATAAAGCGGGCCCAAAATGTAGGAATTCATAGAAAATGGGCCAAGATGCTAGCAATGGATAAATGAAGATCTTGAATAATACAGCAAGGGGCCTTGTCGAAGCTGACGAGATAAAGATAAAAGCGATTACTGGAATCGGCACTAGGGAAGACATTGGCAAGGCAGGACGCTTACCGAAAAAGTTGAAACTTCCGGAATGTTGTAGGCATCGAGATGGTAACGTAAAAAGATAGTTACCTTTGGAATACTATTACAAATAGCCGAGGAGGCACCAACGAAAATGACCTTTTGCCAAATCAACAATCAATCAGTTT
This sequence comes from Eucalyptus decipiens, assembly GCA_014182575.1. Taxonomy (NCBI): domain Eukaryota; kingdom Viridiplantae; phylum Streptophyta; class Magnoliopsida; order Myrtales; family Myrtaceae; genus Eucalyptus; species Eucalyptus decipiens. The sequence goes on from CM024611.1 coordinate 65,629,840, forward strand.
GCTTTTCAATTGTTATCTTTCATTCTACTGTACTTTTTACATTCAGTCGCACTTTACATTTCTCCCGTTTCCTCATACTTTACTTTTGTTGTAGTCTAGATCTATTGTTTCCTTTTTGGAGCGACACAAGACCCATTATAAATAATAAAATCAAAGCTCTGCCATCTTCAGTGAAAGATTTTGTTGAGAAATTTTCCCTGGCAAACACCCATAAACCAATTTTTTAGCATCCTCTCCTGATAAATGCTCCATTTTATTCATTTAACAAGACTTTTGGACTTTGGAACCGCTAGACTTCAACACCTCACGTCCGGGTTATTTTTGCCGGGTCAGCGAGGACTTAATCTTCGGTTGAAGGGTTGGTTGTCTACTAAATCATTCGAGAGTTCAAATTAACAGATACTTGGGGTGGGAAGTTAACAATTTCGACGTAGAAAAGGAAAGGAAAAAGAAACTCGAAGAAGAGTAGCATGCATCAAGAGAAATAGACCTTGAATCGATGAAAACACCAAACATGTCTTATAACTCGAGTATGAGGAAGCAACCTCAAATTGGGGGTCGATTCTTTTCAAGTAAGAAAGGGGGAGGGAGGTAGGGAAAGGAGGGGGGTGGGAGGAGAAGAGAGAGAGAGAGAGAGTAGACCCTGGAAATTCATATGTAAAGTGTCGCCAATTCATAAGATAAATCGGCATCTTCAATTCATCCCAAAACGATGCGATCCCTATCTTTCTTACCTATCATTAGTGGAAACCAGCTGGATTACGATCTTTTGGAGCGCAGTATAAATTTTCGATACCAAAATCTTTCCATCGGAGCTTGCAATCATCTCTCCGTCGTAATAGGGTTTTGTTGAGTCCAATATGTTAGAATGCTTAAATATTAAACAACTTGAAATATTAGAACAGTTGCTTGTATGGTCTTACAAAATTTTGTACGGTACCAAAATAAGATGTTTTTGAGTTTAAATCTCTCTATGTTCTTATTTACCTTCCTAATTATATATTTTAAGATATATGAATATTAGATTATCATATTTTCATGATGGTAGGGGCTCTTACACCTCAAGACAATTGATTGTTCTAACTATATTACTTGCATGTTTAAATAACACTTTAACACTCATCTAGCGCAGGCGTTCTGTCTGTAATTACAATTTGTAGCAGGGCAAGGAATCTATGAATTCTTTTATTTTTCGAATAATTGGATTTTATCAGTTCATTTGGAAGCTTAGGGAAATGACGGGGCGATTTAATATTAAAATAATTCAATTCAATCCTGGCTATGTTCACCATGTCCCAATAGGCCTTGCATTTCTTATGCTCGATTTTGTCGACCTTGCCAATCTGTCGGCAGTTGTCCTTCCCTTGTTGTTGACAAGGGACAAAAGCGGTTGAATGTAAAAGAGCACACACTTTCTCTGTTAAAATAATACATAGGATTAAATATGATGAGGAAAGCAAGTTTCTGGATATATATTTAAAATTTGGACAATGAATTCGATTTTTTTTTTTTTTGGGGATAACTAGAAATATTTAGCTCATTAAATCGCGATTTGAAGTGTTAAAGGTTCCGTTTAAATATAAATAACGTTTTTTGCCCCTTGATTAGTTTGCACCATTGTAAATTCACCAGGGACTTAAGTTTTATTGTGCAAACTTTGAGGTGGAAACCTCTTTTAAATTTGCTTTGTAATATGGTGACAAAGCTCGTGAATCTTCTTGATGAAATTCGATTAATGATCTTGCCAGCTTGTTATGTATTGCTTACAAGACATTAGTCACGGGTCGCCTACCCTAAGACTTAATTTCATCAGTCAACCTTGAAGGAGTTGCTGACAAGAGAGACGAAAGCGAAGTTCCAAGGCACTTGAGACTTGAGAGGAAAAGAGATACTACATGCCTCACGTCTTATTAATGTCAGAATCTATCATATTAACCCATGTATTTTATTAATGAATTTTGAGTTTTTAGCAATATAATGATACTTTGGATCTGGCAAGATGCAACTGAACGATCATAAATCACCTTAGATTCATAATATTAGAAGCTGATCAAGCTTAAAATTGTTTTGCTCAGGGTACAAATCAAGCGTCTTGCCTAATTTTTCACCACCCAAGTTTATACTCTATGTCTTGCTCGAATAAATGGTTTCTTGGATGATCATAGTCAAGTGATTAGTTTGCATATACTGAAAAGATATTCATTGACTAAGGGTTTTCTTGCTTCTAAGGAGAAACTATTCTGCTATTTCTCATTGGAAAGATCTATGGAAGCTTATCTTGCAAGCAAGCCTGCTTTTTTGTTTTTTTTTAATCGAAAGTTAGGAAAAACCCCGTATTATATGAAGCAAGAGTGCTACAAATATCTAATTAATCTTTCCATTTTTCTAACACACGGCTGTTCATATGTACTTGATTGCAAGCAACGCCATGACTAGTCTTCAAGTCGGTTGAGTATTTTTGTAGGATAAGCATAAAAGGGATACTCCCACAAGTTTTTATATTGACTTCTTTTATGTTATAGCTATGAGATAATATCCAGGGCCACCTTGGCGCACCTAATTAAGTCTACCCGATTTGGTTAAAAATAGGCCATCTAACTTAATTCCTTGCGATCCATCTTCTAAGAGAGGTTGCTTCAGATAGAAACTGGATCCGAGAGCTCATGTTTCTTGAGGTTCAAGGTACTAATCGTTTCAACACTCAGCCCACCTTCTTGAGTTGATGTATTCGAATGTAAAGATGAAAATAATTGATTACCCGTTTTATTGCGAGAGCATTCGTATATATATAGACACACACACATATTGAAAGAGGATTAAGAGCTTGTGGGAGTTTATATGTAAAAAGTCAAGTGGCGCGCTAAGCTGTTCGCTTCTTCACGTGGTAATAAGATGGACCAAACAATTGGTACCTAGGTTTTCCACATGAAAGTAAAAAGATGAATGAAATCCTAGTGGCATTTATCGATGAGATGTGAACTTGATTTTCCGAGACTTTTTCCCTAGCTACAAAAGAAAGATGAACCCTAATATTGAAATAGCGAGGACATTCATTAGGTTAGGAAAGGATTTGTGATATAAATGCTAACGTTAATAAATCAACTCAATAGCAGGAAGAAGATACAAATGTATTTGGCCCATCACGTAACTCAAAACAAATGATCAATCTTCTATACACCAGTTCATCCAGCACACCACATGTAAATTAACCAGAAAAAAAAAGTTTAGTACACAAGACAGCCATTTTCTCCAGGCAATCTAGCCGATAAAGGACTGCATGAACGTGATCTACGGGAGCCTTGGACCAAAAAATGGCATCGCACACATCACTCACATCTCACACCCTTTCAATCAAGTTATTTTTTAAGAGTCTTTTCCCAAACGGAAAAGTTTTACAAATTCAAGACCTTATAACTTACAGGAAACACTATTTTCTTCGTCCGCGTGATTGCAAGAGCTGAGCCTACACCTCGGAGCCGTCGCCGGTGAGGAAGAGGGAGATGAGTGCATGGAGGCCATCAACGCCAAGTTGCCCTCGCTCCATGACTTTCGAATCGGATACGACAGGCTCATGCTCTTCAGGTTTGCATGGGAGCAGTTCCGGCCCTCCTTGTGGAGCGCGCAGCCACAGTTGCGGTGGTACGGCCTCCTCCCGATCCCGCCATCGCACCCGGAGAGACACCCCTCGTAGAAGGGGCGGAACAAACCCTCTGAACCGCCGGTCGCTGCCATCTGATCGATCTTTGTGTTTTGTTTTTCTTAGCACCTCCTTAAAGAGAAGTGCACCACCAAGGCCACTACTTGAGATGTGCTCTTGAAGCCCTTTACGGGCATCGGTGGCACCTTTCAATAAATGGTCATGCTATTCATATATAGTCCAAGAAGACCGGGACAAATTCGCGTTTTAGTCGTCAAAGCTTGTTATGCGGAGAAAACGTTGGAGAGGCCGTATCTTATGGAGTGGTCATAGACCTTGAGCGCATTATTTGTGGGGTCTCCTGGTAGCTTCTGTTTCGGAGAATTTAAGAATGTATAATTAGTAATAAGGAGAGAAATGGAAGTGGAGTTACAAACGAGATCTTCATAGGAGGTTTCGCAAGTAAAAGCCTAATCATCGGAGCGTCCCCCGTGTTTGGTTCGATAAGGAATATGTCTTTCGGTTGATTGCCATTTCTTGGTTGATTCCCATTTCTTTTCAGAGGGATGACAACAATTAGGGTTTCAATTTTAGGGTTGTCCATTTTAACACTTTTCAAATTGGTAGATGACAACAATGACAATCAATTCACTCGCCATGTGTCAGCACTTTTTGGGTACATTCCCGAGGAGTTTTGTCCCGTGTGATGTATATAAACTCACGTTGAAGAACTTTTAAATTCTTTTATCTAAATTATGATTGATGGGGTACAAACACAGATGTCATCAATAATTATGGTACGCTGAAATATGTTATGGTGCAATGCCAAGAAAATTTAGATTGTTTGTACGATGATGGGGTTAGTAAAAGACATATTTCCTTCAGTTGCTAGAGGAAGACATAATGTGATTTGGTATTTTGCAAAATCATCGGTATTAAAGCATTTGTTGCAAGAGTTAGTGAACGCCTCGTTTGAATAGAATAGACATGAATGATAGGGGAACTATAAAAATGTTTCTCCGATGGCCAATTTCCCTTTAACAAATTCAAATAACGAAAGAAAACTTGTGAAACACTCTATTATAATAAATGTAGAATTCCCAATAAAGGCCTAAAATAGGATTATTTTTCCAAAAAAGAGTTAGAGTGAATATTTTTTCAAATAATGGCATAAATGAGCTAAAATAGTTTCAAATAAAAGCCTAAATTTGACTGGCAAGCATGTGATATTATTAACAATCGGAATAGGATTTTTGTCCCAAAAAAATGGGTGAAAATTACAAACCCTAAAAATAAAAAACCCCAAATTGATTCTTCCTTCTTTCTCCCCTGTTCGCGCAGCATTTCTATTCCTAGAGCTTTTCCCAGATTTCCTTTCTTTCCCATTCTTCATTTCTTTCCAAAGAAAACGACGATGCTCGAGCAAGGTCCACCTCCAGAGCGGCATTGCGACAGCCAGACACTTACGTGTAATCGAAGGCCTCTATTCTCTAATTTCGCGATTCTCTTTGATCTTCACTCGCGTTCTTGGCCCAGTGATTCTTCTCCCTACTTGGCGAAGGGACTTGATACACAATCCTAACAGTTGGCCTTTTATAGTAGAAAAGAGTTTTCTTCAAATTTTATTTGGATTAGCAAGTATATGCATTAAGAATTTTAGTTTGATGTAGATATTTACCGGTATATTTCCGGAGATCCATGAGTTTCCCAATAATTTCTATTATGAGAATAATGATGATTTGCTGATTGTTTAGGTTTATCCCTTCAAATCAATTTTTTTTTTTTTAAGGATTTTCCTCTAGCTTCATATTATCAGGTGCCTAATATTATTACATCTTATCAATTCGTAAGATGATTACAGCTCAGTTGATTACAATGTCCTGAAGATAGTAAATGAGTTTGTGTCTGCTGCAATATTATAATATCCTAAAGCTTTCACACTAGTTGTTCAAGGAAATGTCACATTTTGAGCCTGTCTTAGAGTAGAATATTCTCCATTATACTCAAAGGCCTGTGGGAGAATCAATCATAAACTTTCTAATCGACTGCCTTTAACTCTTTCATTCTCAAGTCAAAATCAGACACCCTAAAATGAAACTTTTTAAATTCTACTCTTTTGTGATGCATCCTGAACTAGGGGTGTGCATTGGTCTTTGTCCAATCCGAAAATTAGACCAAACCGACCGATTCTAGGTGATTTCTTATTCCACATAAGGAAACAAACGAACTGGATTGGCTTAGATTACTTAATTTTTATTTATTTTTTCTGGATATTTAAAACAAAGCATGTTGAGTCCAAAGTCTGTTACTTAAGATTTGAATTAACTATCGTGATTATGTTCTTTTAAATTATTATTTTATCCCCATATACATGTTTATGAAAATATTTTTGTCCAAATATTGTTGTCCTAATCATGCCCACTGAAATTGGCAAAGATGGAGGCTTTTACTCGTACATTTTCTGAGGATCTTATCCTTCGTATGGTCAATGTGCTATAGCTCAAAAGCCATCAAAAACCAAAATTTAAATTCCATAACATGCAAACGAGCTCAAGCCATTAACAACAAAACATACACCATAAAAAGATAATAACAAAAGCATCAGAAAATTACAAAATAGGGACCATTAGCAGCACGTAGGATCTCGACGGCAGCGAATCCAATCAATGCACAATGAATGCAACTCATATGCAATAATTTGACAAAAGAAACATACGGCCCATTTGGTTTAGCTTTGAAAAAATGACTTTGAAAAAATGTAAATACCTTTGGAATACTTTAGTATTTGACAAATTATAACTTTAAAGTGTATTGAAAAGTGATTTTGGTATAAATACCGTTTGATAAACCCTACATTTGCAAATGGTTTTTTTATTAATTTAAAAATTAAATTCAAATATGATGAAGCTCCACCGCCAACCAACCGCCGGCAGTCGGACATGGCGGTCAAACCTCAGGCAAGGCTATCTGGCGGTTGGATTTGGCTGCAGGCAATTGGCCAACCTTCGGTAGCTACTAGGGAAGATGAGTGGTCGAACAAAAAAATAGTTAACGGGTGAAAAGTAGAAGTAGACTTGCATTTCCAAAATGCCAAAAGCTCAAAGGAAATCCTGAGAGCAAAATGGATGGGCACCAGCTTACGGGACAAGAAGGACACCTCGTTTGGTTCAATTTTCCCAAGGGCTTTTGAGCTCCTAAAGCCCATTGGGAAAAATATTAGGTGTTGGCAAGCATTTTCGAAAATCCATTGGCCAAATGTAGCAACAAAAAGGTAAAAGCCCAAAACAAGCTCAACCTTTGGCTTTGAGGAAATGGTTTTGGGAAAATGCAAATATCTTTGGACTAAAGGGTTTTAAAAAATGCTATGGTGTTTGACAAATTTTAACATTGAAAAAAAACTATGGCTTAAAACCGTTTGATAAAACTTCCATTTGCAAATAGTTTTTTTTTTAGTCTAAATTAAGGACAATCGTCAACGGTCAGATCTGGCCATGGAGTTTAACCACTGGCAACCTGATCTAGTGGCGTCGCCTGGGTCACGCGACCTCAGATGAGGCCTTGGGCCACGCCGTGGGTCGCGTGACCCTAAGGCAACTGTCGCCGGGGACACACGACCCCTTAGGCGACACCGTTGTTGGCTTCCGGTAGCTCCTTGGTGCAAATCATGGAAGATAAACAGTGAACGTGGACTTAATTACAAACATCAAGGCAAGGTAGAGAATTGTTAAAGTATGTCTTGATTTTGAGCTATTATGCAATTTAACCTGATTGAATAAGAAAAAAATCCAAAGAATCTTTCTATGAATGACATATATATTGGAGAGTTTCTTTTATTGGGTTGGATATATATATATATACCGATTACATCCAGACCTTGGGACGTAAAAGATTTGAGATGGTATTACTTGGACTTTGGGCTAGACAAAGATACAATTTCGATTTGACGGTTGGGACGTACAGAGATTGGCACATTAAACATGGACGAAGAAATTTTTTATGGATAGTTGCAAGGGCCCCAGCAGTGATTATGATGAACTCTTATGGTCAAATTTTTTGTAGACTTTAATTGCCTAGTTTGGATTTTCTTTTTGGTTGTACAAAAGAAAGCGTGTGGGGTCAAGCATGGGGTTAGAGAAAAGAAAATAAAAAAGCAAGGTTTTGCTTTTGTGGGTTTCCTTTCCTGGAGAAGCCGAATAGTGGAATGGGACTTTTTACATGCTTATCTACTTAAGTTAGGCTTTCATCCATTATGGAGTACTCTGGCTATGCAGTGTATCACCACTACATCTTTCTGTATCAACATGAATGGCGATCAGCTTAGGCCCTTCATCCTACCAGGGGCCTTCGCCAAGGAGATCCTCTCTCCCCATACCTTTTTATCCTTCTATCCAATCTATTATCATCTCTTATTCATAATGCCCTCGATATGGAGACACTCAAAGGTATTAAACTCAACAGATGGTGCCCAACTCTTTCACACCTTCTTTTCGTAGACGATGCAATTTTCTTTGTAGAAGGATCTGTTCGGGAATGTCAAAATTTATCAAATCTGCTGAATCAATATTGCTTTGCCACGGGCCAAGAGTTGAACTGCAACAAATCTGGTATATTTTTTAGTAAATCTTGCCCTACTTCTCTACAGGAAAATATGGCATATGCTATTAGAGTACCTATACTGCAACGTTGTGGGAAATATTTTGGTATACCATCTGATTGGGGTAGGTCAAAAAGGGATATGTTCTCTTGGATACTAGCTCGAGTGAATACTAGATTGGAAGGTTGGAAGGAAAACCTTTTCTCAAAGGCGGGGAAAGAGATTATGTTGAAGGCTGTAGTACAATCCATACCATAGTATGCCATGTCCATATTTCGACTACCCATTTCTCTATGTACCTCTATTGAACAAAGAATTGCGAAATTTTGGTGGCAGAATGATAAACAACGAGCAGGCATACATTGGCGAAATTGGGAGGTACTAAAATAGAGAAAGGCAGCTGGTGGTTTAGAGTTTCGGGATCTCCTCAGTTTTAATTTAGCCATGCTGGGTAAGCAAGCATGGCGACTACTTCTTCAGCCATCCTCCTTGTGGGGTAGAGTTTTTAAAGGATTATATTTTCCAACCACACGGTTTGATGAGGCAGGAAAAGGCTCTCGCCCGTCATGGGGCTAGCAGAGCCTTTTGAGTGGACGTGATGCAATTTTTCCCTATGTTTGCTGGTCAGTAGGAGATGGGAGTTCCATCAGAATCAGGGAAGACAGGTGGTTACCTATAGGCAAATTAACAGGACCTCCTCAACGAGAAGAGCCCACTTTAGTGGCTGATCTTATTGATCACTCTACCAGCACATGGAAGTACTCTCTACTCCACAGATTTTTTGACTCCCAGGTAGTTCACCAGTTTGCATCTATTCCGTTACGTCCCAGATTTTCCATGGATAAACTTATTTGGACTGCTACTTCTAATGGCGACTACACAGTTAAAACAACATATCATAATATCAAACATCCAGCAGAGCTTAAACTCAATAGCGCACCATTATCCTCACATCAACATCCATCTTTACTATGGCACAAATTGTGGAAAATGCACACCGCTCCTAAGGTACGACACTTCTTGTGGTTACTATGTCAAATAGTTTAGCAACAAGAGTTAATCTGCATCATAGGCATATCATTGACAATCCAAAATGCCCTATTTGTGATCAAGACACCCCGGAAACCTTGGAACACTTGTTCCTGTTCTGTCCTTGGGTTTTGCGTGTTTGGAGTAATCCTCAGATCAACCTCCCCATTCAAACTCAGCATATAAGGAATATCACAGCCTGGATCATAGAGCATGCCGGTGATCAGAAACCCTTACCTGGTCTTCCAGTGATCGCCACAGTCCTTTGGCACATATGGAAGGCTCGAAGTGCATTTATTTTTGGACGAAAACATCCTGATCCGCATCGTGTAGTTGAAGAAGCAATGCTTCAATCTCGTGTGGATTCTACTGTTGCTCGTTCTTCCACCTACAAAGCTGCTTTTTTTCAACATCACGGAACTATATGGAGATCCCCAGATCCGGGGGTTTTAAAGGTCAATATCGATCGATCTTATCAACTGGGGAGCAGGGAAGGGACTATGGCTTGTGTGTGTCGTGATTCGCAAGGACAACTTACTGGTGGCTTCTTAGATAGCTTTGCTGCCTTCTTGGCTCTGCAGGCGGAGATCCACGCTTGCTTGCTTGCTCTCCATCATTTGATTGATCAAGACCTCTCTCATGTTGCGCTGACTCTTGAATCTGATTGCCAAACCCTCATCGAGACACTGAAGGGTCAGCGCTCGCCGCCATGGCAAGAACGAAGCCTCTGCTCCGAAGCTGCCTTCCTGCTTTCGTTTTTTCCCAATATTTCCCTAGCATTCTGTCGTCGTGAGGCAAATGTTGCTGCTGACTGGGCTGCGAAGGCCCATAGGGTCAATTCCAAGCGAAGTAACTGGGCTGTTTTTCCCCCTCCCCCTCTTTTAGATCTTATTTACGCTGATGCGATAGCTGCTGCTTGTAATCGGTTTGGTCCATAAATATAATAGGTTCTGTTTGAAAAAAAAAAAAAATAGTGGGTTCCTTTAAAAATTGAGCCACCGCACGTAGAACAAAAGAAAGAATGTACGGATGCTCTTGAATTGGCTGTGCGAAGGGTTTTGCTATGAGCTTAAACACGCAATGATTTGCACTGTGAGCTTTACATCTAATTAAGTGGTTTATTTATAAACTCTTTTGAATTTAGTCTTAATCTAGATGTAAGAAACACTCAAGCATATATGTAATTTTAATTATAATTCTCTGATTATAGTGAATTATTTATTACTTGCTTTTCTTATAAAATAGGTACTAATATTAAGATCGAATCATGTAAATATTTGGTATACTTATTGTTCCCCATTTATTTCTTCAATGTTTTTGCGTTGATTTAATAGTAAGATCTTGTCAATTTTCGAGTTAATTTTACAACATGTCTACTTCTAAAATGCCTCTAGTTAATGTCACTTCACTGCTGAAAGCTCCAATGCAAAGTAAATTAATAGATCTTCCATGTTTAGAACCATCCAAATTCCGAACGTTTTGGTGAAGTTTCGCTTATACATATGGACTCGTAGGAATAATCCACTTTTGCATTTGAAGCAATTTGAATAATGTTAATTGGACACTCGTCAAGTTAAATTAAATGCATTTTGAGAAACCAAAGGCAATCGATTATGATTTTCCTCTTCTGTGAAATGTGTAATGCTGCAGATTAGTAATTTTCAGTATCTTGAAAATATAAGCATTCTAAGTTAGTCAAGCTGAACAATGAGAAAAGCACTTTAGTGAATCGTCACCATATCTACATCCTATGTTAGTTTCCTAAGCAAGAGACCATTTCATTGTGAATAATACTTTAACATCTACTAATTTTCATGCCACCATCATTTATTTGTAGTCTAACTGTTCAATACGATCTTAAGTTCCTACTGGAAACCAAGTAAATCACAATACGTATGATGTTCATTGGACAGAGATTGAATCAGTCACATAAATGATAACAATTGACTAGACTTAGGTTAGAATTAACGTGTGGAAAATTCAATCACATGAATGATAACAGTTGACTAGACTTAGATTAGAATTAACGTGTGGAAAAAGTTATGCCAATAGAGACTTTCGGAAAATTCCCCGACAATGAAATCTGGCCCTTGGGTAAGGTACATTCCCTGCCTCGCACGCTAATTAACCTTGTCAACAAAAGGAGCTGAGCTACATTCATACTAAAGATGACCAAGACTTTCGCCATGACCACAAGTTCTACACTCAAGCACAGGCACCGCTAAACTCCTATAAAATTGCTCTAACTTACAAAAGGGAAGTTAACTCCAGAGTGTGATACATATAAAGTTTGGTTAGTCGAATTTGCGGTCATGAAAAAGAAAGCACTTTGGGTGCTTGTGGTGGTTTTGGGTATCGCATGTTTATGTGGCTCTCGTGGGTGTTGGGAGCAAGAAAGGGTTGCACTCTTAGCGCTCAATGCCACATTGGACCTGAAATATAGGGTGGATGTCGAGGGATCATATTTTAACTGTTGCAGCTGGGAAGGTGTTGAGTGCAACCCCACCACAGGACGAGTCACTTAACTAATGCTCTCCAGTTCGAGATATTACTGTTTTGGCTCCAAAACTTGGTACCTAAACGCTTCTCTATTTCTTCCCTTTGAAGAACTCAAGAGCCTTTCCTTGTCCGACAACTATTTAGGAGGGTGGATTGCACCAGAAGGTATAAATTCGCCGTTCATCCGTTTCCTATAAAACAAGAGATACTCATTATCTAATGAACTCAAAAATTAATCACGTCTGGGGTTTTACTCCATTCCTGCATTATAGATGGTTACGCTCACGTCATCATTTATTGCAAATGTACTTGAAAAGATTTCAGTGGGTTTTACTGCTTTTCGTTGTTTGTTTGCAGAACCAAACCTACTATCTTCAAGATTGAGCAAACTAGAGGTGCTTGATGTGAGTCATAACTGTCTAGGTCATTCTATTCTATCCGTTCTCAGTGCAATTCCATCTCTTTGGCATCTGTTCCTCCATGACAATAATTTGAGTGGGACTTTACACGTGAATGGTAAATTTCTCTGACTTATTCTCTGCTTATAATTCAGTACAAAATCGCCATCCTTGACTTGAGTTAACGCTGTTTGTGGAAAAATTAGAAGATTTTAGTAATTTGATGGAGCTTGACATAAGACATAACGCAATTGATGCGGTGGTTATTGTTGAAGGTACTACTTCAATTTTCATGCAAGAACCTCATTTTTATTCGTAAATTAAACTAATATCCTGCGAGTCATGCAGACAAGCTCTTTAATACCTATACATGTGCTTCATATTAAGAATAAATAAGTCATATATTGCAACCCCCTTCTCTTTTCGTATGGAAATGTTATTGATTCAAAAGATTCCCATCCTAAGGTGTCCGCGTGGGTGCTATCATTGTTTACTCTGAATAATTCTATTTTACCCGTTTGTGGTACAATTCCAACTCTCATGTGTCTATTCTCCAAAACAACTTTTGAATGGGACTTTACATGTGAATGATAGTTTCGCTAGCTTATTCTTTGTTCATGATTCCGTACAAAATCACCATCCTTGACTTGAGTTAGCAATCTTTGTGGATAAATTAGGTGGTTTCAGTAATTTAAAGGAGCTAGACATGAGTGATAATCCAGTCGATGTAGCAGCTATTGCTGAAGGTATTGTTTCAATTTTCATGTAGAATCCTCGTTTGTATTCATAAATTAAACTAACTAGACTACGATTCATGCATGCTCTTTAATACCTTTTTATGTGCTTCATATTAAGAATATATAAGTCATCCCTTCTCTTGCCATATAGAAATGTTGCTGATTCAAAAGGTTCCTATACCTAGACATCCGCATGGGTGTTTTCATTATTTTCTCTAGATAATTCTATTCTACCCGTTCACGGTACAATTCCAACTCTCATGTGTCTATTCTCCAAAACAACATTTGAATGGGACTTCAAATGTGAATGATAGTTTCTCCAACTTATTCTCTGTTCATAATTCCGGACAAAATCACCATCCTTGACTTGAGTTAGCAAGGTTTGTCGATAAATTAGGTTGTTTCAATAATTTAAAGGAGCTAGACATAAGTTATAATGCAGTCCATGTTGCGGCCACTGCTGAAGGTACTGTTTCTTTATGTAGTGTCTCTCATACCTTTACATGTGCATCATATTGATAATGTAGAAGTCATAAATTGGGACCCCTTTCTCTTTCCATATAGAAATGTTGCCCGATTCAAAAGATTCCTATCCCGAAGCATCCGCGTGGGTGCTTTCGCAACTTTATTGACAAGCAAGTTATTTACTTAGAATTTTATTGGTAGGCATCAAAAACTTGAGCCACTTAGAGAACCTCTACCTGGATGATGTCCACTTGAAGGATGTGGGGACCGTCGTGCGAGCAATAGGGGCACTATCATCCCTTAGGATCCTTTCTCTCCAATATAATACAGTAGAGGGAATGATTACTACTCGAGGTTAGTCAAACCTGTTAGTAAATGTATACTCATAATAATGCTCTGTTCGTTTTGCGGAAAACAATTTCCAAGAAAATGTTTTCCATATTTTCTAGCTTTTAGGTTATGCAAAATAAATAAGTGAAGGAAATTATTTTCCTATAATGGAAAAAGGCATTTTCAAAAGTGGGGAAAATGAAGAAATCATTTTCCATTCTCTTTCTTTCACCTAAACCTATTTTCCTCCATGCACTCTTTTTAATTATTTTTTTTTTTTCATTTTTTTAAAATCAAATATTTAATTTATTTATTTCTTTTTTCCTTCTTATTCTTTTTCCTTCTTCTTCATTTGATCGCCGGCTATGATGACGGCTGCCGACCAACCACATACGAGGGACAAGCTCACTGAAGGCCAAGGCTTCGATAATCTGACAAGGCTTGAGCTCGTCTGCTTCGGGCAATCTTGACGTCACCTGTGGTCGGTGATCAGCCAAATAAGAAGGAAAAAAAGGAAAAAAAAAATAATTTAAAATTCTATTTTTCAAAATAAAATATATAATATTATTGAAAAGGAGTACATGAATGAAAATCAAATCAGATTTACCATACCTAACGGTGAAAAATATTTTCTAGTTTATTTTCAAATTTCAGCCGAATATTGGAAAATATTGTCATTTTCCTTAAAAATGACTTCTTACAAAACATTTTCAAGAAACGTCATATTTTCCACGAAATAAACAGAGCCTAAGTTTTTATAAAAAAAGTTCCATTCACTCATGATATTTCTATGCCATTTCTTGATTATATTTGTGTACGTAAATCTAATGTTCAATAATCTTTCATTTTCTGAGAAGATTTCCATAACTTCAGATAAGTTGGAATGGCTCATCTTGGATTATTCTTCGTTGAACACCACCATGGGAATCCTTTCCAGCCTTGGTCCTTTGACATCTCTTAGATTGTTGTCCTTATACAACACCGGTCTTAATGGCAAACTATCATATCAGAGTAAGTCCTGATCTCTCGGAGTAAAAATTGGACATAAAATGAATCCTTCATGTATGTGTATGTCCTCGTTATGTGTTCCGATATCTACCACTGTAATTGAATTGACTTGTGATATCAATAACATGCTTGTGTAACCTCGTAAAACTAGAAGAGCTGGATCTTAGCAGTAACGGAATTACTGGCAGGCTTCCTACATGCTGGCGAAACATGACATCTATTCGGGTTCTATTTCTTAAAGACAATGAATTCATAGATAATGTCGCCTCATCTCCCCTCACTAGTCTTACCTCACTCGAATTGCTTTCCATTTTGGATAATTATTTTGATATCCCCTCGTCACTTGGCCCACTTGCAAACTATTCAAGACTTAAGGTCCTCTTGCTTGATGACAATAAACTAACAATTGATTCCAAAGTTGCATCTTCAATCCCGAGGCTCCAATTGAAGGTTTTTAGTATGTCAAATAGTCTATCGAAAGGCTTCAAAGTGACTTCTCTTGGCTTTCTCAATCATCAATATGACCTGAGAACCATTGATCTCTCCTCGAATGACATTCTGGGTCCTTTTCCAGCTTGGTTGTTGGAAAACAACACTAAGTTGGAAAAGCTTTTTATGGCAAATAACTTATTTGCGACACTTGAGGTTCCACTGATGACCCTTTATAATCTTTTGATGATGGACATATCCAACAACGGCATGGGAGGAGAGCTCAAGACCAAATTTTGTTTAAACATCCCAAATCTGTACCACCTTAATCTATCAACCAATAGATTGGAAGGGAATATTCCATCTGAATTGGCTAGTATAAAATCCCTATTTTTCTTGGACCTTTCTCACAACAATTTCTTTGGGGGACTACCTATCCAGTTACTAGATAACAACTCATCATTGCATAACCTCAACGTAGCATATAACAACTTGCAAGGAGAAATCGTGTTTTCCGATGACACCATGAACCTAAATTTCCTATGTCTACAGTTAGAGCACAACAAGTTCATTGGAGATCTCTCTTTTCTTTCATCACTCTTAAATTTGTTGTTATTGGACGGTAGCAACAACTTTTTCATTGGCAAGCTTCCCAGATTGATTGCGAACACATCATTGCTTGTGTTCCTTGACTTGTCCCAAAATTAGTTAAATGGCCTCATCCCTCAAGAACTCTTTAATCTTAGTCAGCTCAAGTATTTGGCTTTGTCTGACAGCAATCTCTCCGGTTTATTAGCATCATCTTTCATAGCACCCGCGTTGAGTCACATCCATCTGAATGGGAACAAATTGAATGGTTCAATCATGCATGTGCTCTCTAACAGCTCCAATTTGGTGACCTTGGATTTGAGTGAAAATGAGTTCTTTGGAAGCATACCCTATTGGCTAGGTACCCTCTCTCAATTAAGCATTCTTTCATTGAGAGGTAATAGCTTCTATGGAACATTTCTCGAGCAATTGTGCAGATTGAAAAGCTTAAGTATGATCGATCTTTTTGAAAACAATATGTTTGGTCCATTACCTAGTTGCTTGGGACCCATGAATTTCTCCTCTAGAGGATATGCCAATAAGGTAACTTCATTACCGCTTGGGTTTTTCGGAGCTGGAGTTGAAGAATTGTCAACTTGGTCTTATGTGAGGTCAATTAGAAGCCAGATCGAGTTCTACCACTATAAATCACTGGTAGAACAAGAATGGCAAGTTCTACATATTGTTGAGTTCACAACAAAAAGAAGGTTTGATGCTTATAAAGGCTACGCACTCCTTAACATGGTAGGACTAGATTTTTCTTGCAACCATTTCAGTGGGGAGATCCCACCGGATATTTCAATCTCACAGGACATGCTTGTGCTGAATTTGCACAACAAGCTTACAGGACACATACCGATGTCATTGTCGAACCTCACAAAGATAGAGAGCATTGACCTTTCCTACAACAACTTAATTGGTTCTATCCCTGAAGAACCTACTCAGTTGAATTTTCTGGGAGTCTTCAATGTGTCTTACAACGACTTGTCAGGAGCCATACCAAACAAAAATCAATTTGGGTCATTCGATGAAAGCAGTTACTACGGAAACCATCTTTTGTGTGGACTGCCATTGAGTAATGACTGTTCAACAACCATTAACGTTAATTGCTCGGCAACAAAATCATGCAGGAAAGCTAAAGAAGATGGTTTCATAGACGGAGAGACATTTTATATAAGCTTCGGAGTGTCATACACGACGGTTTTACTAGTAATTCCAGTTGTTCTGTTCATCAACCCCCAATGGCGGCAGGGATGGTTTCATTATGTGGAACTGGTTATCACCACATGTAAGAGCTTGTTCATCACATGCTACTATTTCGTGCAGGATGGTTTTTGAAAATTCTTTAGTGGCCGAACAATTTAGGTTCTCTCATTCTGCATTTCCGGGTAATGGCAGGATTGGGTTTTTTTCCTGTTATTTGTTATTGTCATTGATTAGCATTACATTAATGTAAGTTTTCACCTTCACAACTGAATAAGGTCTTGTTCTAGTTTCCTTGAAGACAATACATGGCGTGATCCTTCGCTCTTTCGAGAAGGTGGTTTTAATGTAGTTGCTAGCTCATCTCTATTTGGTTAGGTGATCATGCTACTAGTGATAATAAACGATACTAGAAAAACATAGCTGTCTCTTCTCACCTTTGTTATTTTTGCCATAGCACATTTCCTTTCATTTCCAAATGAAAATTTTCATCTCTGTATATCACTCGGTCCATTTGGAAATCATTTGAGACATAAAACACCTCTTGCTTGATGATATAACATGAAGGACTACATGTTCATCAAAGTCATAGGTTAATGGCTCATCCGCAATTTGGTTAGGACATCGGTTTCTGACATTAATGAGGGTTCACTTATGCTGGAGTGTCTCATGGGATAGTTAAATTCACGATCAAACTTGCATTTTCATGACTACTTTTGCTATCCTATCTGCGCGGAATGACATTCTAACATTATGCTAGGAGCTTAGCTCTAGAGGAGGGATTGTGATAAAGCTACACATCATATAACATCGACCTTATAGATTACTTGAAATATGTAGAAGCAAGTTTAACATGCAAAAGAGAATTATTATATCAAATGACGTATAAGTAAGGTATCATGCCCTTGTTTTCACCAAAAAAAGAAAAAGAAAGAGAGGAAACAAATTTAGAGAACCTTGGAAAAACCGTCCCCGCTTTTGAGAATGCAGAATATGCATTTTGAGAGAAAGACCCCAGTTGAAAAGACAAACAAATCCTTCGACCCAAAGAAAAAGAGAGAAACAACCCCCCACCCCCACCACATTTTTCTCCCTCATCCCTCTATCTTCCACCACACTGATGTTAATTGTTAGAGCTTGAACATTGCACTCAAGGTCATGGCCACAAACTCAAGGGCAGCACGAATGCTTGTGGCCTTTCACCTCAAAAGTCACGTGATCTACTAACATGGAGAGTAAGCCAAATTACCAAAGTAGGTAGCTAAATTGCAACCAAATTGCCAACAAAAAATATAATCCCTCGTTCACCTTCTCGAAACAATCTCTCTTCCACACTGAATCTTATGCTGCACATCTAGTCTGTGAGGCTAATGCAAATTGGAGAGCAAACCAAATTAAAAGTGTAATTTGCTGCCGTGAGAACTCGAATTTTTTTTATGATTTTGCATCATGATGCGCTTATCTTCAAAATGTAAAGCGAGGATTGTCCCAAGGACATCTTCAGCCTCCCAAACATGACAAAGTTATATAAAGCAACCAGTGAAAAGAAATGAGCATCTAGGAAAGCTAGTTTCCGTGCAATTATAACGGTGTGGTATCTCCAATAAAAAGAAATGAGCATCTAGGAAAGCTAGTTTCCGTGCAATCCAACTTCATTCCACTAATAAAGAAATTGTTTCTACTTAGAGATCTTTCATGTATCAACGAATAAATCATATTGGATAAGCAAAAATTCAATGATCATTCTCTCATCTTATCTTCTTTAATTAATGTCTAAGTATCAAAAGACTTTGTTAAAGAAAAATGGGGGTTTAGGAACTCAAGAAGGCAAATCGACTCAGTTAACCCCAAGTTCCCGCTGCCACATCACAGCTGTCCACGAGTCCCCTTGCGTCCCACGGCGAATCGCCAATGGTCCAGATGCGACCACTTCCCCCAAGGCAAGGAAACCACACGCGGGGTGAGGTGATCCCTTTCTCTCGTCGTCGCCCCCAAATTGATCTCGATCGATCGATCAATTAGGTCAGAAGATTCAATCGAAGTTGATTCGCGAGCTCTGACATGGCTGGAGGCAAGAGGAGATCGAATTCAAGAATAAACAGCGGCGGCGACGGATCAGCTGATCTCAGTCTCTCACTTGTGTTCATCCAGTATCGACGTTCGGAGATACAAATGGAGAGAATAAAATGGAATTTTGATGCAGCCCATATTGAAGACCGGCTCTCTCGACGAAGAAGATCGGCCCGCATTAAAGCTCGACGAAACCGAGAAGCCATAACGACATCTTGAGTCTATCCCGGAAGCTTGAAAGACACCTTGGAAGCTCGCGTGATGCTTTTACTAGTTTATAGTTTCCATGCCCTTTACTATATCTCCTAGTTTCAATGCTCCTTTATTTCTCCTAGTTTTCAATGCTCTATCTTTATTTCTTTGATGATATAAGCCCAATTTCTTGTGGAAGACAGATAGCTTTTGATGAATGAAAAAATTTGCTTTGAAGCAAGTATCGTGAACCTTGTAGAGTTCATCCCCTTGAAAACCTAGAAGAGTTTTCACTCCGTCCTTGAAGAGTTGGAGCTTTCGAAATCTGCATCCTTGAAGAGTTGTAGTCATCGATCTAGAAGAATCGGTGTCCCTTTCAACTTCCTTGGAGGCCTAGAAGAGCAACCAACGAAGTTCCTATCTTTTCCTGTTCTGTTCGTTACTTCCAACCCAATTTCGACTATCCTACAGTGCTTATTTCAGAAAACCCAAAACAGAGAAATTGTAGATCCAGAAGTCTTTGTTCATTTGGCTTTGGAATCAGGTCGATCCGATCTGTATCGACAAAGATACAACTGTTCTCCCGAGCTCGCGCAGTGCTGAAATTTCTGCTCGTCCTGTTTCTGTGTGCAAGTCACTCTCCCGATCCTACTGTTTGAGAAAGCCTCCCCTAGGCTTGCATCAAATTTTCTCAGCCTTTCATTCTGCGTGGTTCGAAGGACAGCCAAATTGTTGCTTATGTAGATGAAGGGCCATCGTCAGTGGATCAAGCAAATATCAGTTATGACTTATGAGTATAACTCAGATTTTGTTCTTAGTGATAGCTCACACAGAGGATTGGGTGATTGTAATAAATACGATGCAGCTCCAATGGGAATCGAAGCATCATCAGGGAAAATGGAATATCAAGGAGAGTCACAGAGTTGCATGTCATCGCCTGAGCAGGAAGCGGATTATCGTGAGAGCTTTGACTCTGGAGCAGCTGAAAAGGGGGCTCAGCTTTTGTCAAAGGATACATCCGCGAAGAAAATTCTGGGTTTGTATCAATTGGGGGATTGAAAATATATACGGAAGATATATCCAATGAGGAAGATGGTGAGGATGATGTTGCGGCATATGGTGATGAGGAAGACTCAGAATCGGAGTCGGCTGAGCAGGATGGAGCCACAGATTCTTCTGAAAGTGATGACTCCGAGGACATGTCTGATAGTGGTTCAGATGTTGATGATGAAATTGCTCAAGATTATTTGGAAGGAATCGGTGGGAGCGATTCTCTTTTAGACGCTAAAAAATTGTTACAAGAGGTTTCTTCTTCGTCAGATGATTCAGACGATTCGTCTAGTAGTGATTTAGATGAAACGATGAAAAAATTGGGTGGAATTGCTCTCCAGGATGCTTCCACGGAGTATGGTATGCAGAGGAAGCGTTAATCAAAACATCAAGATCTTGGGAATGTGAGAGATAATTGGTCATCAGCTGTGGATGATTTTATCTTGGTAAAAGATGTGAGGACTCTTTCAGCCAAGAAGAATCGTGGTACAAGAGTGCCTCAATCTCAGTCATTGGGGTCTCAGAAGAGTACAAGATCGAGAAGATTTCCTGGTAAACTTTGTATATGCATTTATCTAACTTAACTCTCTCTCCCTCCCTGCCCCTCCCTGTCCCGTCCTGTCCCGTGGGGGAATGAGAAAGTCATGCTCAATGGAAAACTAGTTTAGTGGTATAAATTGGGATTGGAAAGTAAATCAGAATATCAATCAATTAATAATGAATCTTGGCTTTTTATTTTGATCCATGAACTAGTAGTTAAGTCTCAAGTATTAATTACTAAAATGGAGAATTAAGGAGATCGGTGTGTTTGGATGACATGATTGGAGGGGTCTCTATTTTTTGATCTCCTGAGAAAGAAACACATTCGAGGCACACAAGGACCTCTCTTTCAGAAGTTTACTGTTTACTTATCAATTTATGGAGCTCCCCTTCTGTGTCTTGGGAAAAAATGAGCAATTATTGTCTCTTACCTGGGGAATGAAGAACAATTTAGATTGTTTGAAGGCCCTTCATAGGATAATGTTTCTATAGTTTTTTGCTCTTTTGGTAAAATTCAAATGCAATTGATGCACAGGTGAAAAGAAGAAACATCGCAAAGAATTGATTGCTGCTACACGTCGGGACAGAATGATTCGTAGGGGCGTTGACCTTGACAGTGTAAATAAGGTAAGGGTGGAAGTATCTGGAAGTTGCAAAGGCACTCTTCCTTCTTCTCCTTAATTATAAATTGCCCTTGTGATTTATGTACAATTAACAAGCAATTGCATAATTATCTTTTGGACGTGCCTCTCATTTTTCCATGTTTGTTTGAGCCAAATTTAACTCTGTTACTTCTGCTTGATGGATCCTATGATGTCTTTTCTTAATTTTCTTATGCTTCGTGCATTGAATTATTATTTTGTTATCATATTTTTAAGCATAGAAGTTGTAGACCTTGTTTCATAAATATGAGATGGTAATGGATGAATGAGAGGGTACATGTTCTTCTGAGAGGATCCTTTTGGTGTTTTTTTTTTTTTTTTTTTTTTTTTTTTTTGCTTTCTGGTGTCTTTCTGGGGTTATACTGAGTAACAAAAATCTTTATCACGATAGTATAAATTATCTTGCTGGCATGAAGTTCTATGGCATCATTAGAAGTCAACTTTGTTAGGCGTGACGTTCTTCAACCTGTGTCCCTGTTCTTCCTATAATGCTTGAGTTTTTAATGTCACAGTCAATCTGGCCTTTCTGCTCCTATGTTTTTTAAATAGGGATGGGCATATTATCCTTTATGTGGTATTTAGAATTGATTATTAGAAACAAATCTCAATGCTCTTCTTGGTTTCATTTTTTTAGAAGCTCAAGCAGATTGTTCTCAATGGAGTTGACATACATTCTTTTCAACCTATGCATTCTCGTGATTGTTCCCAGGTATGTTTTATCATCTATCTCTCTCTCTCTCTCTAGTTACTAAAGGGTGCAACTACTCGCCAATCCTTCACCATTCCTGCTAATGCTCACTTTTGCATGATGAGGTACTGCCTCATTCATAGACTATAAGGATGAGAATGATCTTTCTTTGCCCTAATCAATTGTTAAAGTACCAATTGCTCACACCTGAAAAAATTCGAGATTTTGTGGTTGATTGTGATGTTACTATGTATTATGGTCAAGTACCTTAACATGCTTATCTTATCCCTGCAAAATTGACGTGTAATGATGCAGATAATAACATGCTTAGTTTTACTTATGCAGAACATCCAAGCACATGCAAAAGAGATCTGTGTTAGGGTATATCAATCATAAATAAGACTGCTGCTATAAGTATCTTTTATTTTGTGCCATGATGACCATATTCAGTATTTGTTAGATTGAAACTTTTATTTTTCTGATAATCCTAATTGAAATTCTTGTAGATCTGCTTATCCTTGATCTCTTATTTTGCATCGAAAAGTTGTGACTTTGCTCTACACTCATTGGTTTATCTCTGTATCTTTTGTATCATGTTACACATCAACCTTCTTACTTCTGTCAAACTAATGCAAGTACTGATATGTGCCTTCCCAAGGTTTAGTGTTGCTAAAGATGATTTGCATAATTGCATATTCATTCAGCAACCATGTCAAACTTTAGGTATAGCTTTTCTTTTTGGCCCTTGCTCATGTGAATCACCTATCCAGTTTTCTCTGATTTTATTCAGCTGCAGAGGTGCATGTTCTGGTTTGCCAATTTTCCAATTCTCAGATTTCATTGATTCTTTGTGTTCAATAAACTTGATTGTGGTTTGGACATGTCTTCATGTTCACTTCTTAAGGGTTTCTACGCTTATGTTCCATGGAAGTGATTTTTGCTCCTGTAGTAGATTGTGTCTGCTTCTGTAAGTCAGAACATTTTTTAATGATAACAACTTTTCTTTTTGTGATAAGGTTCAACGACTGGCAAGAATTTATCGGTTGCGAAGTAGCTCCCAAGGATCGGGCAAGAAAAGGTTAATGGGCCTTATGTTTCCCCTATCTTTGCCCTTTCTAGGCTTTAAGCTTTTGACATTCTAATTTTCATCTTATTTTTCCAGATTTGTAACGGTTGTGCGAACACCACAGACATGCATGCCATCTTCAACTGATAAACTTATACTAGGGAAGGTATTAAATCTGATTAGTGGAAACTTTATGCATATCAAGTGCTGTGTTTTCATTCAGGATTGTTAAATCTTCCTTTTTCTGTGTTTCACAAAGTGCGGTCAGTTGTCTATTTGCATATCTGGAAATCCTACAATCAATTGTTGTGTTGCTAATGACAGCTCATCGGACCTGTTGATGATGATGCTGATTTCTCGGTAATTGATGTCCCACATGTGAAGATGACCAGCGGAGGTCGAAATCAGGTAAGACCTCAAGAAGCTAAAAAATCTAGCAGAAGCAAGTCATTAAAAAACTCAGTCAACCGTTCCAGTGGAAAGGTTTCATTGGCCAGTCAACCCGTGTCTCTCATGTCAAGTGGCGTAATGCCATCTGAAACAACAGAGATCAGCCCCGTGAATCTACCTGGGGCCAGTGAAAATGGTGAGGAGCACGTGACTCTGGTCACTTCTGAGAGCTTTGGTGCGTTTGAGGTACACACTAGGGGCTTTGGGTCTAAAATGATGGCGAAAATGGGATTTATAGAAGGCCAAGGGTTGGGGAAGGGAGGCACAGGTCTCGCGGAGCCCATCGAAGTGATTAAGCGTCCTAAATCTTTTGGATTAGGGATGAGCTTCCCGGAGTCTGGCGAAGAACCGGAAAGGAATAGGGAGAATCTCAAAGCGCTAACTCGAAGAAAGTGGCAAAGGAGCATCCGTGAGAAGAACGCCTCAAAGTATCGGAGCTTTTGAAAGGCATACCAAAGGGTTTGGATCCAGAGTGATGGCAAAGATGGGATTTGTTGAAGGTGTGGGTTTGGGAAAGGATTCTCAGGGCATAGTCAACCCCTTGGCTGCTGTCAGGCTCCCAAAATCTCAAGGATTGGGTGCCACTGGTTAGGATATATCGGTCCCCAACCTTAGCAAGCAGCTGCTTAGTAAGTTATTCTACTTTGCAGTCAAGATTATGAATGTGAATACCCTAGTGACAATTATTCTAATTCTGTCTTAACTTCAATGGAAGTTGTTACACCAGTATTATGTAATGTCAACATAGAAGCTAGTGACATTGGCTCATGCACCCTTTGTTATAAGTTATTGGAGGATTTCTTTCTGTTTAAGTGGTCAGGAGATTACTTTATTGTATAGCCAAGAAGGCTTGATCGATGCCTAGCTATAACCTTTTCAAATCGATGCCTAGCTATAACCTTTTCAAAATGTATCCTGTTGGAAAGATGCATTAGCAATATGGACAACCTGGCCTTGTTTTACCATCTCCGCGGGAAGCGTCAATGCGGTAATTTGTCAAAGCAGTAATTTGTGGAAATACTGAGTCTTGTGTTACGTTAATGAAGCAAATGTGTACGATTTGCACCTTTACCGTTATTTAGCATGAAAGTTCTGCAATTGTGAGTTGGTCTTATTTGAGATGCAGTTATAGATCATCACAAAAGAAGTCAATATGGTCTAGTTAGATGTAAATTGATCCTTCCGTTCAACGTGTGGATCCTGCGAGTGATAGTGCTTGACGCTGTCATATGAGTGCTGTTTCAGCATCACAACTAGTAATTGTCAAGTAGAGAGGGTGCTCAATTGAAGGCATCTTAAATTCTTAGCTAGCTTACGTACACGTATCAATTCAATCATCGAGATTGGTCAAACAAAATCCAAGTGCTACACGAGGAAAGGTGCGTACAACTTGTGAGATCCGATTATGGAATGTCGGCTGGTGACGGTAGCTATTGAGTCAATGTCCCATTTAATTGAGTCGGTCCAAATGAGTCAAAAATACAATCTTATGCAGGTTGGCAACTTGACATTCGTCCTATACTTGTAAAATTGCACCGCTACAGAAATTTCTAAGGTACAAATTCCGTGTATCGTCATCATCCATCGGTTGAGATTTGTTAGTTAATTTGACAGTTGGTCAATCAGAATCCTCCGAGGGTCGGCCGCTTATTTTACGGCAACATTGTCGTAGGGAAGAAGAGTCCAGACATGCCATCCATTGGCGATGAAAGTGTGATTCTTCTCTTGACGGATGATGGTGTAAAATCCAAAGTCATTTGCCCCGAAAGGCACCTTGCAAAGTCGTCTACCCAAAGACATCTGAAAGGCTTGCACAGGTCTTGCAAAGGGCGATGGTGTGATTCTTCTCTTGACGGATGATGGTGTAAAATACAAAGTCGTCTGCCCCGAAAGGCGCGGGTCTTGCAAAGGTGGCCGCTTTATCTGCACTTTAAGTACTCTTTAGGAGATAAAGTAAGTACTATAAAATATTCAATTTGGAAAGACGCATCTACCATGACAGCTACAGTAAGTCTGCATGTCATTCCTCAAATGTAAGAGCAAGGGGTAGACACGCACGAGGCCACCACATTTGACCCGTACACGCTCCGTACAATTGTTTTTGGAGTGGGCGGAAATCTCGCACTAACGCCTTTTGTTTTATAGTTGATGGCTCGGAGCGTGAAGACTGGGTTAACTGAAAGTTTTTCGAAATGCCCCTCAAGTCTTTTTTTTTTTGGTAAGTATGCCCCGCAAGTCCCGATTAAATGCAAAAAGTTTATTTGTGCATAAGGTCCAGTTTGCATGAAAATAGTGGGATCAATGGGTGATTCCCAAACTCTCGAGCTAGAAATCGCTAGCTTTACTCCAATCAATTACACCAATCCTGGAGGGCTACGATTATGTGAGCCTAATGCATTTTCACCGGTGAATTTTATGAGACAATGTGAGATGCACAAGCTCTAATGGCTGATATGCATTGATCTCGCATTAATGGAGGGCATTTTCCAAGTGAACCTAACTCAATGAACCCAAATTGGATAAGAAAGAAATTCAAAAAATCTTTTTGTGAATGGCGTATATATTGGAGAGTTTCTTTTATTTGGTTGGATGTATTCATGATTACGTCTAGACCTTCAATGTAGAAGATTTGAGAGGATATTGCTCGAACATTGGGTAAGAAAAAGATACAAGTTCAATTTGGGAGGTTTGGGCATGTAGATTATGGCTCGTTAAACATTGATGGAGAAATTTTTTATGTTGACAACTGCCAAGGGCCCCAGTAGCAAATACAATGAACTCTTTGCGGTCATATTTTCTGTGGACTTTAATTGCCTACTTGGGATTTTCTTATTGGTTGTACAAAAGAAAGTGCGTGGGTTCAGAAGTGGTTAGAAAAAATTAAATAAATTAAAAGCAAAGTTTGCTTTCTTGGGTTTCCTTTAATAAAGAAGCCAAATAGGGGGTTCCTTTTGAAATTGAGCCACCGCACAAAGAACAAAAGAAAGAACGTACGGACGCTCTTGAATTAGCTGTCCAAAGGGTTTTGCTATAGGCTTAAACACGTAGTGATTTGCATCGTGAGCTTTACATCTAATTAATTTGTTTATTTGTAAACACTTTTGAGTTTGGTCTTAATCTAGGTGTGGGAAATACCCGAGCGTGTAAGCGATTATAACTCCAATTCTCTTATTACAGTGAATTATTTATCGCCAACTCTCCCATGAGCGTAGGTACCAATATTTGGACCGAATTACATAAGTATTTGGTATCTTTGTTGTTCCCCATCTATTTCTTCAATGTTTTTGCGTTGTTTTAATAGCAAGATCTTGTCAATTTTCGTGTTACTTTTACAACATGTCTACTTTTGAGATGCCTCTAGTCAAGATCACTTTTTGCCGAAAGTTCCAAGTAAATCACAAGGTTACTTTATTGTATAGCCAAGAAGGCTTGATCGATGCCTAGCTATAACCTTTTCAAATCGATGCCTAGGTATAACCTTTTCAAAATGTATCCTGTTGGAAAGATGCATTAGCAATATGGACAACCTCGCCTTGTTTTACCATCTCCGCGGGAAGCGTCAATGCGGTAATTTGTCAAAGCAGTAATTTGTGGAAATACTGAGTCTTGTGTTACGTTAATGAAGCAAATGTGTACGATTTGCACCTTTACCGTTATTTAGCATGAAAGTTCTGCAATTGTGAGTTGGTCTTATTTGAGATGCAGTTATAGATCATCACAAAAGAAGTCAATATGGTCTAGTTAGATGTAAATTGATCCTTCCGTTCGACGTGTGGATACTGCGAGTGATAGCGCTTGACGCTGTCATATGAGTGCTGTTTCAGCATCACAACTAGTAATTGTCAAGTAGAGAGGGTGCTCAATTGAAGGCATCTTAGATTCTTAGCTAGCTTACATACACGTATCAATTCAATCATGCGATGTCCGAGTAGATTTTTCTCTTGACATCGAGATTAGTCAAACAAAATCCAAGTGCTACACGCAGAAAGGTGCGTAGAACTTGTGAGATCCAATTATGAAATGTCGGCTGGTGACGGTAGCTATTGAGTCTATGTCCCATTTAATTGAGTTGGTCCAAATGAGTCAAAAATACAATCTTATGCAGGTTGGCAACTTGACATTTGTCCTATACTTGTAAAATTGTACTGCTACAGAAATTTCTAAGGTACAAATTTCGTGTATTGTTGTTATCCATCGGTTGAGATTTGTTAGTTAATCTAACAGTTGGTCAATCAGAATCTTCCGAGGGTCGGCCGCTTATTTTACGGCAACATTGTCGTAGGGAAGAAGTGTCCAGACATGCCATCCACTGGCGATGAAAGTGTGATTCTTCTCTTGACGGATGATGGTGTAAAATGGCCACAAAGTCGTGGCCACTTTATCTACTCTTTATGGCGATGAAAGTGTGATTCTTCTCTTGAAAGGCACGGGCACGGGTCTTGCAAAGGTGGCCGCTTTATCTGCACTTTAAGTACTCTTTAGGAGATAAAGGAAGTACTATAAAATATTTAATTTGGAAAGACGCATCGACCATGACAGCTACAGTAAGTCTGCCTGTCATTCCTCAAATGTAAGAGCAAGGGGCAGACACGCATAAGGCCACCACATTTGACCCGTACACGCTCCGTACAATTGTTTTTGGAGTGGGCGGAAATCTCGCACTAACGCCTTTTGTTTTATAGTTGATGGCTCGGAGCGTGAAGACTGGGTTAACTGAAAGTTTTTCGAAATGCCCCGCAAGTCCTATAGACCGATTAAATGCAAAAAGTTGATTTGTGCATAAGGCCAGTTTGCATGAAAATAGTGGGATCAATGGGTGATTCCCGAACTCTCGAGCTAGAAATCGCTATGCACTCCAATCAATTACACCAATCCCGGAGGGCTACGATTATGTGAGCCTAATGCATTTTCACCGGTGAATTTTATGAGACAATGTGAGATGCACAAGCTCTAATGGCTCATATGCATTGATCTCGCATTAATGGAGGGCATTTTCCAAGTGAACCTAACTCAATGAACCCAAATTGGATAAGAAAGAAATCCAAAAAATCTTTTTGTGAATGGCATATATATTGGAGAGTTTCTTTTATTTGGTTGGATGTATTCATGATTACATCTAGACCTTCAATGTAGAAGATTTGAGAGGATATTGCTCGAACATTGGGTAAGAAAAAGATACAAGTTCAATTTGGGAGGTTTGGGCGTGTAGACTCTAGCTCGTTAAACATTGATGGAGAAATTTTTTATGTTGACAACTGCCAAGGGCCCCAGTAGCAAATACAATGAACTCTTGCGGTCAAATTTTCCGTGGACTTTAATTGCCTACTTGGGATTTTCTTATTGGTTGTACAAAAGAAAGCGCATGGGTTCAAGAAGTGGTTAGAAAAAAAAATAAATTAAAAGCAAAGTTTTGCTTTCTTGGTTTCCTTTAATAAAGAAGCCAAATAGGGGGTTCCTTTTGAAATTGAGCCACCGCACAAAGAACAAAAGAAAGAACGTACGGACGCTATTGAATTAGCTGTCCAAAGGGTTTTGCTATAGGCTTAAACACGTAGTGATTTGCATCGTGAGCTTTACATCTAATTAATTTGTTTATTTGTAAACACTTTTGAGTTTGGTCTTAATCTAGGTGTGGGAAATACCCGAACATGTAAGCGATTATAACTCCAATTCTCTTATTACAATGAATTATTTATCGCCGGCTCTCCCATGGGGTAGGTACCAATATTTGGACCGAATCACATAAATATTTGGTATCTTTGTTGTTCCCCATCTATTTCTTCAATGTTTTTGCGTTGTTTTAATAGCAAGATCTTGTCAATTTTCTCGTTACTTTTACAACATGTCTACTTTTGAGATGCCTCTAGTCAAGATCACTTTTTTTCCGAAAGTTCCAAGTAAATCATGTGCTACTTTGTATAGAGATTGAATTAGTCATATAAATGGAATCGGTTGACTAGGCTAGGTTAGACTAACTGCGTGGAAAAAATATGCCAATAGAGACTTTCGGAAAATTCTTTGCCAACGAAATCTGGCCATTGTCTAACGTACATTCCCTGCCCGGCACACTAATTAACCTTGTCACCAAAAGTGGTTGAGCTACATTCATCTTTAAAGATGACCAAGACTTTGGCCAAGACCACACGTTTCACACTCAAGCACAGGCGCCGCTAAACTCCTATAAAATTGCTCTAACTTACAAAAAATATGTTAACTCCAGAGTGTGATCCATATAAAGTTTGGTCACTTGAATCTGCAGTCATGAAAAAGGAAGCACTGTGGGCGTTTGTGGTGGTTTGGGGTATCGCATGTTTATGTGGCTCTCGTGGGTGTCGGGAGCAAGAAAGGGTTGCCCTCTTAGCGCTCAATGCCACATTGGACCTGACATATAGGGTGGACGCCGGGGGATCATATTTCAACTGTTGCAGCTGGGAAGGTGTTGAGTGCAACCCCACCACAGGACGAATCACTCGGCTAATGCTCTCCGATTCGAGACATGACCGTTTCGGCTCCAAAACTTGGTACCTAAATGCTTCTCTACTTCTTCCCTTTGAAGAACTCAAGAGCCTTGACTTGTCCTTAAACTCTTTAGGAGGGTGGATTGCACCAGAAGGTATAAATTCGACGTTCGTTCATATCCTTTATAAAAGAGATACTCATTATCTAATGAACTCATAAGTTAATTCACTTCCTGCATCATAGATGATTATGTCCACGTCATCATTTATTCACAAGTCTACAACATATTTCCCCCGAAATGGCAATATCTATTTGCATGTGTCCTTGAATAGATTTTGCGGATTTTACTGCTTTTTTTGTTTGTTTGTAGAACCAAACTTGCTATCTTCAAGGCTGAGCAAACTAGAGGTGCTTGACTTGAGCCATAACTTTCTGGATCATTCTATTCTATCCATTCTTGGTACAATTCCATCTCTCCAGCATCTGTTCCTCAAAAACAGTAATTTGAGTGGGACTTTACATGTGAATGGTAAATTTCTCCTGACTTATTCTCTAATTATAATTCAGTACAAAGTCACCATCCTTGACATGAGTTAACATTGTTTATGGATAAATTAGGTGGTTTTAGCAATTTAATGGAGCTGGACATAAGTGAAAACGCAATTGATGCAATGGCTATTGCTGAAGGTACTGTTTCAGTTTTCCTGTAGGAACCTCATTTTTATTCTTAAATTAAACTAACTAGCTTGTGAGTCATGTAGGCAAGCTCTTTAATACCTATACGTGTGCTTCATATTAAGAATAAAGAAGTCATATATTGCAAACCCTTTCTCTTTCCATATAGAAATGTTACTAATTCAAATGGTTCCTATCCCAAGGTATATGTGTGGGTGCTTCATTATTTACTCTAGATAATTCTATTTTACTCGTTCACAGTACAATTCCGACTCTCAGGTGTCTATGCTTCAAAACAACATTTGAATGGGACTTCACATGTGAATGATAGTTTCTCCAGCTTATTCTCTGTTCATAATTCCATACAAAATCACCATCCTTGACTTGAGTTAGCAATGTTTGTGGATAAATTAGGTGGTTTCGGTAATTTAAAGGAGCTGGACATAAGTGGTAATGCAGTCGATGTAGCGGATACTGCTAAAGGTATTGTTTCAGTTTTCATGTAGAATCCTCGTTTTTATTCATAAATTAAACTAACTAGACTACGATTCATGCATGCTCTTTAATACCTTTACATGTGCTTCATATTAAGAATATAGAAGTCATCCCTTCTCTTTCCATATGGAAATGTTGCTGATTCAAAAGATTCCTATTCCTAGACATCCGCGTGGGTGTTTTCATTATTTTCTCTGGATAATTCTATTCGACCCGTTCGCGGTACAATTCCGACTCTCAGGTGTCTATTCTCCAAAACAACATTTGAATGGACTTTAAATGTGAATGATAGTTTCTCCAACTTATTCTTTGTTCATAATTCTGGACAAAATCACCATCCTTGACTTGAGTTAGCAAGGTTCATGGATAAATTAGGTTGTTTCAATAATTTAAAGGAGCTAGACATAAGTTGTAATGCAGTCAATGCAGCAGCTACTGCTGAAGGTATTGTTTCAATTTTCATGTAGTATCTCTCATAGCTTTACATGTGCGTCGTATTGAGAATATAGAAGTCATAAATTGGGACCCCCTTCTCTTTCCATATAGAAATGTTGCCTGATTCAAAAGATTCTTGTCGTGAAGCATCCGCATGGGTGCTTTCACAACTTTATTGCCAAGCAAGTTATTTTCTTGGAATTTTACTGGTAGGCATCAAAGACTTGAGGCGCTTAGAGAACCTCTACTTGAATTATGTTCACTTGAAGGATGTGGGGACCGTCGTGCGAGCATTAGGGGCACTGTCATCCCTCAAGATCCTTTCTCTCCAGTATAATACAATAGAAGGAATGATTACTACTCAAGGTTAGTCAAACCCATTAGTAAATGTATGCTCATAATAACACTCCATTCTTTGCGGAAAACAATTTTCAAGAAAATGTTTTCCAGATTTTCTAGCATTTAGGTTACAAAAAATAAATAAGTGAAGGAATATATTTTCCTACAATGGAAAAGGCATTTTCAAAAGTGGGGAAAATGAGGAAATCATTTTACATTCTCTTTCTTTCACCTAAACCCATTTTCCTCCATGCACTCTTTTTAATTATTATTTTTTCTTTTTTCATTTAAAAAAATCAAATGTTGAATTTCTTTCTTTCTTTCTTTCTTCCTTCTTATTACTTTTCCTTCTTCCTCATTCGGTCGCCAACTATGACGACTGCCGGCAACCGATCATAGGCGAAGGACAAGCTCGCCAAAGGCCGAGGCTTCGCCAATCTAACAAGGCTCGAGCTCCTCTGCCTCGGGCAATCTTGACGTCACCTGTGGTTGGTGATCAATTGGACAAGAAGGAAAAAAGAAAAAAGAAAATAATTAAAAATTCTTTTTTTAGAATGAAAATAAAATATTATTGAAAGGAGTACATAGTTGAAAATCAAATCGGATTTTCCATACCAAACGGTGGAAAATATTTTCTAGTTCATTTTCAGATTTCAGCCAAACATCGGAAAATATTGTCATTTTTCTAAAAAAATGACTTCTTGGAAAACATTTTCCGAAAACGTCATATTTTCCGCGAAACAGACAGAGCCTAAGTTTTTATAAAAATATTCCATTCACTCATGATAATTCTATGCCATTTCTTGATTATGTCTATGTAAGGAAATCTGATGTTCAATGATCTTTTGTTTTCTTGGAAGATTTCCATAACTTCAGTAAGTTGGAACAGCTCATCTTGGATCATTCTTTGTTGAACACCACCATGGGAATCCTTTCCAGCCTTGGTCCTTTGACATCTCTTAGATTGTTGTCCTCATACAACACCGGTCTTAATGACAAACTATCATATCATAGTAAGTCCTGATCCCTCAGTGTAAAACTTGGACATAAAATGAATCCTTCATGTATGTGTGTGTCCTTGTTATATGTTCCGATATCTACCATTGTAATTGAATTGACTTGTGATATCAATAACAGGCTTGTGTAACCTCATAAAACTAGAAGAGTTGGATCTTAGCAGTAACGGAATTACTGGTGAGCTTCCTACATGCTGGCGAAACATGACATCTATTCGAGTTCTATTTCTTGAAGACAATGAATTCACAGATAATGTTGCCTCATCTCCCCTCACTAGTCTTACCTCACTCGAATTGCTTTCCATTTCGGGTAATTATTTTGACATCCCCTCATCACTCAGCCCACTTGCAAACTATTCAAGACTTAAGGTCCTCTTGCTTGATGACAACAAACTAACAACTAATTCCAAAGTTGCGTTTTCGATCCCGAGGTTCCAATTGAAGGATTTTAGTATGTCAAATACTCTATCGAAAGGATTCAAAGTGACTTCTCTTGGCTTTCTCAATCATCAATATGGCCTGAGATCCATTGATCTCTCCTCGAATGGCATTACGGGTCCCTTTCCAGCTTGGTTGTTGGAAAACAACACTAAATTGGAAAACTTTTTTATGGCAAATAACTTATTTGCGACACTTAAGGTTCCACCGATGACCCTTCATAATCTTCAGGTGATGGACATGTCCAACAACAGCATGAGAGGAGAGCTCACGAACGAATTTTGTTTAAATGTCCCAAATCTATACTACCTTAATCTATCGGCCAACAAATTGGAAGGGAATATTCCATCTAACTGGGTAGTATAAAATACCTATTCGATCTTAGACCTTTCCCACAACAATTTCTCCGGGGGACTACCTATCCAGTTACTAGATAGCAACTCATCATTGTATAGACTCAACATAGCATATAACAACTTGCAAGGAGAAATCGTGTTTTCCAACGACACCATGAACCTAGATCAGTTATACCTACAACACAACAACTTCAGTGGAGATCTCTCTTTTCTTTCATCACTCGTACATCCGTCACAATTGGACGTTAGCAACAACTTTTTCATTGGTAAGCTTCCCAAATTGATTGCAAACATGTCATCGCTTAACCTCCTTGACTTGTCAAAAAATCAGCTAAATGGCCTCATCCCTCAAGAACTCTTTACTCTTCCTTGGCTTGAGTATTTGGATTTGTCTGACAACAATCTCTCTGGTTCATTAGCATTATCTTTCATAGCATTCCGGTTGAATCACATCCATCTAAATGGGAACAAATTGAATGGTTCAATCGTGGATCTGCTCCCTAACAGCTCCAATTTGCTGCCCTTGGATTTGACTGAAGTGTTATTCGGAAGCATAAGCATACCCTATTACAATTTGGTGACCTTGGATTTGAGTGAAAATGAGTTCTTCGGAAGCATACCCAATTGGCTAGGTAACTTCTCTCAATTAAGCATTCTTTTATTGAGAGGTAATAGCTTCTATGGAACATTTCCCAAGCAATTGTGCAAGTTGAAAAGCTTAAGTATGATTGATCTTTCTGATAACAATCTGTCTGGTCCATTACCTAATTGCTTGGGACCCATGAATTTCTCCTCTGGAGGATATGCCAAGGTAGCTTCAACATCGTCTAGAAGTGAAGAATCGTTACCTATTTCTCATGTGAGGACAATTAGAATGACCGAGGTCGACCACAGTCGATTTCTACTGAAGCAACTAATGCAAGCTCAACATATTGTTGGGTTCAAAGCAAAAAGAAGATTTGATGCTTATAAAGGCTACGCACTCCTTAACATGGTAGGACTAGATCTTTCTTGCAACAATTTCAGCGAGGAGATCCCACCAGAGATTGTAATCTCACAGGACATGATTGTGTTGAATCTGTCGCACAACAAGCTTACAGGACATATACCGATGTCATTGTCGAACCTCACAAAGATAGAGAGCATTGACCTTTCCTACAACAACTTAATTGGTTCTATCCTTGAAGAGCTCACTCGGTTGAATTTTTTGGAAGTCTTCAATGTGTCTTACAACAACTTGTCAAGAGCCATACCAAACAAAAATCAGTTTGGGTCATTCGATGAAAGCAGTTACTATGGAAACCATCTTCTGTGTGGACTGCCATTGAGTAATGACTGTTTGACAACCATTGATGTTAATTGCTTGGCAAAAAAATCATGTAGGAAAGCTAAAGAAGATGGTTTCATAGATGGAGAGACATTCTATATCAGCTTCGGAGTGTCATACACAACGGTTTTACTAGTAATTCCGATTGTTCTGTTCATCAACCCCCAATGGCGGCAGGGATGGTTTCATTATGTGGAATTGGTTATCACCACATGTCGGAGCTTGTTCATCACATGCTACTATTTTGTGCAGGATGGTTTTCGAAAATTGTCCAGCGGTCGAACAATTTAGGTTCTCTTGTTTTGCATTTCCAAGTAATGGCAGGATTGGGTTTTTTTCCTGTCATTTGTTGTTGTCATTAATCAGCATTACGTTAATGTAAGTTTTCACCTTCACAACTGAATAAGGTCTTGTTCTAATTTCCTTGAAGACAATACATGGCATGATCCTTCGCTCTTTTGAGAAGGTGGTTTTTATGTTGTTGCTAGCTTATCTCTATATGGTTAGGTGATCATGCTACTAGTGATAATAAATGATACTAGAAAAACACAGGTGTCTCTTCTCACCTTTGTTATTTTTGCCATAGCACATTTGCTTTCATTTCCAAATGAAAATTTTCATCTCTATATATCACTCGGTCCATTTGGAAATCATTTGAGACATAAAACTCCTCTTGCTTGACAATATAACATGAAGGACTACATGTACATTAGAGTCATAGGTTAATGGCTCATCCGCAATTTGGTTAGGACATCGATTTCTAACTTTAATGAAGGTTCACTTATGCTAGAGTGTCTCATGGGATAGTTAAATTCACGGTCAAACTTGCATTTGCATGACTACTTTTGCTAGTCCTATTTGCGCGGAATGGCATTCTAACATTATGCTAAGAGCTTAGCTTCAGAGGAGGGATTGTGATAAAGCTACACATCATATAACATCAACCTTATATATTACCTAAAATATGTAGAAGCAAGTTTAACATGTAAAAGAGAATTATTATATCAAATAACGTATAAATAAGGTATCATGCCCTTTTTTTCACAAAAAAAAGAGGAAAAAATATAGAGAACCTTGGAAAAACCATCCCCACTTTTGAGAATGCACAATATGCATTTTGAGAGAAAGACCCCAGTTAAAAAGACAAACGAACCTTTGGACCCAAATAAAAAGAGAGAAACAACCCCCCACCCCCACACATATTTCTCCCCCATCCCTCTATCTTCCACCACACCAATGTTAACTGTTAGAGCTTGAACGTTGCACTCAAGGCCATGGCCACAAGCTCAAAGGCAGCACGAATGCCCGTGGCCTTTGACCTCAAAAGTCACCCGATCTGCTGACATGGAGAGTAAGCCAAATTGCCAAAGTAGGTAGCTAAATTGCAACCAAATTGCCAACAAAAAATACAATCCCTCGTTCACCTTCTCGAAACAATCTCTCTTCCACACTGAATCTTCCGCTACACATCTAGTCTGCGAGGCTAATTCAAATTGGAGAGCAAACCAAATTAAAAGTGTAATTTGCCACTGCGGGAACTCAAATTTTTCCTATGATTTTGCATCATGATGCGCTTATCATCAAAATGTAAAGCGAGGATTGTCCCCAAGGACATCTTCAACCTCCCAAACACAACAAACTTATATAAAGCAACCAGTGAAGTTGTCGTCCAATTATATCAGTGTTGTATCTCCAATAAGAAGAAATGCGCATCTAGGAAAGCTAGTTTGTGTGCAATCCAACTTCATTCCAATAACAAATAAATTGTTTCTACTTAGAGATATTTCATAAATCGATGAATAAATCATTCTGGGTATGCAAAAACTCAGCAGTCATTCCCTCATCTAATCTTCTTTAATTAATGTCTAAGTATCCAGAGACTTTGTTAAAGAAAATTTAGGGTCCCGTGACTTAAGAAAGCAAATCAACTCAGTTAATGTCATTAATATATAAATCCATACAAACGGTCGTGATTTCGGTAGCCAAATTAATGTCTAAGTATCCAGAGACTTTGCATCTAGTATCGACATTTGGAGATACAAATGGAGAGAATAAAATGGATTTTTCTCAGCCTTTCATTCTGTGTGGTTCAAACGACAGCCAAATTGTTGCTTATGTTGATGAAGGGCCATCGTCAGTGGATCAAGCAAATATCAGTTATGAGTATCATTCAGATTTTGTTCTCGGTGATAGCTCACACAGAGGATTGGGTTATTGTGAGAGTGGAAATATCAGGGAAAATGGAAAATCAAGAAGAGTCACAGAGTGGCATGTCATCGCCAGAGCAGGAAGTGGATTATTGTGAGAGCTTTGACTCTGGAGCAGCTGAAAAGGGGGCTCAGCTTTTGTCAAAGGATACATCCGCGAAGAAAAATTCTGGGTTTGTGTCAATTGGGGGATTGAAAATATATACGAAAGATATATCCGATGAGGAAGATGGTGAGGATGATGTTGCGGCATATGGTGATGAGGAAGACTCAGAGTCGGAGTCGGCTGAGCAGGATGGAGCGGCAGATTCTTTTGAAAGTGATGACTCCGAGGACATGTCTGATAGTGGTTCAGATGTTGATGATGAAATTGCTCGAGATTATTTGAAAGGAATCGGTGGGAGCGATTCTCTTTTAGATGCGAAAAATTTGTTACAGCAGGTTTCTCCTTCGTCAGATGATGCAGACGATTCTTCTAGTAGTGATTTGGATGAAACGATGAAAAAATTGTGTGGAATTGCTCTCTAGGATGCTTCCACGGAGTATGGTATGCAGAGGAAGCATCAATCAAAACATCAAGGTCTTGGGAATGTGAGAGATAATTGGTCATCAGCTGTGGATGATTTTATCTTGGTAAAAGATGTGAGGACTCTCTCAGCCAAGAAGAATCGTGGTACAAGAGTGCCTCAATCTCAGTCATTGGGGTCTCAGAAGAGTACAAGATCGAGAGATTTCCTGGTAAACTTTGTATATGCATTAATCTAACTTAACTCTCTCTCCCTCCCCGCCCCGCCCCGCCCCGCGGGGGAATGAGAAGTCATCCTCAATGGAAAACTAGTTTAGTGGTATAAATTGGGATTTGAAAGTAAATCGGAATATCAATCAATTAATAATGAATCTTGGCTTTTTATTTTGATCTATGAACTAGTAGTTAAGTCTCAAGTATTAATTACTAAAATGGAGAATTAAGGAGATCGGTGTGTTTGGATGACACGATTGGATGGGTCTCTATGTTTTTGATCTCCTGAGGAAGAAACACGTTCGAGGCACACAAGGACCTCTCTTTCAGAAGTTTACTGTTTACTTATTAATTTATGGAGCTTCCTTTCTGTGTCTTGGGAAAAAATGAGCAATTATTGTCTCTTACTTTGGGGGGAGAATTGTCCAAAAAGTCCTAAATCTATTACAGTTTTGTCAATTCAGTCCTCAACCTTTTAATCTTGCCGATTGAGTCATAAACCTTTTGTCAGTTTGCCAATTGAGTCAATCCGGCCAATTTTGGTCGGAAAATGCTGATGTGGACGCCAAGCGGTGCCACGTAGGACTGCCGTCTGATGTGGACAATTTTTAATAATATTTTAATATTTTTATTTTTTTAAAATTTATGTTTTTTTTTTTTGGCTTTTCCCTTGCCCTTTTCCGGTGGCCAGCCACCGGCCACAGGCGATGGCCGGCCTCGCCCGCCACAGGTGAGGCCCGGCCGGGCGACGGCAACGCCGTGGGAGGCCACCCCTGGCCCCGGCAAGGGCTGGCATCGCTAGTCCGGCGAGGGAGCCCCGGCCGAGGCTCGCCCTCACCTAGGCGAAGCGTCGGCCTCGCCCGGCCAAGCGGGTGACGGCTAGCCACCGGCCATAGGCCGACGCCCGGCAGCCGGGGGCAAGGGCCGGCCTCACCAGATCTGGTGTGGGCAAGGCCGACACTCTCCCGGGCGAGGGCGAGCCCGGCGAGGGCTTCCCTCGCCGGATCTAGCGAGGTCGGCCCTCGCCGGGCTAGGGCTGGCCTCGCCCGGCGTTACCGTCGCTCGGCCGAGCCTCGCTTGTGGCGGGCGAGGCCAGCCGGCCAACTGTGGGGCCGGTGATCGGCCGTGCGCCCGTGGCCGATGGCCGGCCACTGGAAAAGGGCAAGGGAAAAGCCAAAAAAAAAGGGAAAAAAAAAAAATATTTAAAAAATTAAAAAAATTAAAAAATTATTAAAAATTGTCCACGCGCCGGCAGTCCTACGTAATACCGCTGGCATCCACGTCAGCATTTTCCGGCCAAAATTGGCTAGATGGACTCAATTGGCAAACTGATAAAAGGTTTAGGACTCAATCGGCAAGATTGAAAGGTTTAGGACTAAATTGGCAAAATTGCAATAGGTTTAGGACTTTTTAGACAATTTTCCCTACTTGGGAATGAAGAACAATTTAGATTGTCTGAAGGCTCTTCATAGGATAATGTTTCTTTAGTTTTTTGCTCTTTTGGTAAAATTCAAACGCAATTGATGCACAGGTGAAAAGAAGAAACATCGCAAAGAATTGATTGCTGCTAAACGTCGGGACAGAATGATTCGTAGGGGCGTTGACCTGGAGAGTATAAATAAGGTAAGGGTGGAAGTATCTGGAAGTCGCAAAGGCATTCTTCCTTCTTCTCCTTAATTATAAATTGTCCTTGTGATTTGATGTACAATTAACAAGCAATTGCATAATTAAATTTTGGACAAGCCTCTCATTTTTCCTTGTTTGTTTGAGCCAAAATTAACTCTGTTACTTCTGCTTCATGGATCCTATGATGTCTTTTCTTAATTTTCTTATGCTTCGTGCATTGAATTGTTATTTTGGTATCAGATTTTTAAGCATGGAAGTTGTAGACCTTGTTTCATTAATATGAGATGGTAATGGATGAATGAGAGGGTACATGTTCTTCTGAGAGGATCCTTTTGTTTTTTGTTTTTTTTTTGTGCTTTTTGGGGTCTTTCTGGGGTTATACTGAGTAACAAAAATCTTTATCACGGTAGTATAAATTATCTTGTTGGCATGAAGTTCTATGGCATCATTAGAAGTCAACTTTGTTAGGCATGACGTTCTTCAACCTGTGTCCCTGTTCTTCCTATAATGCTTGAGTTTTTAACGTCACAGTCAACCTGGCCTTTCTGCTCCTATGTTGTTTAAATAGGGATGGGCATATTATCCTTTATGTGGTATTTAGAATTGATTATTAGGAACAAATCTCAATGCTCTTCTTGGTTTCATTTTTTTAGAAGCTCGAGCAGATTGTTCTCAATGGAGTTGACATACATTCGTTTCAACCTTTGCATTCTAGGGATTGTTCCCAGGTATGTTTTATCATCTATCTCTCTCTCTCTAGTTACTAAAGGGTGCGACAACACGCCAATCCGACTTGGTAATGGATGAATGAGAGGGTACATGTTCCTCTGAGAGGATCCGACATGGTAATGGATGAATGAGAGGGTACATGTTCTTCTGAGAGGATCCTTTTGTTTTGTTTTGTTTTTGTTTTTTTGTTTTTTTTTTGGGTGCTTTTTGGGGTCTTTCTGGGGTTATACTGAGTAACAAAAATCTTTATCACGGTAGTATAAATTATCTTGCTGGCATGAAGTTCTACGGCATCATTAGAAGTCAACTTTGTTAGGCGTGACGTTCTTCA
The DNA here is from genome assembly GCA_014182575.1 of Eucalyptus decipiens. NCBI lineage: Eukaryota > Viridiplantae > Streptophyta > Magnoliopsida > Myrtales > Myrtaceae > Eucalyptus > Eucalyptus decipiens. Next base: position 65,670,647 of record CM024611.1, read on the forward strand.
ACCTGTGTCCCCGTTCTTCCTATAATGCTTGAGTTTTTAATGTCACGGTCAATCTGGCCTTTCTGCTCCTATGTTGTTTAAATAGGGATGGGCATATTATCCTTTGTGTGTTATTTAGAATTGATTATTAGGACCAAATCTCAATGCTCTTTGTTGACACCTAAATTTTGGAAATCCAATCATTTATTTATTATATGGAAAATTAAGGGTTAATTTTATCCCTGAAAAAATATTAATTGCATAGCATATAGATGTAGGTGTATTTATTTTTAATTTACATGTTATGCATTTATTTATTGAACCTGTGACAAATGGATTCAAATTAGTGGTTTTGAGCTTTGATTTGGCAGGTCGGACTAAGCCCACGAAACGAGCAAATTAGCCCAAGCCCCTTTTTTTATTTATTAGAAATTATCTTGTGAAAATAAGAATTTGAAATTTTCCAGGATATAATGGAATTTTTTCGGATAGGGTAAGTGGAAAAGCAAATATTGCGTTCGGCGAAACAAATATTGTGTTTGGAAAATGAATTTTCATCGATATCGATTTGGAAAAAAAATTAAAAAAAAAACTTAATCCGTGGCCTATAAATAGGTTGTTCGTATAGGGTTTCGGGGAGGCACAATTAAGTACACGCCAAAAATTGAGCGACACACGTGAGAATCGAGAGAAAGGGTGGATCGTGAGAGAAAAATTGATATCGAACAAAGCTCGGCCTTCTTGCTGGTGGTAGTTCAATAGAGGCTCCACGACGTCGGTGATCCCTACGCGTGCCTGCAGCTCCTTCTCGGTGCCGGTGTCGTGCTGCTCCCATTGCTCTGCCACGCCAGGCGCTTCGCTGTCCCCCCACTGCAATCTTGCTTCTGCCAGCGGTCTCTGAGTGATTCAAGACAGCCTGGGCAGCGTGCAGGATCGACTGCAAGTTCCTTAGCCCAGATTTGCTGCAGGTTCCTGGCGAGCCCAGCTTCTCCAGCAAACGCTCGGATCTTCAAACGCCAGGTGTTGCTCCCGCTGATCTGCCACGCCAGGTGCTGCTCCCGTTGCTCGGCCACGCCAGTCCAAGTGCGTTTCAAGAAGCGTCGTCTCCAGCATCTGTTCATTATTGTAGAAGCATCCGTCGGGTCTTCGGGCCTGAATCTCACGGCCCAGCCCGACATTGGCGAAACCTGCTGGTCTTGCTGCATCGACGTTGTTGCTTCCTGTTCAATTCGACTCCACAGATTTCTTGGTGTCCCAGAAGATATCCCATTGAACTTGTCGTGACTTTGTCAAGTCACGCCAAGGTACCGCCACGGCCGTTGCCCTAGAGCTGTGCCGTGCCGTGCCCATTGTTGGTCCATTCTACCGATTGGATTTTTTGAAAAAATGCAAATTTAGGTATAGATTTATTTATTTTATTAGGTAGATTTACTATAATTAGTTTATTAGGTAGATTTATTTTATCTTTTTTTAGTTTTTTTGAATATTTTGTCTCTTTGTTTGATTTATTTTCCAATGCATGATTGAAATTCCCTTGTAGCATCCAATAACCATACGGATTTTTATTCCAAGGCTTTATATGGAATAATTCACGTGTGAGTAAAATTGATATATGATATTTAAGGCTTAAGATCAATTTATCAATTTTATTAGCGAAATAATCAAGTTTGAATTTCAATTCGAATGGTGGATGGCATCTTTTATGACTATGGATGGTTTGATGTTTATCTTTTAATTGTCCTATTTATCCAAAAAAAAAACAAAGGAATTGCATCTCATGTAGATTAGGATTGATTGCATGATAGGTTAGTTAGTCATTATTTTTAAAATACATGTTTAGATGATATCTAGGTTAGATGATATCTTTGAAATAGATTGCATATTTAGGATAGAGATTTTATTTCGAATTTTTTTGAAAAATAAAAAAAATGCATTCATTTAGGATGTTAGTTTTAAATTTGAATTGCATGTTTAATTATTTGGCAATTTTGATTTCGAATTTCATAAAAGAGAAAAAGAAAAATTAGAATTACGGCATTCTTTGCATATCATTGCATATTAGAATAGGTTGCATTTTTTAGAAAAATAAAAATCATGTGCCCGTCATATAGAATTAGGTCATTTGGTTAATTTAGATTACACATTTAATTATTGCATTTCTTTAATTTCGAATTTCAAGAAGAAAACACAAAAAAATTACTTTACTCCTATGATGTAATTTAGGTCGTGTTGCTATGTCATATCGTTTCATGTTAGATTAATAGCATGCATGGCATGATTCTCATTAAATAACTAAAAACAAAAAAGAAATTACGTGTTAATTAGAAATCATATTTAGGACCGTTGATGTGAATTCTGATCTAACAACACAAATGCTTTCATTACTATGAGGTAAGTTTTACAATTTATTCATTTGCTTTCTGGAATGCTAAATTGGTGGTTTGCGCACCCGCATGAACATGAACACTTCACATGTTAGGGACTGCTTGCCAAACTTTCAAAATAAAAGAGAAAGGTACCGAAAGGGCGTTAGATTTCTAACGTAATCAAGTCCCAGTACCCAAAATCTCTGGTTTGCAGAAGTAAATTACTTACGTGTCTAATCGACCTACCGAAAATAGATTAGTAGCGACTTCTGATTGAAAATCATTTACATGTTAAAAACTTGAACCTAAGTCGCCAATTGATATGGACTTGCCCGGAATTTTGATCGCGACACTCTTCTTGGTTTCATTATTTTAGAAGCTCGAGCAGATTGTTCTCAATGGAGTTGACATACATTCTTTTCAACCTATGCATTCTCGGGATTGTTCCCAGGTATGTTTTATCATATCTCTCTCTCTCTCTAGTTACTAAAGGGTGCGACTACTCACCAATCCTTCACCATTCCTGCTAATGCTCACTTTTGCATGATGATGTACTGCCTCCTTCATAGAAAGACCCTATAAGAATGAGAATGGTCTTTCTTTGTCCTAATCAATTGTTAAAGTACCAATTGCTCACACCTGAAAAAATTCGAGATTTTGTGGTTGATTGTGATGCTACTATGTATTATGGTCAAGTATTTTAACGTGCTTATCTTATCCCTGCAAAATTGACGTGTAATGATGCAGATAATAACTTGCTTTGTTTTACTTATGCAGAACATCCAAGCACATGCAAAAGAGATCTGTGTTAGGGTATATCAATCATAAAAAAGACTGCTGCTATTAGTATCTTTTATTTTGTGCCATGATGACCATATTCAGTATTTGTTAGATTGAAAGTTCTATTTTTCTGACAATCCTCATTGAAATTCTCATAGATCTGCTTATCCTTGATCTCTTATTTTGCATCAAAAAGTTGTGACTTTGCTCTACACTCATTGGTTTATCTCTGTATCTTTTGTATCATTTTACACATCAACATAAGTGTTCTTACTCCTGTCAAACTAATACGAGTACTGATATGCGCCTTCCCAAGGTTTAGTGTTGCTAAAGATGATTTGCATAATTGCATATTCATTCAGCAATCATGTCGAACTTTAGGTATAGCTTTTCTTTTTGGCCCTGCTCATGTGAATCACCTATCCAGTTTTCTCTGATTTTTTTCAGCTGCAGAGGTGCATGTTCTGGTTTGCCAATTTTCCGATTCTCAGATTTCGTTGATTCTTTGTCTTCAATAAACTTGATTGTGGTTTGGACACATCTTCATGTTCGCTTCTTAAGGATTTCTACGCTTATGTTCCATGGAAGTGATTTTTTCTCCGGTAGTAGATTGCGTCTGCTTCTGTAAGTCGGAACTCTTTTTAATAATAACAACTTTTCTTTTTGTGAGAAGGTTCAACGGCTGGCAAGAATTTATCGGTTGCGAAGTAGCTCCCAAGGATCGGTCAAGAAAAGGTCAATGGGCCTTATGTTTCCCCTATCTTCGCCCTTTCTAGGCTTTAAGCTTTTGCCATTCTAATTATCATCTTATTTTTCCAGATTTGTAACGGTTGTGCGAACACCGCAGACATGCATGCCATCTTCAACTGATTAACTTATACTGGAAAAGGTATTAAATCTGATTAGTGGAAACTTTATGCATATCAGTGCTGTGTTTTCATTCAGGATTGTTAAATCTTCCTTTTTCTGTGTTTCACAAAGTGTGGTCAGTTGTCTATTTGCATATCTGGAAATCCTACAATCAATTCTTGTGTTGCTAATGACAGCTCATCGGACCTGTTGATGATGATGCTGATTTCTCTGTAATTGATGTCCCACATGCGAAGATGACCAGCGGAGGTCGAAATCAGGTAAGACCTCAAGAAGCTAAAAAATCTAGCAGAAGCAAGTCATTAAAAAACTCAGTCAACCGAGCCAGTGGAAAGGTTTCATTGGCCAGTCAACCCGTGTCTTTCGTGTCAAGTGGCGTAATGCCATCTGAAACGACAGAGATCAGCCCCGTGAATCTAGCCGGGGCCAGTGAAAATGGTGAGGAGCACGTGAGTCTGGTCACTTCTGAGAGCTTTGGTGCGTTTGAGGTACACACTAGGGGCTTTGGGTCTAAAATGATGGCGAAAATGGGATTCATAGAAGGCCGAGGGTTGCGGAAGGGAGGCACAGGTCTCACGGAGCCCATCGAAGTGATTAAGCGTCCTAAATCTCTTGGATTAGGGATGAGCTTACCGGAGTCTGGCGAAGAACCGGAAAGGAATAGGGAGTCAGAATCTCAAAGCGCTAAGTCGAAGCAAAGTGGCAGAGGAGCATCCGTGAGAAGAACGCCTCAAAGTATCGGAGCTTTTGAAAGGCATACCAAAGGGTTTGGATCCAGAGTGATGGCAAAGATGGGATTTATTGAAGGTATGGGTTTGGGAAAGGATTCTCAGGGCATAGTCAACCCCTTGGGTGCTGGCAGGCTCGCGAAATCTCGAGGATTGGGTGCCACTGGTTAGGATATATCGGTCCCCAACCTCAGCAAGCAGTTATTCTACTTTGCAGTCAAGATTATGAATGTGAATATCCTAGTGACAATTATTCTAATTCTGTCTTAACTTCAATGGAAGTTGTTACACCAGTATTATGTAATGTCAACATAGAAGCTAGTGACATCAGCTCATGCACCCTTTGTTATAAGTTATTGGAGGATTTCTTTCTGTTTAAGTGGTCAGCAGATTACTTTATTGTATAGCCAAGAAGGCTTGATCGAGGCCTAGGTATGACCTTTTCAAAATGTATCCTGTTGGAAAGATGCATTAGCAATATGGACAACCTCGCCTTGTTTTACCATCTCCGCAGGAAGCGTCAATGCGGTAATTTGTCCAAGCAGTAATTTGTGGAAATACTGAGTCTTGTGTTACGTTAATGAAGCAAATGTGTACGATTTGCACCGTTACCGTTATTTAGCATGAAAGTTCTGCAATTGTGAGTTGGTCTTACTTGAGATGCAGTTATAGATCATCACAAAAGAAGTCAATATGGTCTAGTGAGATGTAAATTGATCCTTCTGTTCGACGTGTGGATACTGCACGTGATAGCGCTTGACGCTGTCATATGAGTGATGTTTCAGCATCACAACTAGTAATTGTCAAATAGAGAGGGTGCTCAATTGAAGGCATCTTAGATTCTTAGCTAGCTTACATACACGTATCAATTCAAACATGCGATGTCCGAGTAGATTTTTCTCTTGACATCAAGATTGGTCAAACAAATTCCAAGTGCTACACGCGGAATGGTGCATAGAACTTGTGAGATCCGATTATGGAATGTCAGCTGGTGACGGTAGCTATTGAGTCTATGTCCCGTTTAATAGAGTTGGTCCAAATGAGTCAAAAATACAATCTTATGCTGGTTGGCAACTTAACATTCGCCCTATACTCTATGTAGCACGGACACTTTTCGGAAGCCTTCGTGTCGTGTCTGACACTTCGACATGTGTCCGAGACGTTCCGACACGTCCCGACACGTCCCGACACGCTCCTACACACGGTCAACGAGTGTTAAAAAATCCGACACGTGGTCAACTCTCTCCGACATGCTCCGACACGCGAGTCTAGAATTCAGACACGCACCGGGTCAATTTTAAAAATTTATAATATTTGAGGGGTCAAAATATAAATATACACAAAAGAAGTAATAAAAGAAGTAATAAAATTGCTATAAATATACATGCACGGTCAATTTTTTTGTCAGTTTTTTTTAAAATTGTTTTAGTTTTTTTAAAAGTCTTTTACTATGAAAGAAGTAATAAAAAATACTATATATGATAAATAAATAAATTTAAAAATATCATTTCAGCATTTTTCTTTAAACAATGTTTTTTTCCTCTAAGTTTTATGTATTATTGTAACAAATTAAAATAATGAATGATATTATTCAATATTTTCATGTAAATTAATTCTAGGCTATTTTATTATTTATTTATATATTTATATATAAATATATATTTAATATATAACGTATTTGAACATGTCAAAATTCTCTATTTTTAAGAAATGACGTGTCGGCGTGTCATGTTGTGTCGTGTGTCGCGTATCCGTGTCGGTGCTACATAGCCTATACTTGTAAAATTGTATCGCTATAGAAATTTCTAAGGTACAAATTTCATGTATCGTCGTCATCCATCGATTTAGATTTGTTAATTAATCTGATAGTTGGTCAATAGGAATCCTCTTAGGGTCGGCCGGTTATTTTACGGCAACATTGTCATATGGAAGAAGTGTCCAGACATGCCATCCACTAGCGATGAATGTGTGATTCTTCTCTTGACAGATGATGGTGTGAAATCCAAAGTCGTCTGCCCCGAAAGCCACGGGTCTTGCAAAGGTGGCCACTTTATCTGCACTTTAAGTACTCTTTAGAAGATAAAGGAAGTACTATAAACTATTTAATTTGGAAGGACGCATAGACCATGACAGCTACAGTAAGTCTGCCTGTCATTCCTCAAATGTAAGAGCAAGGGGTAGACACGCAAGAGGCCACCACATTTGACCCGTACACGCTCCGTACAGTTGTTTTTGGAGTGGGCAGAAATCTCGCACTAACGCCTTTTGTTTTATACTTGATGGCTCGGACCGTGAACACTGGGTTGACTGAAAGTTTTTCGAAATGCCCCGCAAGTCCTATAAACCGATTAAATACAAAAAGTTGATTTGTGCAATGGGTGATTCCCAAACCACCCATTACGGCCGGTTTGCATGAAAATAGTGGGATTAATGGGTGATTCCCGAATTCTCAAGCTAGAAATCGCTACACGCTCCAATCAATTACACCAATCCCGAAGGGCTACGGTTATGTGAGCCTAATGCATTTTCACCGGTGAATTTTCTGAGACAATGTGATGCACAAGATCTAATGGTTCACATGCATTGATCTCGAATTAATGGAGGGCATTTTCCAAGTGAACCTAACTTGTTGAACCCAAATTGGATAAGAAAGAAATCCAAAAATATTTTTGTGAACGGCGTATATATTGGAGAGTTTCTTTTATTTGGTTGGATGTATTCCCGATTACATCTAGACCTTCAATGTAAAAGATTTGAGAGGATATTGCTCGGATGTTGGGTAAGAAAAAGATACAAGTTCAATTTTGGAGGTTCGGGCGTGTAGACTCCAGCTCGTTAAACATTGATGGAGAAATTTTTTTGTTGACAGCTGCCAAGGGCCCAGTAGCAAATACAATGAACTCTTGCGGTCAAATTTTCCATGGACTTTAATCGCCTACTTGGGATTTTCTTATTGGTTGTACAAAAGAAAGCGTGTGGGTTCAGGAAGTGGTTAGAGAAAAGAACATAAATTAAAAGCAAGGTTTTGCTTTCTTGGGTTTCCTTTACTAAAGAAGCAAAATAGCGGGTTCCTTTTGAAATTGAGCCACCGCACAAAGAACAAAAGAAAGAATGTACGGACGCTCTTGAATTAGCTGTCCAAAGGTTTTTGCTATAGGCTTAAACACATAATGATTTGCGCCATGAGCTTTACATCTAATTAATTTGTTGATTTGTAAACACTTTTGAGTTTGGTCTTAATATAGGTGTGGGAAATACCCAAGCGTGTAAGCAATTATAACTCCAATTCTCTTATTACAGTGAATTATTTATCACCGGCTCTCCCGAGGGGGAGGTACCTATATTCGGACCGAATCACATAAATATTTCATATCTTTGTTGTTCCCTATCTATTTCTCAATGTTTTTGTGTTGTTTTAATAGCAAGATCTTGTCAATTTTCGCGTTACTTTTACAATATGTCTACTTTTGAGATGCCTCTAGTCAATATCACTTTTTGCGGAAAGTTCCTAGTAAATCACAAGGCTTGTGCTTTACTTTGTATAGAGATTAAATTAGTCATATAAATGACAACGCTTGACTAGGCTAGGCTAGGCTAGACTAACCGCGTGGAAAAATTATGACCAAGACTTTGGCCATGACCACAAGTTTCACACTCAAGCACAGGTGTCGCTGAACTCCTATAAAATTGCTCTAACTTGCAAAAAAGATGTTAACTCCAAAGTGCGATCCATCTAAAGTTTGGTCACTCGAATCTACAGCCATGAAAAAGGAAGCACGGTGGGTGTTTGTGGTGGTTTGGGGTATCGCATGTTTATGTGGTTCTCATGGGTGTCGGGAGCAAGAAAGGGTTGCCCTCTTAGCGCTCAATGCCACATTGGACTTGACATATGGGGTGGACGCCGGGGGATCATATTTCAACTGTTGCAGCTGGGAAGGTGTTGAGTGCAACCCCACCACAGGACGAGTCACTCAGCTAATGCTTTCCTCTTCGAGATATGATCATTTCGGCTCCAAAACTTGGTACCTTAACGCTTCACTACTTCTTCCCTTTGAAGAACTCAAGAGCCTTGACTTGTCCTCCAACTATTTAGGAGGGTGGATTGCACCAGAAGGTATAAATTCGCCGTTCATCCATTTCCTATAAAAAAAAGAGATACTCATTATCTAATGAACTCATAAGTTAATCACCTCTAGGTTCTTACTCACTTCCTGCATCATAGATGATTATGTTCACGTCGTCATTTATTCACGAGTCTACGACATATTTCCCCTTGAAATGGCAATATCTATTTGCACATGTCCTTGAATAGACTTTTGCGGCTTTTACTGCTTTTTATTATTTGTTTGCAGAACCAAACCTGCTATCTTCAAGGCTAAGCAAACTAGAGATGCTTGACTTGAGCTACAACTTTCTGGATCATTCTATTCTATCCATTCTTGGTACAATTCCATCTCTCCAGCATCTAATCCTCAAACACAATAATTTGAGTGGGACTTTACATGTGAATGGTAAATTTCTCCGACTTATTCTCTGCTTATAATTCAGTACAAAGTCGCCATCCTTGACATGAGTTAACATTGTTTCTGGAAAAATTAGGTGGTTTTAGCAATTTAATGGAGCTGGACATAAGTGATAACGCAGTTGATGCAGTGGCTATTGCTGAAGGTACTGTTTTGGTTTTCATGTAGGAACCTCATTTTTATTCGTAAATTAAACTAACTAGCTTGTGAGTCATGTAGGCATGCTCTTTAATACCTATACATGTGCTTCATATTAAGACTAAAGAAGTCATATATTGCAACCCCCTTCTCTTTCCATTTAGAAATGTTACTGATTCAAAAGATTCCTATCCCAAGGCATATGTGTGGGTGCTTTCATTATTTACTCTATATAATATTATTTTACCTGTTCAGGGTACAATTCCGACTCTCAGGTGCTTATGCTTCAAAACAACATTTGAATGGGACTTCACATGTGAATGATAGTTTCCCCATCTTATTCTCTGTTCATAATTCCATACAAAATCACCATCCTTTACTTGAGTTAGCAATGTTTGTGGATAAATTAGGTGGCTTCAGTAATTTAAAGGAGCTGGACATAAGCGATAATTTAGTCGATGTAGCAGCTATTGCTCAAGGTATTGTTTTAGTTTTCATGTAGAATCCTCGTTTGTATTCATAAATTAAACTAACTAGACTACGATTCATGCATGCTCTTTAATACCTTTACATGTGCTTCATATTAAGACTATAGAAGTCATCCCTTCTCTTTCCATATAGAAATGTTGCTGATTTAAAAGATTCCTATTCCCAGACATCCGCGTGGGTGTTTTCATTATTTTCTCTGGATAGTTCTATTCTACCTGTTCGCGGTACAATTCTGACTCTCATGTGTCAATTCTCCAAAACAAAATTTGAATGGGATTTTAAATGTGTATGATAGTTTCTTCAACTTATTCTCTGTTCAGAACTCCATACAAAATCACCATCCTTGACTTGAGTTAGCAAGGTTCATGGCTAAATTAGGTTATTTCAATAATTTAAAAGAGCTAGACATAAGTTATAATGCAATCAATGTAGCGGCGATTGCTGAAGGCACTGTTTCATTATTCATGCAGTATATTTCATACCTATATATGTGCATCATATTGAGAATATAAAGGTCATAAATTGGGACCCCCTTCTCTTTCCATATAGAAATGTTGCCTGATTCAAAAGATTCCTATCTCAAAGCATCTGCGTGAGTGCTTTCACAACTTTATTGCCAAGCAAGTTATTTACTTGGAATTTTACTAGCAGGCATCAAAAACTTGAGGCACTTAGAAAACCTCTACATGGATGGTGTCCACTTGAAGGATGTGGGGACCGTCGTGCGAGCATTAGGGGCACTATCATCCCTCAAGATCCTTTCTCTCCAATAATACAATAGAAGGAACGATTACTACTCAAGGTTAGTCAATCTCGTTAGTAAGTGTATGCTCATAATAAAGCTCCATTCATTTTGCAGAAAACAAATTATAAAAAAATGTTTTCCAGATTTTCTGGCATTTAGGTCACCGAAAACAAATAAGTGAAGGAAAATATTTTCCTACAATGGAAAAGGCATTTTCAAAAGTGGAGAAAATGAGGAAATTATTTTCCGTTCTCTTTCTTTCACCTAAACCTATTTTCCTCCATGCACTCTTTTTAATTATTTTTTTCTTGTTTTCATTTTTAAAAAAATCAAATATTTAATTTCTTTCTTTCTTTCTTTCTTTCTTTTTTCCTTCTTCCTCATTCGATCGCCAACTATGACAGGGGCGCGCGACCAACCATAGGCGAAGGACAAGCTCTCGCCAAGGCCGAGGCTTCGCCAATCTAACAAGGCTCGAGCTCGTCTGCCTTAGGCAATCTTGATGTCACCTGTTGATGGTGATCAACCAGAAAAGAAGGAAATAAGAAGAAAGAAAAAAAAAAAATAATTAAAAATTCTTTTTTAGAATAAAAATAAATTATTATTGAAAGGAGTACACGGATGAAAATCAGATCGGATTTTCCATACCAAACGGTAGAAAATATTTTCTAGTTCATTTTTAGATTTCAGCCTAACATAAAAAAATATTGTCATTTGTCTAAAACATTTTCCGAAAACATCATATTTTCCATGAAACAAATAGAGCCTAAGTTTTTATTAAAATATTTCCATTCACTCATGATATTTCTATGCCATTTCTTGATTATGTCTGTGTAAGGAAATCTAATGTTCAACAATCTTTTGTTTTCTGGGAAGATTTCCATAACTTCAGTAAGTTGGAACAACTCATCTTGGATTATTCTTCGTTGAACACCACCGGAATCCTTTCCAGCCTTGGTCCATTGACATCTCTTAGATTGTTGTCCTTATACAGCACCGGTCTTAGTGGCAAACTATCAGATCAGAGTAAGTCCTGATCTCTCGGTGTAAAACTTGGACATAAAATGAATCCTTCATGTACGTGTGTGTCCTTGTTATATGTTCCGATATCTACCATTGTAATTGAATTGACTTGTGATATCAATAACAGGCTTGTGTAACCTCAAAAAACTAGAAGAGCTGGATCTTAGCATTAACAAAATTACCGGCGGGCTTCCTACATGCTGGCGAAACATGACATCTATCCGGGTTCTATTTCTTGAAGACAATGAATTCACGGAGAATGTCGCCTCATCTCCCCTCACTAGTCTTACCTCACTCGAATTGCTTTCCATTTCGGGTAATTATTTTGATATCCCCTCATCACTCGGCCCACTTGCAAACTATTCAAGACTTAAGGTCCTCTTGCTTGATGACAACAAACTAACAACCGATTCTAAAGTTGCACCTTCGATCCCAAGGTTCCAATTGACAGTTTTTAGTATGTCAAATAGTCTATCGAAAGGATTCAAAGTGACTTCTCTTGGCTTTCTCAACCATCAATTTGACCTGAGAACCATTGATCTCTCCTCGAATGACATTGTGGGTCTTTTTCCAGCTTGGTTGTTGGAAAACAACACTAAGTTGGAAAACCTTCTTATGGCAAATAACTTATTTGCAACACTTGAGGTTCCACTGATGACCCTTCGTAGTCTTTCGATCATGGACATGTCCAACAACGGCATGAGAGGAGAGCTCACGACTGAATTTTGTTTAAATGTCCCAAATCTGCCTACCTTAATCTATCAGCCAACAAATTGGAAGGGAATATTCCATCTAAACTGGGTACTATAAAATCCCTATATTCCTTAGACCTTTCCCACAACAATTTCTCCGGGGGACTACCTATCCAGTTACTAGATAACAACTCATCATTGCAAAACCTCAACCTAGCATATAACAACTTGCAAGGAGAAATTGTGTTTTCCGACAACACCATGAACTTCTATTTGTCCATCCTACAGTTAAAGCACAACAGGTTCACTAGAGATCTCTCTTTTCTTTCATCACTTGTAAATCCATTGCGATTGGACGTTAGCAACAACTTTTTCATTGGTAAGATTCCCAAAGTGATTGCAAACATGTCATCGCTTTGCTCCTTGACTTGTCCAAAAATCAGCTAAATGGCCTCATCCCTCAAGAACTCTTTAATCTTCCTCAGCTCGTGTATTTGGCTTTGTCTGACAACAATCTCACTGGTTCATTAGCATCATCTTTCATAGCACCCTTGTTGAGGCATATCCATCTGAATGGGAACAAATTGAATGGTTCAATCATGCATATGCTCCCTAACAGCTCCTATTTGGTGACCTTGGATTTGAGTGAAAATGAGTTCGTTGGAAGCATACCCGATTGGCTAGGTAACCTCTCTCAATTAAGCATTCTTTTATTGGGAGGTAATAGCTTCTATGGAACATTTCCCAAGCAATTGTGCAGATTGAAAAGCTTAAGTATGATTGATCTTTCTGAAAACAATATGTTTGGTCCATTACCTATTTGCTTGGGACCCATGAATTTCTCCTCTAGAGGATATGCCGATAAGGTAGATTCAACACATCCTTTTGTATTTGGAGGTGACGAATTGTCACCTTGGTCTTATGTGAGGACAATTAAAAGCCAAACCTATACCCAGTTCTACCACAATAAAAATCTAGCATACGGAAAATGGAAAGTTCCACATATTGTTGGGTTCACAACAAAAAGAAGGTTTGATGTTTATAAAGGCTACGCACTCCTTAACATGATAGGACTAGATTTTTCTTGCAACAATTTCAGCGGGGAGATTCCACTAGAGATTGCAATCTCACAAGACATGCTTATGCTGAATCTATCACACAACAAGCTTACAGGACATATACCAATGTCATTGTCGAACCTCACAAAGATAGAGAGCATTGACCTTTCCTACAACAACTTGATTGGTTCTATCCCTGAAGAGCTTACTCAGTTGATTTCCCTGGAAGTCTTCAATGTGTCTTACAACAACTTGTCGGGAGCCATACCAAACAAAAATCAGTTTGGGTCATTTATTGAAAGCAGTTATTACGGAAATGATCTTCTGTGTGGACTGCCATTGAGTAATGACTGTTCGACAACCATTAACATTAATTGCTCAGCAACAAAATCATGCACGAAAGCTAAAGAAGATGGTTTCATAGACGGAGAGACATTCTACATCAGCTTCGGAGTGTCATACACGATGGTTTTACTGGTAATTCCAATTGTTTTGGTCATCAACCCCCAATGGCGGCAAGGATGGTTTCACTATGTGGAATTGGTTATCACCACATGTCGGAGCTTGTTCATCACATGCTACTATTTTGTGCAAGATGGTTTTCGAAAATTGTCCAGTGGCCCAACAATTTAGGTTCTCCCGTTCTGCATTTCTAGGTAATGGCAGGATTGGGTTTTTTTCCTGTCATTTGTTATTGTCATTGATGAGCATTGGCCTCAATGTGGATCTACCGGGTCAATGGAAGTTTTCACCTTCACAACTGAATAAGGTCTTGTTTTAATTTCCTTGAAGACAATGCATGCTGTGATCTTTCCCTTTTTCGAAAAGGTGGTTTTTACGTAGTTGCTAGCTCATCTTTATTTGGTTAGGTGATCATACTACTAACGATAACAAACAATACTAGAAAAACACAGCTGTCTCTGCTCACCTTTGTTATTTCTATAGTAGCACATTTGCTTTCATTTCCGAATGAAAATTTTCGTCTCTATGTATCACTCGGTTCATTCGCTAACCGTTTGAGACATAAAACTCCTCTTGCTTGACAATATAGCGTGAACGATTACATGTTCATCAAAGTCATAGGTTCATGGCTCATCCGCAATATGGTTAGGACATCAATTTCTATCTAACTTTTATGAAGGTTCACTTGTGCTAGAGTGTCTCATGAGATAGTTAAATTCACGGTCAAACTTGCATTTTCATGACTACTTTTACTAGTCCTATATGCGTGGAATGACATTCTAACATTACGCTAGGAGCTTAGCTATAGAGGTGGGAATGTGATAAAGCTACGCATCATATAACATTGACCTTATAGATTATCTGAAATATGTAGAAGCAAGTTTAACGTGCAAAAGAGAATTGTTATATCAAATAACATATAAGTAAGGTATTATGCCCTATTTTTCACCCAAAAAAAAAAATGGAGGAAAAAATATAGAGAACCTTGGAAAAACCATCCCCACTTTTTATAATGCACAATTTGCACTTTGAGAGAAAGACCCAAGTTGAAAAGACAAACAAACCCTTAGACCCAAATAAAAAGAGATTAACAACCCCCAACCCACGCCACCCCAAACCCCATTTTTCTCCCCATCCCTCTATCTTCCACCACACCAATGTTAACTGTTAGAGCTTGAACGTTGCACTCAAGGCCATGGCCATAAGCTCAAAGGCAGCACGAATGCTCGTGGCGTTTGACCTCAAAAGTCACGCGATCTACTGACCTGGAGAGTAAGCCAAATTGCCAAAGTAGGTAGTTAAATTACGACCAAAATGCAACGAAAAATATAGTCCCTCGTCCACCTTCTCAAAATAATCTCTATTCCACACTAAATCTTCCGTTGCACATCTAGTTTGCGAGGCTAATGCAAATTGGAGAGCAAACCAAATTAAAAGTGTAATTTGCTACCATGGGAACTCGAATTTTTCTTATGATTTTGCATCATGATGCGCTTATCTTCAAAATGTAAAGCGAGGATGGTCCCCAAGGACATCTTCAGCCTCCCAAACATGACAAACTTATATAAAGCAACCAGTGAAGTTGTTGTCCAATTATATCAATGTTGTATCTCCCATAAGAAGAAATGAGCATCTAGGAAAGCTAGTTTGCGTGCAATCCAACTTCATTCCAATAATAAAGGAACAGTTTCTACTTTGAGATTTTTCATGTATTGATGAATAAATCATACTAGATATATAAAAACTTGGTGGTCATTCTCTCGTCTTATCTTCTTTAATTAATGTCTAAGTATCCAGAGACTTTGTTAAAGAAAATTTGGGGTATAAGAGGGCAAATCCCATCAACATATAAATACAATACAACTCGTTGTGATTTTGGTAGCCTAAGCCAGAATGTTTCAGAGGATCCCTATCAAATTGCAAAACCAATCAAGGTCGAATTCCGCCCAGCCAGACTAGTTGTCCACGACAATCTCAAAGGACCAGGCTGATGAGCCGATGGCATTGATCCTCACATATTCCCAAAGAGAAAGAGCCCCCGCCACAGCTGTTTGTGTAGCGGAATATGATATCCCCAAGCTCCCGCCGCCGCATCATAGCCGTCCACGAGTCCCGTTGCGTCCCACGGCGAATGGCCAACGGTCCAAATGCGACCGCTTCCCCCAAAATCGATCTCGATTGATTGATCAATTAGGTCAGAAACTTCAATCGAAGTTGATTCGCGAGCTCAAACATGGCTGGAGGCAAGGAGAAAATATTAGGTACGTCTTATACTCCAGCATGTCAAATAAGAAGGTGCTCGGAGGACGACACGTGTCCTCGTGTTAGGCGCCATTTTGAAAAAATTTCGGACGGGAGACTAAGGGTTTTTCTTTCTTCGCACCTCTCTCACCTCTACAAATCGTCTCTCTCCCCTCCGCCTCCGCTGGTTGCTTCCATCGCCCCCCATGCCGACGCCGACGCCGAGTCGTGCCTCTCTTCCAGCGAAACGCGACGTCGACGGCACTCCACCTCCGCCTCCGCTGGTTGCCTCCGTCGCCCTCGACTCGAGCCCCGACACACCGCCTCCGCCTCCTCCCCTGAACCCTACTCTGACGTCGACGCCCCTTCGCCTCCGCCTATGCGCCCGACGCCAACTCGTCGAACCACGACGGCGAAAATGGAGGAGAGAGAAACGACGAGCTCGATGGCGCCAGCAACGGCAACGAAGTAGTAGACGGAGACGAAGAAGCAGAAACGCGCACACTCGGGGTTCTAGACATGGCTCGTCGCGTCGGTCGCGTTCCGGCTCGCCCGCGTCTACCTCCCCAAGAACCTCCGCCTGTCCACCCGCCCCGAGGTCACCACCCCTCTCACCAGCATTCGCCGCCGTAACGCCGCCTCTCTTCGCTCCATCGATCGATTCCCGATCCCCGCTCCCCGCCCCCTCCTCCCTTGAAATCTTGGAGGTTCATTTTCTGATACGATTTCTGGTTTTCTTATTTGTGCCGCCTGCAGTTGGCAAAGGCTACTGGTTGAAGCAGCAGGCAATGTCTCCCTACGCAGGTTCGGCTCCGTTCGATCTCTGTAGGAAGGAAGCTGCTTGTTTGCTTACTGGCATGTCGTTGTTCCATGCTTTGATCCCTTCCACAGATTCCATGTATCACGAAATCTCGTTAACCTAAAGGAATTACTGTACTCACATGTATTTCTTTTTGTAAAGGATGCTGATTATCTTCCTAAAGGAAATTCTTCATTGAATTTTGTTAACCTTTGGCAACCTAGACGGCTCGACTAGATCTTGCATATGCATATTTGGTTTTCCGTTTTCATGTTTGTCGGGACATGATTAAGATTGATATCATATATTGATTATTACATTCTTTGATTCTGCCAATAGTTCTCTTATTGATCTTTAATCCTATGATAATGACCTAGATAACTGTATGTATTTTGCAACTTTTGAAATTGTCCGATGAAAGGACCTTCTGGTGAACAGATTCAAGATTTTCACGACAAGATCAGTGAGAAATTTGAGTTTGTGGCTCACCATAAGGGTGTTCATCGGTTTTGCTTTACTAACAAGTCTCATTATCATGAAACCATCGACTTTGATGTACACGTTGGCCATTTTACATTCTATGATCAGCATGCAAAGGACGGTAGGACTCTGCCTTTTTTCTGTTTTCTCGTCTCTTGAACTGACGAACTTTACAGAATATACTGCGTGTCTCTTTTTTATCTGCTGTGAATGTATCTGCAGAGCATTTCAACCCCTTGTTGGAACATATAGGGAAGCTGGAGGAGGCTCTCTACAACATTCAGTTTGAGCAGCATTGGCTGGAGGCTGAGACTGAACGTCAAGCAATTGGTAAGATATTTTATGTCAAGTCCTCTTGCTAATTATCGCGGTGGATTCCAACCCTGTTTCATCTCTGATGGAAATAACTTTCCTATTTAATGCTGAGTGGACCACTATAGCTTGCTTTGACTCCTGTTATCTCCTAAATCTCAAAGGTTCTCACAACCTCTGTTCTTAAAAGACCTTCAGGAGTAGATGTCTCACAAGACAAGTTAAAAGCTATTTCTAGAGCCTTTGACAAGCTCCTTTTATCCATCTGATTGACGTAACTAATCGGTTATATTGTTTATGATCCTGAAAATAGTAAAACCTTCCTAACTTGGCAGTAGCTGAAAAGGCGGACTTAGAAAACAAAGCAGGCAACAAAAAAGAAGATGCGTGCTTGGTGTACTGGGTTTCAAATGGTCATGGGTTTTGTTTACTTGTGTTATCTGCTAGATGTTTTGAAGTGTGTCTGATCGCCACACGAAATGGAATGGGGATGACCTTGCTAATTAAATATTGTGTTCACTAACAGACGATACATAGATATTGGGTTCAATGAATACTCATTCTATGATGATTTGTGATCGCAGTGAACGACGCAATGAGCAGAAGGGCAGTCCATAAGGCTTTCTTCGAGTCAGCAGCACTTGGGGCGAGTGTTCTCCAAGTTTACCTGCTCTGCCGCCTTTTTGAGAGGAAGCTTGGTTTCTCTCGAGTTTAACATTGATACTGTCAGATGACGCTAAAGTAATTAGAGATTTTTGTTACCAACGCCAATCTTCGGTTCTTTCTTTAAATATCCATAGAGACATGTGTAGACAAGGAAACTGTTTACTTTGTGAAAAGTTCATATGATAGATGACCTTGAGGTGAAAAAATAGAATACGTCAGGCCATGAAGAAAAATTGGGCATTATACTAGGTTCCATCGTTAAGTTCATGGCAATTACAACTTCTTCCTAACTAGAGTGAAGCTCAAATCAAATTGAAGCAAAGAGAAGGAAAAGATGTGAGGAAGAGAGCTTTGTTTTATTTTGTTGTTTGGTAAGTAGGACAGCCATAGCTCCACAGTTTTGGAATTGCATTTACTGGGGATTGGAACCTTGGTCTCATTCTTGAGGTCTTTGGCGGTGATTGTGTAACAGAAGTAGCTTCCGCACCATTAGTAGGGGGGATATTAGAGCCATGTCATTCACATCAGTCGTGGAAAAGAGGAAGAGGAAAAAAGCGGAACGTTGATTGATCTTACCAATTTGTGGAATTTTATGGACTACATCAATGATGTATGAATGTGTGGAGTTAATCGACTACATCAATGATTTATGGAAAAAGAGGCCATAGATAAAGCTGGTTCATGACCGCAATCGTCGTTTCACATGCACGAAATTTTGCAAACTCATGTTCTTTGAGGAACGCACGACATCAGAGACATTTTTGTTACTTCCATTGTTGATATAAGACTAACCTTTTCCTAAAACAAAGAAGAAGGGCAAGATCGTGCCTTTCTCCTTATGAGATCAGGATTACCAATATTTGAAATTGCCATTTGAACAATCCCTACGCAGAAGATTCGTGGAGATGACCTTTCCCATGTCTAAGGGAGTTGACACCTTAATTCCTATAAAAGAGAAATGACAAACGCATATGGCTATGACTCACGCTGTTCCCCCAACCAGAAACATCCGTTAGCGTGATTGATGACAGGAAAGGGTCACAAGCTCGTATCTATAATGTCTTCAACAACGATGGATAACAATAAATTAAACCAGATTGAAAGTAGGCGTAGACATTTTAGACAGATCCAATTCACAACTACAGAAAGCAGACAATTAATAAATTAACAATAGAACTAAGCAGAGGAAGAGAGAGAGAGAGAGACATAGGCAGAGACACAGAGAAGCATACTGCTGATAGATTATAGTAAGCATGACGCGTCATTATTTTACTCATCTCCACAAACCCCACATTTACACCACGAGCTATTCCTGCAACAATAACAATGGCTCTAAACTGTTTGTATCTTCTTCAAGTGAACATTCTGGGGCTGCTTTAGCCTAACAACGCGCGTCTCTTTTGGAAGCTCCTCGCCAGAGAACCTAGTCAAGATTCTGCTGGGCTCTGAATGCAGCAAAACCATTTCTTCTGCGTGCAACAAAGAATTCACGGTAAGAGAGCGAAGCAGCAAAGGTTGGGAGAATGAAAACAAAATAAATAAATAAATAAAATCTACAGCAGCTGACTTGTTCACAGACAATTGCGTCCAACTCAAATTCAATTCCTGCTCGCACTATAAAGGATAATAGCATCTTTCGGATGGTCATTTTGAATGATTCAAATACTAACGAGCAAGTAGTGCCCAACCTGCTTAGTTTTTATGACACTGTCAAATCAATTTCTTTTACGCTATCTGCAAGTTTGAGAGTTATATTTTCCATTTCTACATTTTCATCAAGACTAGCATAGCATATAAGAAAGTTTAAATTTAATTATTAGACAGGTTAACTACTACATAACTGGAACCTTAATAGATTATCGTAGAACAAATGACTGCAATAATTAATGCATCCTACATAAATAAAACAGTTTGTTCCCAGGCTCCTAAGAAACAACTTACCGTTGGAGGTTTGCTCGGATCCACAGTGTTTGACTTAAGGGTTGGCCTTTGCCGGAGATTTGGGCTTGCCGCCCGTCTTTTTTTCATACCTTGCCTTGTTAAAGATGACAGTAAACCCCTCCGCTGAAGCTGGTTCATTCACATCCCATTCACCAAACTTTGGCAATGGCTGACCCCTTTCCTGTTGGAACAAGAAACAGATTGTTGAATGCACAAAATCTCCACCTCACTTCAGTCTCCACACGAAACATAAATATGGGACTATGGACTAAATAAGGTGCACAATGAAACTTGCCAAGATAACAATTATAAGCAGAACAACTTCTTATTTTCTTAGACCACACGGTGTATATGTTAAAACATCATCTAGAATACAGAGGAGCTCTTTCTTGAATTAGACAAATGAAGAAATAGCTATATTGAATAAGCTGCACAGTGCGACGATAAGAATGTTCACAATCAACGATGAAACCAACAGCACCATAACCTGGATCTGAAAGAAGTTAAGATGCCCTTAAGCAGTAGTAATTCTGATTCCAAGAAAAAGCAATATGAGTACCTCTCTTTATAATTAAGAAAAACAATAATGATCATTCGATCGAATAATCTCCGGGGTCCATTCACCGCTTCAATGATTCACATACATGGCAGGTTGCTTTAATCCCTTAGAGAAACTGGATAGCATGCAAGTATAAAGTTTCCTTTTTTAGAAAGCTATAATCAGATATGATCCTCGAGATATGATCCTCGGTCCTATCACATAAATAGGTAGAGGAGTTCGTTTCACCATTCAGCTTGCCGTGAATGGCGACCCGTCAGAATAGACCAGATCATCCTAATTTCTTGGAGGAAAAAAGGTTGAAGCAGTCAAAAAACCATAACTCAAGTGCTTCCTCCGTTCAAAGTAATCACACCACCGAGACCCCATTACGCATGATAATCTACTCCCAAACAGGCTCACCTCGTCAAAAAAATTTCAAAACCCGGAAAACATGCCAAACTAATCAATCATCTCCCAAAAAATCTACTTCCTCACCCAGATTTTCCAAAGTGAAAATGCTGAAAAAACGAGATTTCGAGGGAGGGGGGAAGAAAATTGAAGATGGGAGGGATCAAAGCATGAAGAATTTCCTTTAGGAAGATAATCAGCATCCTTTACAAAAAGAAATACATGTGAGTACAGTAATTCCTTTAGGTTAACGAGATTTCGTGATACATGGAATCTGTGGAAGGGATCAACGCATGGAATAGCGACACGCCGCAAGCAAACAAGCAGCTTCCTTCCTACGAGAGATCGAACGGAGCCGAACCCGCGTAGGGAGACATCGCCCCGCTGCTTCAACCGGTAGCCTTTGCCAACCTGCAGTGGCACAAACAAGAAAAACCAGAAATCGTATCGGAAAATGAACCTCGAGATTTCAAGGGAGGAGGGGGCGGGGAGTGGGGATCGGGAATCGATCGATGGAGCGAAGAGAGGCGGCGTTACGGCGGCGAATGCTGGTGAGAGGGGTGGCGACCTCGGGCGGGTGGACGGGGCGGAGGTTCTGGGGAGGTAGACGAGGGCGAGCCGGAACGCGACCGACGCGACAAGCCATGTCCCGAACCCCGAGCGCGCGCGCTTCTTCGTCTCCGTCTCCGCTTCGTCGCCGTCGCCGGTGCTGTCGAGCTCGTCGTTTCTCTCTCCTCCATTTTTTCGCCGTCGTGGTTCAACGCGTTGGCGTCGGGCGCGTAGGCGGAGGCGGAGGGGCGTCGACGTCAGAGTAGGGTTCGGGGAGGAGGCGGAGGCTGCGTCGGCGTCGAAGTTGAGGGCGACGGAGGCAACCGGCGGAGGCGGAGGTGGAGGGCTGTCGGCATCGCGTTTCGTTGGAAGAGAGGCACGACTTCGGCGTCGGCGTCGGCGTCGGCGTCGGTGTCGGCGTCGGAAGCAACTAGCGGAGGCGGAGGGGAGAGAGACAGAAGGTGCGTTTGGGAACTACTTTTGGGAAAAGTTTTTAAAAAAATGCAAATACCTTTGACTTAAAGGTGTTTTCCAAAATGCAATCGTGTTTGGTAAAATGTACTTTAAAAGCTCTTTGTAAAGTATTTTGAGTAAAATAGCATTTAGGGAATTACATTTTACAAAGGATCTTTGTGGTAAGAAAAAAATTATCAAAAGAAAAATTAAAAAAAATTGACCAAAGAGCGGTGGCCGTCGGCGACCTCCCGGCGACTCCGGATCTGAGGCGGCGAGGTCATGGGAGGACCTCGCCGCCCTAGATCTAGGTCACGGTGGGGTCGCGCGACGCCGCCGCGACCGGGATCCGGGGGTCGCGAGGTCGCGCGACCCCGGATCGTGGGCGGCAAGGTCCTCCCGCGACCTTGCCACCCATGATCTGGATCGCGGTGACCCGGACCGCCGTGGATCGCGGCGGCCGCGCCACCCCTAGCGTTGGTCATCGGGCGACGGTCGCCGGCGACCGCTCGTGGAAGAAGAAGCTCGCGGAAGAAGAAGACCGCCTGCCACCCCAGATTTGGGTTGCGCCACCTCCGGCGTTGATCGCGTCACCTTCGGCGTCGGTCGCGCCACCCCCCGACGATCGCCGATGTCCCTCGACGTCCCTCTAGCAGTCGCCGACTGCTCACAGTCAGCTAGAATCAAACCCCCCGAAGAAGATGAACAATTGCGACACAAGGGCAAGAACCGGAAAAATAAAAAATTCGTGAGGATAATTTTGGAAAAAAAAATTATGAATAGTGCCCGTGTGGGCATGCCGAAAAAGCCGAAAGCCCAATCGGCTTCACAATGTTGGCATTTAGGGAATGAGGGCTCAAAATTTTTTGTCAAACGGACTGGCATTTGTCTAAGTATCTTTGGACTTCAAAGGGGCTTTGGGAAGTGGTTCCCAAATGCACCCAGAGAGGAGAGAGAGGAGAACGGGGAGAGAGACGATCTGCATAGGTGAGAGAGGCGCGAAGAAAGAAAAACCCTCAGTCTCCCGTCCGAAAATTTCTCAAAATGGCGCCTGACACGAAGACACGTGTCGTCCTTCGAGCGCCTTCTTGTTTGACACGCTGGAGCATAAGACGTACCCAATATTTTCTCGAAAGAGGGAGGTTGACGTGGCTGTTGAGTTGTGACTTTGCTCTACACTCATTGGTTTATCTCTGTATCTTTTGTATCATGTTACGCATCAACCGAAGTGTTCTTACTCCAGTCAAACTAATGCAAGTACTGATATGTGCCTTCCCAAGGTTTAGTGTTGCTAAAGATGATTTGCATAATTGCATATTCATTCAGCAATCATGTCGAACTTTAGGTATAGCTTTTCTTTTTGGCCACGCTCATGTGAATCACCTATCCAGTTTTCTCGATTTTATTCAGCTGCAGAGGTGCTTGTTCAGTTTGCCAATTTTCCGATTCTCGATTTCGTTGATTCTTTGTCTTCAATAAACTTGAGTGTGGTTTGGACACATCTTCATGTTCGCTTCTTAAGGATTTCTACGCTTATGTTCCATGGAAGTGATTTTTGCTCCGGTAGTAGATTGTGTCCTACGTAAGTCGAACTCTTTTTAATGATAACAACTTTTCTTTTTGTGATAAGGTTCAACGACTGGCAAGAATTTATCGGTTGCGAAGTAGCTCCCAAGGATCGGGCAAAAAAAGATTAATGGGCCTTATGTTTCCCCTATCTTCGCCGTTTCTAGGCTTTAAGCTTTTGCCATTCTAATTATCATCTCATTTTTCCAGATTTGTAACGGTTGTGCGAACACCCCGCAGACATGCGTGCCATCTTCAACTGATAAACTTATACTGGAAAAGGTATTACATCTGATTAGTGGAAACTTTATGCATAAACAGTGCTGTGTTTTCATTCAGGATCGTTAAATCTTCCTTTTTCTGTGTTTCATAAAGTGCGATCAGTTGTCTATTTGCATATCTGGAAATCCTACAATCAATTGTTGTGTTGCTAATGACAGCTCATCGGACCTGTTGATGATGATGATGCTGGTTTCTCGGTAATTGATGTCCCACATGCGAAGATGACCAGTGGAGGTCGAAATCAGGTAAGACCTCAAGAAGCTAAAAAATCTAGCAGAAGCAAGTCATGAAAAAACTCAGTCAACCGATCCGAGTGGAAAGGTTTCATTGGCCATCAACCCGTGTCTTTCGTGTCAAGTGGCGTAATGCCATCTGAAACGGCGAGAGATCGCCCCTGAATCTAGCCGGGGCCGGTGAAAATGGTTAGGAGCACGTGAGTCCGGTCACTTCGAGAGCTTTGGTGCGTTTGAGGTACACACTAGGGGCTTTGGGTCTAAAATGATGGCGAAAATGGGATTCATAGAAGGCCGAGGGTTGCGGAAGGGAGGCACAGGTCTCACGGAGCCCATCGAAGTGATTAAGCGTCCTAAATATCTTGGATTAGGGATGAGCTTACCGGAGTCCGCGAAGAACCGGAAAGGAATAGGAGTCGAATCTCAAAGCGCTAAGTCGAAGCAAAGTGGCGAGGAGCATCCGTGAGAAGAACGCCTCAAAGTATCGGAGCTTTTGAAAGGCATACCAAAGGGTTTGGATTCGAGTGATGGCAAAGATGGGATTTATTGAAGGTATGGGTTTGGGAAAGGATTCTCGGGGCATAGTCAACCCCTTGGGTGCTGGGCGGGCTCACGAAATCTCGAGGATTGGGTGCCACTTGGTTAGGATATATCGGTCCCCAACCTCGGCAAGCAGGCGCTAGTAAGTTATTCTACTTTGCAGTCGAGATTATGAATGTGAATATCCTAGTGACGATTATTCTAATTCTGTCTTAACTTCAACGGAAGTTGTTACACCAGTATTATGTAATGTCAACATAGAAGCTAGTGACATCAGCTCATGCACCCTTTGTTATAAGTTATTGGAGGATTTCTTCTGTTTAAGTTGTCAGGAGATTACTTTATTGTATAGCCAAGAAGGCTTGATCGATGGCTAGGTATAACCTTTTCAAAATGTATCCTGTTGGAAAGATGCATTAGCAATATGGACAACCTGGCCTTGTTTTACCATCTCCGCGGGAAGCGTCAATGCGGTAATTTGTCAAAGCAGTAATTTGTGGAAATACTGAGTCTTGTATTACGTTAATGAAGCAAATGTGTGCGATTTGCACCTTTACCGTTATTTAGCATGAAAGTTCTGCAATTGTGAGTTGGTCTTACTTGAGATGCAGTTATAGATCATCACAAAAGAAGTCAATATGGTCTAGTTAGATGTAAATTGATCCTTCCGTTCGACGTGTGGATACTACGAGTGATAGCGCTTAACGCTGTCATATGAGTGCTGTTTCAGCATCACAACTGGTAATTGTCAAGTAGAGAGGGTGCTCAATTGAAGGCATCTTAGATTCTTAGCTAGCTTACATATACGTATCAATTCAATCGTGCTGCCCAAATTAACTGTAAACCAGTAGTAGTTGTCGCCGTCTAGTCGTGGTATGTTTATCTCAATGACGCTTCCAAAATCGTCGCATGAAATGCCAAGCCATGTGCAATGCGACACAGAAGTGTTGTTCGTAATGTGGCGAGGCCACCACCCACTGTGGTGAAGAGCATCTGCCTCTATTTTGGTGGCAGGAGCAGGGAAGTTGTGGGAGAGAGCCAGCACAATAACGATCCATGTAGCTGCAGTCATCAGCTGGCAAATATGTAAGCCGATGGATTTGCTTACAAGATTATGCTTGAGAGAAAGAGAGAGAGAGAGGACCTCTTCTTGCTTGGAAAGTGGAGAGCTTGAGTTTGCCGTGATATATGGAAGAAGGGCAATCCACAAGAAAATAACTTGACTGGAGAGCAATTCAACATAAAGACTTGAGAGGACCTCTTCTTGCTTGGGAAGTGGAGAGCTTGAGTTTGCCGTGATATATGGAAGAAGGGCGATCCACAAAAAAAATAACTTGAGTGGAGAGCAATTCAACATAAAGACTTGGAAGTCTGCCAAAGTCTCTCCCCGAATGAGACAATTTTAGTGCAGATCCAATTTACACTTTGCATTCCATGAATCATGCTCACGAGATACCACTGAATTTTAACTTTTTAGATAACCTTGGTCTCACATGTAGCACTTTTTTGTGTTTGAATATTATTGTCAAACACGCGTTATTTTAACTTGAAAAAAAATTAAAAATATCATAATTTTCATATGGCGCTCACTTTAATACTAAAATATTTTGAGCAATTAATTGAGTACTACATCGATGGAAAAATGGACGCTTAAGTGTCTCTGACTCCAACAATAAATTCTGACAATTCATCATATATGGCATTCTAAATTAAACTTTGACTCACACCTGTTTTCTTTTTCTTTTTAAAAAAAATTATAAGAGATATTGAAGTCTAATGTGAAATATTCTTCATCTAACTAGGCAAAAATGAACAGCACAAGAACGCTTCATTTAAAATTGGGGAAGCTTTTCTCTCTCCCTCTCTCGCTGAAAGAGCTCTGTTTCTTCTAAGCAAAGCTCCATTTTCTCGATGGAGAAACAGAGTTCCCTGTTTTAGCCTCCCGTTCGTCTTCGGGAGCATCTAGGGACAACGACATTCCAAGAATCGGCGAAAAAGAGACGGGTTCTTCAAGGTCGGTGGAGGAAGAGGAGGCCTCGCAATGAAGATGAGGCCGTGAGTTTCAAATTCAAAAATTTCACCTTGAACGTTACGTTTGACATTCCAGCAGGTGATTTTCGTGGCAAATAATCATAGAAAAAGACCACTTATTGGAGTAGCTACCCACGACGCCTTGCTTCAAAAAAGAAAAAGAACGTAAACGAGCATTGCGTATGAAGAAACTTGTACACATCCATCAAGAAGTTAAAGGTCTTTGTGGGGTTTGATATGTTTTGACTTTTGGATCAATGCGTGGCCGATGGTTCATGATAAGTCATGGTCTACACGACCCTTCTATTGGTGATTTTTGGCACTAAAAAAAATTCTAACCCTTCGTAAGGGAAAGGTCTGTCTTACCAAACTTTCTACATGACACTTCTATTGATGATGTTTGACCCTCAAAAAATTCTAACACATTGTAAGGGAAAGATCTGCCTAACCAAACTTTATTAAACTATTCAAATTTAACAGACAAATTCTCCATTGAAGTCGTTCGAGCTCAAATCTAGACAAGGGAGATTAGTCAAATCTCATATTTCCAATGGGATGGCTCAGTCCAAGCCAAGAGGCGGGATTGGACACAAGAACAGTCGAGCTTGTTAAATTGACCCAAAGATGGAGGAATGGGGCTAGTCAAGGAGTTTAAGCTTAGTTTTTTTTTCCCCCAATTCTGTACTATTGATGATGATATTACACACAATCGGAATAAATCACTATTATCTCATATTAAAATTTCGAATTTTCATAAAATTAGTAGGTCTTGGGTGAATAACCATATAAGCACATCAGTTTTCTTGAGTAAAAACCACAAAAACTAGATTTTACCTTTAAAAAGTTATTTGGATTCTTTGTGTAACACTTGGATTGGACTGGCCTAGCTTGACCTATTTAATTAAACAGAATCATGTGGGTTGGGGCTGGATTACCTATTGATTACATGAACCATATTCTGGCCAATCAATTTAAGAGTATCCCCTTAACATGACACCACATGAATACTGGCCGTCGACACAGATTGACACCCCGACTTTCGTCCTTAATTCGCTCCTCATGCATGGCATTAGACCTCGATTCCCTTGATTACTTTAATCAGAAGAAGGTTCCTGATCTCTTCCAAAGCATGTCCATGGGTTGTGCACAGAAATTTATAAAGACAGTATGCTGCACGCTCTTTCTTTTCAATTCGAATTCCCATGAAGTAGGGAGAAGACAATGATACCGAATGAGCTCTCTTCATTTCGATTTCCGGTTCCCAATTCCCCGACAACCCAACAAACATCAACGAATTTGTCACCGCCGCGAGTGTTGATCGGCTTACTCGAGAGAGCCAAGTGTCACGGCGCGACTAGAACATGATTACGTCGGATCAAACTGGTCCGGTAGCTCGAGATCCTATTATCTTGGCTTTTGATGCAGCCTAGCATAGTGCGTGTAAAAACAGGCACGCGTTCAGCAGTTGGGGGTCTTCGTCGTCCACGCTCGCACTCAAGAGTCGGAGTCGGAGAAGTCGGAGGATCGACACGGACCACATAACCGCACCGCAGGAGACGCACGGCCAAAGACAAAAGTGTATTCCTTTTTTGACTTCATTTGGCAGACGCAGAAATTTAGTTTGAGGAGCGAGACAAGGAGATAGCACCGAGCACAGAAATTTCGTGTGAACTGGACGAATTGGAACAGATGTTTCGTGAAAATAACGCTGAGTCTGATCTTGTGAATTTCGAGTGCTCGAGTCATCTGCCATCAAAATGGGGAAAGGTCATCGCACGGTGGTGAACGTCCCACTCAATATAACTCATATGTTCTTGCCCCGGAATGTGGAGAATCGTTGGTTGGCAACTTGACATTCGTCCTATACTTGTAAAATTGTACCGCTAGAGAAATTTCTAAGGTACAAATTTCGTGTATCATCATCATCCATCGGTTGAGATTTGTTAGTTAATATGACAATTGGTCAATTAGAATCCTCCGAGGGTCGGCCGCTTAGGCACTATTTGGTAACCATCCAAACAATGTTTGATTTTGATTTTTTTGTTCCCAGGATTAGTTTAGGAACAGAATTGCATTTGATAAATTATTTTTTTCCGGGGAACAGATTTGAAGTAGAATCAAGAATTAAAAAAAAAAAAACTTGATTCTTATTCCGGAAACAAAGAAAAAGAATAAAAAAAAAAGGTGGAACACTTCTCTCCCCTCCTCTATTGCCGTCCACCACTGTCCTCCACTGCCCGTCGGCGCCATCCACCGCCGTCCCTCGCCATCTATGAGGGCTGGCCTTAAAATGTTTACAAATTGTTTCCGGAATGTAATAAAAAGAAAATCATTTTTATCGAATTTTAAATAGAATCGTTACCAAACGCGCCCTTATCTTACGTAAAACATTGTCGTAAGGAAGAAGAGTCTAGACATCGCTAGAATTGTTCCAAAAACGCCCTTATTTTACGGCAACGTTGTCGTAGGGAGGAAGAGTTCAAACATGCCATCAACGAGCGATAAAAGTGTGATTCTTCTCTTGACAGATGATGGTGTAAAATTCAAAGTCGTCTGCCCCAAAAGGCACGGGTCTTGCAAAGGTGGTCGCTTTATCTGCACTTTAAGTACTCTTTAGGAGATAAATGAAGTACTATAAAATATTTAATACGTGACAAAAATATCGAAATTGCACGCCTAGCCTAATGTGCTTTTCAATTTCCCCTTTTTTTTTTTTTGAAAAATTGGATTAAAATATAGCTCTACGTCATTTATTTAGAAGACGTAAAAGGGCGTCTTTTGGGAGACGTCCGAAATGAATTTTCTTCATTAAAATTGATAAAGAAACTAAGGAGAGCGAGCAGCTTTTCTAGAATTTGAGAATTTGCTAAAATCCAAATGGGAACCCCAGTTTCCATCTCATCGCACCTCCTCCGCCATGGTCCTTCCCTCTCTACAAAATGTCGCGCAATAAATAAGGGATTTGGACTTTTTGCCGGCGAGGCGGGCCCCACCACCCCACCCGGGTGGGGCGACTGTACACGCGTCAAACACACAGCAACCCTACCCCTTCTTCACCCCCTCCCTCGCACTTGCGAGACTTTTTCATTTTCCAATCGTGGGGGCCCCACCACCCAAGCAAGGGGCGGGGGGGTCTTCCACTTTCGTCTTTAATTGTTTTCTTTCGGGAAGAGGGGGTTAGGCGCGTAATTGAATTCCGGGTAGACACGCACGAGTTCACCACATTTGACCCGTACGCGCTCCGAACAATTGTTTTTGGAGCGGGCAGAAATCTCGCACTAACGCCTTTCGTTTTATACTTGATGGCTCGGAGCGTGAAGACTGGGTTATTGGACTTCGGCCGGTTCCATGCTGATCTACCAATATTCAAATCCCAAGTGGATAAGGTATGCATGGAGAAAGTATTAATTTTAAACTTTATCGACTATAAATTGCATATGTAACCCAAATTCAAAGCTATGATAGGTGCGTACTTGTATCTCATTAATTTATCAAATTTGATGTTCGTTTGAATCAACCAAGCGGAGCATAGAGGAGGTTGATTTATTTAGTTTATCTATTTATTTATGTTTCCATTTATTTATCCAAGAAACTTGAAAGCAGTGGAATTATAGAATAAAAATCCCAGCAATATAATGCCACTTTGCTATCATAGAAGTTGGAAAATGTCAACTAAATGATCTACAGATGCCATCGGATGGAAACTTTATTCTGTTAGTTGTCAGATGCCGTTCTGGATTAAAATTGTTCTTTTTTATGGCACTAGATTCGATTGTTTTGGACTTGCCTTCCAATGGCAAAAGGCCAAAAAAAAAAAAAAAAAAAAAAAGAAAGAAAAAGAAGAAAAGAGGCTAGCGTGCTGCTTGAGCAAAATGTCTCAACATGGATAAACATAGGACAAAAAGTTGTATTTGGGTTGACGGAGGCATCTTTACATGAATCTAGTACATGTATCTAAATGAATTTGGAATGATAAAAAGATTGGTCCTACGTAGATTTCATGCGGTTTCTACCGAAAATGACCGTTTGAATTCATTATAACGTCAATACTATTTTGGTCGATGAGTGACCGCCTTATAAATCAGGCTCAAGCACGGACACTAGGTCTTTGTCCCTTAAAATGCAAGTCAAGTCAATGACCCATTTAACAAGTCATGGAATTTTGTTGCTAGCGATGCTTCTAATCAAGTGTCCCAAGAGATATACTTTTGAGATCCCAGTTCACACGCCAACTCAACCCATTTTCAATTTTATGGAATGCATAGCCATTACATCAAGAAGAAAGTGATTGGTAAGAAGGCTGAATTTGCAATATCTATCTTGTCCCCCTACCATGTCATCTTCTATCACCATGATGTCATACTTTATGTTTTTTTTTAAAAGGTTAATACCCTGAAAAACCTCAAACTAGTACACTTGTAACAAATTTACTCTAAATTAATTTTTTACCACAAAAAATTTTAAACTGATCTACCTTTGACAAACTTACCCCAAATTGGTATATTTTTGACAAATTTAGCTTCTATTAATTTCCATTAAATTTTACTGTTAAATTATTGAGTTGAATGATACATAACAATAGATTGTTGTATTAGTTTGGGATTTTACTATCTGTTCATAGTTATACCAATTTTGTGGTTTTTATTATTAATCCAATTTAATAGAGGGTATATTTATCACAAATGTATCAGTTTGGGGTTGATGGCGGTCAAATAAATTAATTTAGGATAAATTTGTCACAAGTGTATCGGTTTAGAGTTTTTATGGTTACTTAGGGTGCGTTTGTTTGTGTTCTTTTTTGTTGTTATGAACACAATTTCTTTTTTTCTTTTTTTTTTGTTCTCTTAACAAAAAAAAGAATAAACACTTTTTGTTGACGTTTTTGTTCCAAATCTATTTTTTTTTTTGGGAACAAATTTGGAATGCAAATGTGCAAAAAAAAAAAACTTGTTTCTTATTCCTAACACTTCCGAGAAACAATTTTTCTCCCTCCTAGTTTTCTTCTTCTCTTTCTTTTCTTCTTCTTTTTTTTTTTTTTTGGCCGGTGGCCGGCCTCAGCCATGGCCGGCGACCAGCCATCGAGGGCCAGTGACCTCGCTGGAGCATCACCGACCCCTGGCGAGCCTTGTCGTGGTTGGGCGAGGCCACTGGCCCTCGTCGCCCAATCGTTAGCCATGGTCGAGGCCAGCGATCGGCCAAAAGGAAGAAAAAAGGAAAAATAAAATGAAAATGAAAATATTAAAAAATTAAAAGAAACAAAAAAATTATACAAGTTTACCAAACGTGTTTCTTCTTTTTTTCTATTCCAAGAACATAAATTTTGTGCGCTTACCAAACGTATTCTTGTGTTCAAAAATTGTTTCCTAAATAGAAATAGTTTTTTCTATTTTTGTTCCCTGAAACAATTTTTGAACAAAAACGTTACTAAACGCACCCTTAGGGTAAATTTATCACAAGTATACCAGTTTTGGGTTTTTCATGATTAAAAATTACTTTGAGATAAAATTGTCACAAGTATATCGGTTTAGGGTTTTTCAGGGTCTTAACCCTTTTTTTTATTGATTAGACTAAGCTAGGCTATCAATTCTCAATGTGAAATCAACCATGGCTTTCTTTATGGAACAACAAATTAGGTAATGCCTTTAGTGGACTCATTAACACATACTAGATATGCTAAAAAATTACAAACTCTCATGGAGGAAACAACTACAGAGTGTGAAATTAAGTTTCCTCTTTGATTGCCCTCGTCCTCCAATTTCATCTAAATTCGGAAATTCTACATTTAGCACCCTCTAATTTTAGGAAATGGGGATCGCCCACAAGTCATCACCATCATCTCCATCAATGTCACAACATGCCACTCTCAATTCAAGAACGCAAAGTCATGGACAAAAAGGGGTCGTTAGACGCAGAATTCCATGTCCACACCTGCCCCGGACCAACTGTCGTTTCAGTTTTCTGGTTTCCCACGAAGGATAGAAGAGATCATGAACATGGTAAGAAAGAAAACCATTCAAGAAAGTGCAACTTAGGATGTAGCCTTTCTGTTGAAACAGTACACTCGGTAGACAACATCTCCATGTTTTAAGAGGGCAACCAGTGAAGTTGTTGTCCAGTTATATCAATGTGGTATCTCCAATAAAAAGAAATGAGCATCTAGGAAAGCTAGTTTGCATGCAATCCAACATCTTTCTAGTAATAAAAAAAACTATTTCTACTTAGAGATCTTACATGTATCGACGAATAAATCGTACTGGATATGCAAAAACTCAATGGTTATTCTCTCATCTCATCTTCTTTAATTAATGTCTAAGTATCCAGAGATTTTGTTAAAGAAAATTTAGGGTCCTGTGACTTGAGAGAGCAAATCGATTCAGTTAATCTCATTAACATATAAATACATCACAAATTGTCGTGATTTCGGTATCCTAAGCCAAAAAGTTTCGGAGGATCCCTATCAAATTGCAAAACCAATCAAGGTTGAATTCCACCTAGCTAGACTAGTTGTCCATGACAATCCCAAAAGACCATGATGATTGGCTGATGGCATTGATCCTCGCATATTCCCAAAGAGAAAGAGCCCCCGCCGCAGCTATTTACGTGGCGGAATATGATATCCCTAAGCTCCCGTTGCCGCATCACAGTTGTCCACGAGTCCCCTTGCCGCCCACGGCAAATTGTCAACGGTCCAGATGCGACCGCTTCCCCCAAGGCAGGAAACCCGATGCGGGGGGAGGTGATCCTTTTCTCTCGTCGTTGCCCCCAAATCAACCTTGATCGATCGATCAATTAGGTCAAAAAATTCAATCAAAGTCAATTCGCAAGCTAGAACATGGCTGGAGGCAAGAGGAGATTGAATTCAAGGAGAAATAGCAGTGGCGGCAACGGCGGCACTGACGGCGGCAGCAACTTCAACTGGAGCAGTAGCAAGTTCGGCGGCGGTAGGGGCAGCGGAAGAGGAGGGAGGGGAGGAGGATTCGGCACCTCGGCGTCAATTAGAGCTAGCCTCTTCGTCAAAGGCAGCGTCTTGTCAGACTGGCATTACTCAACATCTTGTCAAGAGCCTGTCTACGGCCCCCCGGCGAGGTCCATTTCTCTCGGTTTTGCTCACGCTTTCCTTTGATAAAAATGAGGTTTTGAACGGAAACTGAAAAATCCGGTTTTCTCAGTTATATGTATGTGAGAAGGGTGTTTTTTTTGTGAGCATAAGAGTGTGTTTTGGTCTGCTTGGTTTCCTCTGTAGGATCGAATGTAAATTCGGATGTGTCGAAAGCCAACAAACTCAAGCACAAAGCTACCAGTAAAAGTTATCCAATTATATTGCTCCGGGATCTCCTCCAAGAAGTAATGAGCATCTAGAAGGCAAATTTGTGTGCAATCCGACTTCCTAACTTAGTGGCCATTCTCTTACCTCATTTATTTAATTAATGTTGAGTGCCCCGATACTTAGTCAAAGAAAGATTGGGATCCCACCAACTTGAGAGGGCAAATCCACTCAGTTAACCCACTTACATATAAATACATTACAAACATCAAGTGAAGGTAGAATTTACCCACAAAAAAAAAAAAAAAAAAAAACATCAAGTGAAGGTAGAGAACTTGTTAGACAAGATGACCAAGCATGTTCGTTTGACGAAACTTTAGCTTAACTTGAGTGCAATTGTCATCTATCCATCAGAGCATTGGGAGAACTGGCATGGATGATGAACATTATGACTTAGTTACAAACGTCGAGACAAGGTAGATAGTTGCTAAAGTATGTCTTGATTTTGAGCCATTATGTGATATAACCTAATTGGATAAGAAAGAAATCCAAAAAATCTTCCCGCGAATGACGTATATATTAGAGAGTTTCTTTTATTTGGTTGGATGTATTCACAATTACATCTAGACCTTCAATGTAAAAGATTTGAGAGGATATTGCTTGGACGTTGGGTAAGAAAAAAGATACGAGTTCAATTTGGGAGGTTTGGGCATGTAGACTCCAGCTCGTTAAACATTGATGGAGAAACTTTTATGTTAACAACTGCCAAGGGCTCCAATAGCAAATACAATGAACTCTTACGTTCAAATTTTCCGTGGACTTTAATTGCCTACTTGGGATTTTCTTATTGGTTGTACAAAAGAAAGCGCGTGGGTTCAAGAAGTGGTTAGAGAAAAGAAAAGAAATTAAAAGCAAGGTTTTGCTTTATTGGGTTTCCTTTACTAAAGAAGCCAAATAGGGGGGTTCCTTTTGAAATTGAGCCACAGCACAAAGAACAAAAGAAAGAATGTACGGACACTCTTGATGTGACATCCTGAATTTCAACCATGTTTTCGATGAAATGAAATGGGCTTTTATCGACACGCCTATAGTCTTTTTCTCTAAGCCGATCACTCATGAGATAACTAATTTATTATGTGAAGCCGTTAAGGAATCTAAACACGACAGACTTGAGAATTCAATTAGAAATCGACTGCTCGACCGTGCTAATCTGCAAGGGTCAATACGACACCGTTAAAAACGATTAGAGAGCGAAGATAAGTCATTTCGATAGAGACATGTAATTAAAGTGTGGGTGATTCCACCTGATTACAAAAATTATGTCGAACGGCACTAAACCGATTTTTCTATCGTTTTTGTACCCTGTGCTTGTATTTGAAAACTCGAGATTTTCACAACAACCGAGAGTCATCTACGAGTCGGAGATGTACAATGTGGATCGAAAATAATCAACAACGGGTCAATTGTGCTAAAAATTCCTAAAAGCTACCCGGTAGGTTAAGTCACGCTAAAATCGCGTCCGGTTGAAATTAAAAACGAAATTGAACCCAGTTTCAAAAATCAAAAGTTCTAGTATGTCATGATTTATTTTAAAAACATCAATTCATCTTTTGAAGAATTTTCAGCAAGCCCGAGATTTTTGGCAAAAAATCATGATTCAGCGAAATTGATTCAAGAATTCGGATGGACCAAATTGAGCGCATTTTTGCCTCCAAGATGGATCAATTGGTGAAAAAATTTGTGGAATTAAGTATGGGGTTCCTCCTTGGCATTTTGACCATCAATTTTAGGGTAATTAGTGTGTAATTGAATTGATTTGTGAGGGAGGCACATGAAATTCGTAGGCCATGGGGGCTGCAATATTTCAGCTTCAATCTTGGCTTGTTGGGGAAGCTTGAGGAGGGAAATGGCTGCTGATAAGGGTTGTGGACTTTGGGGGCTGCATACTTAAGTGTTTTAGGTCTTTTGGTGAGCATTGAAGGCCTTGTCCCCATCGTTTCTAGCTATAGCCCCATCTTCTTATTCTTCTTCAGCATTTCTCCTCCATTGTTGCTAAAACAAGAGCAGAAAGCCAGCCAAGACTAGCTAGCCTCACCAAAGCCCCCTGCCGTCAACCGCCAGAGCTCGCCGAAGCCGTAGCAGCCGCCAATGTCGTCGTCCACCTACCTGTAAGCCAGGCCAGCCCACGCAACGCTAGCCCGCGTGACTCCAGCCACTCGACCGTCTCCCGTGCCTGCTTGTCGTCCGCCTGGCCGCCATCATCTGTCGTTCCAGCTGCTCGAGCCACTGTCATTTGCCCCTACTCATGCCGCTGTCCAACTCCGCCCGTTCCTGCGCCAACCAAGCCGCTGTAACCTTCAATCTAGCCCAAGACAGAACCGAAGTCCAGCTTGGTGCTGGGTTTGGTGCTGGGATGTCGTGGGCCTTTTTCGGGCCCTTTCGGATCTCTTTTGGCGTCGTCATCACCGTGAAATCATTGGCTCACTAATCCGATGAGTTTACTTTCTAAACTCTACTTAATGAGTTAATTATGCTTAGATGATGATTAGTTTATACTAAGATTGGATTAGGAGGATTAGTTAGTGTAATTAGTGATTTAGTTATTTAATTAGTCCAATTAGGTGGTTAGATTAGTATACATAGCTTAATTAGTGATTTATTTAATTTATTTAATTATTTATTATTTTTCGAAAATTATATCGGGATAGTCGATCGTCAAAATTTCGTGTTGATTGTCGTGGTGTAATTAGTTTGTGCAATTTAATGATGATTGTTGATTTTGGTTTATTATTACAAAATTATGGAATTTTGGTATTTAGTTAGAAAATACTAGTGTCAGTTTTTGACGTCAAAAATGTTTTAAAGTACTATATCAAATAGTAGGATTTTTAAAAGAGATAATATCACTTTTTCTGGTTCGATCTGACCATTTACCCACACATGATTATTTTACCAAGTGTTTTTAATATGAAGAAAATAGGCCTAGTTCATTATTTAAATTGAGACATTTGAATGCAAAGCACAATATCCTTGGCCAGGATTGGATATGCGTGTGATGGTTATGAGAACCGTTCACTCGATGAAGGTCTAGTGGGTGATACTCCTATATGGAATGCCCTCATCAATGGATGCTGGTCATAGTAGCAGCTGAGCCGATACTCATTCAGGAATGCCTTCTAGAGGTAGACATTGCCGTGCTCGATGGGGCAAGACGATGCCCAGCTATGTGGGAAGACCGCCGACTATTGAGTTGGCCGTGCCCATGGGGCCGTAATCGATTGGAATGCATGAATCAGTTATTTAGCCGCGTCTGATTATGGGACAAAATTGTGTGGCACGGAATGGGACGTGTCATAACGATTTGACTTTATAATCGGAACCCCTGTAATTATTTGAGATATAAGTTGAGGCGTTCCAATTGTTGAGTGTTATTACTGCATATATATGTGATATGAGCAGTACTGACGTGCAAGAAGGTGCAAAGGCGACGTAAGTCTTCTGGGATGTGTGATTAGGCTGCCTCTAGGTGTATTTCCTTCCTAATCGGGGTTTAAGGTGTGAACTCGCTGAGACATTGTCTCACCTCGTCATGGTTTACAATTTTTTATAAGTCCCTAGATGGAAGTTTGTCGGATTCGTTTTGGGCAGCCGTGAGAGTATAGCGAGCAGAGTACCATCTTCCCTATCCTCAAGAATTCCTGGACCCATGAGCTCATTGTGACCACGATTTTAATCGATGAGGGCCTACCACAGTTGGTACCTCATTGATTCGAGGCGTGGTTTCGTCATGGTCTAACGGGTACGGGAAGGTTCCGTGGATGGTTTTGACGGACCCGCCGTTGAGGGTGAGGGTGAAGAGGTACTCGACCCT
Organism: Eucalyptus decipiens; assembly: GCA_014182575.1. Classification (NCBI taxonomy): domain Eukaryota; kingdom Viridiplantae; phylum Streptophyta; class Magnoliopsida; order Myrtales; family Myrtaceae; genus Eucalyptus; species Eucalyptus decipiens. The sequence continues at coordinate 65,708,677 of CM024611.1, forward strand.
ATCGTGCACGCTAACACTATAGCTAATAATGCGGCAAATCAAGGGCTCGAGGTAGAGGAGCTTGCAGTAGAGGAGGTATCTGACCCACTTGACATCGACATCCCTAACGGTGTCATGATAGATCCGAATCCCAAGTAGATAGGGTCTAGGGTAGGGTTAGCTAGGTAGTCTTTTTGGGGGCCTTCACTTTCGTATATAACCTTGCAAGCTGATATGGTTTGTTATAAAGTATGTTTGGTTTGATTTGGTTGTCTTGCTTTTCTATCACATGTTTGTTGTCGTCAGGGGATCGTTTAATTCGCTTCTGCATGTGCATAATCGATTGGGTTGGCGACGCGTCCTGGGAGCATCGTAATTTTATCGACCACCGAGGGATGTGCGCGCGCATGAGGTTCAGGGCATGACACTCGAATTAGCTGTCCAAAGGATTTAGCTATAAGCTTAAACACACAATGATTTGCACCGTGAGCTTTACATCTAATTAATTTGTTTATTTGTAAACACTTTTGAATTTGGTCTTAATTTAGGTGTGGGAAATACCCGAGTGTGTAAGCAATTATAACTCAAATTCTCTTATTACAGTGAATTATTTATCGCCGGCTCTCCCATGGAATATGTATCAATATTCGGACCGAATCACATAAATATTTGGTATCTTTATTGTTCCCCATCTATTTCTTCAATGCTTTTGTGTTGTTTTAATAGCAAGATCTTGTCGATTTTCACGTTACTTTTACAACATGTCTACTTTTGAGATGCCTCTAGTCAAGATCACTTTTTGCTGAAAGTTCCAAGTAAATCACAAGGCTTGTGCTTTACTTTGGATAGAGATTGAATTAGTCATATAAATGACAACGATTGACTAGGCTAGGCTAGGCTAGACTAACCGCATGGAAAAATTATGCCAATAGAGACTTTTGGAAAATTCTCCGCCAATGAAATCTAGCTATTGTGTAACGTACAGTCCGTGCCCGGCACGCTAATTAACCTTGTCACCAAAAGTGGATGAGCTACATTCATCACTAAAGATGACCAAGACTTTGGCCATGACCACAAGTTCTACACTCAAGCACAATCGCCGCTGAACTCCTATAAAATTGCTCTAACTTGCAAAAAAGATGTTAACTCCAAAGTGCGATCCATATAAAGTTTGGTCACTTGATTCTGCAGTCATGAAAAAGGAAGCACTATGAGTGTTTGTGGTGGTTTGGGGTATCGCATGTTTATGTGGCTCTCGTGGGTGTCGGGAGCAAGAAAGGGTTGCCCTCTCAGCACTCAATGCCACATTGGACTTGACATATAGGGTGGGCGCCGGGGGATCATATTTCAACTGTTGCAGCTGGGGACGTGTTGAGTGCAACCCCACCACAGGACGAGTTACTAAGCTAATGCCCTCCGATTTGAGATATGACCGTTTCGGCTCCAAAACTTGGTACCTAAACGCTTCTCTACTTCTTCCCCTTGAAGAACTCAAGAGCCTTGACTTGTCCTCCAACTATTTAGGAGGGTGGATTGCACCAGAAGGTATAAATTCGCCGTTCATCCATTTCCTATATAAAAGAGATACTCATTATCTAATGAACTCATAAGTTAATCACGTCCAGGTTCGTACTCACTTCTTGCATCATAGATGATTATGTCCACGTCATCATTTATTCACGAGTCTACAACATATTTCTCCTTGAAATGGCAATATCTATTTGCATGTGCCCTTGAATAGATTTATGCGGCTTTTACTACTTTTTATTGTTTGTTTGTAGAACCAAACTTGCTATCTTCAAGGCTGAGCAAACTAGAGGTGCTTGACTTGAGCTATAATTATCTGGATCATTCTATTCTATCCATTCTTGGTACAATTCCATCTCTCCAACATCTATTCCTCAAAGGCAGTAATTTGAGTGGGACTTTACATGTGAATGGTAAATTTCTCCGACTTATTCTCTGCTTATAATTCAGTACAAAATCACCATCCTTGACTTGAGTTAACATTGCTTGTGGAAAACTTAGGTGGTTTTAGCAATTTAATGGAGTTGGACATAAGTGAAAACACAATTGATGTGGTGGCTATTGTTGAAGGTATTGTTTCAGTTTTCATGTAGGAACCTCAATTTTATTCGTAAATTAAACTAACTAGCTTGTGAGTCATGTAGGCAAGCTCTTTAATACCTATACGTGTGCTCCATATTAAGAATAAAGAAGTCATATATTTCAACCCCCTTCTCTTTCCATATAGAAATGTTACTGATTCAAAAGAGTCCTATCTCAAGGCATATGTGTGGGTGCTTTCATTATTTACTCTAGATAATTCTATTTTACCCGTTCATGGTACAACTCTGACTCTCTGGTGTCTATGCTTCAAAACAACATTTGAATGGGACTTCACATGTGAATGATAGTTTCTCCAGCTTATTCTTTGTTCATAATTCCATACAAAATCACCATCCTTGACTTGAGTTAGCAATGTTTGTGGATAAATTAGGTGGTTTCGGTAATTTAAAGGAGCTGGACATAAGTGATAATCCAGTTGATGTAGTAGCTATTGCCGAAGGTATTGTTTCAATTTTCATGTAGAATCCTCGTTTGTATTCATAAATTAAACTAACTAGACTACGATTCATGCATGCTCTTTAATACTTTTACATGTGCTTCATATTAAGAATATAGAAGTCATCCCCTCAAATGTTGCTGATTCAAAAGATTCCTATTCCCAGACATCCGCGTGGGTGTTTTCATTATTTTCTCTGGATAATTCTATTCGACCTGTTCGCGGTACAATTCCGACACTCATGTGTCTATTCTCCAAAACAACATTTGAATGGGACTTCAAATGTGAATGATAGTTTCTTCGACTTATTATCTGTTCATAATTCCGGACAAAATCGCCACCCTTGACTTGAGTTAGCAAGGTTCATGGATAAATTAGGTTGTTTCAATCATTTAGAGGAGCTAGACATAAGTTATAATGCAGTCAATGCAGTAGCTACTGCTGAAGGTATTGTTTTAGTTTTCATGCAGTATCTCTCATAGCTTTACATGTGCGTCATATTGAGAATATAGAAGTCATAAATTGGGACTTCCTTCTCTTTCCATATAGAAATGTTGCCTGATTCAAAATATTCCTGTCGCGAAGCATCCACGTGGGTGCTTTCACAACTTTATTGCCAAGCAAGTTATTTTCTTGGAATTTTACTGGTAGGCATCAAAAACTTGAGCCACTTAGTGAACCTCTACGTAGATGGTGTCCACTTGAAGGATGTGGGGACCGTCGTGCGAGCATTAGGGGCACTGTCATCCCTCAAGATCCTTTCTCTCCAGGATAATACAATAGAAGGAACGATTGCTACTCAAGGTTAGTCAAACCCATTAGTAAATGTATGTTCATATTAACATTCTGTTCATTTTGCGGAAAACAATTTTCAAGAAAATGTTTTCTAGATTTTCCAGCATTTAGGTTACGGAAAATAAATAAGTGAAGGAAAATATTTTCCTACAATGGAAAAGGAATTTTCAAAAGTGGGGAAAATGAGGAAATCATTTTCCATTCTCTTTCTTTCACCTAAACCTATTTTCTTCCATGCACTCTTTTAAATTATTTTTTTTCTTGTTTTCATTTTTAAAAAAATCAAATATTCAATTTCTTTCTTTCTTTCTTCCTTCTTCTTATTTTTCCTTCTTCCTCATTCGGTCGCCGACTATGACGACTGACAACGACTGACCGCAGGTGAAGGACAAGCTCGCTAAAGGCCGAGGCTTTGCCAATCTAACAAGGCTTGAGCTCGTCTACCTTGAGCAATCTTGATGTCACTTGTGGCTGGCTATGTAGCACAGACACTTTCTGGGAGCCTTCGTGTCGTGTCTGACACTCGGACACGTTTCCGACACGCTCCGACACGTTCCGACACACTCCGACACGCGGTCAACGAGTGTCGGAAAATCCGACACGTGGTCAATTCTCTCCGACATGCTCTGACACGTGAGTCCGGAATTTTGACACACGATTCCGACACGCACGGGGTCAATTTTAAAAATTTTCAATACTTGAGGGGTCAAAATATAAATATACAAAAAAGAAAGAAAAAAAAAAGAAAGAGGGAGGGCAGGTGGCTGGGTGCTGCTGCCGCTACCACCGTCAGAGGAGGCTGGCGACCTCATCGCCCATAGGCGGCAGAGGGGGGTAGGCAACCCTCGCCAGGCCGGGTGAGGCCATCACTGGCCATGCAAGGGCAAGGCGAGGCCATCATCGGCCAGGCAAGGGCCAGCGAGGCTCGCCCAGGTCTAGGTGATGCCTCGGCTGAGGCCCGAGCGAGGCTTGCGCAGATCTGGGCAACGCCGCGCCTTGACTCGAGCCCAGCAAGGGTCGTCGGCCCTCGCCTGGGGCTAGGGAGGCTCGCCAGGCATAGGCGAGGGCCGGCGTCACCTAGATCTGGGCGATCCTTGCCGACCCCAACCGACGCGTTGCCCTGATCTTGGTGAGCCTCGCCTGAGCCTCGCTAGGGCTGTCAAGGGTCACCCTCCCTCCGCCATCTAGGGCCAACGAGGTTGCCGGCCCCCTCGAACGATAGCCGGGCACGCCGCCGATGGGGGCAGGGCGGCGGCACCGGCGCGCCTAGCCACGAGTCCATGACCTTGCCTATTTTCCTTTTTATTTTTTTTTTAGTTTTGGTTTTTTGTAGAATTATTTTAGTTTTTTTTAAGTCTTTTACTATGAGAGAAGTAATTAAAAAAATGCTATATATGATAAATAAATAAATTTAAAAATACCATTCCAGCATTTTTCTTTAAACAATGCTTTTTTCTCTCTAAGTTTTATGTATTATTGTAACAAATTAAAATAATGAATAATATGAATCAATATTTTTAATGTAAATTAATTTTATGCTCTTTTATTATCATTTATTTATGTATTTATATATAAAAATATATTTAACATATAACGTGTCGAATGTGTCCGAATTCTCTATTTTTAAAAAATGAAGTGTCGGAGTGTCGTGTCGTGTCGTGTCATGTCACGTGTCGCGTGTCCATGTTGGTGCTACATAGGTGGTTGGTGATCAACTGGACAAGAAGGAAAGAAGAAAAAAATAATTAAAAATTATTTTTAGAATAAAAATAAAATATTATTGAAAGGTGTACACAAATGAAAATCAAATTAGATTTTCCATACCAAATGATGAAAAATATTTTCTAGTTCATTTTCAGATTTTACCAATATAGGAAAATATTGTCATTTCCCTAAAATATGAGTTATTGGAAAACGTTTTTTGGAAATGTCATATTTTTCACGAAACAAACAGAGACTAAGTTTTTATAAAAGAGGTTCCATTCACTCATGATATTTCTATGCCATTTCTTGATTATGTCTGTGTAAAAAAAATCTGATGTTCAATAATCTTTTGTTTTCTTGGAAGATTTCCATAACTTCAGTAAGTTGGAAGAGCTCATCTTGGATCATTCTTCGTTGAACACCACCATGGGAATCCTTTCCAGCCTTGGTCCTTTGACATCTCTTAGAATGTTGTCCTCATACAACACCGGTCTTAGTGGCAAACTATCAGATCATAGTAAGTCTTGATCCCTCAGTGTAAAACTTGGACATAAAATGAATCCTTCATGTGCGTATATGTCCTTGTTATATGTTTCAATATCTACCATTGTAATTGAACTGACTTGCGATATCTATAATAGGCTTGTGTAACCTCGTAAAACTAGAAGAGCTGGATCTTAACAGTAACGGAATTACTGGCGAGCTTCCTACATGCTGGCGAAAGATGACATCTATTCGGGTTCTATTTCTTGAAGACAATGAATTCACAGATAATATCGCCTCATCTCCCCTCGCTAGTCTTACCTCACTCGAATTGCTTTCCATTTCGGGTAATTATTTTGACATCCCCTCATCGCTCAGCCCACTTGCAAACTATTCAAGACTTAAGGTCCTCTTGCTTGATGACAACAACCTAACAACTGATTCCAAAGTTGCGTCTTCAGTCCCGAGGTTCCAATTGACAGTTTTTAGTATGTCAAATAGTCTATCGAAAGGATTCAATGTGACTTCTCTCGGCTTTCTCAATCATCAATATGACCTGAGAACCATTGATCTCTCCTCGAATGGCATTTCGGGTCCCTTTCCAACTTGGTTGTTGGAAAACAACACTAAGTTGGAAAACCTTTTTATGGCAAATAACTTATTTGCGACACTTGAGGTTCCACTGATGACCCTTCGTAATCTTTCGGTGATGGACATTTCCAACAACGGCATGAGAGGAGAGCTCACGACCGAATTTTGTTTAAATGTCCCAAATCTGCAGTTACTTAATCTATCAGCCAATAGATTGGAAGGGAATATTCCATCTGAACTGGGTAGTATAAAATCCCTTGTACTCTTAGACCTTTCTCACAACAATTTCTCCGGGGAACTACCTTTCCAGTTACTAGATAGCAACTCATCATTGTATAGACTCAACGTAGCATATAACAACTTGCAAGGAGAAATCGCATTTTCCAATGACACCATGAACCTAAATATGTTATGGCTACTATTAGAGCACAACATGTTCAAGGGAGATCTCTCTTTTCTTTCATCACTCGTAAATATGTTAACATTGGACGTTAGCAATAACTTTTTCATTGGTAAGCTTCCCAGATCGATTGCAAACATGTCATCGCTTTGGCTCCTTGACTTGTCCAAAAATAAGTTAAATGGCCTCATCCCTCAAGAACTCTTTAACCTTCCTAGGCTCGAGTATTTGGCTTTGTCTAACAACAATCTCTCTGGTTCATTAGCATCATCTTTCATATCACCTCAATTGAGTCATATCCATTTGAATGGGAACAAATTGAATGGTTCAATCGTGCATCTACTCCCTAACAGCTCCAATTTGGTGACCTTAGATTTGAGTGAAAATGAGTTCTTTGGAAGCATACCCCATTGGCTAGGTAATCTCTCTCAATTAAACATTCTTTTACTGAGAGGTAATAGCTTCTATGGAACATTTCCCAAGCAATTGTGCAGATTGAAAAGCTTAAGCATGATCGATCTTTCTGAAAACAATCTGTTTGGTCCATTACCTAGTTGCTTGGGACCCATGAATTTCTCCTCTAGAGGATATGCCGATAAGGTAATTTCAACACCGATTTCCGATTATGGAGGTCGATTATGGTCACCTCTTTCTTATGTGAAGACAATTAGAAGCCATACCAGGTTCTACCAAGATAAATTTCTACGAGACGAACCATGGCGAATTCCACATATTGTTGGGTTCATAGCAAAAAGAAGATTTGATGCTTATAAAGGCTACGCACTCCTTAACATGGTAGGATTGGATTTTTCTTGCAACCAATTCAGTGGGGAGATCCCACCAGAGATTGCAATCTCACAGGACATGCTTATGCTAAATCTGTCACACAACAAGCTTATAGGACCTATACTGATGTCATTGTCGAACTCACAAATATAGAGAGTATTGACCTTTCCTACAACAACTTGATTGGTTCTATCCCTGAAGAGCTCACTCGGTTGACTTTTTTGGGAGTCTTCAATGTGTCTTACAACGACTTGTTAGGAGCCATACCAAACAAAAATCAATTTGGGTCATTTGATGAAAGCAGTTACTATGGAAACCATCTTCTATGTGGAGTGCCATTGAGTAATGACTGTTCGACAACCATTAACGTTAATTGCTCAGCAACAAAATCATGCAGGAACGCTAAAGAAGATGGTTTCATAGATAGAAAGGCATTCTATATCAACTTCGGAGAATCATACACGATGGTTTTACTGGTTATTCTAGTTGTTATGTTCATCAACCCCCAATGGCGGCAAGGATGGTTTCATTATGTGGAACTAGTTATCACCACATGTCGAAGCTTGTTCATCATATGCTACTATTTTGTGCAGGATGGTATTCGAAAATTGTCCAGTGGCCGAACAATTTAGGTTCTCTCGTTCTGCATTTCTGGGTAATGGTAGGATTGGGTTATTTTTTCCTGTTATTTGTTATTGTCATTGATCGCATTACGTTAATGTAAGTTTTCACCTTCACAACTGAATAAGGTCTTGTTCTAATTTCCTTGAAGACAATACATGGCGTGATCCTTCGCTCTTTCGAGAAGGTGGTTTTTATGTAGTTGCTAGCTCATCTCTATTTGGTTAGGTGATCATGCTACTAGTGATAATAAACGTTACTAGAAAACACAGGTGTCTCTTCTCACCTTTGTTATTTTTGCCATAGCACTTTTGCTTTCATTTCTAAATGAAAATTTTCATCTCTGTATATCACTCGGTCCATTTGGAAATCATTTGAGACATAAAACTCCTCTTGCTTGACAATATGACATGAAGGACTACATGTTCATCAGAGTCATAGGTTAATGGCTCATCCACAATTTGGTTAGGACATTGATTTCCGTCTAACTTTTATGAAGGTTCACTTATGCCGGAGTGTCTCGTGGAATAGTTAAATTCATGGTCAAACTTGCATTTTCATGACTACTTTTGCTAGTCCTATCTGTGCGAAATGACATTCTAACATTATGCTAGGAGCTTAGCTCCAGAGGAGGGATTGTGATAAAGCTACACATCATATAACATTGACCTTATAAATTACCTGAAATATTTAGAAGCAAGTTTAACGTGCAAAAGACAATTATTATATCAAATAACATATAAGTAAGGTATCATGCCCTTTTTTTCACCAAAAAAAAAAAAAGGAGGAAAAAATATAGAGAACCTTGGAAAAATCATCTCCACTTTTGAGAATGCACAATATGCATTTTGATAGAAAGACCCAGTTGAAAAAACAAACCAACCCTTAGGCCCAATGAAAAAGAGATTAACAACCCCCGACCCCACGCCACCCCAAACCCCATTTTTCTCCCCATCCCTCTATCTTCCACCACACCGATGTTAACTATTAGAGCTTGAATGTTGCACTCAAGGCCATGGCCACAAGCTCAAAGGCAGCACGAATGCCCGTGGCCTTTGACCTCAAAAGTCATGCGATCTATTGACCTGGAGAGTAAGCCAAATTGCCCGAGTAGGTAGCTAAATTGCAACCAAAATGCCAACGAAAAATACAATCCCTTGTTCACCTTCTCAAAACAATCTCTCTTCCACGCTAAATCTTCCGCTACACATCTAGTCTGCAAGGCTAATGCAAATTAGAGTGCAAACCAAATTAAAAGTGTAATTTCCTACCACGGGAACTCGAATTTTTCCTAAGATTTTGCATCATGATGCGCTTATCTTCAAAATGTAAAGCAAGGATTGTCCCCAAGGACATCTTCAGCCTCCCAAACACAACAAACTTATATAAAGCAACCAATGGAGTTGTTGTCCAATTATATCAATGTTGTATCTCCAATAAGAAGAAATGAGCATCTAGGAAAGCTAGTTTGTGTGTAATCCAACTTCATTCCAGTAACAAAGAAAATGTTTCTACTTAAAGATCTTTCATGTACCGACAAATAAATCAAACTAGGTATGCAAAAATCCAATGGTCATTCTCTCGTCTCATCTTCTTTAATTAATGTCTAAGTATCCAGGGATTTTATAAAAGAAAATTTGGGGTCTCGTAACTTAAGAGGGCAAATCAACTCAGTTAACCCCATTAACATATAAATACATCACAAACTGTCGTGATTTCGGTAGCCCAAGCCAAAAAGTGCAGAGGATCCCTATCAAATTGCAAAAAAACAATCAAAGGTCAAATTCCGCCCAGCTAGACTAATTGTCCACGACAATCCCAAAACGCCAGGCTGATGGGCCGATCGCATTGATTCTCGCATATTCCCAAAGAGAAAGAGCCCCCGCCGTAGCTGTTTGCGTAGCGGAATATGATATCCCAAGCTCCCGCCGCCGCATCATAGCCGTCCACGAGTCCCCTTGCCTGCCACGGCGAATCGCCAACGGTCCAGATGCGACCGCTTCCCCCAAGGCAAGGAAACCACATGCGGGAGGAAGGTGATCCCTTTCTCTCATCATCGCCCCCAAATCGATCTCGATCGATCGATCAATTAGGTCAGAAAATTCAATCTAAGTTGATTCGCGAGCTCGGACATGGCTGGAGGCAAGAGGAGTTCGAATTCGAGGAGAAACGGCGACGACGGCGGCACCGACGGCGGCGGCAGCTTCAACCGGAGCAGCAGTGAGGCCGATGGTGGCGGGGGGCGGCGGAAGAAGAGGGAGGGGAGGAGGATTCGGCGCTGCGGTGTCGATCAGAGCCGGCCTCTTCGTCGAAGGCAGCCTCTTGTCGGACTAGCAGCCTAAGACCCCGTCTCCGGCCCCCCGGCGAGGTCCATTTCTCTCGGTTTCGCTTGCGCTTTTCTCGATAAAAATGGGGACTTGAACGGGAACTGAAAAATCCCAGTTGTCTCAGTTGTTTGTGTGTGAGAACGGTGTTTTTGTGAGCATAAGAGTGTGTTTTGGTCTGCTTGGTTTCTATTGTAGGATCAAAGCAAAATTCGGATGCGTCGAAAGCCGGAAGCTCCGGGCGAGGTAGGGGTTCCGGTTCTAAAAGCTTGCCACGAAGTTCGAGATCGAATGCCGTCGCATACCAGTATCCGTCTCTCGACCTTCGGGTAAAGTCTATTTGGTTTTTAGGATCCATATTCAGGTTACAATAATTTGAAGGTTGTCGGCTTTTGTTTGGAATCTTATGCTGATAGTCGCCCTCCTGGGTGTGAAAAGTTCATGAGCCATTGAAATTAGTTATTACTGTCTCTTGGATTTGATACCCGTTCAGTTTTTTAAACGGAGACTCAATCAAGCTGAAGCCTTGAACCTAATAGAAAGTAATTTTAGGAGTTGTTCTTAGTTAATATCGTCTTTGTAGCTTTCTTGATTTGGGAAGACTTCTTGTGGATCAGCTGATCTCAGTCTCTCACTTGTGTTGATCTGGGTTTAGTTAAATTCTTGTACAGGATGGTTTGCATCCAGTATCGACGTTCGGAGATACAGATGGAGAGAATAAAATGGATTTTTCTCGGCCTTTCATTCTGTGTGGTTCAAAGGACAGCCAAATTGTTGCTTATGTAGATGAAGGGCCATCCTCAGTGGATCAAGCAAATATCAGTTATGAGTATCATTCAGATTTTGTTCTCGGTGATAGCTCACACAGAGGATTGGGTTATTGTAATGAATATGATGCAGCTCCAACGGGAATTGAAGCATCATCAGGAAAAATGGAAAATCAGGAAGAGTCACAGAGTGGCATGTCATCGCCTGAGCAGGAAGTGGATTATCGAGAGAGCTTTGACTCTGGAGCAGCTGAAAAGGGGGCTCAGCTTTTGTCAAAGGATACATCCACGAAGAAAAATTCTGGGTTTGTGTCAATTGGGGGATTGAAAATATGTACGGAAGATATATCCGATGAGGATGATGTTGCGGAATATGGTGATGAGGAAGACTTAGAGTCAGAGTCGGCTGAGCAGGATGGAGCGACAGATTCTTTTGAAAGTGATGACTCCGAGAACATGTCTGATAGTGGTTCAGATGTTGATGATGTAATTCCTCAAGATTATTTGGAAGGAATCGGTGGGAGCGATTCTCTTTTAGATGCAAAAATTTTGTTACAGCAGGTTTCTTCTTCGTCAGATGATTCAGACGATTCTTCTAGTAGTGATTTGGATGAAACGACGAAGAAATTGTGTGGAATTGCTCTCTAGGATGCTTCCACGGAGTATGGTATGCAGAGGAAGCATCAATCAAAACATCAAGGTCTTGGGAATGTGAGAGATAATTGGTCATCAGCCGTGGATGATTTTATCTTGGTAAAAGATGTGAGGACTCTTTCAGCCAAGAAGAATCGTGGTACAAGAGTGCCTCAGTCTCAGTCATTGGGGTCTGAGAAGAGTACAAGATCGAGAAGATTTCCTAGTTGCTGGCGAGGCTCAACCGACGAGGGCCGGCCTCGCCGTGGGCCGGCGATTCCCCGGTGAGGCCACCAGCACCAGCAACCGGCTTGAAGAAGAAGAAGAATAGGAGAAAAAGAAAAGGAAAAAAGGAAAAAAATTAAAATAATATAAAAATTAAAATAAATTGATTTGAAATAGTATCAATGAGCACGATACCAAATTCTATTCTATTTCAGAATCAGAAATTTTATATAGTTACGGAACGGCTTAAAATGTTTAGAAATTATTCCCGAGAACGGAATAAAAAAGAATCATTTCTGATAAGAATCGTTACTAAATGCGTCCTTATTTTACGGCAACATTGTCATATGGAAGAAGAATCTAGACATGCCATCAACTGGCGATGAAAGTGTGATTCTTCTCTTTAAAATCCAAAGTCGTCTGGCTCGAAAGGCATGGATCTTGCAAAGGTGGTCGCTTTATCTGCACTTTAAGTATTCTTTAGGAGATAAAGGAAGTACTATAAAATATTTAATACGCGACAAAAATATTGAAATTGCACGCCTAGCCTAATGTGCTTTTCAATTTCCCCTTACTTTTTTTTTATTTTTCGAAAAATTGGATTAAAAAAGAGTTCACGTCATTTATTTAAAAGACGTAAAAGGGCGTCTTTTCGGAGACGTCCGAAATGAACTTTGTTCATTAAAATTGATAAAGAAACTAAGGAGAGCGAGCTGCTTTTCTAAAATTTGAAAATTGCTAAAATCCAAATCGGAACCCCAGTTTCCATCTCGTCGCACCTCCTCCTCCGCCATGGTCCTCCCCTCTCTACGGAGGTCGCGCAATAAGTAAGGGATTTGGACTTTTTGCTGGGGAGGCGGGCCCCCACGCGTCAAACTCACAGCAACCCTATCCCTTCTTCTGCTGCCCCTCCCTCGCACTTGCGAGACTTTTTCTTTTTCCAATCGTGGGGGGCCCCACCACCCAAGCAAGGGGCGGGGGGTCTTCCACTTTCGTCTTTAATTGTTTTCTTTCGGGAAGAGGGGTTAGGCACCTAATGGAATTCCGGGTAGACACGCACGAGTTCACCACATTTGACCCGTACACGCTCCGAACAATTGTTTTTGGAGTGGGCAGAAATCTCGCACTAACGCCTTTTGTTTTATACTTGATGGCTTGGACCGTGAAGACTGGGTTAACTGAAAGTTTTTCAAAATGCCCCACAAGTCCTATAGACCGATTAAATACAAAAAGTTGATTGGTACAGAAGGCCAGTTTGCATGAAAATAGTGGGATCAATGGGTGATTCCTGAATTCTCGAGCTAGAAATTGCTAAGCGCTCCAATCAATTACACCAATCCCAAAGGGCTACGATTATGTGAGCCTAATGCATTTTCACCGGTAAATTTTATGAGACAATGTTAGATGCACAAGATCTAATGGCTCATATGCATTGATCTTGCATTAATGGAGGGCATTTTCTGAGTGAACCTAACTCGATGAACCCAAATTGGATAAGAAAGAAATCCAAAAAATCTTTCTGTGAATGGCGTATATATTGGAGAGTTTCTTTTATTTGGTTGGATGTATTCACAATTGCAGCTAGACCTTCAATGTAAAAGATTTGAGAGGATATTGCTTGAACATTGGGTAAGAAAAAGATACAAGTTCAATTTGGGAGTTTTGGGTGTGTAGACTCCGGCTCGTTAAACATTGACGCAGAAATTTTTTTGTTGACAACTACCAAGGGCCCAGTAGCAAATACAATGAACTCTTGCAATCAAATTTTCTGTGGACTTTAATCACCTACTTGGGATTTTCTTATTGGTTGTACAAAAGAAAGTGCGTGGAAAAATTATGACCAAGACTTTGGCCATGATCACAAGTTTCACACTCAAGCACAGGCACTGCTAAACTCCTATAAAATTGCTCTAACTTGCAAAAAAGATGTTAACTCCAGAGTGCGATCCATATAAAGTTTGGTCACTCGAATCTGCAGTCATGAAAAAGGAAGCACTGTGGATATTTGTGGTGGTTTGGGGTATCGCATGTTTATGTGGCTCTCATGGGTGTTGGGAGCAAGAAAGGGTTGCCCTCTTAGCGCTCAATGCCACATTGGACCTGACATATAGGGTGGATGCCAAGGGATCATATTTCAACTGTTGCAACTGGAAAGGTGTTGGGTGCAACCCCACCACAGGACGAGTCACTCATCTAATACTCTTCAATTCCAGATATGACCGTTTCGGCTCCAAAACTTGGTACCTAAATGCTTCTCTACTTCTTCCCTTTGAAGAACTCGAGAGCCTTGACTTGTCCTCCAACTATTTAGGAGGGTGGATTGCACCAAAAGGTATAAATTCACCGTTCGTCCATTTACTATAAAAAAAAAAAAAAAGAGATACTCATTATCTAATGAACTCATAAGTTAATCACGTCTAGGTTCTTACTCTCTTCCTGCATCATAGATGATTATGTCCACGTCATCATTTATTCACGAGTCTACGACATATTTCCCCTTGAAATGGCAATATCTATTTGCACGTGTCCTTAAATAGATTTCTGCGGCTTTTACTACTTTATATTGTTTGTTTGCAGAACCAAACCTGCTATCTTCAAGGCTGAGCAAACTAGAGAAGCTTGACTTGAGCTATAACTTTCTGAATCATTCTATTCTATCCATACTTGGTACAATTCCATCTCTCCAGTATCTGTTCCTCATAGACAATAATTTGAGTGGGACTTTACATGTGAATGGTAAATTTCTCCAACTTATCTCTGCTTATAATTCAGTACAAAGTCGCCATTTTTTACATGAGTTAACATTGTTTATGGATAAACTAGGTGGTTTTGGCAATATAATGGAGCTTTACATAAGTGGTAATGCAATTGATGCAGTGGCTATTGCTGAAGGTACTATTTCAGTTTTCATGTACGAACCTCATTTTTATTCGTAATTAAACTAACTAGCTTGTGAGTCATGTAGGCATGCTCTTTAATACATATACATGTGCTTCATATTAAGACTAAAGAAGTCATATATTGCAACCCCCTTCTCTTTCCATACAGAATTGTTACTAATTCAAAAGATTCCTATCCCAAGGTAGATGTAGGTGCTTTCATTATTTACTCTAGATAATTCTATTTTACCCGTTCACAGTACAATTCTGACTCTTAGGTGCTTATTCTTCAAAGCAATATTTGAATGGAACTTCACATGTGAATGATAGTTTCTCCAGCTTATTCTCTGTTCATAATTCCACACAAAATCACAAAATCACCATCCTTGACTTGAGTTAGCAATGTTTGTGGATAAATTAGGTGGTTTCAGTAATTTAAAGGAGCTAAGCATAAGTGATAATCCAGGCGATGTAGCAACTATTGCTGAAGGTATTGTTTCAGTTTTCATGTAGAATCCTCGTTTGTATTCATAAATTAAACTAACTAGACTACGATTCATGCATGCTCTTTAATACCTTTACATTTGCTTCATATTAAGAATATAGAAGTCATCCCTTCTCTTTCCATATGGAAATGTTGCTAATTCAAAAGATTCCTATTCCCAAACATCTACGTAGGTGTTTTCATTATTTTCTCTAGATAATTCTATTCAACCTATTCGATGTACAATTCCAACTCTCATGTGTCTATTCTCCAAAACAACATTTGAATGGGACTTTAAATGTGAATGATAGTTTCTCCAACTTATTCTCTGTTCATAATTCCGGACAAAATCACCATCCTTGATTTGAGTTACCAAGGTTCATGGACAAATTAGGTTGTTTCAATAATTTAAAGGAGCTAGACATAAGTTGTAATGTAGTCAATGTAGCGGCTACTGCTGAAGGTATTGTTTTAGTTTTCATGCAATATCTCTCATAGCTTTACATGTGCATCATATTGAGAATATAGAAGTCATAAATTGGGACTGCATTCTCTTTCCATATATAAATGTTGCCTGATTCAAAAGATTCCTGTCGCAAAACATCCGTGTGGGTGCTTTCACAACTTTATTGCCAAGCAAGTTATTTTATTGGAATTTTACTGGTAGGCATAAAAAACTTGAGCCACTTAGAGATCCTCTACCTGGATGGTGTCCACTTGAAGGATGTGGGGACCGTCATGCGAGCATTAGGGGCACTGTCATCCCTCAGGATCCTTTCTCTCCAAGAAAATACAGTAGAAGGAATGATTACTACTCAAGGTTAGTCAAACCCATTAGTAAATGTATGCTCATAATAATGCTCAGTTCGTTTTGTGGAAAACAATTTTCAAGAAAATATTTTCCAGATTTTCTAGCAATTAGGTTACAGAATATAAATAAGTGAAGGAAATATTTTCCTACAAGGGAAAAGGCATTTTCAAAAGTGGAGAAAATGAGGAAACCATTTTCCATTCTCTTTCTTTCAGTTAAACCTATTTTCCTCCATGCACTATTTTTAATTATTTTTTTATTGATTTCATTTTTAAAAAATCAAAATTTTAATTTCTTTCTTTCTTTCTTTCTTTTTTCCTTCTTATTATTTTTCCTTCTTCCTTATTCGATCGCCGACTATGACGATTGCCAGCGATTGACCACAGGCGAAGCACAAGCTTGCTAAAGGCCGAGGCTTTGCCAATCTAACAAGGCTCGAGCTCGTCTACCTCAAGCAATCTTGACGTCACCGTGGATGGTGATCAACCGAACAAGAAGGAAAAAAAGAAGAAAGAAAAAGAAAAAAATAATTAAAAATTATTTTTTAGAATAAAAATAAAATATTATTGAAAGGTGTACACGGATGAAAATCAAATAAGATTTTCCATACCAAATGGTGGAAAATATTTTCTAGTTCATTTTCAGATTTCAGCCTAACATCGGAAAATATTGTCATTTTTCTAAAAAAATGACTTCTTGGAAAACATTTTCCGGAAACATCATATTTTCTGCGAAACAAACAGAGCCTAAGTTTTTTTTTTTTTATTAAAATATTCCATTCACTTATGATATTTCTATGCCATTTCTTGATTATGTCTGTGTAAGGAAATATGATGTTCAATAATCTTTTGTTTTCTGGGAAGATTTCCATAACTTCAGTAAGTTGGAACACCTCATCTTGGATCATTCTTCGTTGAACACCACCATGGGAATCCTTTCCAGCCTTGGTCAATTGACATCTCTTAGATCGTTGTCCTCATACAGCACTGGTCATAATGGCAAACTATCAGATCAGAGTAAGTCCTAATCCCTCAGTGTAAAACTTGGACATAAAATGAATCCTTCATGTACGTGTGTGTCCTTGTTATATGTTCCGATATCTACCATTGTAATTGAATTGACTTGTGATATCAATAACAAGCTTGTGTAACCTCATAAAACTAGAAGAGCTGGATCTTAGCATGAATGGAATTACCGGCGGACTTCCCACATGCTGGCGAAACCTGACATCTATCCAGGTTCTATTTCTTGAAGACAATGAATTCACATATAACGTCGCCTCATCTCCACTCACTAGTCTTACCTCACTTGAATTGCTTTCCATTTCGGGTAATTATTTTGATATCCCCTCATCACTCAGCCCACTTGCAAACTATTCAAGACTTAAGGTCCTCTTGCTTGATGACAACAAACTAACAATTGATTCCAAAGTTTCTCCTTCGATCCCAAGGTTCCAATTGAAATTTTTTAGTATGTCAAATAGTCTATTGAAAGGATTCAAAGTGACTTCTCTTGGCTTTCTCAATCATCAATATGACCTGAGAACCATTGATCTCTCCTTGAATGACATTCCGAGTCCCTTTCCTGCTTGGTTGTTGGAAAACAACACTAAGTTGGAAGACCTTTTTATGGCAAATAACTTATTTGCGACACTTGAGGTTCCATTGATGACCCCTCGTAATCTTTTGGTGATGGACATGTCCAACAACAACATGAGAGGAGAGCTCACGACTGAGTTTTGTATAAATGTCATAAATCTATACCACCTTGATCTATCGGCCAACAGATTGGAAGGGAATATTCCATCTGAATTGGGTACTATAAAATCCCTATCAGTCTTAGACCTTTCCCACAACTATTTCTCTGGGGAACTTATCCAGTTACTCAATAGCAACTCATCATTGTCTGGCCTCAATGTAGCATATAACAACTTGCAAGGAGAAATCGTGTTTTCCGACGACACCATGAACCAAAATTTGATGTACCTACAGTTACAGCACAACATGTTCACTGGAGATCTCTCTTTTCTTTCATCACTTGTAGATCTGCTCCTATTGGACGCTAGCAACAACCTTTTCATTGGTAAGCTTCCCAGATGGATTGCAAACATGTCATCGCTTGAGCTCCTTGACTTGTCCAAAAATCAGTTAAATGGCCCCATCCCTCAAGGACTCTTTAATCTTCCTAAGCTCGAGTATTTGGCTTTGTCTGACAACAATCTCTATGGTTCATTAGCATCATCTTTCATAGCACTGAAGTTGAGACATATCCATCTGAATGGGAACAAATTGAATGGTTCCATCATGCATCTGCTCCCAAACAGCTCCAATTTGGTGACCTTGGATTTGAGTGAAAATGAGTTCTTCGGAAGCATACCATATTGGCTAGGTAACCTCTCTCAATTAAGCATTCTTTTACTGAGAGGTAATAGCTTCTATGGAACATTTCCCGAGCAATTGTGCAGATTGAAAATCTTAAGTATGATCGATCTTTCTAAAAACAATCTATTTGGGCCATTACCTATTTGCTTGGGACCCATGAATTTCTCCTCTACAAGAAATGCCGCTAAGGTATATTCAATACCGCATTTCAAACTGAGAGGTCAAGAATTGTCACCTTGGAATTATGTGATTGGAAGGCAGTGGTTCCTCGAAACCGAGTTCTACCACGATAAAATTCTGGTAGACAAAGTACGGGAAGTTCCAAATATTGTTGGGTTCACAACAAGAAGAAGGTTTGATGCTTATAAAGGCTACGCACTCCTTAACATGATAGGACTAGATTTTTCTTGCAACAATTTCAGTGGGGAGATCCCGCCAGAGATTGCAATCTCACAAGACATGCTTATGCTCAATCTGTCGCACAACAAGCTTATAGGACATATACCAATGTCATTGTCGAACCTCACAAAGATAGAGCGCATTGACCTTTCCTACAACAACTTGATTGGTTCTATCCCTGAAGAGCTCACTCGGTTGAATTTTTCGGGAGTCTTCAATGTGTCTTACAACAACTTGTCAGGAGCCATGCCAAATAAAAATCAGTTTGGGTCATTTGATGAAAGTAGTTACTACGGAAACCATCTTCTGTGTGGACTGCCATTGAGTAATGACTGTTCGACAACCATTAACATTAATTGCTCAGCAAAAAAATCATGCACAAAATCTAAAGAAGATGGTTTCATAGATGGAGAGACATTCTACATCAGCTTCGGAATGTCATACACGATGGTTTTACTAGTAATTCCAGTTGTTTTGTTCAGCAACCCCCAATGGCGGCAGGGATGGTTTCACTATGTGGAACTGGTTATCACCACATGTCGGAGCTTGTTCATCACATGCAACTATTTTGTGCAAGATGGTTTTCGAAAATTGTCCAGTGGCCCAACAATTTAGGTTCTTCCGTTATGCATTTCTAGGTAATGGCAGGATTGGGTTTTATTCCTGTCATTTGTTATTGTCATTGATGAGCATTGCCTCAATGTGAATCTACCGAGTCAATGCAAGTTTTCACCTTAACAACTTAATAAGGTCTTGTTTTAATTTCCTTGAAGACAATGCATGCCGTGATCCTTCCCTTTTTCAAAAAGGTGGTTTTTATGTACTTGCTAGCGCATCTTTATTTGGTTAGGTGATCATACTACTAACGATCGCAAACAATACTAGAAAAACACGGCTGTCTTTTATCACCTTTGTTATTTCCGCAGTAGCACATTTGCTTTCATTTCCGAATGAAAATTTTCGTCTCTATATATCACTCGGTCCATTCGCAAACCGTTCGAGACATAAATCTCCTCTTGCTTGACAATATAGCGTGAACGACTGCATGTTCATCAAAGTCATAGGTTCATGGCTCATCCGCAATTTGGTTAGGACATCGATTTTTGTCTAACGTTTATGAAGGTTCACTTGTGCTAGAGTGTCTCATGAGATAGTTAAATTCACTGTCAAACTTGCATTTTCATGACTACTTTTACTAGTCCTATCTACGCGGAATGACATTCTAACATTGCGCTAGGAGCTTAGCTGTAGAGGCGGGATTGTGATAAAGCTACGCATCATATAACATCGACCTTATAAATTATTTGAAATATGTAGAAGCGAGTTTATCGTGCAAAAGAGAATTATTATATCAAATAAATTTAAGTAAGGTATTATGCCCTATTTTTCACCAAAAAAAAAAAAAATGGAGGAAAAAATATAGAGAACCTTGGAGAAACCATCCCCACTTTTTATAATGCATAATTTGCATTTTCAGAGAAAGACCCAAGTTGAAAAGACAAACAATCCTTAGACCCAAAGAAAAAGAGATAAATAACCCCCCTCCCCCAATTATCTTCCATCACACCGATGTTAACCGTTTGAGCTCAAACGTCACACTCAAGCTCAAAGGCAACACGAATGCCCATGGCCTTTGAGCTCGAAAGTCATGTGATCTAGTGACTTGGAGAGCAAATCAAATTGCTAAAGTAGGTAGCTAAACTGCAACCAAATTGCCAACAAAAAATACAGTCCCACTTTCACCTTCTCAAAATGATCTCTCTTCCACACCGAATCTTCCACTGCACATCTAGTCTACGAGGGTAATGCGAATTGGAGAGCAAACCAAATTAAAAGTGTAATTTGCTGCCGTGGGGACTCGAATGTTTATTATGATTTTGCATCATGATGTGCTTATCTTCAAAATGTAAAGCGAGGATTGTCCCCAGGGACATCTTCAACCCCCCAAACATGACAAACTTATATAAAGCAACCAGTGAAGTTGTTGTCCAATTATAACAGTGTGGTATCTCCAATAAAAAGAAACGAGCATCTAGGAAAGTTAGTTTGCGTGCACAATCCAACTTCATTCCAGTAACAAAGAAAATGTTTCTACTTAGAGATCTTTCATGTACCGACGAATAAATCATACTAGGTATGCAAAAATCCAATGGTCATTCTCTCGTCTCATCTTCTTTAATTAATGTCTAAGTATCCAGAGATTTTGTTAAAGAAAATTTGAGGTCTCGTAACTTAAGAGGACAAATTGACTTAGTTAATTCCATTAACACCTAAATACATCACAAACCGTCGTGATTTCAATAGCCTAAGCCAAAGAGTTTCAGAGGATCCCTATCAAATTGCAAAAACAATCGAGGTCGAATTCCGCCCAGCTAGACTAGTCGTCCACGACAATCCCAAAAGGCCATGCTGATAGGCCGATGGCATCGATTCTCGCATATCCCCAAAGACGAAGAGCCCGCCGCAGCTGTTTGCGTCGGAATATGATATCCCCGAGCTCCCGCCGCCGCATCACAGCCGTCCAGGAGTCCCCTTGCGGCCCACGGCGAATCGCCAACGGTCCAGATGCGACCGCTTCCCCTAAGGCAACGAAACCCCGCGCGGGTGGAGGTGATCCCTTTCTCTCGTCGTCGCCCCAAAATCGATCTCGATCGATCGATCAAATTAGGTCAGAAAATTCAATCGAAGTTGATTCGCGAGCTCGGACATGGCTGGAGGCAAGAGGAGATCCAATTCGAGGAGAAACAGCGGCGGCGGCGGCGGCACCGACGGCGGCGGCGGTTCAACCGGAGCAGCAGCAAGTCCGGCGGCGGAAGAAGAGGGAGGGAGGAGGATTCGGCGCCGCGGCGTCGATCGATCCGGCCTCTTCGTCGAAGGCGGCCTCTTGTCGGACTGGCCGCCCAAGACCCCGTCTCCGGCACCCCGGCGAGGTCCATTTCTCTCGGTTTGCTCGCGCTTTTCTCGATAAAATTGGGGGCTTGAACGGGAACTGAAAAATCCCAGTTGTCTCAGTTGTTTGTGTGTGAGAACGGTGTTTTTTTGTGAGCATAAGAGTGCGTTTTGGTCTGCTCGGTTTCCATTGTAGGATCGAATCAAAATTCGGATGCGTCGAAAGCCGAAAGCTCCGGGCGAGGTAGGGGTTCCGGTTCTAAAAGCTTGCCTCGAAGTTCTAGATCGAATGCCGTCGGATACCAGTATCCATCTCGCGACCTTCAGGTAAAGTCTATTTGGTTTTTAGGATCCATATTCAGGTTGCAATAATTTGAAGGTTGTCGGCTTTTGTTTGGAATAGTCGCCTGCCTGGGTGTGAAAAGTTCATGAGTCATTGAAATTAGTTATTACTGTCTCTTGGATTTCATACCCGTTCAGTTTTTTAAACGGAGACTCAATCGAGCTGAAGCCTTGAACCTAATAGAAAGTAATTTTAGGAGTTGTTCTAAGTTAATATCGTGAGGCTTAGATTATGGTTTTTCGTCTTTGTAGCTTTCTTGATTTGGGAAGACTTCTTGTGGATCAGCTGATCTCAGTCTCTCACTTGTGTTGATCTGGGTTAGTTAAATTCTTTTGCAGGATGGTTTGCATCCAGTATCGACATTCTGAGATACAAATGGAGAGAATAAAATGGAATTTTCTCAGCCTTTCATTCTGTGTGGTTCGAAGGACAGCCAAATTGTTGCTTATGTAGATGAAGGGCCATCGTCAGTGGATCAAGCAAATATCAGTTATGAGTATCATTCAGATTTTGTTCTTGGTGATAGCTCACACAGAGGATTGGATTATTGTAATGAATACGATGCAGCTCCAATGGGAATCAAAGCATCATCAGGGAAAATGGAAAATCAAGAAGAGTCACAGAGTGGCATGTCATCGCCTGAGCAGGAAGTGGATTACCGTGAGAGCTTTGACTCCGAAGCAGCTGAAAAGGGGGCTCAGCTTTTGTCAAAGGATACATCCACGAAGAAAAACTCTGGGTTTGTATCAATTGGGGGATTGAAAATGTATACAGAAGATATATCCGATGAGGAAGATGGTGAGGATGATGTTGCGGCATATGGTGATGAGGAAGACTCAGAACATTGGGCAAGAAAAAGGTACAAGTTGTTCGGACATTGGGTAAGAAAAAGATACAAGTTCAATTTGGGAGGTTTGGGTGTGTAGACTTTGGCTTGTTAAACATTGATGGAGAAATTTTTTTGTTAACAACTACCAAAAGCCCCAATAGCAAATACAATGGACTCTTGCGGTCAAATTTTCCGTGGACTTTAATCGCCTACTTAGGATTTTCTTATTGGTTGTACAAAAGAAAGGGCGTGGGTTCATGAAGTGGTTAGAGAAAAGAAAATAAATTAAAAGCAAGGTTTTGCTTTCTTGGGTTTCCTTTACTAAAGAAGCTAAATAGGGGGTTTCTTTTGAAATTGAGCCACTGCACAAAGAACAAAAGAAAGAATCTACGAACGCTCTTGAATTAGTTGTCCAAAAAGGGTTTTGCTATAGGCTTAAACACGCGGTGATTTGCACCGTGAGCTTTACTTCTAATTAATTTATTTATTTGTAAACACTTTTGAGTTTGGTCTTAATCTAGGTATGGGAAATACCCGAGCGTGTAAGCAATTATAACTCCAATTCTCTAATTACAATGAATTATTTATCGCCGTCTCTCCCATGAGGCAGGTATTAATATTCGGACCGAATCACATAAATATTTGGTATCTTAGTTGTTCCCTGTCTATTTCTTCAATGTTTTTGCGTTGTTTTAATAGCAAGATCTTGTCAATTTTCGCGTTACTTTTACAACATGTCTACTTTTGAGATGCCTCTAGTCAAGATCACTTTTTGCCGAAAGTTCCAAGTAAATCACAAGGCTTGTGCTTTACTTTGGATAGAGATTGAATTAGTCATATAAATGACAACAATTGACTAGGCTAGGCTAGACTAACCGCGTGGAAAAATTATGACCAAGACTTTGGCCATGACCACAAGTTTCACATGCAAGCACAGGCGCCGCTAAATTCCTATAAAATTGCTCTAACTTGCAAAAAAGATGTTAACTCCAGAGGGCAATCCATATAAAGTTTGGTCACTTGAATTTGCAGTCATGAAAAAGGAAGCACTATGGGTGTTTGTGGTGGTTTGGGGTATCGCATGTTTATGTGGCTCTCGTGGGTGTCGAGAGCAAGAAAGGGTTGCCCTCTTAGCGCTCAATGCCACATTGGACTTGGCATATTGGGTGGACACTGGGGGATCATATTTCAACTGTTGCAGCTGGCAACGTGTTGAGTGCAACCCCACCACAGGACGAGTCACTCAGCTAATGCTAACCTCTTCGAGATATGACCATTTCGGCTCCAAAACTTGGTACCTAAACGCTTCTCTACTTCTTCCCTTTGAAGAACTCAAGAGCCTTGACTTGCAAGACAACTATTTAGGAGGGTGGATTGCACCAAAAGGTATAAATTCGCCATTTGTCCATTTCCTTTAAAAAAAAAAGAGATACTCATAAGTTAATCACATCCGGTTCTTACTCACTTCCTGCATCATAGATGATTATGTCCACATCATCTTTTATTCATGAGTCTATGACATATTTCCCCTTGAAATGGCAATATATATTTCCACGTGTCCTTGAATAGATTTCTACGGCTTTCACTGCTCTTTATTGTTTGTTTGCAGAACCAAAAATGCTATCTTCAAGGCTAAGCAAACTAGAGGTGATTGACTTGAGCTATAACTTTCTGGATCATTCTATTCTATCCATTCTTGGTACAATTCCATCTCTTCGGCATTTGCTCCTCAAAAGCAGTAATTTGAGTGGGACTTTACATGTGAATGGTAAATTTCTTCGACTTATTCTCTGCTTATAATTCAGTACAAAGTCGCCATCCTTGACATGAGTTAACATTGTTTATGGATAAATTAGGTGGTTTTAGCAATTTAATGGAGCTGGACATAAGTGATAACGCAGTTGATGCAATGGCTATTGTTGAAGGTATTGTTTCTGTTTTCATGTGGGAACCTCATTTTTATTCCTAAATTAAACTAACTAGCTTGTGAGTCATGTAGGTAGGCTCTTTAATACATGTACTTGTGCTTCATATTAAGACTAAAGAAGTCAAATATTGCAACCCCCTTCTCTTAACATATAGAAATGTTACTGATTCAAAAGATTCTTATCCCAAGGCATATGTGTGGGTGCTTTCATTATTTACTCTAGGGGCGCGTTTGGTAACGATTTTACCCGTTCACGGAACTCAATTCGACCGAAAATAATTATTTCGATTCTGTTCCCGCCTAATTCTTCAAAAACGCGTTTGAACAAATAAAATTTCTGATTCAATAGAAAAAAGAATATAAACGCGTTTGGTAACTATATAAAATTTCTATTCCAATTCTTTTTAATTACCTTTTTAGATTAAAATAAATTTGATATTGAATTTTCATAAACCATTCACGATTAATTATATTTTTATACTAAGTAATAAAAATATTAACTAATCAATTTTTATTATATAGTAAATAATAAACCATAGTATAAACTATACTAATATCCCTACAATATGTAATAAATAAAAATACTAAATTATAACATAAAATTAAATATGTATTCTATATACAACAAATATATATTCCATACTAGGAAGAAATAAAAATAAAATATAGAAATAATTTTTTTTTTTTGATTCGGCACTTTTGATTCTCTTTTTTGATTCTCGGACGGAGAATCATATTTTTTCTGATTCTGAATTCTTGTCCAAAACTGATTCAAAAATTTGTTCCCGAATCGCTTTTGGAAAAAATTTACAAACGCGATTCCTATTCCCAAACATCGAATCGGGTGCTTTTTGGATGGTTACCAAACAGGGCCTAGATAATTCTATTTTACCCGTTCATGGTACAATTCCGACCCTCAGGTATCTATGCTTCAAAACAACATTTCAATGGGACTTCACATGTGAATGATAGTTTCTCCAACTTATTCTCTATTCATAATTCCATACAAAATCACCATCCTTGACTTGAGTTAGCAATGTTTGTGGATAAATTAGGTGGTTTCGGTAATTTAAAGGAGCTGGGCATAAGTGATAATCCAGGCGATGTAGCAGCTATTGCTGAAGGTATTGTTTTAGTTTTCATGTAGAATCCTCGTTTGTATTCATAAATTAAACTAACTAGACTACGATTCATGCATGCTCTTTAATACCTTTACATGTGCTTCATATTAAGAATATAGAAGTCATCCCTTCTCTTTCCATATAGAAATGTTGCTGATTCAAAAGATTCCTATTCCCAGACATCCGCGTGGGTGTTTTCATTATTTTCTCTGGATAATTCTATTCTACCTGTTTGCGGTACAATTCCGACTCTCATGTGTCTATTCTCCAAAACAACATTTGAATGGGACTTTAAATGTGAATGATAGTTTCTCCAACTTATTCTCTGTTCATAATTCTAGACAAAATCACCATCCTTGACTTGAGTTAGCAAGGTTCATGGATAAATTAGGTTGTTTCAATAACTTAAGGGAGCTAGACATAAGTTGTAATGCAATCATTGTAGCGGCTATTGCTGCATGTATTGTTTCAGTTTTCATGCAGTATCTCTCATAGCTTTACATGTGCGTCATATTGAGAATATAGAAGTCATAAATTGGGACCCCCTTCTCTTTCCATATATAAATGTTGCCTAATTCAAAAGATTCCTATCACAAAGCATCCGCATGGGTGCTTTCACAACTTTATTGCCAAGCAAGTTATTTTCTTGGAATTTTACTGGTAGGCATCAAAAACTTGAGCCACTTAGAGAACTCTACCTGGATGGTGTCCACTTGAAGGATGTGGGGACCATCATGCGAGCATTAGGGGCACTATCATCCCTCAAGATCCTTTCTCTCCAAAATAATACAATAGAAGGAACGATTACTACTCAAGGTTAGTCAAACCCATTAGTAAATGTATGCTCATAATAACGCTCCGTTCGTTTTGTGGAAAACAATTTTCAAAAAGATGTTTTTCAGATTTTCTAGCATTTAGGTTACGGAAAATAAATAAGTGAAGGAAAATATTTTCCTACAATGGAAAAGGCATTTTCAAAAGTGGGGAAAATGAGGAAATCATTTTCCATTCTCTTTCTTTCACCTAAACCTATTTTTCTCCATGCACTCTTTATGATTTTTTTTCTTGTTTTCATTTTAAAAAAATCAAATATTTAATTTCTTTCTTTCTTTCTTTCTTTCTTTCTTTCTTTTTTCCTTCTTATTATTTTTCCTTCTTCCTCATTTGATCGCCAACTATGACGATTGTCGGCGACTGACCACAGGCGAAGGACAAGCTCGCCAAAGGCCGAGGCTTCGCCAATCTAACAAGGCTCGAGCTCGTCTGCCTCGGGCAATCTTGACATCACCTGTGGTTGGTGATCAACCAAACAAGAAGGAAAAAAAAAAAAAAAAAAATAATTAAAAATTCTTTTTTTAGAGTAAAAATAAAATATTATTGAAAGAAGTACACGAATGAAAATCAAATCAAATTTTCCATACTAAATGATGGAAAATATTTTCTAGTTAATTTTCAAATTTCAACCTAACATCAAAAAATAGTCATTTTTCTAAAAAAATGACTTCTCGGAAAACATTTTCCAAAAATGTCATATTTTCCACGAAACAAACAGAGCCTAAGTTTTTATTAAAATATTCCATTCACTCATGATATTTCTATGCCATTTCTTGATTATGTCTATGTAAGGAAATCTTATGTTCAATAATCTTTTGTTTTCTCGGAAGATTTCCATAACTTCAGTAAGTTGGAACAACTCATCTTGGATTATTCTTCATTGAACACCACCATGGGAATCCTTTCCAGCCTTGGTCCTTTGACATCTCTTAGATTGTTGTCCTCATACAGCACCGGTCTTAGTGGCAAACTATCACATCAGAGTAAGTCCTGATCTCTCCGTGTAAAACTTGAACATAAAATGAATCCTTCATGTGCGTGTGTGTCCTTGTTATATGTTCCGATATCTACCATTGTAATTGAATTGACTTGTGATATCAATAACAGGCTTGTGTAACCTCATAAAACTAGAAGAGCTGGATCTTAGCATTAACGGAATTACTGGCGGGCTTCCTACATGCTGGCGAAACATGACATCTATCCGGGTTCTATTTCTTGAAGACAATGAATTCACAGATAACGTCGCCTCATCTCCCCTCACTAGTCTTACCTCACTCGAATTGCTTTCCATTTCGGGTAATTATTTTGATATCCCCTCATCACTCAGCCCACTTGCAAACTATTCAAGACTTAAGGTCCTCTTGCTTGATGACAACAAACTAACAATTGATTCCAAAGTTCCGCCTTCGATCCCGAGGTTCCAATTGAAATTTTTTAGTATGTCAAATAGGCTATTGAAAGGATTCAAAGTGACTTCTCTTGGCTTTCTCAATCATCAATATGACTTGAGAACCATTGATCTCTCCTCAAATGACATTGCGGGTCCCTTTCCTGCTTGGTTGTTGGAAAACAACACTAAGTTGGAAAACCTTCTTATGGAAAATAACTTATTTGCGACACTTGAGGTTCCACTGATGACCCCTCGTACTCTTTCGATGATGGACATGTCCAACAATGACATGAGAGGAGAGCTCACGACTGAATTTTGTATAAATGTCAC
Source organism: Eucalyptus decipiens (assembly GCA_014182575.1). Classification (NCBI taxonomy): domain Eukaryota; kingdom Viridiplantae; phylum Streptophyta; class Magnoliopsida; order Myrtales; family Myrtaceae; genus Eucalyptus; species Eucalyptus decipiens. Next base: position 65,737,168 of record CM024611.1, read on the forward strand.
AAATCTGTACCACCTTGATCTATCAGCCAATAGATTGGAAGGGAATATTCCATCTGAATTGGGTACTATAAAATCCCTATCAGTCTTAGACCTTTCCCACAACTATTTCTCCGGGGGACTACCTATCCAATTACTCGATAGCAACTCATCATTGTCTAGCCTCAACGTAGCATATAACAACTTACAAGGAGAAATCGTGTTTTCTGACGACACCATGAACCAAAATTTGATGTACCTACGGTTAGAGCACAACATGTTCACTGGAGATCTCTGTTTTCTTTCATCGCTCGTAGATCTGTTCCTATTGGACGTTAGCGACAACTCTTTCATTGGTAAGCTTCCCATATTGATTGCAAACATGTCATCGCTTGAGCTCCTTGACTTGTCCAAAAATCAGTTAAATGGCCTCATCCCTCAAGGGCTTTGTCTGACAACAATCTCTCTGGTTCATTAGCATCATCTTTCATAGCACCGAAGTTGAGACATATCCATTTGAATGGGAACAAATTGAATGGTTCAATTGTGCATCTGCTCCCTAATAGCTCCGATTTGGTGACCTTGGATTTGAGTGAAAATGAGTTCTTTGGAAGCATACCCTATTGGCTAGGTAACCTCTCTCAATTAAGCATTCTTTTACTGAGAGGTAATAGCTTCTATGGAACATTTCCCAAGCAATTGTGCAGATTGAAAAGCTTAAGTATGATCGATCTTTCTGAAAACAATATGTTTGGTCCATTACCTATTTGCTTGGGACCCATGAATTTCTCCTCTACAAGATATGCCGATAATGCTAATTCAACATTGGTTTTCGGAGAGGGAGGTCAAGTATTGTCACCTTGGTCTTATGTGAGGACAATTAGAAGCCAGACCTAGTCCTCTATACCAACCACAAAAATTTCTAGTAAAGGAAGCATGGCAAACTCCACATATTGTTGGGTTCAAAACAAAAAGAAGGTTTGATGCTTATAAAGGCTACGCACTCCTTAACATGGTAGGACTAGATTTTTCTTGCAACAATTTCAGCGGGGAGATCCCACCAGAGATTGCAATCTCACAGGACATGCTTGTGCTGAATCTATCGCACAACAAGCTTACAGGACATATACCGATGTCATTGTCGAACCTCACAAAGATAGAGAGCATTGACCTTTCCTACAACAACTTGATTGGTTCTATCCCTGAAGAGCTCACTCGGTTGAATTTTTTGGGAGTCTTCAATGTGTCTTACAACAACTTATCGGGAGCCATACCAAACAAATTTTAGTTTGGGACATTTATTGAAAACAGTTATTACGGAAACCATCTTCTGTGTGGACTTCCATTGAGTAATGATTGTTTTACAACCATTAACATTAATTGCTCAGCAACAAAATCATGCACGAAAGCTAAAGAAGATGGCTTCATAGATGGAGAGACATTCTATATCAGCTTCGGAATGTCATACATGATGGTTTTACTAGTAATTCCGGTTGTTCTCTTCATCAACCCCCAATGGCGGCAAGGATGGTTTCATTATGTGGAACTAGTTATCACCACATGTCGGAGCTTGTTCATCACATGCTACTATTTTGTGCAAGATGGTTTTCGAAAATTGTCCAGTGGCCCAACAATTTAGGTTCTCCCATTCTGCATTTCTAGGTAATGGCAGGATTGGGTTTTTATCCTGTCATTTGTTATTGTCATTGCTAAGCATTGGCCTCAATGTGGATCTACCAGGTCAATGCAAGTTTTCACCTTCACAACTAAATAAGGTCTTGTTTTAATTTCCTTGAAGACAATGCATGCTGTGATCCTTCCCTTTTTCGAAAAGGTGGTTTTTACGTAGTTGCTAGCTCATCTTTATTTGGTTAGGTGATCATACTACTAACGATAACAAACAATACTAGAAAAACACAGCTGTCTCTTCTCACCTTTGTTATTTCTGCAAGTAGCACATTTGCTTTCATTTCCGAATGAAAATTTTCGTCTCTATATATCACTCGGTCCATTCGCAAACCGTTTGAGACATAAAACTCCTCTTGCTTGACAATATAGCGTGAACAACTGCATGTTCATCAAAGTCATAGGTTCATGGCTCATCTACAATTTGGTTAGGACATTGATTTCTGTCTAACTTTTATGAAGGTTCACTTGTGCTAGAGTGTCTCATGAGATAGTTAAATTCACGGTCAAACTTGCATTTTCATGACTACTTTTGCTAGTCTTATCTGCATGGAATGACATTCTAACATTACGCTAGGAGCTTAGCTCTAGAGGCGGGATTGTGATAAAGCTACGCATCATATAACATCGACCTTATAGATTATCTGAAATATGTAGAAGCAAGTTTAACTTGCAAAAGAGAATTATTATATCAAATAACATATAAGTAAGGTATTATGCCCTTTTTTTCACAAAAAAAAAAAGGAGGAAAAAATATAGAGAACCTTGGAAAAACCATCCCCACTTTTGAGAATGCACAATATGCATTTTGAGAGAAATACCCCAGTTGAAAAGACAAACAAACCCTTAGACCCAAAGAAAAAGAGAGAAACAACCCCCACCCTCACCACATTTTTCTCCCCCATCCCTCTATCTTCCACCACACCGATGTTAACTGTTAGAGCTTGAACGTTGCACTCAAGGCCATGGCCACAAGCTCAAAGGTGGCACGAATGCGAGTGGCCTTTGACCTCGAAAGTCATGCAATCTGGCCACCTAGAGAGTAAACCAAATTGCCAAAGTAGGTAGCTAAATTGCAACCAAATTGCCAACAAAAAATAAAATCCCTCGTTCACCTTCTCAAAACAATCTCTCTTCCACACTAAATCTTCCACTGCACATCTAGTCTATGAGGCTAATGCAAATTGGAGAGCAAACCAAATTAAAAGTGTAATTTGCTACCACGAAACTCGAATTTTTCTTATGATTTTGCATCATGATGTGCTTATCTTCAAAATGTAAAGCGAGGATGGTCCCCAAGGACATCTTCAGCCTCCCAAACATGACAAACTTATATAAAGCAACCAGTGAAGTTGTTGTCCAATTATATTAGTGTGGTATCTCTAATAAGAAGAAATGAGCATCTAGGAAAGCTAGTTTGTGTGCAATCCAACTTCATTCCAGTAACAAAGAAACTGTTTCTACTTAGAGATCTTTCATGTATCGACAATAAATCATACTAGGTATGTAAAAATTCAGTGGTCATTTTTTCATCTAATCTTCTTTAATTAATGTCTAAGTATCCAAAGACTTTGTTAAAGAAAATTTAGGGTCCCATAACTTAAGAGGGCAAATCGACTCAATTAACCCCATTAACATATAAATACATCACAAACCGTCATGATTTCGATAGCCTAAGCCAAAAAGTTTCAGAGGATCCCTATCAAATTCCAAAACCAATCAAGGTCGAATTCCGCCCAGCTAGACTAGTTGTCCACGACAATCCCAAAAGACCATGCTGATGGGCCGATGGCATCGATTCTCGCATATTCCCAAAGAGAAAGAGCCCCCGCCGCAGCCGTTTGCGTAGCGGAATATGATATCCCCAAGCTCCCGCCGCCGCATCACAGCCGTCCACGAGTCCCCTTGCGGCCCACGGCGAATCGCCAACGGTCCAGATGCGACCGCTTCCCCCAAGGCAAGGAAACCACACGCGGGAGGAGGTGATCCCTTTCTCTCGTCGTCGCCCCCAAATCGATCTCGATCGATCAATTAGGTCAGAAAATTCAATCGAAGTTGATTCGCGAGCTCGGACATGGCTGGAGGCAAGAGGAGATCGAATTCGAGGAGAAACAGCGGCGGCGGCGGCGGCGGCGGCGGCACTGACGGCGGAGGCAGCTTCAACCGGAGCAGCAGCAAGTCCGGCGGCGGCGGGGGCGGCGGAAGAAGAGGGAGAGGACGGCGCCTCGGCGTCGAGAGCCGGCCTCTTCGTCGAAGGCGGCCTCTTGTCGGACTGGCAGCCCAAGACCCCGTCTCCGGCCCCCCGGCGAGGTCCATTTCTCTCGGTTTCGCTTGCGCTTTTCTCGATAAAAAAGGGGGCTTGAACGGGAACTGAAAAATCCCAGTTGTCTCAGTTGTTTGTGTGTGAGAACGGTGTTTTTTGTGAGCATAAGAGTGTGTTTTGGTCTGCTTGGTTTCCATTGTAGGATCGAATCAAAATTCGGATGCGTCGAAAGCCGGAAGCTCCGGGCGAGGTAGGGGTTCCGGTTCTAAAAGCTTGCCGCGAAGTTCGAGATCGAATGCCGTCGGATACCAGTATCCATCTCTCGACCATCAGGTAAAGTCTATTTGGTTTTTAGGATCCATGTTCAGGTTGCAATAATTTGAAGGTTGTCGGCTTTCGTTTGGAATCTTATGCTGATAGTTGCCCTCCTGGGTGTGAAAAGTTCATGAGCCATTGAAATTAGTTATTACTGTCTCTTGGATTTCATACCCGTTCAGTTTTTTAAACGGAGACTCAATCAAGCTGAAGCCTTGAACCTAATAGAAAGTAATTTTAGGAGTTGTTCTTAGTTAATATCGTGAGGCTTAGATTATGGTTTTTCGTCTTTGTAGCTTTCTTGATTTGAGAAGACTTCTTGTGGATCAGCTGATCTCAGTCTCTCACTTGTGTTGATCTGGGTTAGTTAAATTCTTTTACAGGATGGTTTGCATCCAGTATCGACGTTTGGAGATACAAATGGAGAGAATAAAATGGAATTTTCTCAGCCTTTCATTCTGTGTGGTTCAAAGGACAGCCAAATTGTTGCTTATGTAGATGAAGGGCCATCGTCAGTGGATCAAGCAAATATCAGTTATGAGTATCATTCAGATTTTGTTCTCGGTGATAGCTCACACAGAGGATTGGGTTATTGTAATGAATACGATGCAGCTCCAACGGGAATCGAAGCATCATCAGGGAAAATGGAAAATCAAGAAGAGTCACAGAGTGGCATGTCATCGCCTGAGCAGGAAGTGGATTATCGTGAGAGCTTTGACTCTGGAGCAGCTGAAAAGGGGCTCAGCTTTTGTCAAAGGATACATCCGAAGAAAAATTCTGGGTTTGTGTCAATTGGGGGATTGAAAATATATACGGAAGATATATCCGATGAGGAAGATGGTGAGGATGATGTTGCGGAATATGGTGATGAGGAAGACTCAGAGTCGGAGTCGGCTGAGCAGGATGGAGCAACAGATTCTTCTGAAAGTGATGACTCCGAGGACATGTCTGATAGTGGTTCAGATGTTGATGATGAAATTGCTCAAGATTATTTGGAAGGAATTGGTGGGAGCGATTCTCTTTTAGATGCAAAAATTTGTTACAGCAGGTTTCTTCTTCGTCAGATGATTCAGACGATTCTTCTAGTAGTGATTTGGATGAAACGATGAAAAAATTGGGTGGAATTGCTCTCCAGGATGCTTCCACGGAGTATGGTATGCAGAGGAAGCGTCAATCAAAACATCAAGGTCTTGGGAATGTGAGAGATAATTGGTCATCAGATGTGGATGTGAGGACTCTTTCAGCCAAGAAGAATCATGGTACAAGAGTGCCTCAATCTCAGTCATTGGGGTCTCAGAAGAGTACAAGATCGAGAAGATTTCCTGGTAAACTTTGTATATGCATTAATCTAACTAACTCAACTCTCTCCCCCCCCGCCCCGCCCCGTCCTGTCCTCCCCCCATGGGGAATGAGAAAGTCATGCTCAATGGAAAACTAGTTTAGTGGTATAAATTGGGATTGGAAAGTAAATCGAAATATCAATCAATTAATAATGAATCTTGGCTTTTTATTTTGATCCATGAACTAGTAATTAAGGAGATCGGTGTGTTTGGATGACACGATTGGAGGGGTCTCTATGTTTTTGATCTCCTGAGAAAGAAACACGTTCGAGGCACACAAGGACCTCTCTTTCAGAAGTTTACTGTTTACTTATCAATTTATGGAGCTCCCCTTCTGTGTCTTGGGAAAAAATGAGCAATTATTGTCTCTTACTTGGGGAATGAAGAACAATTTAGATTGTCTGAAGGCTTTTCATAGGATAATGTTTCTTTAGTTTTTTGCTCTTTTGGTAAAATTCAAATGCAATTGATGCACAGGTGAAAAGAAGAAACATCGCAAAGAATTGATTGCTGCTAAACGTCGGGACAGAATGATTCGTAGGGGCGTTGACCTTGAGAGTATAAATAAGGTAAGGGTGGAAGTATCTGGAAGTTGCAAAGGCATTCTTCCTTCTTCTCCTTAATTATAAATTGTCCTTGTGATTTGATGTACAATTAACAAGCAATTGCATAATTATCTTTTGGACGTGCCTCTCATTTTTCCATGTTTGTTTGAGCCAAATTTAACTCTGTTACTTCTGCTTGATGGATCCTATGATGTCTTTTCTTAATTTTCTTATGCTTTGTGCATTGAATTGTTATTTTGTTATCAGATTTTTAAGCATGGAAGTTGTAGACCTTGTTTCATAAATATGAGATGGTAATGGATGAATGAGAGGGTACATGTTCTTCTGAGAGGATCCTTTTGGTTTTTTTTTTTTTTTTTTTTTTTTTTTTGCTTTTTGGGGTCTTTCTGGGGTTATACTGAGTAACAAAAATCTTTATCACGGTAGTATAAATTATCTTGCTGGCATGAAGTTCTATGGCATCATTAGAAGTCAACTTTGTTAGGCGTGACGATCTTCAACCTGTGTCCCTGTTCTTCCTATAATGCTTGAGTTTTTAATGTCACAGTCAATCTGGCCTTTCTGCTCCTATGTTGTTTAAATAGGGATGGGCATATTATCCTTTAGGTGGTATTTATAATTGATTATTAGGAATAAATCTCAATGCTCTTCTTGGTTTCTTATTTTTAGAAGCTCGAGCAGATTGTTCTCAATGGAGTTGACATATATTCTTTTCAACCTATGCATTCTCCTGATTGTTCCCAGGTATGCTTTATCATCTATCTCTCTCTCTCTAGTTACTAAAGGGTGCGACTACTCGCCAATCCTTCACCATTCCTGCTAATGCTCACTTTTGCATGATGATGTACTGCCTCATTCATAGAAAGACCCTATAAGAATGAGAATGGTCTTTCTTTGTCCTAATCAATTGTTAAAGTACCAATTGCTCACACCTGAAAAAATTCGAGATTTTGTGGTTGATTGTGATGTTACTATGTATTATGGTCAAGTACCTTAACATGCTTATCTTATCCCTGCAAAATTGACGTGTAATGATGCAGATAATAACATGCTTAGTTTTACTTATGCAGAACATCCAAGCACATGCAAAAGAGATCTGTGTTAGGGTATATCAATCATAAATAAGACTGCTGCTATAAGTATCTTTTATTTTGTGCCATGATGACCATATTCAGTATTTGTTAGATTGAAAGTTTTATTTTTCTGATAATCCTAATTGAAATTCTCGTAGATCTGCTTATCCTTGATCTCTTATTTTGCATCGAAAAGTTGTGACTTTGCTCTACACTCATTGGTTTATCTCTGTATCTTTTGTATCATGTTACACATCAACCTAAGTGTTCTTACTCCTGTCAAACTAATGCAAGTACTGATATGTGCCTTCCCAAGGTTTAGTGTTGCTAAAGATGATTTGCATAATTGCATATTCATTCAGCAATCATGTCAAACTTTAGGTATAGCTTTTCTTTTTGGCCTTGCTCATGTGAATCACCTATCCAGTTTTCTCTGATTTTATTCAGCTGCAGAGGTGCATGTTCTGGTTTGCCAATTTTCCGATTCTCAGATTTCATTGATTCTTTGTCTTCAATAAACTTGATTGTGGTTTGGACACGTCTTCATGTTCACTTCTTAAGGGTTTCTACGCTTATGTTCCATGGAAGTGATTTTTGCTCCGGTAGTAGATTGTGTCTGCTTCTGTAAGTCAGAACATTTTTTAATGATAACAACTTTTCTTTTTGTGATAAGGTTCAACGACTGGCAAGAATTTATCGGTTGCAAAGTAGCTCCCAAGGATCGGGCAAGAAAAGGTTAATGGGCCTTATGTTTCCCCTATCTTCGCCCTTTCTAGGCTTTAAGCTTTTGACGTTCTAATTATCATCTTATTTTTCCAGATTTGTAACGGTTGTGCGAACACCACAGACATGCATGCCATCTTCAACTGATAAACTTATACTGGAAAAGGTATTAAATCTGATTAGTGGAAACTTTATGCATATCAGTGCTGTGTTTTCATTCAGGATTGTTAAATCTTCCTTTTTCTGTGTTTCACAAAGTGCGGTCAGTTGTCTATTTGCATATCTGGAAATCCTACAATCAATTGTTGTGTTGCTAATGACAGCTCATCGGACCTGTTGATGATGATGCTGATTTCTCGGTAATTGATGTCCCACATGCAAAGATGACCAGCGGAGGTCGAAATCAGGTAAGACCTCAAGAAGCTAAAAAATCTAGCAGAAGCAAGTCATTAAAAAACTCAGTCAACAGTTCCAGTGGAAAGGTTTCATTGGCCAGTCAACCCGTGTCTTTCGTGTCAAGTGGCGTAATGCCATCTGAAACGACAGAGATCAGCCCCGTGAATCTAGCCGGGGCCAGTGAAAATGGTGAGGAGCACGTGACTCTGGTCACTTCTGAGAGCTTTGGTGCGTTTGAGGTACACACTAGGGGCTTTGGGTCTAAAATGATGGCGAAAATGGGATTCATAGAAGGCCAAGGGTTGGGGAAGGGAGGGACAGGTCTCACAGAGCCCATCGAAGTGATTAAGCGTCCTAAATCTCTTGGATTAGGGATGAGCATCCCGGAGTCTGGCGAAGAACAGGAAAGGAATAGGGAGTCAGAATCTCAAAGCGCTAAGTCGAAGCAAAGTGGCAGAGGAGCATCCGTGAGAAGAACGCCTCAAAGTATCGGAGCTTTTGAAAGGCATACCAAAGGGTTTGGATCCAGAGTGATGGCAAAGATGGGATTTGTTGAAGGTATGGGTTTGGGAAAGGATTCTCAGGGCATAGTCAACCCCTTGGTGGGTGCCACTGGTTAGGATATATCAGTCCCCAACCTCAGCAAGCAGCTGCTTAGTAAGTTATTCTACTTTGCAGTCAAGATTATGAATGTGAATATCCTAGTGACAATTATTCTAATTCTGTCTTAACTTCAATGGAATTTGTTACACCAGTATTATGTAATGTCAACATAAAAGCTAGTGACATTGGCTCATGCACCCTTTGTTATAAGTTATTGGAGGATTTCTTTCTGTTTAAGTGGTCAGGAGATTACTTTATAGTATAGCCAAGAAGGCTTGATCGATGCCTAGGTATAACCTTTTCAAAATGTATCCTGTTGGAAAGATGCATTAGCAATATGGACAACCTGGCCTTGTTTTACCATCTCCGCGAGAAGCGTCAATGTGGTAATTTGTCAAAGCAGAAATTTGTGGAAGTACTGAGTCTTGTATTACGTTAATGAAGCAAATGTGTACGATTTGCACCTTCACCGTTATTTAGCATGAAAGTTCTGCAATTGTGAGTTGGTCTTACTTGAGATGCAGTTATAGATCATCACAAAAGAAGTCAATATGGTCTAGTTAGATGTAAATTGATCCTTCCGTTCAACGTGTGGATACTGTGAGCGATAGCGCTTGACGCTGTCATATGAGTGCTGTTTCAGCATCACAACTAGTAATTGTCAAGTAGAGAGGGTGCTCAATTGAAGGCATCTTAGATTCTTAGCAAGTGTACATACACGTATCAATTCAATCATGAGATGTCCGAGAAGATTTTTCTCGACATCGAGATTGGTCAAACAAAATCCAAGTGCTACACGCGGAAAGGTGCGTAGAACTTATGAGATCCGATTATGAAATGTCGGCTGATGACGGTAGCTATTGAGTCTATATACCGTTTAATCAAGTTGGTCCAATGAGTCAAAAATACAATCTTATGCAGGTTGGCAACTTGGCATTCATCCTATACTTGTAAAATTGTATCACTGCAGAATTTTTGTGTATAGTCGTCATCCATCGGTTGAGATTTGTTAGTTAATCTGACAGTTTGTCAATTAGAATCCTCCAAGGGTCGGCCGCTTAATTTACGGCAACATTGTCGTAGGGAAGAAGATGCCATCCATTGGCGATGAACGTGTGATTCTTCTCTTGACATATGATGGTGTAAAATCCAAAGTCGTCTACCCCGAAAGGCACGGGTCTTGCAAAGGCGGTCGCTTTATCTGCACTTTAAGTACTCTTTAGGAGATAAAGGAAGTACTATAAAATATTTAATTTGGAAAGACGCATCAACCATGACAGCTACAGCAAGTCTGCATGTCATTCCTCAAATGTAAGAGCAAGGGGTAGACACGCACGAGGCCACCACATTTGACCCGTACACGCTCCGTACAATACTTTTTTGGAGTGGGCAGAAATCTCGCACTAACGCCTTTTGTTTTATAGTTGATGGCTCGGAGCGTGAAGACTGGGTTAACTGAAAGTTTTTCGAAATGCCCCGCAAGTCCTATAGACCGATTAAATACAAAAAGTTGATTTGTGCAGAAGGCCAGTTTGCATGAAAATAGTGGGATCAATGGGTGATTCCTGAATTCTCGAGCTAGAAATCGCTAAGCGCTCCAATCAATTACACCAATCCTGAAGGGCTACGATTATGTGAGCCTAATGCATTTTCACTGGTGAATTTTTTGAGACAATGTGAGATGCACAAGATCTATTGGCTCATATGCATTGATCTCGCATTAAAGGAGGGCATTTTCCAAGTGAACCAAACTCAATGAACCCAAATTGGATAAGAAAGAAATCCAAAAAATCATTCTATGAATGGCGTATAAATTGAAGGGATTTTTTATTTGGTTGGATGTATTCACGATTACATCTAGACCTTCAATGTCAAAGTTTTGAAAGGATATTGCTTGGACGTTGGGTAAGAAAAAGATACAAGTTCAATTTTGGGAGGTTTGGGCATGTAGACTTTGGCTCGTTAAACATTGATGGAGAAATTTTTTTGTCGATAGCTGCCAAGGGCCCCAGTAGCAAATACAATGAACTCTTATGGTCAAATTTTCCGTGGACTTTAATTGCCTACTTTGGATTTTCTTATTGGTTGTACAAAAGAAAGCGCGTGGGTTCAGGAAGTGGTTAGAGAAAAGAAAATAAATTAAAAGCAAGGTTTTGCTTTCTTGGGTTTCCTTTACTAAAGAAGCCAAATAGGGGGTTCCTTTTGAAATTGAGCCACCGCACAAAGAACAAAAGAAAGAACATACGGATGCTCTTGAATTAGCTGTCCTAGGCTTAAACACGCAATGATTTGCACCGTGAGCTTTACATCTAATTAATTTGTTTATTCGTAAACACTTTTGAGTTTGATCCTAATCTAGGTATGGGAAATACCTGAGCATGTAAGCGATTATAACTCAAATTCTCTTATTATGGTGAATTATTTATCATCGGCTCTCCTATGGGGTAGGTTCCCATATTCGGACTAAATCACATAAATATATGGTACCTTTGTTGTTCCCCGTCTATTTCTTCAATGTTTTTGCGTTGTTTTAATAGCAAGATCTTGTCAATTTTCGCGTTACTTTTACAACATGTCTACTTTTGAGATGTCTCTAGTCAAGATCACTTTTTGCCGAAAGTTCCAAGTAAATCACAAGACTTGTGCTTTACTTTGGATAGAGATTGAATTAGTCATATAAATGAAAATGGTTGACTAGGTTAGACTAACCACATGGAAAAATTATGGCAATAGAGACTTTCGGAAAATTCTCCACCAATGAAATCTGGCCATTGCGTAACGTACATTCCCTGCCTGGCACACTAATTAACCTTGTCACCAAAAGTGGCTGAGCTACATTCATCTTTAAAGATGACCAAGACTTTGGCCATGACCACAAGTTTCACACTCAAGCACAGGCGCCACTAAACTCCTATAAAATTGCTCTAACTTGCAAAAAAGATGTTAACTCCAGAGTGCGATACATCTAAAGTTTGGTCACTCGAATCTGCAGTAATGAAAAAGGAAGCACTGTGGGTGTTTGTGGTGGTTGGGGGTATCATATGTTTATGTGGCTCTCGTGGGTGTCGGGAGCAAGACAAGGTTGCCCTCTTAGCGCTCAATGCCTCATTAAACCTAACATATTGGGTGGATGCCGGGGGATCATAATTCAACTGTTGCAGCTAGCAATGTGTTGAGTGCAACCCCACCACAAGACGAGTCACTCAGCTAGATCTCTCCAATTCGAGATCTTACCGTTTCAGCTCCAAAACTTGGTACCTAAATGCTTCTCTACTTCTTCCCTTTGAAGAACTCAAGAGCCTCGACTTGTCCTCCAACTATTTAGGAGGGTGGATTGCACCAGAAGGTATAAATTCGCCGTTCGTCCATTTCCTATAAAAAAGAGATACTCATTATCTAATGAACTCATAAGTTAATCACGTCCAGGTTCTTACTCACTTCCTGCATCATAGATGATTATGTCCATGTCATCATTTATTCACGAGTCTACGACATATTTCCCATTGAAATGGCAATATCTATTTGCACGTGTCCTTGAATAGATTTCTGCGGCTTTTACTGCTTTTTATTGTTTGTTTGCAGAACCAAACCTGCTATCTTCAAGGCTGAGCAAACTAGAGGTGCTTGACTTGAGCTATAACTTTATGGATCATTCTATTCTATCCATACTTGGTGCAATTCCATCTCCCACCATCTGTTCCTCGGATGCAATAATTTGAATGGGACTTTATATGTGAATGGTAAATTTCTCCGACTTATTCTTTGCTTATAATTCAGTACAAAGTCGCCATTTTTTACATGAGTTAACATTGTTTATGGATAAACTAGGTGGTTTTAGCAATTTAATGGAGCTAGACATAAGTGGTAACGCAATTGATGCAGTGGCTATTGCTGAAGGTACTGTTTTAGTTTTCATGTAGGAACCTCATTTTTATTCATAAATTAAACTAACTAGCTTGTGAGTCATGTAGGCATGCTCTTTAATACCTATACGTGTGCTTCATATTAAGACTAAAGAAGTCATATATTGCAACCCCCTTCTCTTTCCATAGAGAAATGTTACTGATTCAAAAGATTCCTATCCCAAGGCATATGTGTGGGTGCTTTCATTATTTACTCTAGATAATTCTATTTTACCCATTCATGGTACAATTCCGACTCTCAGGTGGCTATGCTTCAAAACAACATTTGAATGGGACTTCACATGTGAATGATAGTTTCTCCAGCTTATTCTCTATTCATCTCTTGATTTTCATAATCAAAACATGCTCAAAATCGAAAATACGTACATCTAGGATGCTTACCTTACTTCCTAGTTTCCTTTTCAAGTGGTTCTTTGGCCAAGGAAACCGAGAAATTGTCTTCTGGAAGCACGTGGAAGTTGGCTTCTTCAACTGGAAATGAGATCTGCAGAAAAGAAGAACTGACAACGAAGGTTTTCGTTGACCTCTAAAATTAGACTTCAAGACATCTTTTGTTGGAAAAATTGACACCAAGCCAAACTATATGTATTCTAGTTTTGGGGTAGAAGGCAATATTTTCCTCATTTGTTTCTCAACTTTCTCAAAAACACTGCCTTTTCCTCACTCGTGACCAACTGGGCTCAACACTTAGAAAAATTTTCAGTGTTTCCTGGCCCGCCTGGAGGGTGTTTTTCGGGGGACTTTAGGAGGCCTTCCCTGATCTCCATTTTGGGCGTGCGACCTATGGATGGAAAGATCTTTGAGTGAAGTTTCACTCTAGTTTAAGGTTTTGACTAATTTTGGCTGCAAGTCTGCGAAAATTTCCTTTTCTCTCTGGAGGTTGATCTGGAATTTCTGGGTTTGCTTTTTTTGGAGTTGCTTCTGAGGGCTTCTTTGGGGGACGATTCCGAGCTCTCCCTCTCCCTCTCGTCTCCTCTCTCATCCCTTGAAAGATCTTGCTTCAGTGATCTTATCCCATGAATTGAGGGATTTTTGGTCAGCTTTTTGCCCTCCTACCAAGCCTGCCAACTGAGCTAGTCCACCCACTCTCCTGACTTAGCCAATTTTTTAATTCTGCAGCTGTTGAGTGTGCAGGTTTTGCTGCGATTTTCCTGTGTTGTCAGGAGCTTATCCTTGTCCAATTTCCGTCCACTTGTACTACTATATATGGTCTTCCATCACGTGCAAAGATCAGGCCGGTTGGATAGCCAAGGAGGATATGGTGGGGCCACCAAGTTGCTTGCTCAACAACTCCGACTTCAAACCAACTTGTGGACTAGGATTTGCCAGCTAGTTTAGGTGCTTTAATCCATGAATTTGGCTGCGATTTTTGATCAATTAAGAAGCCCATGTATAGTAGTTTAAGATCTTGATCAGATTTTGCGATTTTGCCCACTCAAGTTTGCAAAAAAGTCCCTCAAAGTTGGCCATTTTCTTATCTGAAAATACTCGATTCAATACAAATGTGGTCTTTTTGGCTCAATTTGATTGATTCGACTTGGCCCAAATTCAATTTCAACTTAATTTATAACCAAGATGATGATTTAAGGGCTTGGGAGCAAATTTTGCAAAATTTGTGAATTGGTACCTCAACTTTTGAAAATTGCATTTTGGCCCCAATTTGCCATTTTAATTCCAATTTGACCTCCTGGGCTTGGCTAGTCACATTTAGATCATTGGCCCCAACTTTTTTTCTTTTTTTTCTTTTTTAATCTTTTTTTAATCTTTTTTTAATCTTTTATCTTTTTTTTTAAGGGAAAACATCTTCCATTTTAAATACCTAGATAATCTATATGCAATAATTTGGGCAAAAATTAGGTGTCAACAGCTGCCCCTCTTTGGAAGGAAGCTCAAAGAGGTTTCTTTCAAAGATAAGGTGACGCCTAATTTTTTGTTTTTTTGTTTTTTTTTGTTTTTTTGTTTTTTTTTTGTTTTTTTTTGTTTTTTTTTGTTTTTTTACAATTGTAAAATGAAAATACAAGTAAGCTTAATGTAAAGAGCGAGATCTAGGGATGTACTTGTGAACAATTTGAAAGGTGTGGTTTAAGGATATACCCACGAACCTTGTGGTTTAAGGCAGTTCCACTAACCGTGTGGTTTAAGGCAATCCCACGAACCTTGTGGTTTAAGGCAGTCCCACTAACCGTGTGGTTTAAGGCAGTCCCACTAACCGTGTGGTTTAAGGCAAACCCACTAACCATGTGGTTTAAGGCAATCCCACTAACCTTGTGGTTTAAGGCAATCTCACTAACCGTGTGGTTTAAGGCAGTCCCACTAACCGTGTGGTTTAAGGCAAACCCACTAACCGTGTGATTTAAGGCAATCCCACTAACCTTGTGGTTTAAGGCAATCCCACTAACCGTGTGGTTTAAGGCAGTCCCACGAACCTTGTGGTTTAAGGCAGTCCCACTAACCGTGTAAATTGTATGGTTTTAGGATGACCAAGAACCTCTTGAAAATGCATAGTTTAAGGCTAACCCATGAACCCTTTGAAATTATGTCTTGGAAATGCATGGTTTGAGGCTAACCCATGAACCTTTTGGAATTGTATGGTTTAAGGATAACCAAGAACCTCTTGAAAGTGCATGGTTTAAGACTAACCTATGAATCCTTTGGAATTGCATGGTTTAAGGGTAACCAAGAACCTCTTGAAAGTGCATGATTTAAGGCTAATCCAAGAACCCTTTAAAATTGCATGGTTTAAGAATAACCAAGAACTTTTTGAAAATGCATGGTTTAAGGCTAACTCATGAACCATTTAAAATTGCATGGTTTAAGGATAACCAAGAACCTCTTGAAAGTGCATGGTTTAAGGATAACTCATAAACCCTTTGAAATTGCAAGGTTTAAGGATAACCAAGAACCTTCTGAAAATGCATGGTTTAAGGCTAACCCATGAACCGTGTGAAATTGCAAGGTTTAAGGATAACCAATAACCCTTTGAAAATGTATGGTTTAAAGCTAATCCATGAACTCTTTGAAATTGCATGGTTTAAGGATAACCAAGAACCTCTTGAAAATGCATGGTTTAAGGATAACTCATAAACCTTTTGAAATTGCAAGGTTTAAGGATAACCAATAACCTTTTGAAAATATATGGTTTAAGGCTAACCCATGAACCTTTAGAATTGCATGGTTTAAGGGTAACCAAGAACCTCTTGAAAGTGCATGATTTAAGGCTAATCCAAGAACCCTTTAAAATTGCATGGTTTAAGAATAACCAAGAACTTTTTGAAAATGCATGGTTTAAGGCTAACTCATGAACCATTTAAAATTGCATGGTTTAAGGATAACCAAGAACCTCTTGAAAGTGCATGATTTAAGGATAACTCATAAACCCTTTGAAATTGCAAGGTTTAAGGATAACCAAGAACCTTCTGAAAATGCATGGTTTAAGGCTAACCCATGAACCTTTAGAATTGCATGGTTTAAGGATAACCAAGAACCTCTTGAAAATGCATGGTTTAAGGATAACTCATAAACCTTTTGAAATTGCAAGGTTTAAGGATAACCAATAACCTTTTGAAAATGCATGGTTTAAGGCTAACCCATGAACCTTTAGAAATTGCAAAGTTTAAGGATAATCGAGAACCTTTTGAAAATTGCAAGGTTTAAGGATAACCGAGAACCTTTTGAAAATTGCAAGGTTTAAGGATAACCAAGAACCTTTTGAAAATGCATGGTTTAAGGCTAACCCATAAACCCTATGAATTGTATGGTTTACTGGAGGAACCTATCATTCGAGAATATTCTGAAATGGATATTGCACATCTAATAATATTCATTATAACAAGTATTCTAGTAGCGAAAGCATACTAGATGAGGTCAATTTCAACATATGTCATTAGAAACAATATCAAAAGTGTATTGGTAATGAGAAAGCAATGATTGCATAAACAAATCAAACTAATTCTGACAACTTGACAAACTCGCAAAACTGTCATCACACTCAGATGATATCATTAATGGTCAAATCCTCTTGGGAGAAAAGTCATTGTCGAAATGACCTTGACTTATGAGAAATGTCTGTTAAGTATGCCAAGCAAGGACCCTTAGTTAGAAAGGGCTTCTCGCATATTCTCAAGAAAATGGCTGTTTGATCACATCTACTCATGTGGGAAAAAAAACTGATCACTCAACCTCACTCTTTCAGTGTGCAAGGCTTTGAATCATTCGCAATAAGTACACATTGACCAATCAAAGAGGTCTTTTAGAAGGACCGTAGTGCAGGTTTGGTCATGGTTTTAGCAATGGATAAGCATCATTGGCTATGAAATAAATTAATCACTGATCGACATCTCCGCCAGGTTTACAAGTCAAGAAAACTTAAGATGAGATAAGACAACCTTACTCTCACTTCTTCGAGCGGCATCTTCTTTAGGAAGTCCTTATTTCCACTTTGAATCATCCCAATCTGAAGAGACTTTGGAAATGGGTTGTAATGTTGATTCGGGGAAAGGTTCAAAAGGCTTAGAACTTTTTGTCAAAGGGGGATTTGGGAGTTGGTGATTATCATGGCATCATTACCATATCATCCATTTTTTTTAAAGCACTCAATGTTTAGAATCAAATTGTCTCGAAAGTCTTTTGACTAATCATCTTAACATAATGGCTTTTGCATTTGCAATGATTTTCTTTTCAATGCAGGCATTTTTTTTTTTTTGCCATTTTTGCTTTCACAGAGATATTCCTCTTGATGCAATTGTTTTTCTTCCACTCTCTCTACCTTTTTTTGTGGGCATTGGCCTTGCTTTTACCAGGCACACTGCTTTTTCATGCCCCTTAATTTTCACTTGACTTCTGTTCTTTCAGACTTTTTGAGCTCTTGGGACTTTCAAGATGCTTTTCAGATTCTCATGTAAACACCAATTGCATTGGTAAATCATGTGCCCTGCCCCCAATGTGGGGAGATAATCACCACTTGGGTTTTAGAAATGAATAGTTAGGCTCAATATGGTTTAAGCAAAGGGTATCGGTGTTTGGGTAGAGAAAAGAATGCTCTTCTTCACCTTGGGATGCTTCGAGCTTCCATAAGAATTCACCTGAAGTTACCACAAAAGATTTATGCAAGTGAGAGCAAAGAAACCTTTCTCATCTTTCCTCTCCAAATAATGTCAACCCAAACCTCCATAATTGCCCCCATCATGGGGTGGTTCTTGACAGGGGTATTTTTTAGAAAATTCTTCACATTAAAAGGCTCAAATGGGTTAACTATTGTCACCTGTAGTGTGTATGATAGAGGAAAGAAATGCCTCTTATCATCTTGATCTATGTACCGCTTGCGAATGAATTCATTGACCTCAAACGACACAGGTTTTCTTTTTCACTCGAATCCCAGAGTGCTTAAAGGACATGTTTGGAAATGGGTTGCCTTTCCTCATCCTAAGTGTTTCTCGCTTGGCATAAGCAACATCGCATTTCAATTTTTGTTGAGATCATGTGGGTGGATTAACCTCCATAGAGAATTTTGATTTGAAATGAGTGATCCATTGAGTGGATGGACAATTTAAAGATAAAGAAGATTTTTGCAAACTTTGTGGAAAACTTGTTTCTTCAATTTCCATTTTTTGTGCTTGTTTCTAGAAAAACACTAAATGTTCTTTCTTGCAATGAAAATTCTCCATTTGTTTTCCATTTGATTTTGAGAAGAGGGGTACTTACCTGTGCCTTAGTAGTCAGGCGACCCTACGAAGAACAAAAAGGAATGTGTTAGTACATGAATCCTCAGGGATCGTAAAACTGGGAACGATACAACATTACCCTTGGTCAGTTTCACCATTTGGGCAGCAAACAGCAGCATGAACCTATTGTTTTAAGGCTTGAAGAGATTCTCAGGTCTTTGGTCTCATTAGTTCGAGCGCTTTCCTCCTTTTGCAAAAGTAAAAGATGTAAAATTTTTTATTTATTTTTTTACATTTTATGGCAAACTCATTGCCGTTTCCAGGGATTGAACCCTGGCCGCTTCTGGACCACTTCATTCCCCATACCACCAGGCCGAAGCGCTAGTAGTGTCCATGGGATGTTTCTTTTTTATTTAATTGAACTGGCTCTAGAACGACACATATTTTAAGCCAACTTAGGTGACTTTGACATGTGTTGGCTCCATATGCTTGCTTGGTCGATATGGATTATGCTTAAATCAATTTCTCGAGTTTGTCTCTCGAATACCGACGCTTCCTGTCAAACAAGGGAACTACGTCAAATAATGAAGTTAGAGAGGGGCATTTTGGAAACGATACCGAATTACCCTTCTCCTACAACTGACTTTAAATGTCTTGTGTTTCCTCTTCATGTGCTTTTGCTTCTCAGGTGTTAACATTTCCTTGAAGATCTTGCTTTCAAATGAGCCATTTAGATGTTATCGAATTCACTCATTCTAAGTGGGTGTCAAAGATGAAAGGAGAGGGGTACTCCTTGTTTCGACACATGAGGGCATTGCTCCTTGGATGTTTTGCTCCATTTATTCCATCAAAATGGATAGTTGGGCCTTAGCATGCCTTCTTGGTATAAGGTGTTGCTTCATCAGTCAAAATGCACTTTTTGTGTCGAATCAATTGGTTTTGTTTCGTCTTGCTTCATAAGTGAGAGTCACTCTACTTTGAGTGACTTGCCCCGTTTATCAACTGCAAGGAAAACGAGACGTAATATGTTATATTCATATTCGACGTAATTCATTTTAGGAACGGTATACTCCCTTTTACGGCATAGTTGATGATTGTGTTCCATCTCGTTTCCTTGGCTATGGAGAGGGATTTACTTTCATGATTGGTAGTAATTCACTTGGCAAATGTCTATTCCATTTGAAATTTTCCCTTTTAGAAGTCGGGTGACTCAGGCATTGCGTGCCCCCGATCCATTTTGTGGCCATCTGCCCCAATTAAAATTTCCTACACATATGGAAACAATGTATTATTTCTATTCTTAGGTACATTAGGTTTAGGAACAAAGTACACCCTTTTTCAAAGTCGGGCAATTCAGCATCTCATTGTAGCTTTGTTGAAGAAGGCAAGACATTGTCCTTATGGTCAAATGCATGCCACACTGGGTTAGATAACTTGTCCATATGCAGCTCCATCATGTTGGATTGATGAATCTCTGTTTCATTTGAAAGCTTCATGCTTTACTCAATTTCCCGCATACCCCTTTTAGGCTAGGTGATTTTCCGCCATTTTTGCTATGTCAATGCATTTCCCACTTCACAATCTGTAAGCATGGGTGGCTATGTCAGTTTATGAAGGAGTCGTTTTGACTTTTGGAACGAACACACCCTTTTCTTTTAGAGATCAAGTGATTCTCGGACCAGTTGTCCTCCCGTGTAATCTTGTTGCTTGCCAGTAATTTGCCTCACTAAAATCTGCACAAAGTGCAAGGACAAATCATTCCTAAAATAAATCGAATTTAACTTGAAACGATTACCACCTTTTATTTGAAGGCAACATTTGATGACCGATTCTTATTTGTGTACATCTACATCTTGAAGTGTTGTCTTATGGACCCCCAATAATTATCTTCATATAGGATTAGATGCCAAGACACCATTGGAAGTGTAGGGATTGCAATTACTTTTCATGTTCACAACCAACGAAGTAGTTTGTTGCCAAAGAATGTCTACAAATTTCTTCTTCCACGAAGAATGTCAAATATGAGGTCGTCCAAATGTGGAACTTCATTAGACCAAGTAGATTTGTGATCTTCGAGGCCTTGATGATTCTTTTCACACTTAATCACAATGTTTGAATTCATATGTTGCGAAAATATTCAAGTAGTTCGTGGCTCAACCAAATATGCCCATAAATAAGCATGAATTGGTGCATCTCATGACTTGCTCTATTAGGGAAAGGCCCGCACTTTTGTCAATCTTGAACAAAACCGTCATTTTGCCTGTTTGTCAAAAATGGATGACTGAGTTAGTTGTTGTGCAAGAAATCCCTGTTGGAACGATTACAACCTTACCCCCTCAAAGCATCGTTCTACGGATCAACTTGCAAAAGCGATTAAGTGAAGAGATAAAGTATTACACAAGTTCTTCTTGAAACTCATTTTCACACATTTTGAAGCTAAGGCATAAAAGCTTAGCCTAAAGGTTCAGTTTGAAGTACTTCAAATGTTTTAAAGAATATGACTTTTATGAACTCTAACTTCATTATTCAAAAAATGTGAGTTGTATGATTTACAAAGGCATTTGATTGGGTTCACAATCAAAACTCAAAACGCAAAACACGATTCCTAATAGGAATAATGACAAGGATAAAGTACAAGAAGCTCTTTCGTAGAGGAGCATAATAAGCACAATTCTCGTCCTAGCTTTAAAGTCCACTTTTGGCATGGCCAAGCAAGAGGAGTTCAAGGAATGGTTGTCACGCATGACCTGCGAAAGGAAGATAATGCCGTATATGAATGAAAAATTGATCTTTCAATAAAGCTGCCTCTTACAATGAAATCAAGGCGACCATACCTTCTCCGTAGTATCCACTTACGAGAATTTGGTATTTCGTCAAGATTTTATTAGTAAGAGGAGATTTCATTAAAAGATCGATCCGCAGCTATCAATTGAATGCCCACTTTGTTCCAAAAGTTTCATACACAAATGGGGCATCGATTTTGAAAAATTAATTTGTGGTTTCACTCATGCAAAGGTGAGGTGATTTTTATTTTGAAAAATCGATATACAAAAATGGGATTTGAATTTGAATTTTGAAATGTGATCAATAAAGAGTTTTATTGAAAATTTGATTTTAATTCTATGCTCCAAAATGTAATCCTGATTTGGAAGAATTTCTATACAAAATATGACTTTAAGTTCATAATTGAAAATTTAAACAAAAACATATGTTCAGTAGATCATAGGTATTTTGAAATGCTTATTTATCAAAAGTGAGTGCCAAGCCTATATTTTCAAGGGCATTCCATTGATTTCCGCGAATCTTCAATAAATAAAAATTTCAATCCGAAGTGAGCAAGTAGATGGAGAAATCCGAAGTGAGCAAGTAGATGGAGAAATCATACTTACAGTGGGTGAAGAGACCCTTTTTTTTTTTTAAGTCATATAGACATGCGGATGCAAACTTGTGAGGTTTGACACATAAAGGTGGAATTCTAAAGGCTTAAGGTCCCCATTTTGATTAGATCAAAAGAGTTTTCCCTACTCCGTGCTTACATCGGACAGTTCTCTTTATCATTAATCATAATGAGCAGGACCAAAAGTGGATAACCATGGGTCATTCCCCGCACGGGTTCCATCTTTTGGCACCTCCTATGGGCTTCCTAGTGCGATCGGGGTTTTAGATCGCGGGTTGTGTGTGTAAATGTGTAGTGATAATATAAGTATAAAGGCACGCACATCGATTGATATTCAAACAACACTTCAATTTCATCCATATAGACATACATTCCTACGCCTCCCTGCAAAAGAAATGGGTCAACAAATACTCCACCCCTTATTACTCCAAACCTATAAAAACATTTAACACATGGTTATTACGGACTAACCTTGTTTTCCTCGCGACTTTGACACGCGCTATCAAATGAAGACCATGTTAGTGAACAACCAACCAAGTTATTACGGCCTAAGTCCTCTAAGGTTGGCAACCAAGTCCCCAGTGGAGTCGCCAAGCTGTCACGACCTCTTTTTTTTCCGTCCGGGAAAAAGAAAAAGGTTTAGGGGTATTTGCCTAAAGAAGCGGACCAATGGCCTTAAATTAGGCGCGGGCTCTCCCAAGCCCATACCTCGCGCGACGTTGGATTTCATATTTCAATTAGTAACAACCTAAATATTTCTAGGAGTCGCCACTAGCCTATTGAGGTCGGCTAGAAACCAATCAAGACACGGGAGTGTTGTCTCGATTCATACGCAACCAGAGATTTCTAGGAACGGGGACTTGTTTACGCCAATGTTTCTATTAGCGCCCTTACGGTACCACTAACTTGGAAGGTTATTTATCTAAATGGCCATACAATCTTGATTACCAATTATAATCTTTATGAAACCGCTAAGTGTCCATGCAAATGTTTTTTTGTAGTTTTTTTTTTAATGTCTAGACTAATCCTAACATAATTTATAAGAGAAATTTAAACTCAAAATAATGAAAAGCGGCGCGTAAGTAAACATCCAAGAAATTGAAATGACTTGAAAATAAACGCAGAAAATGTAAACCCGACACAAGTCGGGCAAATAATATTACATGGCCTTGTTATCACGCCCCGGGACAGGACCCCCGTGAGCAAAATGGAAATTTAAATATGCATGAAATTACTCTAGATAGTTTTAATCTACGCAAAATGAATTATTTACAAAAATGATCATAAAATACCAAAATAGCATTAAATTAGAAAAATGACGTTTTAAAAATAGGAAAATTTCATAGATGCCATTTTTGCCTTAATTTGATACATCTATCACCTTTATATTTTTTTGAATTTTTTGGATTTTTTTATTTTTTATTTAAATAAAAATAATAATTTCCTAAAGCGATATATGCTAACATTGAACAACACAGCACATGAATATCACAATAACCAAGCTCAAATTGACCGTTTCAAGATCGAAACTTGGTTTGCGCATTTCGTTGAACACTTGGCGTGCATGAAATCACCCAAAATCAGCTTCCTCGGGCCATGTTTTCGGCCTTCAATCTCAACGTGTGAGCAATATTATGTGGAACTAAAACATCAAGGTTAAACTACCACATGCAAGGAGTAAGGTTAGATAGAAATCATAGCTTAAAACACACGAAAACCAAGCTGGAATCGGCCTCAAATATGTGGATTGAGCTGATTTTGAAATCTGGGTTTGAACCAAAGTCAAGCAAACAGGTTGCATGCCCATATTCAAGCCCCAACACTCATCGCATACGAGATCTAAAGGAAACATTACTTGATCCGAGTGAAAGTAGGTAACATGAGCTTTCAAATTCAATAAACATCACAGAGAATGACCCACCGAACAACATCAAAACGACCTCTCCAAGAAGCACACATGCAACACTCTTGAAGATATTTCAAACACTCGAAAAATTTCAACCTCAGAAATCAGTTTTCCGGGCTGGTTTCCCTCTTGATTTTCATAATCAAAACATGCTCAAAATCGAAAATACGTACATCTAGGATGCTTACCTTACTTCCTAGTTTCCTTTTCAAGTGGTTCTTGGCCAAGGAAACCGAGAAATTGTCCTCTGGAAGCACGTGGAAGTTGGTTTCTTCAACTGGAAATGAGATCTGCAGAAAAGAAGAACTGACAACGAAGGTTTTCGTTGACCTCTAAAATTAGACTTCAAGACATCTTTTGTTGGAAAAATTGACACCAAGCCAAACTATATGTATTCTAGTTTGGGGTAGAAGGAAATATTTTCCTCATTTGTTTCTCAACTTTCTCAAAAAACACTGCCTTTTCCTCACTCGTGACCAACTGGGCTCAACACTTAGAAAAATTTTCAGTGTTTCCTGGCCCGCCTGGAGGGTGTTTTTCGGGGGACTTTAGGAGGCCTTCCCGATCTCCATTTTGGGCGTGCGACCTATGGATGGAAAGATCTTTGAGTGAAGTTTCACTCTCTAGTTTAAGGTTTTGACTAATTTTGGCTGCAAGTCTGCGAAAATTTCCCTTTTCTCTCTGGAGGTTGATCTGGAATTTCTGGGTTTGCTTTTTTTTGGAGTTGCTTCTGAGGGCTTCTTTGGGGGACGATTCCGAGCTCTCCCCTCTCCCTCTCGTCTCCTCTCTCTCATCCCTTGAAAGATCTTGCTTCAGTGATCTTATCCCATGAATTGAGGGATTTTTGGTCAGCTTTTTGCCCTCCTACCAAGCCTGCCAACTGAGCTAGTCCACCCACTCTCCTGACTTAGCCAATTTTTTAATTCTGCAGCTGTTGAGTGTGCAGGTTTTGCTGCGATTTTCCTGTGTTGTCAGGAGCTTATCCTTGTCCAATTTCCGTCCACTTGTACTACTATATATGGTCTTCCATCACGTGCAAAGATCAGGCCGGTTGGATAGCCAAGGAGGATATGGTGGGGCCACCAAGTTGCTTGCTCAACAACTCCGACTTCAAACCAACTTGTGGACTAGGATTTGCCAGCTAGTTTAGGTGCTTTAATCCATGAATTTGGCTGCGATTTTTGATCAATTAAGAAGCCCATGTATAGTAGTTTAAGATCTTGATCAGATTTTGCGATTTTGCCCACTCAAGTTTGCAAAAAAGTCCCTCAAAGTTGGCCATTTTCTTATCTGAAAATACCCGATTCAATACAAATGTGGTCTTTTTGGCTCAATTTGATTGATTCGACTTGGCCCAAATTCAATTTGAACTTAATTTATAACCAAGATGATGATTTAAGGGCTTGGGCGCAAATTTTGCAAAATTTGTGAATTGGTACCTCAACTTTTGAAAATTGCATTTTGGCCCCAATTTGCCATTTTAATTCCAATTTGACCTCCTGGGCTTGGCTAGTCACATTTAGATCATTGGCCCCAAAATTTTTTTCTTTTTTTTTTCTTTTTAATCTTTTTTAACCTTTTTTTTTATCTTTTATCTTTTTTTTTTTAAAATTTTTTAAAGGAAAAACATCTTCCATTTTAAATACCTAGATAATCTATATGCAATAATTTGGGCAAAAATTAGGTGTCAACAATTCATAATTCCATACAAAATCACCATCATTGACTTGAGTTAGCAATGTTTGTGGATAAATTAGGTGGTTTCAATAATTTAAAGGTGCTGGGCATAAGTGATAATCCAGGCGATGTAGCAGCAATTGCTGAAGGTATTGTTTTAGTTTTCATGTAGAATCCTCGTTTGTATTCATAAATTAAACTAACTAGACTACGATTCATGCATGCTCTTTAATACCTTTACATGTGCTTCATATTAAGAATATAGAAGTTATCCCTTCCCTTTCCATATAGAAATGTTGCTGATTCAAAATATTCCTATTCCCAGACATCTGCGTGGGTGTTTTCATTATTTTCTTTGGATAATTCTATTCGACCTGTTCGTGGTACAATTCCGACTCTCATGTGTCTATTCACAATACAATTGGACTTTATATGTGAACGATAGTTTCTCCAACTTATTCTCTGTTCATAATTCTGGACAAAATCACCATCCTTGACTTGAGTTAGCAAGGTTCATGGATAAATTAGGTTGTTTCAATAATTTAAAGGAGCTAGACATAAGTTGTAATGCAGTCAATGCAGCAGCTACAGCTGAAGCTATTATTTCAGTTTTCATGTAGTATCTCTCATAGCTTTATGTGTGCGTCATATTGAGAATATAGAAGTCATAAATTCGGACCCCCTTCTCTTTCCATATAAAAATGTTGCCTGATTCAAAAGATTCCTGTCGTGAAGCATCTACATGGGTGCTTTCACAACTTTATTGCCAAGCAAGTTATTTTCTTGGAATTTTACTCGTAGGCATCAAAAACTTGAGCCACTTAGAGACACTCTACCTGGATCGTGTCCACTTGAAGGATGTGGGGACCATCGTGCGAGCATTAGGGGCACTGTCATCCCTCAGGATCCTTTCTCTCCAGCAAAATACAGTAGAAGGAACGATTACTACTCAAGGTTAGTCAAACCCATTAGTAAATGTATGCTCATAATAACGCAATGTTCGTTTTGTGGAAAACAATTTTCAAAAAAATGTTTTCCAGATTTTTTAGCATTTAGGTTATGGAAAATAAATAAGTGAAGGAAAATATTTTCCTACAATGGAACAGACATTTTCAAAAGTGGGGAAAATGAGGAAATCATTTTCCATTCTCTTTCTTTCACCCAAACCTATTTTCCTCCATGCACTCTTTTTGATTATTTTTTCCTTGTTTTCATTTTAACAAAAATCAAATATTTAATTTCTTTCTTTCTTTCTTTTTTCCTTCTTATTATTTTTCCTTCTTCATCATTCGATCGCCGACTATGACGATTGCCGCCAACTAACCACAGGCAAAGGACAAGATTGCCAAAGGCCGAGGCTTCGCCAATCTAACAAGGCTTGAGCTTGTCTGCCTCAGGCAATCTTAATGTCACCTGGGCTAGTGATCAATTAGACAAGAAGGAAAAAAAAAGAAAAAGAAAAATAATTAAAAATTATTTTTAGAATAAAAAGAAAATATTATTGAAATGAGTACACAAATGAAAATCAAATCAGATTTTCCATACTAAATGATGGAAAATATTTTCTAGTTCATTTTCAGATTTCTAAAAAATTGACTTCTTGGAAAACATTTTTCGGAAAAATCATATTTTCCGCGAAACAAAATGAGCTAAGTTTTTATTAAAATATTCCATTCACTCATGATATTTCTATGCCATTTCTTGATTATGTCTCGTGTAAGGAAATCGATGTTCAATAATCTTTTGTTTTCCGGGAAGATTTCCATAACTTCAAAGAAGTTGGAACAGCTCATCTTGGATTATTCTTCATTGAACACCACCATGGGAATCCTTTCCAGCCTTGGTCCTTTGACATCTCTTAGATTGTTTTCCTCATACAACACTGGTCTTAGTGGCAAACTATCAGCTCAGAGTAAGTCTTGATCTCTCAGTGTAAAACTTGAACATAAAATGAATCCTTCATGGATGTGTGTGTCCTTGTTATATGTTCCGACATCTACCATTGTAATTGAATTGACTTGTGATATCAATAACAGGCTTGTGTAACCTCATAAAACTAGAAGAGCTGGATCTTAGCATTAACGGAATTACCGCGGGCTTCCTAGATGCCGCGAAACATGACATCTATCCGGGTTCTATTTCTTGAAGACAATGAATTCACAAATAACATCGCCTCATCTCCCTCACTAGTCTTACCTCACTCCCGTTGCTTTCCATTTCGGTAATTATTTTGATATCCCCTCATCACTGGCCCACTTGCAAACTATTCAAGACTTAAGGTCCTCTTGCTTGATGACAACAAACTAACAACTGATTCTAAAGTTGTGTCTTCGATCCCGAGGTTCCAATTGAAAGTTTGTAGTATGTCAAATAGTCTCTCGAAAGGATTCAAAGTGACTTCTCTTGGCTTTCTCAATCATCAATATGACTTGAGAACCATTGATCTCTCCTCGAATGACATTCTGGGTCCCTTTCCAACTTGGTTGTTGGAAAACAACACTAAGTTGGAAAACCTTCTTATGGCAAATAACTTATTTGCGACACTTGAGGTTCCACCGATGACCCTTCATAATCTTTCGGTGATGGACATGTCCAACAATGGCATGAGAGGAGAGCTCACGACGGAATTTTGTTTAAATGCCCTAAATCTGCACTACCTTAATTTATCAGCCAACAAATTAGAAGGGAAAATTCCATCTGAACTGGGTAGTATAAAATCCCTATTATTCTTAGACCTTTCCCACAACAATTTCTCCGGGGAACTACCTATCCAGTTACTAGATAGCAACTCATCATTGCATAACCTCAACATAGAATATAACAACTTGCATGGAGAAATCGTGTTTTCCAAGGACATCGAGAACCTAAATATGTATTGGCTACAGTTAGAGCACAACATGTTCAAGGGAGATCTCTCTTTTCTTTCATCACTCGAATATCTGGTCCTATTGGACGTTAGCAATAACTTTTTCATTGGTAAGTTTCCCAGATCGATTGCAAACATGTCATCGCTTATGCTCCTTGACTTGTCCAAAAATCAGTTAAATGGCCTCATCCCTCAAGGACTCTTTAATCTTGATCGGCTCATGTATTTGGCTTTGTCTGACAACAATCTCTCTGGTTCATTAGCATCAACTTTCATAGCACCAGAGTTGAGACATATCCATCTGAATGGGAACAAATTGAATGGTTCAATCGTGCATCTGCTCCCTAACAGCTCCAATTTGGTGACCTTGGATTTGAGTGAAAATGAGTTCTTTGGAAGCATACCCTATTGGCTAGGTAACCTCTCTCATTAAGCATTCTTTACTGAGGTAATAGCTTCTATGGAACATTTCCCAAGCAATTGTGCAGATTGAAAAGCTTAAGTATGATCGATCTTTCTGAAAACAATCTGTTTGGTCCATTACCTATTTGCTTGGGACCCATGAATTTCTCCTCTACAGGATATGCCAATAAGGTAACCTCAACACCGAGTGTGTTTTTCGGACCTGGAGATCAAGTATTGTCACCTTGGTTTTATGTGAGGACAATTAGATGGTTGACCTGGTCCTACTTTGCCGAGTTCTACCACAAGAAATTTTTGGTAGGCGAAGCACGGGAAGTTCCACATATTGTTAGGTTCACAACAAAAACAAGGTTTGATGCTTATAAAGGCTATGCACTCCTTAACATGATAGGACTAGATTTTTCTTGCAACAATTTTAGCGGGGAGATCCCACTAGAGATTACAATGTCACAGGACATGCTTATGCTGAATTTGTCGCACAACAAGCTTACAGGACATATACCGATGTCATTGTCGAACCTCACAAAGATAGAGAGCATTGACCTTTCCTACAACAACTTGATTGGTTCTATCCCCTCGAAGAGCTTACTCCGGTTGATTTCCCTGGAAGTCTTCAATGTGTCTTACAACAACAACTTGTCGGGAGCCATACCAAGCAAAAATCAGTTTGGGTCATTTATTGAAAGCGATTATTACTAAATCATCTTTTGTGTGGACTGCCATTGAGTAATGACTGTTTCCGACAACCATTAACATCAATTGCTCAGCAACAAATATGCACGAAAGCTAAAGAAGATGGTTTCATAGATGAAGAGACATTCTACATTAGCTTCCTGTGTCATACACGATGGTTTACTGGTAATTCAGTTGTTCTGTTCATCAACCCCCAATGGCGGCAAGGATGGTTTGCCAGACTGA